>JASSKH010000034.1:0-600000 GCA_031763025.1 Macrocystis pyrifera
ACATACATACATACATACATACATACATACATACATACATACATACATACATACATACATACATACATACATACTGGTACTACAATATATATATGTTCGGCCAAAATAAATGTTTCTTGGTGCTCAGGGTATAATATCAAGGGTTCACATTTAAATGCTCGAGAACAAATCGTAGTCCGAGTACTGAGAGTATTGGAATACAGGCGGCAAAACTATACTGCGAGTACTGAGAAGGCCCAAATACTGAGAGTAATGAGAGTGTGAGCAGTACCGAACCCCGAGAATACAGGTTGCTTAAAGTATGTACCCGCAGTAGTATCGAAACAGGAAATACTTGGGGTAAAGGCAATATATGCGCACAGTATACAGAACCTCGAGATACTGAGAACATTCGCAGTCATGCATAATATTATATCGAAATACTGGCAGACTGCTTTGAGTGCTCAAGCTGTCTCCAGCGAAAGTAGTAAGTATACTGGGCATATATTGAGGGTATTTCATTACTGCGAGTACTGAGTCTCGCAGAAGAAGCAGCAGTACGAACACTACCAATGGACGAAATACTGCTGTAGACTAGTACTTACTGGTATACTTGTAGTACCCGCGGTGCATAACCCCGAGATACTTGAAGCACAACAGGCGGTATCCATGCCAGCAGCAGTAGCGAACCCCGCATTAGTGCGAGCCCGAAGAAAGTATACGCAGTAGTATCTACAGAACCTCAAAATACTGCGAGTACTCGCAGTATCTCGAGTACAAAAACCCCGAAATACTGCGAGTGTACGAAGTACCTACGGTAATAGCAGCAGTATTTTCTCGAACATACTTTGCTTTACTCCCAAGTATTCGGAGTAGCTGTGAAATGTTGAGGTATGAACGCACGCCACACGCAAGCGCGCCGCCCAAACTCTTTAATTTGGGCTAAAATACACAAGTAACATGTATGTACTCTATCATATTACGAGTATACGTTCAGAAAAGCAAGGTGTGGAAGAATGTATTATTACTGTAGTACTCTGTTGTAGTTTTGGTACAAAAATAGTCAAAAGGATGGTGCGAGTCGAACCTCGGAAACGAAAATGTTATCCAGCAAGTGCAGTTTAAACCTATACGCTAGAATAGCGCTCGTACAACTGGCATGTTGTGTTTATTACGCAATCTAAAACACTTTGCACGATCTCCTACAGCAGTAGAGTAGCTTGTACAGGTACGACTGCATATTCAGCAGTACTGCTGTAAAATGCAACGCGAGGAACGTACGTGTACTGATCCCCTTTCAGCTGGCTCTAGGATCTATCGATCAGCAATGTAGGGCACAGGCTGCTGCTGGGCAGCAGGGTTGGTTGTGGTGCTGTAGGAAGCTGGAGGTAAGCACGCTCTGTGCACAGAAGTGGGTATTGTTCTCTAGGCGGTGGTCCGTGCTCCGTGCAACAACCCAAAAAAAATGTATTTATGGGATATTTTTATACGTCATCCTGGGTACATACGGATAAAAAAATATATGGCAGACGATGGAATGCGGAGGACACTGTCAGGCTCTGACAGAGACACAACCAACCACAGCAACACTGCGCATATGGGCGTGTCGAACACGCACGGCGTGTGGGCGGCAGCGTTAGAACGATGGGATCTGTGCATGTTGTCTGTTGTGTTCCTGGTATATGCCTGAGCTGTGTGTGCTCGCAGCTCTCATGAGAGCCGGGGGGGGAGAAAACAGAGAGCATGACAATGTACCGATATACGTACGTACAAAATAAGGCCTCTTTACCGAAACCAGGGAAATCGTCTTATCCACTCCCGCCGGAAAAAAAAACTTTAAGCGCCTGCCACGCGCTTCAGAGTGCACGGATCGCGCCGAGACCTAGACCAATGTGTCCGGCAGGGCTTCCCGTGTCCGTGTACTTACTGTTTTGCCTAAAAGTGCTCGTGCGAAGAGAAAAGTTGGCAAAAGCACGAAAATTTGACAAATATACGTATACATATGGGTTGGGTTGGCATCGGTTGGCAACGACACTGTAAAACATGCCGCTCACTACGTGAGCTAGACATCCAGGGTACCGTTTTTTTTCTTTTTTTGGCGGTCGCCCACAGCTGGTTGTCGAGTGAGATCATTTGTGCCAAGTAAAGAACCTCTACTCTGCACAAGGGAATTGATCGTATCACGTAGTGTTCAAGGTAAGGCACCCAAGCGGCAGTTACATAGCACTCCCATTGCTGTCTCTGGAAGTGGCTACACCGGAAATTAAACTAACTCATTGAAGCTGTCATCCGTACGCAAGCCCGCCTCACAAGCGGTTCATAGTAGGATGCAGCTCACCCTTCATGCGACTCGCCGGACACCTCACGGCGCTTCGCGCTTGGTGCAAGCAATGCCTGCCTGGTCGGTGAAAACCCGACATGCTCCGTCCCGGCATTGTAGGGATGCGAGGGTCTATGGTCATACGACTACGGCCATGCATGAGATCGAGTACATCTCCCCTATCGAGTACACCCCCCCCCCGGCCCCCCGCCCCCCCTCCACTCCGCGCAAAACCTCCCCCCCCCCCCCTGACCCCCCCATCACCCCAACCCCGACCCCCCGCACTCACTTCTTGTCCCCCTGATTCATCTTCTCCTCGAAGGTCCGCAGCCGCGTCGGCGTGTTCCCTCCCTCACGAACGCGATGGCTATCGTCCAAGCCGACGCCGCTAGTACCTCCGTTCTTTCCGATCGCGGACGACGCCCCGCCGCCATCGCCACCACTGGGACCGCTCTCTAAAGCGCTGTGCGAGATGGATCGTGTATGGCTTTTTGAGGAGAGGAGGCGGGAGAGCGCGGGAGGGGGGGGGGGGGGGGGCGTACTTATTTGTTTGCTTGCCTTGAGCCATTTCACCATTCACCACGCATGCCTCTCGAGACGGAGACGGAGACGGAGACGAGGGGGGGGGGGGGGGGGGGGTGGATGGGGGGTGTTGGGAACAATATGAAAGAGCACAGCGCACATACAGCGTATGTAGGAGAAAAAACAACAACAACAACAACAACAACAACAAGGTAAACAACAACAGGTAAACAATATCGCAACCCGCACGAGTGCTTGCAATCCTGCATCGTTAACCTCCAGGGCATCGACCCCAGGTGCGCGCGATGTATGCAGCACCGTGTCACGCCACACTAGACGCACGGAGCGACGCACTCTAACCAACAAAAACGACAAGCGATCCATCCCGACGACCGAACCAAGTCCGCAGCGGGGGTCCTACAACTCAGAGCAGGTAGGAGGAGGCGCCGAGAGAGTGAAAGCGGTGGCAGCGGCGGGGGATGTCGTGCGCATGACCGTAGTCGTATGTGGAGGGTGTGTGTGTGTTTGGGCGGGGCGGGGGGGGGGGGGGGGGGGGGGGGGGGGGCGGAGCGGCGGGGGGGGGGGGTACTTCCGAGAAGCACCACAATCAGCGCAGTAGACGACGGCACACGGACAATCGACCTGACAACGCTTCCACATCCACCAAAAATCGCGCGTCCGTTCATTATAACAAGCCGGAAAATTGCCGGGGGAGAAGGGGGAGAAGGGGGGGGGGGGGGGGGGGGGGGGGGGGGTCGTTTGTGATTCGGCAACTTGCCTTCCCTGGAGCGGCTAGAGCCGGCTAGAGCCGGAAACCAACCATCATAACGACAGCGGCGGTCAGAATGATGGCCCAGAGAACAGAACAATCGAGACGTTGCGCGCTACCAAACGGCCCCTAAAAAGTACGGGGCGCCTTCGCTGAAGACGCAACCGCCGGCACAGCGCCTCCAAAGGCTATACCAACCCTGCTTCGTCTCGAAAGGGGTGCGCGGTCAATGGCGAAAAAACTAAGGCAAGCAACAAATAAATACCCCCCACCCGCGCCCGCCCTCCCCTCTACCCCGCGCGCGCTTGGTGCAAGCAACGTCCGCCCGGTCGGCCAAAAACGACCCGCCCCGTTTCGGTATGGGAGGGATGCGATGGTCCAACGGTATACGACTACGGACATGCATGCATGCATGATAAGAGTACACCCTCCCCCCCCCCCCCGTCCCCCCCCGGACCCTTCCCGCCTCCACCCCTCCTGTCCATCCCCTCCAAAACAATACCGAGGTCCCACCTTGGGACGGCCGCCCTTCTATTAATAACACCCATCCCTTTGTTCCCGTAGCTGTCTTCCAGGGTTTTCGCCTCTCGGCCTCGTCTCACTGGGGACACCGCCCCCCCCATCACCCCTTTCCTCGGTGACGTGACCGATCGCAGCCGCTGCGCGCGAAGGGAGTGCGACTCCTCCAGGGCTTGCGAAAACCTGCGCCACAAAAAAAACACACACACACATACACACAAGAAAAAAAGAAAGCGGCGTTTTAGTGGCGTTATTTTTATGAGGCGTGTATGGGGCCGGGGGAGGGGGGGGGGGGGGGAGGGGGGGGGGGGGGGGGGGGGGGGGGGGGGGGGGTACTCGATGTCATGCATGGCCGTAGTCGTATGCCCATAGATCCTAGCATGTGTCGGGTTTTCGGGGGGGGGGGGGGGGGGGTACTCATTCGTTGTTTGCCTTACATACGTGACCATTGACCACGCATCCCTCTCGAGACCGAGCACCGTTCCTACTCCTAATAGAGACACCTCCAACATTTGGGCGCTAACTTCGTTGTTTCCATGTATAACATAGAAACTTTTTTCTAATCTCATCCCCTTCCTGTTTAGAGACGGAGGGGGGTGGGGGGGGGGGGGGGGGGGGGGGGGGGGGGGGGGGGGGGGGGGGGGGGGGGGGGGGGGGGGGGGGGGGGGGGTTAAGAGGAAATAGTGTGAGACGTGGCACGTTATTTTCATGCAGGAGCCAGGCTTTATCGTTGGTCGCACGTTTTGGTGCAGGAGGGAAGGGGAGGGGGGGGGGAAGAGGGGGGAGGGGCACGGAGGTCCCCCAGGCTACCATGCGTACGTCGCCTTCGACGGATATGGCCGGAACCAGCAAAACAACAATATAATGAACAAAATACGAAAGCAAGGATCAACACCAACAGCAACCAAACCAACACATCAAAAAGCAACACTCACCCTGGCTGATGAAGGGACGCCATCGCCCCCATCCCCACCCCTCCACCCCCCCCCCCCCGCCTCCGTCGCAGAAGGCCCCGACGGCGTGGGCGGAGGCAGCGGAGACGGAGGCGCCGTCCTCAACGACGGAGGCCTTGCCGCCGCGGCCCCCGACGACCCCCCAACCCCGACGGCCTTCCCCGACCCCGGTTGCGCCGCAAACCCCGCGATGCTACCGCCTCCTAATCTCATCGACCCCACCCTAGCCCCCGAGAAGGACCGGTGAGGGCCGGGCCG
Source organism: Macrocystis pyrifera (assembly GCA_031763025.1). Classification (NCBI taxonomy): domain Eukaryota; class Phaeophyceae; order Laminariales; family Laminariaceae; genus Macrocystis; species Macrocystis pyrifera. The sequence goes on from JASSKH010000034.1 coordinate 5,321, forward strand.
GCCGGCACGGGCGGCGGAGACATCGAGGAGAACGAGGAAGAGGACGAGGAGGACCCGAGCGTGCCACCGGCGCAGGCGGCGGTGGGGGCGAGGCTGGAGCCGCTGGCACCGCCGCTCCTGGTGATGCCGCCGCTGTTGGCCCTACCTATGCCGCCACCGCCAGCGCTACTGCCGCCCTTGCTGTTCCCCACGATCGGGGTGCCGAAGCTGGAGCCGAAGCTGCTACCGCCGCCGCCGCCGCCGCCGCCGCTGGGGCCGCCGTTCCGCATCGAGACGCCCCCCTTCGTCAGAATTCGCGGCATCTCCTCTCGGTCGGTCTCTCCGGGGATCTGCTGGATGAGGGACTGGCGGGGGACGGGTGGGAATGGCAGGCCCATGCGCGTTGAATACAGATTAAAAGAGCCGTTGAAAAACAAGTGGCCGTTGGAATGCGCCGGTGCAAGCCGGTTGTAGGAAAATGAGCATTACCAACCGACTCTCGGAGAGAAGGATTGAAGCACCGTCGGAAAGAAACGCTACAGACCGACCGTTGGAGGGAGCCGTTGCGAACCTATCGTCGAGAGCGGCTAAGGAAACCAACCCACCGTCGTACATAACATATAACCGTTGCAAAAAAAAAAAGGCCGTCAGAATGAATCGATACATCAAAGCATAATCCGATCCAGGTCAAATCAATCGTCGGAAAATGCCGCTTCGAACCGGCGGTCGGAAAAAGCACAACGGCCGTCGTCGGGAAAGAGCCCCCCCCCCCCCCCCCCCCCCCCCCCCCCCCGACCCCTTCCCGCACACGCCGCGACCACACGTGCGGAACACGAGCATACCCTCTTCCTACGAATGTACCCCGACCGCGATTTACACCACAACGGCACTAGCGATCGGCTTCCGGAAGCAGCTGCAGCGCCGTAGATACAGTTACTACCGGATCACAGCGTCGGTGCAGCGCGTCTGACACCGGAGTACCCGCAGCCGAAAGCCGTCTCTCGGCCGCGACATCCCCTCCGCTCTACCGCGGCATGTTGCCTGCGCCCGTGCGCTGCTCGCTCGCCGCTCTCACCGGCGACCCGAAGATGGAAGACCGTCTCCCGGCGCTCGTGCGACCTCGAGGCGACATCGCCTGGCCCTGCTCTCCGTTCCCGGTCTGCCCCTCGGCCCTCCAGCTCTGCACCCACTTCAGGCCCTTCGACACCTATTACAGCCGCAGCACCGCCAAAAAACGAAACACAAGAGCTCAAGCAGCAGCACCAGCAGCAAGATTAAGCGAGGCAAGGACGAATAAAAACGGCGGCGACAACGAAAACGACGATACCAACGTCAACACCAACACACTTAGCGCCAGGTTCGACGGCTTACACCCACTGTCTGACCGACGGAGTTGGCTTGGCCGCCTGACCACTCGATTGAGCGACGGACCGACCGATTCCCCGACAGAATCACCGACCGACCGACTGCCCGACCGGCAGGCTGACTGATTGACCGACGGACCGACTGGCCTATCGTTTGGCCGAACAACAGACTGATAGATGGACAGACCAACCGACCGATGGACTGAACGACGGGCTGGGCGGTCGAACGATTTTTACCGATCGAACGATCGATCTCCTGATCGATTGACCGACTAACGATCTGACCGACCGACCGACCGACTGAACGACGGACCAGTCGACCAACCGATTATTACCGACCTAACGACCGATCCACTGACCGCTTGAGCAAAATATCGACCGACCGACCGACCGACCGACTGACCATCGCCTCTACCCAGAGGTCCGCGCCGAATTCCCCGCTGCCGCTTGCGCGCCCCGAGTTTCTCTCGTCCGCCATCTTCTCTTTTATCGCGTCTCCCGTGCATCGGTCAATCAACCCTTCAGCGACGCCGGACATGAGATGCTAAGGGTGAGGGGCGGCCGCGGCAACGGGTCGAAGGTGGGAGGCGAGGAGTGGGGGGGCGGTAAGGTGAGATCTTCATGGAATAAATGCATAGATAAGAACTGGATGATGACGTTGTTGGTGCTGATACTACAGGTAGTGTTTACGGAGGGTGGGAGCGGGAGGCGGGGCACATGAAAAAGACAGGAGATTCATGCAATGTACGGATAGATAAAAAGGCATGCTGATGATGGTGGGAGGGGGACGGGGACGGGGGGCGGGGGACGGGTGACGGGCGTACTCATCTGTTGCTTGCCTTAGTCATTTGCGCATCCACCACGGAGGTAGACGAATAAGTCAAAATAGACTCAAGGTATATATACATGAAACGGAACGCTGATGTTGGTGTTATTGGTGTTGTTATTGGTGGGGGGGCTGCTGCTGCTGCTGCTGCTGCTGCTGCTGCTGCTGCTGCTGCTGCTGTCGTCGTTGTTGGCGTGTGTTGGCGTCTACTGCCTGGTGTGTCGTATTACTTGCCAGGCATGTACTTAAAACCCTTGCAAGGCGGCAGTCCCGCTTAGTACTACTACAGGGGACCATAGTACATAGGACCAAGTACCGTTAGCAAAAATGAGTAAATATAATAACTTTTTGTGTGTACCGTAGGTCCTATTAACTATGGCCCCCCGTAATATTAGTTATGTTTTTTTTTTTTTTTTTGTTCGACCCCGAAAACAGCAGTGTAGTCCCGAAAGGGTTAAGAACCAGTCGCACGAAACGAAACCGCGTCATCCTATATTTTGTTGATCAGGCTTGCGTGATGCTTTAGTAGTTTCTGCTTCGGCGGGCCAGGCAGCACATTCGCCACTAACCAGGCACAAAACAAAGGCGCGTTTGCCCATGATGTTCGTCGAGTATGCCCTCGAGAATGTCCCTTTTCTGGGAGGGAAGGAAGCACCGGAATTCCGAAGACAGAAGAATAGATACATCTTTGACAGCATGTGGGGCGAAGCGACCAAGAGTCAAGAGGCCAAACGATTAAGGAATCAGGCCGAAAACGCAGGAAAAAGAGACGACGTGCGTATACGAGTATACCATGCATGTACAAATGTTCTCGTCCGGGAATCGCCTAAGGGGGTGGCGCAGGAGCGAAACAACAATCGTGTGAAACACCTGCACACCTTTTTAGAACTGCATCCATCCATCACTAACTTGAAGAACACAGACGTATTTTTGGGGACAGATTACAATGCCTGCCTGGTCGATGAAAACCCGAAGTGCTCCGTCCCGGCACTGTAGGGATTGCGCAGGGTCCATGGTCTACGACTACGGCCATGCATGATATCGAATACACCCTACCCCCGCCCCGCCCCCACCCCGAGCGCCCAAATGTTGGAGCTGTCTCTATCAGGAGTAGGAACGGTGCTCAGTCTCGAAACGGACGCGTGGTCAACGGCGACAATGACTAAGGCCAGAAACAAATGAGTTCGTCCTCACACCCTCCCCACTCCCCAAACCCGCCTCTCCCATTGCCTTCAGCAAAGTGTAAACCCTTAATTATATACCTGGAACGCCTCGTCCACTAACAACGAGGCCACTAAAACGCAACCCCCCTCATTTTTCCTCAACAAACGTTGAAACGCCTCGATGATATACCTGTAACGCTTCGGAGGTAAGCCTTTCCACGGCCTCGTCCTCGCGTCGTCTCAGCTCCTCCAGCTCCCGAGCCCTCTGGCGGGCTTGCTCGAGAGGGTCATGCGCCCCCCTGAAAACATAAAATAAATGGCAACCACAACATGATGACCAAGGACCGGCACAACGAGCCAAGCAGTAAACAGCGAACAAGGCGGGTTTAAATGACGAGCGCGCATAGCGGCGGGCGGAAGCAACAAGCGCAGAAGGAGCTGATAGATGTGTGTGGACTTCGACCACCGAGCCAAGATAACGCTGAATGGAAAGGGAATGCCGTCCATGGCTCTCATTTCCGGTAGATGTGAAGGGTCCAGGGTCAACAGGATAAGGACACCTGAAGGAGAAGGAGCTAAGATACTATTAATACAACACTACTACCCCTACGTCCACTACCACAACTACTACCGCTACGATCACCACTACCAGTGCTCCACTACTACTGCTACCAGCACCAGCACCACACCACAACCACAACCACCACTACCACAGCTCCTACTTCACACTCACTTCTCCATCGGCACCTCCTCATCCATCAGGTGCTCCACCCACGCCAGCAGCAGCGCTTGCGACGGCTGGAGAGACTTCTTCGAAACGTCCACCTATCAAACCATATGACACGAGGCGAGAAAAACAAAACGACCTTAACGACAATCCTGTTACAGCGAACGCATTTATAGCCCAGTAGAGGGTACACGGGGGGGGGGGAAAAACGACACCCTGATTTTTTTTTGAGTCCCAGACAGAGGGGGGTTTCTAAAATCAAGTAAAAATACCTAAAAAAAAACAAATGTTTTATTTCATTTGTGACAAAATCAAGTCTCAACCAACCTGTCCTAAAAAACGTGGCTGCAGTTTCAGCGGGGTCAACACAACACCAGCGCCCAAACCCCATTAATATACATATACATGTGCATGTGAGATGTGAGGAACAAACAAGATGTCAGAAAAGGGGGGCAACTACCGAAACCCGAAACATAGGTTCGAAGCATGGCAAGGAGCGAAAGTCAGAAGAAAAAAAGACAGAGAACTGTGAGCGCGAAGCAAAACAGTAAAGCGCGGGGGGGGGGGGGGAGGAGAGAGGACGGAAGAAAGGCCGAAACATTTGTTTACATATGCTCGAATCACGGCCACGACACAAAGGCCGCTCAACCGTACCACCGCCTGAACCGTCATGTCACCCCGTCATACCAGCATACCACCTCGTTCCATCGTCCCGCCGTGCCACCATCCCGCCACCCCACGGTACCATCATTCTACCGTTTCACCATCCCACCGTCCCCCCGTCCCCCCGTCTCACCAGCCCACCACCCCACCACGCTACCGCCCCACCATCCCATCATAACATCTCATCGCATCCTACCATCACCATCCAGGTACCCCCACCACCCAACAATATCACCATTCCGCCGCCCCGCCATCCCACCGTGCCATTATCCGACCCCTCTACCACCCAGCCATAACACCATCCCACTCCAAACCACCACTACCATCCCATCATCCCACCATCCCACCTCACTCCACTACTCCGTGCCATCATCCCACCATCATTTTTCCGTTTCACCATCCCACCACCCTACCGTCCCACCATCGCATCATCCGATCTCATTCCACCATCTCACGAGCCCACCACCAAACAACTTCACACATTCCGCCGCCCCACCATCCCATCCCCCCGTTCGACCGTGCCACCACCCATCCCATCCCATCCCATCCCATCCCATCCCATCCCATCCCATCCCATCCCATCCCATCCCCCATCCCATCCCATCCCATCCCATCCCATCCCATCCCATCCCATCCCATCCCATCCCATCCCATCCCATCCCATCCCATCCCATCCCATCCCATCCCATCCCATCCCATCCCATCCCATCCCATCCTATCCTATCCAGTAATCCCAACCATTCCTCCGTCCGAGCGCTGTCACCTTGGTGAAATAGGAAGAGCACTTGTGCAGCACGTGCAGCAGAGAAACGAAAGAAGTGCACCGCAGCCTGTGGTGCTCGTAAGGGTCTCCCCAGGAATAGTCGATCTCACCCTTGCCAAAGCAGAGACACCTGTCAGGGCACGGCGACACAAAACAACAGCGACGGAAGAAAAGAGGAGGCGGAGGGAGGAGACGGAAAGGGTGGGGGGAGAGAAGCCGAAATGGACACAAACCAAACCACTAGAACCATCGAAACATCAACAAAACAGCAAAAACACCAAAACCCACCGAAAACACCAAGAAAAGCCAAAAACCACGAAGACAGATGTATAGACAAAGGCAGACAGGCAGTCAGTATACGGCAAATAGACAGACAGGCTGACATCCAGATAGGGGCTAGCACAAGACAGACATGCAGACACCCTCCAGCACAAGACAGACATGTAGACAGGCGCTAGAACACGCAAGACGACAGGCATGCAGACATCCCCCAGCACAAGACAGACATGCACACAGGCGCGAGCACAACACGGACAGGTGCCAGCATAAGACAGAGAGACAGACAAGGCAGAAGGACAGACAGACAGAGAGACAGAGAGACAGCCGGACAGCCAGACAGACAGCCAGACAGCCAGACAGACAGCCAGACAGCCAGACAGCCAGACAGCCAGACAAGGCCGACAGACAAAACAGACAGCCAAACAGCTCGAGACAAAGACAGGCGTGTCGTGTCATGCCCGCGTCACCTGAGCAGGGCTCGAGCCGTCACCAAGAAGTGCCCCTCCACTGCCCACTCCGACGCCGACTGCAGCCGGTCCGCCGCCTCCTCCAGCCCTTCCAGGCAAGAAGACATGGCCTTCAGCATGCCGGGGTCTGGTCTCGGGTCCAGCGCCATGGACTTCAGGTGGCCGAGGGGGGGCGGCTGGTTCACGAGGAAGGATGCCAAAGAAGGGTCCTGAGGAAAGCAAGAAAAATAGAAAAAATAAAAAGCAAAAAGCGGGAGACAGAGATTGGGGGGGAGGGAAACAGGGGGGGCGGGGGGGGCAGGGATTGGGGAGCGGAGAGAGAGATAAGGGGCCAAAAGAGGTCAGGGCCACGGGAGCAGCGAGAATATTCCCTCTCTTCCTGCACAAACGATTGGGGATCAGAGTTGAAAACTATTTATATAACAATAACCTTCAAACCAAAACATTGTTGTCACCTCTGCCCCCCGCACCTCAGATCAACCAACCCCCCCCCCCCCCCCCCCCCTCCCCCCCGCTCCGCCTCTCCCAAAACCATCACCCCACCTCCCACCGCCAAACTCTCGCCCACCCCACCCCCACCCTTTCTCCCTTCTCCCTACTACCAAAACCACAAAGTGCTTCGAGGCGCACCTGCGTGTAGAGAGAGCTGACGGCGCGGGTCTGAACCCGGATGCACATGGTACCGCTCGTGCTCGTAGCGCTGGACGTCGACATCGGCGAGTTGGTGAGCATCCTGACAAGTCAACGCGAAACAGACAGCGGATATCGTAAAGAGATGGAGGGGGAACAGCCGGGGGGTGGGGGAGGGCAATGAGCTATGTCATCATGACACTATTTGTGTGATTGGAGAATACAGGGAAGGTACTCATGTCATCCATGGTGGTAGTTGGGGGGGGGGGGGTAGTTTAGGGGGGGGGGGGGGGGGGGGGGCACGCTGACAAGAGTAACACAATTGTGTGATTGGAGCTCAGAATACAGAATGGGGGGTAGGGGGCGGGGGGGTGCGTGACGCGAAAAACATAATGACCGGGTTTCCTAGAGACAAAGTGAGCGATGGCGTGAAATAACATAATGAAAGGGGTGTCCGATAGATGAATAAAAGTCGAGCGGCCGATGGCAAAATTATCAAATTATTACGGATTGGTCATACCGAACTTGACGTTGGGAGTCCTCTTGCAGTTGTTGGGCAAAACTTTTTGGGGGCGACCGACGCGAAAAGGAGGACATTCGGGAGACTCCTACCGAAGGCGTATTTTGTTGTCTAAGTGACGCCGTAGACATGCGAGAGGGGAGAGGGGGGGGGGGGGGGGGGGGGGGGGGGGGGGGGGGAGGGAAGGGAAGGGAAGGGAAGGGCATCGGCGGCAGCAGTGGCAAGGATGGGAGGAGGGGGGGGGGGGGGGGGGGGGGTGAGGGAAACCAATACATGTGGCCCGACACGTAGGTGGCACACATCGGTTTCTTCCGCGTGTGAGCCACATTCCAGACAATGTCCGGTACAGCAGCGTTTAAATGCCGGTATGAAAACAGCAGTGTTTTATAGCATACTGCGTACCGCACCAACAATGAAAAAAAAAAAGATTGAAACGTGAAGAAAAAAATGAAACGTAAAAAAAAAAACGAATAACTCAAAACCCATGCATCTATATACACGAAGCATTAGCTAAAAGTACACCAACACATGAAAAAAATAAAATAATAATAACAAATAAATAATAATAATAATAATAATAATAATAATAAAATAATAACAATAACAACAACAACCACAGTGAGGAAAACGCGCAGAAAAGGAGGATCGTTTCAGAAGCAGTTTTCTGAAATCGTCACTATAGTCAACCGGTAGTTACGGGGTCGGTGAAACGGTGGCACGCCTACCGACCCCGCACACCAAGACACAAACCAATACGTAACTCCATTTCAAGTCGTAGACCAAAATGGCAGCAGCATTGAGTGGTCATGAGGAAAAAAAACGGTACACCTGGCGCGGCAGTCGACCAGGAACCGAAAAGACAACGACACCAGCAACAGCAATATCAACACCAGCTATTACGGGGGTCCATAACAAACAGGACCAAATATTGTTAGTAAAAATAGGTAAATATATAGTTTTTTGGGTGTACCGTAGGTCCTGTTAACTATGGTCCCCCGTAGTTACATCGCTAACACCCAACACCGACACCGAGGTCAACACCATCACCAGTAAGACCATCAAGCCTTACTTTTACCATTCCCCCCGAGGACATAAAACAAAAAATAAACAAATAAAAAATAAATAACCTACTCGTCAAACAACACTTTACGTGCAACCGAAGCACACAACCCAGACAAGCAGCTCAACACAACACACAACCCAAAGCCTGAACAAGACCTCCAAACAAAAACTCATAAACTCAAAAGCAGCACAACACGAACACACACAAAAAACACAAAAAAAGCACGAGCACACAAAAAGCACAAAAAAACACGAACGAAAATGATAACCCAGCTGCCGCGGACACACAACTCAAAACCACGACCACAATCGACACAAGAGAACGAAATCCAAGAAACAAAAGCAACAACCAATACGCAACAACAACAAAAATCAGTATGAGTACCCTCAAAGCGATACCTATCCGCGCAACACAGCACACCGCCTCCTCACTCACGTTGGGTCGCCGCCCAGGTCATCTCTGATGCTGTCCTCCATCGACATCGTCGCCACGTTAGCGTTTGGGCTGAGAATGATCATGTGCGAGTCGTCGGGAAGCAGCGCGCTCCCTCGCATCAGAGGAAGGCTTCCCACTCCGATGGGGAACTCCACCTGCCCAGGCGAAATGGTGGTGGTGGTGGTGTCAGGGGAGGTAGGTGTACTCATGTACCGGTGACCATGGGTATACCACAGCACACACACAGCGAAACATAGCACAGCATAGCACAGCACAGCATAGCACAGCACAGCTTACCACAGTATATCATAGCACAGTATATAGCACAGCATAGCACAGCATAGCGTAGCACAGCAGAACATAGCGTAGCACTGTATAGCACAGCATAGCGTAGCACAGCGCGCCGTAGCACAGCTCAGCTCAGCACAGCATAGCACAGCATAGCACAGCATAGCACAGCATAGCACAGCATATAAATAGCAACGCACAAAACCTCAACAGTATCGACAGCACAGCCCGCCCGCCCGCATAGCATAGCACGATCGAAGACGTGGCAGAGAACACGACGAGAACGCGAGTAGGGCGGAGGGGAGAAAGGGCTGTGACACTGGCAGTCCCCTCCCGGATGTCGAAGACAGTAAAACCCGATTAAAAAAGAAAAGAAAAATGAAACCGAACAAACGCCGCCTACCACAGCTAGGGGGGAAATCATACGTCGTACCGACGATTCGCTTGTACATTACGATATTGTTACTCCTATTTCTCGTTATCGTCACCGTTACTGTGTTACCGTCACTATTGCTGCAACAAATACCGGTAATTGTTACCCGTAAATGTTACCGGTAATTCCTTTTTCACGTTATCGTCACCGATACTGTGTTACCGTCACTATTGCCGCAACAACTACCGGTAATCGTTACCCGTAAATGTTACCGGTAATTGTTACCTTATGACCGTTACCCCAACGGTTGTCATTGTCGTCGCTGTTACCGTTGTCGTCACCGTTAGCGTCACCTGCATAGTTGTCGCCGTGGTCAACGATAACTCGCTCCCGCCATTGCTACCACCGACGCACTTACCGTTGACGATACATTAACACGACTTAAATCAACCGTTTTCTTTGTCGGTCACTGTTACTGCTGCCATTAACGTTACTGGAACCACCACAACACCGTTACAGCTAACGTTACCATGCCGTTGCCACGACCTTAACCATCGTCGTTCCCGTTCCCACTACCGTTGCCATTACCGCCACAAGTACCGCTACCCGTCCCGTTATCATTACCGCTCGCGCAACCAGCACCATTTCCCGCTACCAGTACCATTACCTACCGGTAAAAAGAAACCACTAGCATCACCATTACCTACACCATTCACGTCACCAATATATTACCGCTACAGAAAACGTGAAGATAGCACCGCCAGCCCGCCCGCACACAACCGGGTGATACGGTAACACACCCCCTGGGATGGATTTCAGGGCCGAATTTCTCCAGAACCAGGGGGGGTGGGGGGTGTACTCGATAGGAGAGGTGTACTCGATCTCATGCATGGCCGTAGTCGTATGACCATAGACCCTCGCATCCATGCAATGCCGGGACGGAGCACGTCGGGTTTTCACCGACCAGGCAGACATTGCTTGCACCAAGCGCGAAGCGCCGTGAGATGTCCAGCGAGTCGCATGAAGGGTGAGCTGCATCCTACTAAAAACCGCTCGTGAGGCGGACTTGCATATGGATGACTGCTTCGATGCATTAATTTAATTCCGGTGTAGCCACTTCCAGAGACAGCAATGGGGAGTACTATGTAACTGCCTCATGGGTGCCTCACCATAAACACTACGTGATACAACCATTCTCCCTTGTGCGGAGTAAAGGTTCTTCACCTCGCTCAAATAATCATAACACGACCACCAGCTGTGACCAACCACCAAAAAAAAAAAAAAAAAAAAAAGTACCCTGGTTGTCTACCGTGGGTCAAGTAGTGAGCGGCATGTTTTACAGTGTCGTTGCCAACGGACGCCAACCCAACCTATATATAATAGGGGTGGCGGGGGGCGGGGGGGTGCACCCAACAAAAAGGGCGGATTGCGGAAGATGTCGTCGAGATCTTCAAAATATTTCCATAAATAGATGCGTCACTCCGCTGATGAGAAAACCAGCTTTGAAATCCGCCCAAGGAGGGGGGGGGGGAATCTTGTGGTCATACAGCAGCACCCCCTCCCCCTAAAAAAAAAAAAACAAGGGGAAAAAAAAAGAAGCAAACAAAGCGGCCCAAACCTGCTCGTCAACGCTCCCGCTCTTGCCGAACATTCCCCCCCGTCTTCCGCTTCACGTGTACGTGAAAAACCGTGAAGACTAGCCGATGCCTGCTCGTGAGGTGTTCCGGCAGCTGCACCTTGATTTCTTCGCAGATTTGCGGCGTCCGGCTGTGATAAGTGGTCTTGAGAACAAGAGGAACGAAGCAACGCAGCAGAGCACAAGAAAACGTATACATACACAAGCACAAGCGAGAGCACGCGAGTGCGAAGACACGCGGACAGGTACAGGGAGGGAGGGAGGGAGGGAGGGGGAGAGGGAGGAGCGTTTAAGGAAGCAAAAAAGTCAAGGATAAGCGCATTCTACGAGTACCATGTATCATATACCCGGTACCTGATATAAAATCCTGAGCAGGGGCGTGATTAGTAGGGGTACCAGGTATACTCTGGCAGTACCCGGGTACATACTCGAGACAGGGAATACTCGGGTATGAGAATACCCCAGTACATACTCCAGTGTGGGAACACCCGGTTCATACTCTAGTCTGGGAGTACCCGGGTACATACTCGAGACTGGGAATACTCGGGTATGAGAATACCCCAGTACATACTCCCGTGTGGGAGTACCCGGGGACAAGCTCGAGTATAGGGGTACCCGGGTACATACTCGAGTAGGTGCGACAAGAGAAAAAAAAAAAAAAAAAATCGCTTTGAATAGTACGGAGGACCAGAGTAAATAGGACCTACGGTACACACCAAAACCTATGTATTTCGATATTTTTACGAACAATACTCGTAGTTGGTTCTATTTACTATGGTCCCCCGTAACAGCAGGGGACCTCAGCGTATGCAACACCAGGTACGTCCTACATCACATACACCCCGTATATATAGTGAAAGGGCGATATGACAGACATAGTGCACAGGCTTGCACACCTATATAAAGCAGCGGTATGAACATGAAGAGACAAACATATTAACCGTTTTAGTACGGCAGTCCCGTTTCGGGGACAAATCACTTGGAATTAGACTGGTTTGTCCCCAAATCGGGACTGCAGTACTAAAGAATCAACAACCGCACATCGCAGAGGCCCGAGTAAAAAAACGCACACACCCACCCGCGTACTATTAATAGACATGGCACATACCTGGTGTAAATACCAGGCAATACATAATGCGCGGAGACACGAAAACAGAAGAGCAAAAATCTGTCATCAGAGCTGAGACATACCTTCGACATACCCGGTACCTGATACGTCACAATAACCGCTCCGATAATGATTTCGCTTTTACACGCGGTGAGTGATTCGGAGCCGAAAACTGCAGGGAAAATATGACGGCAGCCGGCGAGCTCCCCCTCCAGCTGAAAATACAAAACACATATTACGGGGGTTCATAGCTAATAGGACCTATGGTATACATAAAAAACCTATATATATATATATATATATATTTTTTTTTAATCATCACTTCTACTTTCCAGCCCACTCGTAGGAGGTTTTACCCTCGACGATCTTCTGGACAAGCCGTGGTCACAGGTGTCGTCCCTTCTCCCCCCCGGTACGTGCCTTTAGTTTTTATCGCGCATAGGGTTCAGCATTCCCACTGCTCGTCGATTTTCATCGAATGTAGCCAACTCACGCTTTCGCGCTTTCCGCTAATCAATTTTTTATGCAAGAAAAAGTCCCTAAGAGCGTGCACTCGGTGAGACTCGAACTCACGAAATTGATCTTGACAGGCTCGCGGACCACCTACCAAGAAGCCGCTTCGAAGTGTATATTTATCTATTTTTACCAACAATATTTGGTCCTGTTCTTACGGACCCCCGTAATACCAGGTAAAGCAGTACCGGTATGATGTGATGCCAGGCACGAAACACGTCCTCCGAACCTCTCAAACAAAAACGTGGGGACGTATACCTGTACTACTATTAATACTGCTGTATCCTATTAATAGTTCTAACCCATGGTTACCAGGCATCTATTTACGGGGATTCATAGTTAATTTTTTTTTTTTTCTACTCGTCACTTTCACTTTCCAGCCTAATTCGTAAGAGGTTTTATCCTCGACGACCTTGTGGACGAGCCGTGGTCACAGATGTCTTCCCTTCTCCCCCCCGGTACGTGCCTTTATTTTTTATCGCGCATAGGGTTCAGCATTCCCACTGCTCGTCGATTTAATAGGACCTATGGTATACATAAAAACCTATATATATTTATCTATTTTTACCAACACTATTTGGTCCTGTTCTTACGGCCCCCCCGAAAATACCAGGTAAAGCAGTACAGGTATGATGTGATACCAGGCACAAAACACGTCCTGCGAACCTCTCAAACAAAAAACGTGGGTACGTATGTACCTGTACTACTGCTGTATCCTAATTTTAACCCATGGTTACCAGGCATCTATTTACGGGGGACCATAGTAAATGGGACCAAATAGTCCTGGTAAAAATAGCGAAATATACAGTTTTTTGTGTGTACCGTAGGTCCCATTTAATATGGTCCCCCGTAAATAGTTCCAACCCCGGACAGACCAGCTCACGGTAGTACGAGCTAACTCTTTAAGGAGCTAGCTCACCGGTGAGCTACGTGAGCTATGCATGTTTTCCTGACTTGGGCTATAGGAGGGTAGCTCATCTGCACATGTTTTCCAAGCTTGAACTATAGAGGATAGCTCAGTTGCACATATATGTCCAGAGTGAGCTATAGGAGCTACATGAGCTAGCTCATCTACCCCCCGAGATGAGCTATAGGAGCTACATGAGCTACACATGTTTTCCCCGGCTTGAGCTGAAGGCATTAGCTCATCTGCACATGTTTTCGAAGCTTGAGCTATACACGATAGATGAGTTAGCTCATGAGCTGTCCGGGGGTGTGAAACAGCTGGTACCAGGTTCGTACCTGATAACCTGGCATCGTCGTATTACACAAACTACAGCGGTATGCGAAAATTGACCTATCTACTCAAGACACTGCTGCTGCTACGGGCCTAAAGCACCACAAGAAAAAAAAAAAAACACACACACACACACACACACGAAGAAAAAATGAAGAAACAAAAATGACTTGTCTTCGAAAGCAAGAGCACGCGTACTTGTCGACTCGTCGCCGTGCCGCTGGTGTATACCAGGCATAAAACGTATCACGGGGGTCCATAGTTAATAGGACCTATGGCATACATAAAACCCTATACATTTACCAATTTTTACTGATAATATTTGGTCCTATTTACTATGGTTCCTCGTTATAGCAAGGCGCAAGTACTGCGGACGGTTTCACATATACCCGGTACGTAGTTTACGGGTTGGGTTGGCCCTACGGGTTAGGTTGACCCGAGCAGCGAGGGGTTGACCCTTCGAACCTTCGAGCCCGAAGCGACGGATAAAAGGCGGAGAAGTCTCCAAGGAAGAGAGACGCACAGGCGGAGAGACTTTCAGCGTCCTCTCACATCTCGGAGGGACATTAAATGTTTTGATGGCATGTCGTCCATGCTTTCACTTACAGTGTAAATGAACAGAGTAGCCTAATAACAATACAAGAACTGTCAATAATACTATAGTGTCCTACTGCTCCTATTACTACTCCAGTATTGAGTATGCACCGTACCAAGCATCATACACACTGAATTTAGAGAAACACACTCCCTGAATGCTGCAGCTTCAGAGTTTGTCCTCCGCAAATGCGGGTGTATATCCTGCAAGAAGTCATATAAAACTCGCGATTGAAGCATGACACACGGCTCGCAAAGGTGAGCTTCGACAAAACCTTCGATTTTACAGCTGTTGCGCTTTAAAAATGCTCGTACCTGGTACAAATTACCTGGTACCTGGTAGCACATACACGCGTGCTTAGCTCTACAGCAATGCATATGTATGACACATGCAACAAGGGTAAACGAGAAAACAAAAAGTGACACGCGCCGCAGATTTTTTGTTCGCTTTCGCTGGACAGGCCGGGGGGGGGGGGGGGGGGGGGGGGGGGGGGGGGGGTAATTTTAAACCACGTGAAAAGAAAGAAAGAAAGAAAGAAAAAAAGTGGTCGACTTCGTCCTGTGATCACAACGCTTCGATTGGTTTTCTATTTTGAGCTCCGGAGGTGTGGTGTGCTTTGCAGGGACGCCCTCGCATGCAGTACCAGGGTACCTACGCACTGACACCGCAATGATTGCACATCATGGGTCTCCGTGAGGCAGGAACACCAAGTGAACACAACACGGCGAAAGACGGAACACAAGAGAAAAAACGTAAGCCAGCACCTCAGTGGATAGCCGGACTCGCCTACGCACATACCACACACATCAACGCACTCCCCAGTCCTCCTACCCCCCTCGACCCCTCCCCCCCCCCCCCCCCCCCCCCCCCTCTCATTCGACGTTGCCGTCCAAGGTGAGGAAGCCCGCCTCACAAGCCGCTCTTGGTAGGACGCAGCTCACACTTCATGCGACTCGCCCAGAACCCCATGGCGCTTCGCGCTTGGTGCAAGCACCAAAAAACGTCAGCCGGGTCGGCGAAAACCCGACGTGCTCCGTCCCGGCATTGTAGGGATAGAGAAGCAAGGGTCTATGGTCATACCACTACTGATGTGCATAACATGAGTACGCCCCCCCCGCCACCCCACCCCACCCCACCCCAGGTGCCCACCTGCGCATAGCACTCGGAAACTAGCGTCGGGCCGAGCTGGTGGCTGAAGATGGCGGGCAGGGACTCCCCCACACTGGCGCGGCTCTCCAAGCCCGTAGGGTAAAGCCGCAGCTCCACGCGAATCGCCAAGTTCCGCTGCTGACACCTCTCCAAACCCTGGAGACAAAACGAAAAACGAAAAAAAAAACACACACAACAACACCAACAACACAACGAAAGACGAGAGGTGTTGAACGGGAGGCGAGATAGAGCTCGTACAAAAAGCAGAGGAAACAATAATGACGTCAACAACAACAACAACAACAACAACAAAAACAACAAAAACAACAACAACAACAACAACAACAGAAAAGAGAGGAGAAAGATGCTACATACAGTAAGACGAGAGACGACTTGGCTTTTTTTCTCTGATTTAGCGACGTGCGGCGCCGAGAGGGTAGTATAGCGGCCACCACAAACCGGCAACCCCGTGTCTTCGCCACTGATATACGTGGTGTACAAATATTTAACCGGCAAGCCTGGACTACCGAAACTATTACTAGCTGTCTATACATCAAAACGGTAGTGCGACGGGGTGGGCGAGCAGTAATAGCAACAGCAGCAGCGGCAGAAGCAGCAAACAGAACAAGCACCAGCAGCCAACAGCAGCAGCAGCAGCAGCAGCAGCAGCAGCAGCAGCAGCAGAAACAAAAAGCAGCAGCACCAGCGAGGGCCACAGCAGCACCGGCAGCGGTGGCAGCGGCAAGAGACACTTGCCTGGACGTAGACATACATCACGTTTGTGTGGAATGTGTACATTCTGTTCAGACCGCTGCCCCCGGCCATGTTCGCCGAAATGAGCGGCAGCGCCTGGACCTCCCGCACCATGCTGCACACCACCGCCCCGCCCCCCCCCCCCCCCAAAAAAAGTGAGACGAAAGGGAACGGCAGGGGGAAAAATCAAGATTAACGAAAAGACTCGGTTGCGAAACGTTGTCAAACACATTGCATATACTGCACAGGAGACAGCTTTGCAAAAATTGGGATTTAGACGAAATCCTCGATCCCACAGTTGACGGTGTCGAACAAATCATACCAAGTGGTATTTACAGGAGTTGTACTTATTCACAAGAGGAAAAACGAAAATGGGCCCGCCCTCCGCGCACAGTTTGCGTGCTGCGACGATCGGTCCGTCGCCAACGACCACACACACACGCTCAACGAGCAGAATGCAGCGTCAGAAAATCATAAGGCGAAACAAAGCGGTCCGTGGCAACCCCTTCTGCCTCCTGTCTCTCCCTCCCCCATCACCGCCCGAACAGATCGGCACGTCGGCACCGAAGACACACGCACACGCGTGCCGAACACGTGCACAGCACACTCATCAACAACAGCAATAACAAGAGCAACCCCACACCAACACCACAACCAACAACAACAGCACAAGGAAACCACACGCACAAAACACAAACACAAAAACCACATCCAGCTCTGGGTCACTGGTGGTCCGACGGGTCGCAGATGGGGGCCGCGGTCAACGGCGAACCACACTACATACTGCAATTGCAGTGGAAATATTAACAGTACAGTAGTACTGCGATAACTACTGCTGTTGCACCTCTACCGCTGCAACTCCTGCAGCAGCTACTGCTACTACCGTACCAGCCCCTACCGCAACTACTGCTGCAACAACTGCTACTGCAACTCCTGCTGCTGCAACTACACCAATTACTACGGTACCACTACTACTGCTACTGCTACTACTACTACTACTACTACTACTACTACTACTACTACTACTACTACTACTACTATTAATACTACTACCACTGCACCCGCTGCTGCCGCAACTACTGCTGCACTACTGCATTGCACCAGCCTCCCTTGATGGCAGAATCAACGCACCTTTTCTGCTCCACATCTTGCGGGAGCTGCGACAGGACCGACAGGTTGCTGTCCACCAGGACATCCCCCTCGCCTTCTGCGCCCCTGTATTAGTCGTGGGCGAGCGGGGTTGGAGCACATCAGTACAATACCACGGTATAGTTTTGAGACATCGTAACAAACGTTTCGATATATCGAAACAACACTTTCGATGTACAGTCTTGTATTGAACGCATGTGCTTTCCCCTACATCCCCTGGTATCCGTTCCCCCATGTTTTTTACGCTGACACTGAACGAAATCTTCCACAGATCGATTCAAATATCGACATCGTATCGATCACGTTTTTCTTTTCCGTTTAACTCCGCATCATACCCAACTCGGTTCCGATAGCGAATTCCAACAGTATTACGACAAGATACTTCCTTCGAACATTTCATTTATACCCGTATATTTTAATATTCTCCGGCGGGCGGGAGGGCGGGCGGGCGGGCAAGTAAAAAGTAAAAAAAAAAAAAACTGGTGAAGCCTCAACCTCTTTCGCCACCGGAAAAAAAAAACTATTCCACACAAACTTCGAGTACTCGTATACATAGTGCGCCCCTTGTTCACTCGAAAAAATATTCCACACAAACTTCGAGTACATCTCTCCACCACTGGAAAATATATTCCAGTTGAACTTCGTGTATCAATAGTTTCCGTCACCCTCTGCACCGCTGAAAGAAATAAGTCCACACTAAATTCATGTAATCTGTACCTCAAAAAGGTCGGTGCATTTCTGAAACATAAAATATGTCATGAAAAAATATTCCACACGAACTTCGAGTACATCTCTCTACCACTGGAAAATGTATTCCAGATGAACTCCGTGTATTAATAGTTTCCGTCCCTCTCTTCACCGCTGAAAAAAAAAAAAACTCCACACAAAATTCATGTAATCTGTACCTCAAAAAGGTCGGTGCAGTTCTGAAACATAAAATATGTTATTAATAGTATACGCCCCGCCAACAAAAACGCCTATTTCTGAGCAAGGTCGAGTTCTTTTGTTGTGAAGCCAAGCTTGATCATCGGCTATTACTATTGATGCCACAACACACCCATCGTGAGGGTTTTTGGTATACAAACAACGCCTGTGGCTGCTGCTGCTGCTGAATATATATATATTTGTAAATCGTCTTAGCGTATATAGCGTCGCTAAACCAAGCGAGCCTCAGTTTCTTATACCACTCTCTACCTGAATGTACGTATCGTATATACGGAAGAAATATTCATGTACAAACCAGGGTCAAACGATAAAAAAAACAAAAAGACAACACGCAGCCACACTCGCCATCACGTCGGAATTGAAAACAAACTAAAGCACGAATAAATAAAGCGGGTTGGGTCAGCTTTTTTATTCGACTTTAGAGACCCCCTGCCCCCTGCCCCCTGCCCCCCGCACCCCGCCCCCCCTCCTGGGACTCGAAAAAAAAAATGGGGCATATTTTTTTTTCCTCCTCTTGTACCCTTGTTCAAACGACCTTTACATATACGGACAGAGTGGTGTGTACATACGGTACTGTTCCCGCATAATAATAGAGTGCCGGTATGATATGCGCCAGGCAACAGCAATACCGGCACTATGTATATAAATAGCGGCAACCAACCGGCACTAATTACTCCGCATACTGCCGCACTGGCCCACTCCCCTCAGCGGTGCCAAGCGATTCAACAGGCACTACATATGGCGGGCGGCCGGCACTAACGAGGGACCACTCCCAGGCTTGTTTTTTTACTCGTGGGTCTCAGTCCCGACTGCTGCACGAGGCATGTGTGTGAGAGAAAGGTAGAGGGGGAGAGAGAGAAAGGGAGAGGGAGAGAGAGAGTTTTCCGAAAAAAAAAATCACGTTCGAACTTTACTCAGCACCCTAATTGCCGTGATGGTTCAGGAAACGAGCCCCCTCAAAAACGATCTTCACCCACTCCTGTGTGCAAACTCAACGGGCTTTCTCACGGCACTAGCTCCCGTTTTGGAGTCCGACGTGAACACCAAACGGGGATTATATATTTCCCGGTCAGAGCGGAGTGGCGCAGTCATTGCTCATTGCGAGAGTGACGCACGAATGCATGACTCGAGCAGAATACAGTGTACCGCCCTGACCGGAAATATAGGGATCGTTTCGACATTAATACGAATACAAAGCGGTCCTTACATACACGCCCGGAAGAGTGGACAAACTTACGATAACACATCGCCCCCAGGACAGATTTCTAAAAAGGCTGATTTTTTCTCGCCGAGTGACGCGTTGATGGAAAATATCGACGTCGTTTTCCGAAAGACCGCCATTTTTCGTTGCGCGCACCCGCCTGGTTTGGGAGGAAATCGGCTCTCTGATATCATTCCCAGGGGGTGCTCTATGTTATCACCCGTGTGATAGTGTCATACGGTATATATTCCATGGCAGAGCGGTATGGCACAGTCATTGTGAGTGACGCATGAATGCAGGATCCGAGCAGCGGAGGCGGTTGCTTCCGTTCCGGTCCGCTTCCAACGAAGAGACACGTGACGAAACAAGAGCACAGAGGAGTTTGGGCCTCTCGTCTTTGCCGCGGCGGGCGGCACAGACCACTGAAGGATTGATGGCGATGCGAACTACAAACCGCCACGGTTGCATGGTACATCCCCGAACTGAACCGTCACGACATAACCCGGACAACAAAAATCTACCGGGATCGTAACCTGTCACATCGCGCAAAATGAACCGTCACCATCAACCAATATATCGCAAGTAATAAAGGTCAAGCACTAACGCCAACATCGCGCATGAATGGGATGAAACGGTCGAGACGCACAAAACGGCACAATTACGACATACAACACACGGGTGTAACGGCACACATCATACAATCAAGAATAAAACAGGTGAAACGCTTGAAACGGCACAACCACCATAACGTGCACTACACGAGGGGGAACCGTCGGAACGGCTCAACCATAATAACATCGCGCATAAACCGGGTGAAACGGTCGGAGCGCACGAAACCGTACAGTTGCTAACTCGGGTATAAATCGAGTGAGATGGGCGAAACATGCGAAACGGTACAAGCATAGCATCGCGCATAAATACGATGAAACGGTCGCAAAGGGGGAAACAGCACACTTACTTTGCCAACCCCCGCACGTGCGGGTGCTCCATCGTCGTCCCCAGAGGCTTGCACGCGAAGGTAAACTTTCCGTCGAGCGGCGTGATGTTCGAGCTTTTCGTCCGAGAAGATTCCACCGCCGTCACCTCAATTGCCTTCCAATGCAAACCCCAATCCGAACACGAGGGGGGAGGGATAAGTCAGAGACAGGGGTAGGCAGAGGGGGCAACAGAGCAATTCGAAACGAGAGACAGTTATGGTTAAGAGACGAAGAGAAAGAAAAAGGAACGGAGAGAAAAGGGAGACAGAGAGAACAGAGCAAGACACACGACACGCAACCCGACAAGGGAAACACCCGTACACACCAGGGGAAAAAAACAACAGAACCACGGTCATGAAACAAGAACGAGGCTGAACAACCCCACCGATCACATATCAGGTAACTTACGACGAACACACACACAAAAGTCACGAAAATCACACTATTAATAGTCACAAAAAAATCGCACCATGGCCATGAAAGAACGAGGTTGAACAACCTCGCCAATCACATACCAGGTTGACTCATAAACACCACAAAAGTCACGGAAATCACACTAATCACAAAAAATCACAAAAAAAAAAAACTTTCAACAATCACGGAAAATAAAAAATTACCAAAAATCACGGCATTACCGAAACAGAAAACACAACAAGCACACGCGTCCCCAACGCTTCACGCAGCTGTGAAAGTTGAGTACCATGCCATCAATCGGCCGAACTCCCGGCTTGCACTATTTTTCATAACAAAAACGCACACACGCGGAATCCGAAAATCCTAAAAAACTACAAAAAGGCCGTCTTAAGAGACCACTCTGTCCACCGTGTAGCACAAACAAATACCAGGTATATACATACACATACATATATTACAGACCACTCTGTTCACCGTGTAATATGAATAATTACCAGGTATATACATATATATATACGTATATATATATAATGTGTGTATGTGGACACGCACTACATAGCGGTACTAAATAATGATGTACCTGATAGGTGGACACTATCATTAGACCAGCACTTCATAGCGGTGCTAAAATAAAGACGATATCGCCAGTCTTACATGTCGCATGAGAGATTCCTCGCTGAGGCCGTCGTTCTGTCGGTAGAGGGACATCGAGACTTCCTCCCCGCCAAGCAAACGCCCTTCAGGCGCCGCTTGGTAGACCCCGAACGCCAGCGGCTGTCGATACCTGGTGCGAAACCGCCAAGCCAAGGTGCCACCGTGGAGACAAGAGCAAGGGCAGTCCCGAACGAAGGGTCAAAAAACAAAAGACAAAACGAAATAACACGCGCATCCATAGTAGCATTATCAGTCTGGAAGAACAACAAGAAAATGACCCCCCCAAAAACATGTCGAAAAAAAAAAACAAAAATACGAAAGACAACGCCAAAAGAAGACGACGAAGAAGGCACCAACAAGCCAAGAAGGAGAAGAAGACAGCAAACACAACAAAACAATAAGAACAAAACAAAACAGTGTTAGAGAAGCCACTGTCCGCAACGCAACAACGGAAAGGCAGGAAGGTCTGCTGCCTGCGTCGAGAAACAAGCAACCCCTTCATCAGAAAAAAGAACCCACAGACAAAACAAAAAACAGAAAAACAAAAAAAAAAAAAAAACGCACTGCTGCTGTATTAATAGTGGACTGTGATAAAAGAGAGGGACAGACAGGGCAAAAGAGAGAGGGCTTTATCTCCTCCAAGCATCACGTGTTTCCCCACAATTTTTCCATTCATCCGCCGGCAAGGTGCCGGGCGAACCAGCCGCACCTATGACCCCTACAAACCCGCAGACGAAAAAAAAGCAGCACGCCTTTTTGGACGCTAAGAACGAAACCTCTTCCGTCCTTTCTCGTAGCTCCCACCCCGCGTCCACAAGCCGCGGAAAAAAAGCACGCACCTCCACAATCGCTGAGCGGCTTCCTCCGCTGCCGTGTCGGCGTTAGCTTTGCTCCTTCCCTTGGAGTACGCATCCAGCACCTTTTGCACATCGTCGTTGTTGGTGGAGAAGTATAGGCAAAGAGGGAAGGGGGGTGGGGGGCAGATAGAAATAGACCGAGAAACAAGGACAGACAGAAAACTGAGAAACAGACGGCAGAAAAAAAAAAAACGAAACCCCTACGCGAAGTGTTTCCTACAGACCCGTGTATATAGAGCGCCAGAGACGGAAAAAAAAACGAGATACCCCCCCCCCCCGCCCAAGGTGTCACGTGCAGTGAGCTGGAAACCCCTAGTGGAAATCGACACACAGGGACGGGAGGGACTGTCCTCACACAGAAAAAAACGACCAAGAGGGGCTTCACGCCAAACTGAATGAAACGTCCCTCAGAACAACATGTTTCTTGACACCATGTTTAACCGATCTCTTCCTCCTCCCCCTTTCCTTCGCCGCCGCCGTCTCGCCCTTGCAGCATGCTCGAGATAACTTTCAATGCCAGCCGAGAAAAAAGTATTCCCACCGACCGACATCAAGCCTACCCCCCCCCTCCCCCGCGCCCTTGGTGCAAGCAATGGCTGCCTGATCGGTGAAAGGATGACGTGCTTCGTCGCGGCACTGTAGGGATGCGAGGGTCCACGATCATACGACTACGGCCATGCATGACATGAGTACACCTTCCCGCACCCCCGGCCACCATCCCCCCTTCCTACATTCCCTTCTCCTACGCCTCCCCCACCCCCCCCCCCTATGCCCCCCCCCCACCCCCTCTCCTCCCCTCTCACCTTTTCCGGCTCCCCCTGGAGCACCTTACTGAGCTGCAAGACCATGAACAGCCGACCGTCGGCGTTCTTCGGGTGCAGCGCGAACAGCGCCCGCCGGCACCCCGTCACGCCCCTCTCCTGCGACGACCCCCTTCTTCGACCAAGATGCCCCGACGACCCCGACCCAGACCCCGCCGTCGCCCGCGTCGAGGAGCCGGTGAGGATCAGCGACGGAGCGGCCACATCGTCCGGGTCTCCCGTCGGGCTCTCTCGCGTGAACACGTGGGCAAACTTGCGCCGCACCGCCCCCGAGTTCATGTCGAACCTTTTTTTTCGTTCAGGGGTGGTGCGGGTGGGAAGGGGGGAGGGTAGGGGCGGGGGAGAGAGGCCGGGAGTTGGGAGGGGGGGAGGGGGGGGGGGGGGGGGGGGGGGGGACCATACTCGTTTGTTGCTTGCTTCGGTAATTTGAGCGTTGAACACGCGTCCCTTTCGAAAAGAGGGAGGGGGGGGGGGTGTACTCATTGCCATGCATGGCCGTAGTATGGCCATAGACCTTCGCATACCTAGAATGCCGGGGGGCGGGTAGTGTAACGGCGATATGCTGGGCGACTTAAAGCGGGGGGTCGGGGGGGAGGCGGAGGGTCACCATCAGCAGCAGCAGCAGCAGCGGTGGCGGCGGCGGTTGCGGCAATAGTGGCGGTGGCAGAGGTAGCGGTAGCGGCGGCGGCGCGGCTATCGGAGTGGAGGGGGGCACCTCATGACGTGTGCCGGCTGCCAGCTACCGTGTCATAGGTCGAGCTCCCGACAGCGAGGTGCCCTGGGCAATGCTATCAAAGGAGTCAGCCACCATCTGGGCTGACCGTTTCATTCAGGTAGCGAACGGCGGGATTCCCGCGGGCGCCGTTCGCCCACATGCGAAAACAAAAACCGACTTGAGCGCATCAGGCAGACAACCTCCTGCCCTACTCTGCCCTTCTTCGGCAACGCGAGCTGCGGGCGTGTCTTGCACGCGCTCACGCACACAAAACCCACTGTTGCCGCCACCTCCCCAACCATCGGGCTTACCGGTACACGCCACGGCGTCTACGTTGAACTCCTACGTCGAACTCCTTTCAGAAAGGCACTCCATTTCAATGCGGCACTTTCTACAACGATTCACTCCCCCCACTTTACCCCCTGCATATTTCCTCCCCCCTCCCCCCCCGGCCACCCCCCCCCCCCCCCCCCCTGACCACGCGACAAGCCACTCACCAGAACGTCTCTGACACCCTACCGCTGCGAGACGGGTCGACCTCCACCCCCTTTTTTCCCACGCGCGACATTATTCGGAAAAGGGTCAGGGAGGCGAACACCGGCTCAAGATCGCCGACCTTGAAGGTCAGCGCCTTAGCCGCAATCTCCATCCACAGATAGTGGGCCGGTCTGATGAAAGAACACCATTTAGTGGGGGGGGGGGGGGGGGGGGGGGGGGGGGGGGAGGGGGGGCACGGGAGGTGCAAGAGACAACAAGGCGGTGGGTGGACGGCGTTTCGAGAGGAGGAATCGTGAGCGGGTCAGCGCCTCGGTCACATTCTCCATCCACACATAGTGGCCCGATCTGATGAACGAGCATCGTTTGGTGGTGATGCGGTATGGGAGATGTAGGAGATAATACGGAGGTGCGGGGGTGGGAGTTCGAGGGGGCGTGTTGAGAGTGCGCGGGAGAGAGGGGAGGGGGAAGCTTGGGGGGGGAGGGGCGGGAGATACCGGGACGACTTGTTTCGTGCTTGTTCTGGGTGATTGCGGTGGTGGTGGTGGTGGTGGTGGTACTAAGGGCAGCAATGGTGGTGGTGTTGCTGTTTGTCATTTTACGTTATTTTTTTGGTTCTTGTTGTCACTTGGTGCATCAACCGCTACTATTTTACTCCTGCTAAAGCTATTGCCAGGGTTGGCGGTACTGCTGCTGCTGCTGCTGCTGTCGTTGCTGCCGTTCGTCGGTGTTTGTAATTGTTGGTCAATCCTCCATCTATGTTCCCGTCGTTCTTGATTGCAGTATCTCATCGATGGTGTTGGAAATGTCGAAGAAAAACCCGTCCGAACAAAACACGCCGGAAACCAACTGGTCTCATGCCACCCCACATCGAAAAATACCACGTTGAGCCCTCACCTATCCAGCAGCAGGAGTTGCAGCTTCAAAATCAGGTGATTTTCGGTAGGTGCTCCGGGGACCTTTGTAGTGCGGTCGGTAGTAGTGCAGCACTCTGACCTCTTTGCTCCCCGGCTGGTTGAAAAAAAAAAAAAAAAAAACAGCGGAAAAACAGACGAAAACACGGTTAAAAAAAAAATGAAACAAAACAGGACACGGCAGAGGGGGACGAACAATGAGCGCCGGTGAAGACACCACAAACATGGCAACAACCACCCAACACACCGGCAAGACCACCATCAACAACAACACCGACAGTACCAAGACGCCATCACTGACATCACTGCCAACACCAACACAGCCGCCAGCAGTGCCGAAATAGCTGTGAACTCCGATGCCGACGAGCGTGACAGGCGTTTCGCTACCCCTTCGCGCCCCCCCCCCCCCCCCCCGCCGCGCCAGCGCCCTCCACAGCTCAAGACATCACCAAACGCGCCGTGTCCTCCGCGCAACACATCCGACGCGCGCCTTCCCCACCCCATCCGAGAGGCAACAATGGCGAGGCGTCTATTCCATCTGCCTCCACGACTGACCGTCTGGGCAAAAGACCCTTCCAGGGATAAATATCGTAGTCACCTCAACCCTTTGGCCACCGAAAAATTTATCCAACTACAATCCCAGGGAGTTTGCCCATAGAAACGTGGATGCAATTCTGCAAGGACTAAGTGAAAACCCCTACTTCAAGGTGAGGGCTGATTCATCAAGGTCCAAGCGGCAGCAGCACCCACCCTCCCCCCCACCGCCCCTCCCTCCTTCGTCCATCCACCTGCACCATTGCTGCCTTAGGGTGAGAAATCCTACTATCCTCCCAACCCCCCGAAAAGGCACCTACAACAAGCAAAACACATTCGAGACAGAAGAGTGCTCCGCGCAGAGCGCACCCTTCACGTGAAACCGCGTGAGCCAAGTGAATCGACTGAATAGAGAAGGGCAAAAGATTTATAGCCAGCTCGCTCACCCCTCTCCCCCCCCACCCCCCTGCCGCTGTCTCCCTCCTCTCCCCCCCCCTCCCCTGCCCCCTCCCCTCCACCCCCCTCCCCTCCTCATAATCACCCTGGACAACGACACTGCTCGCCCTCAACCCCTCTGTAACACTGCTCGAGCTCCGGCGTCGCACAGGCCAGGCCAAATCAGCTACAGCCCCGTCAACGAAAGCCAACGAAAGTCAACGCCACTACAACCGAGTCGGGCCAAAAATATGAGCTCCCACACCTGTTCCTCCGGGTCGTCCGTCCCCACGGTAAACTCCTCTTTTTTTCCGGCCCGCGGTCGTCGTCAGCGGGGTACTGCGGCGGCTCCTCATCCGATCGATACTTAACGCTGAGCGGAGACCAGACCCGAGTCACAAAAGAGGCGGCAACGTTGGGGGGGGGGCGGGGGGGGGGGGGGGGGGGGGGGGTAACGGGGGGGCGTGATAGGGTGTGGAGTCAGAATAGACCGGCCAGTGAGGAGCGGGGGGAAACGAGGGGAGAGGAATAGAGAGAGGGGGGGGGGGGGGGTATTCGTATCATGCATGGCCGTAGACCGTAGATCCTCGCATTCCTGCAATGCCGGGAGACGCAGCACGTCGGGTTTAAACCGACCAGGCAGACCGTGCTCCTTGCACCGAGCGCGAAGCTCCGCGGGGTGTTGGGCGAGTCGCTGGAGAGTGAGCTGCACCCTACTGAGAGTCGCTTGTGAGGAGGGGGGGGGGGAAGCAGGATGGTTCGGAAGGGGCGACCGTGGGGGGTGAGAGGGCCGACGCGTAGGCATTTTCGACCTCCCTTCCACACGCCACATCTTCGTCCTCGTGTGAAGCGACAAAGCGACAAAGCGACAAAGAAGAAGAGAGAGAGGTGGAGGGAAGCGACAAATGCGACCATGATCGCCACCACCACCACCACCTCAATCACCACCACTACTACCACTACCACCATCACCAACATTCCAGCCACCACCACAAACACAACCACCACCTCCACCCAATACCAACATCATCACCACTAACAAGTACCAACACCATCACCACAAACAAGTACGCCCAAGCGCTAACCCGACAACGACCTCCCTCTCCTCACCAAGGCACTGTCTTCTGCGACAGCCGACCGATGGACAGGTTGACCCAATCTCTTGTGAACTCGTCGTACGCCGTCGCCAAAAATGGCGTCGCCGAGCCGCGCGCCAGCGGGGGAGGCGCGAAGGGCCTCCCGCGCGGCGACACGCTCACCTCGAGGTCGTTCACAGGAAACATGAACGTTGGCTCCTTGTCCTGAACACGGAGACACCACGTTACCACGCGCGGGGGTGAAAAAGAGGGGGTGGGGGCAGGGGGGTACGGTACGGCTCTCACAGACACTAGTTCACTTTCTCACCTCGCGGAAAGGCAGAAAGGGAGGGGGGGGGGGGGGGGGGGGGGGGGGCGTACTCATTTGGTGCTTGCCGTAGTCATTCGACCATTGACCACACATCCCTTTCGAGACGGAGCACCGTTCCTACCTACTCCTAATAGAGACACCTCCAAACAATTGGGTGCTCACTACGTTTTTTTTCCATATGTTGCATAGAAACTCTTTGCTAATATTATCCCCTTCCTGTTTGGCCGCCTGTGGCCACCATCTATCTCCTAGGATAACGATCGTTTTATCGTTGCTACCTAGTGTATCAAAGGAGGGAGGGGGGGGCGAAGGAAGCAAGCAAGGAGAAACCGAAAGAAGGGAGGCAATAAAGAAGAGAAAAAAATAACGAACGAAGGAAGGAAGGAAGGACGGCAAACGCCATTCTGCAGTGTCCAACATTAGGGTTCGATAGTGATTTGACCCCCCTCCCCCTCCCCCACTTTCCTCCCGCCTCCTCGACTCTAGCTTGTTTGCCTTCGCTGCAGTTATGGGCGACGGACCGATACTACCCATCATGAACACACAGCCAAAGCGACGGAATAGCCCTCCCGATCAGACGAACACCTACATGCAGTGGTAGCGCAATAACAGTGCGTTTGGTAAAGCAGTCTCACACGCGCAGTACTCATAACTACTACTCTAGTGTGCCCACTGTACAGTAAGTGGTATCACACGCCCAATACAGTACATACAGATATTAGTAGTTGTGTACTGGTTGTACTGGCGAAAGTGGCTTACCTTGGGGTAGTACCCCATGCCTGAGTTGAGAGTGCCTCGCGTCGTCGACGTGGACCTGGACACCCTGTCCGGGTAGTCGAACCCGCCACCCGACGGGGGGGTGGCGGCGACTGCTCCAACCGGGCAAAACCACACAACGACGGAGAGGCAGACAGATAGGCGGCGCGGCACAGTGACAGACAGACAGGCAGACAGACAAACAGACAGAAACATAAGCAATCAGGAAGACAGGCGGGAAAAAAAAGAAACAGACATCCGGTGATCCGCACATGAGCACGAGACAGTACCGGTATGCCGTAATCTTTGGATCGCTGAAGAAACGAATACAGAAAAGCGGGAACGCCGACGGTTGATCGCTTAATATCAGGCGCTCTGCGTCGTAAACAGACGGCCCATACCGCACAGTCGCACAGCTACCTACGCACAGCTGAGCACAACACAGGGCCGCACAGCACAGCTCGGCGCAGCACAGCTGCGCAAAGCGAAGCATCGAACAGCACAGCACACAGCACAGCACAGCACAGCACAGCACAGCACAGCACAGCACAGCACAGCACAGCACCAAACAGTACCATCACATAATCGCACAGAACTGCACAACACGGAACGCCTTGGCCGGCCCAGGCCTGCAGGCGAGCGCCGGGCGAGGCTGTCCTGCTCGATCTTCCTTTTGTTTGCTTCAAGTGCTCGCTTGAAACTGTCTGCTTGAACCAGCTTGCTTGGTTCGCGTGCATAGTTTGTGTGCTCGGTTTGCTTGCTCGGAGTGCTTCCTTGACGCATTTGCTTGAACAAGCGGCTAGACAGTGCCAGTGTTCGGCCCAGTGGATGCAACCGAGGCAGCAGCAGCAGCTGCAGTACAGCAGTAGAATAAAAAATGTTCGGGGTATATTGCAGTTATACGCATAGGAGCAGCACAAGCTGCTCTACGTACGTACGATGCATACAAGCGTGGTCGGTATGGAGAGTTTCCATCCGGGCGGTGTGGCTGACGTGAGCAAGGGGTAAGAACAACAAGCAATACGCGTACAACCTGGTATTAATAGGTTACAACAGCAGTAAGAATGGTCGTAAAACAAACGCTACTGCTGTGGTGTTGCGATAGCCTAGCTCCTTTGCTGCTGCTGACTTTTACACGCATCACGCGACGGCAGTGCACACGTACACACACAGCAGCAGCAGCAGCAGCAGCAGCAGCAGCAGTAGGTACAGTCAGTACGTTTTGTACTATTAATATTATCATATTATACACAGCTGTGTACCTTTATGAAGGAAGATACCTATTGTACATATTGAACATAATTATACATGAGAACCTACTTCAAACTTTACACGAACCAGGTACATGTTATTACAGGGGTCCATAGTTAATAGGACCTATGTTATACATAAAAACTATATATTTACCTACTTTTACTAACAGAATTTGGCCCTATTTACTATGGTCCCCCCGTAATAGCACCAACAGAATATTTACAACATTGGTACTCGATACAATACTACTACTGCTGTAGAACTGTATTGAGCACATGAGACGTACACAGACGTGCTATTTATACGAGTACAGGTGTACGTACGCGAGAACGTGAGTGCCTGCCATGGCATTCAATTGGACCCGAGGGCACCTACACTTTTGACGGTTGAGGGAACTCGAAACTCGAAACCGTTCAGGAAAAACAAAAACAAAAAAAAAATCAAAGGTCGCGCGCGAACCGGAGCCTGCGCCTCTCCGCGCCAACAAAAGCGCTTGAAGGCACGCGCCAAGGTTTGCATCGTGCGACGTTGCCTTCTGAGGAAGCGACGATCACGCTCAGATCGCCGTCTCGGGAGAAGGGGCGAGAGCACGGAAACTGGCACTTACAGCCGCGATTTGGTCGCAGGCCGTCTCCATGTTCCCCCAAAAGACGGCCAGGGCCACTTACTTACCCGCGGTAACTCGCACTGTCAATAATCTGCTTTCAATACTCTGTGTATGAGTATGACTCTACTGGTATACAGTATACGAGGTACGTACGAAATATGTGTACGTGAAAAAAACTCACGAGTCCACGTGCAGTAGTCTCAACAAGTGCAACGACCCTGCGACGGTGGTTGAGGGGGAGAAACAGAAACAGCAGTCGGTGTTGTCATGCCATCACTATACAACGTCACACGAACATGAAAGAAGTCTTGTTTCGCTGGGTGGTGAGTGGCGAGCCTGGCTTCTGTTTTTCTCGGGGTTTTATTTTGTGGGTTCTTCCTCCTTCACTTGCGACTTTTGATACCTTTGTTGTTTCGTCCGTCGCAGCTCCCCCAGTGGGGGCAAAACAGCGATACTTCAGCAGTACAACCGCTCGTGTTATTTGATTTGTCGTTGTGGTCGCTTCTTGCCATTGCTTTCTGTCTGTCCTCCCGAGAATTCGTTAAATTTTCTTCGTTCGTTCGAATCACCTCTTTATTCACTTCTATATTTTAGTTATTTATTATTCCCTTTCGTTTCTGTGTCTTTTGTGTTTGGCACGAAGACGAGGCCGAATCGAGTAGGAAGCGCCACGCATCCGCTCTATGATGTGCAAGAGATTGGGGAGAGGGGGGGGGCAGGAAGGAGACGGCAGACAGGATATAAAGTACCAGACCGGCTAACAATAGGTACACAGTAGTAGGACCTATCAATGCTGCTCGTACCACAAACTGCTGCGGATGCTTGGAGGGTGCTTTCGTTGTGCTTCGGTTGGCGTGTCCTTTCCTTCCATTCTTAGTCTTCTCTGTCTGTTGTTGTGTTATTTCTTAATCTTGCTTTTGTCTTTTGTGTATCACATCTCCTCCGGAGGGGCACGAAACTTTTTTTGTTTTCTTTTTTTTTTTCTCATGCTTCTTTCGAGTTTCCTCTTTCAAACGCATGCTATTAATAGAATGCGTATCTCGTGCCTGTCGTATACAGTACGATGGCATTGCATTGTCTACCCTGCTTACTGCATCACAATGTAGTATCTCTGTGTCGTCGTTTTGTGACCACAGAAGGTATATATGTCTCTGGGATTGAAGAATCGGCGCGGACACAGCGTGCGCCAGATGTCGGCAGGTGGAAAAAACGGTATCATGTTAAGCACACACACGAGGTGCTCCGGGATTTGTGCTTCTTAGCGTCAGTTGGGGTGTTATATTTAGAATAATATACCAGGTACAGCTATAGTGCCGAACAGGTACTATACACGCACGCGGCGTGCACGTGCACAATACACATGAGCAAGGAAACAAGTTCGGCTACTGTCGGACTACGAGCATACCTGCTGTTAATCGCACGCAGGTCGGCTAATAAGTCGTGTACCTGTACGAGTACGTGTTGCTACTTACATATATATATATTTGCTGCTGTGGTTGCGGCAAGCCTCTCGCGCAATATAATCGCTTTAATATTCCATGGCTCGTCGGCGCCCCCCCGACCCCCGACCCTCCAAAAAACGAAGAAAAAACGACACAACAAGCGCTTCGGCGATGCCACGCATATAGCCTCGGGAATGCTCTCAATATTCGTTGCTCGTCGTGGGGAGGGAGAGAGGGAAGTATACGGTCGCAGGAGAAGGAGCAGCAGCAGTAGCATAAGCCCAGTCCGCAGCAGCAGCAGCAGCAGCAGCAGCAGCAGCAGCAGCAGCCATAACACCAACAACTTTGCACAACATCAACAACAACAACAACAACAACAACAACAACAACAACAACAACAATAGCAGCAGCAGCGGCAGCAGTGACAGTGAGAGGCATCTGACGTTGAGGATAAGGCCAGAGAAGCAAAGCTGAAAGCGTTTAGGCTTCTTGCGAGTCGCGCACAGCAGTCGCGCACAGCACACACTCGTCGTATTCGAAATGCGAGTGCTGCTACATCTTGGCTGCATTGCAATATTATTGCGTACTAGAAATACCACATGTACGTACCAGTAAGTCGTACGCGAAGCGCAGTGCTGCTGATACTGCTGTATTTGAATAGCATATACACGCGCCGTACAGGTGAGGGAGACATGATCGTTGTTTGCGCTACCGTAATGCTGTCCAGCCCTCCCCGCTCGCTCCCTTTGCCCTAGCTTCTGACGGAGGCGCGGCACCTTTGGTCGGGGCCGCTGAGGGTGCGATCTAGCGCCCCGCCGAACAAAGACCCACAGCAAATTATTCTGTCGCTCCTATGGAACGCGGAAAGATGAGGCTGAAGAGCGATTTCAATTTTCCGAGACTCAGAGTGTACGTGTCATACGCACAGAGTGGGGGGGGTGGGGGTGGGTTTACTATGTACCAGAAGTGTGATATTTATGAACACGTATAGCAGTATGTATGTACCTGGTATCATGTATGCATACTGACGTAATTTGGCATCATATTTACGAGTGCCCAGCACCAGTATATTATTAATAGTGCAGATCAGACAGCTTGGTAATCAAAGTGTCTTTCTCTCTTTCCTGGACCACTTTCTTGCAGCGACCAACACTGGTCGCAGAAAGGAAAGAGAGAAAGAACAAGGAAATGGGGGGGGTGGAACGAACGCCAGTTTCAAATATTTAGGACGTCTACACGCTTTCCCTTCCCGCCTAGTGCGGCCGCGGCTGCTGAGGATCGAGTAGAAACGCCCACGCGCCCCGAGTGCAACCTCACGTCGGTGTCGGATACGTAAGCGGGCTTGTGTCGCTTCGATCTCGCCCGCGGCTAGGCAGCATGCGGGAGCAAAGCGTTGGGCGCGACCGCAGGGCAATATAAATTACCTGCTGTAAACTACTGCTTGGAGTATGCGAGTCGTAGCACAAAGGAGGAGTGTCTGATGTGCCAGAGTATATACAGGTGCCCAACACACAAACGTTTTCACTGAACCGCCGTCGAGCAGGCAGTGCCGCAAGAAATGCCTTTCCTCGGTGTTTCCCTCGGGCACGGCAAGATCGACCGGCAACGCCAACCGGAGGGCATGGAGGCGAGGCTGACTCGGCAAGATACCAAAAGTACAAAGAGGAACACACATTCTCCTGCCTCTCGTGCACAACGAAAACAACGCTCACGAAAAAACGAAAAAAAAAAAAACACCAACCTCGTTCGCCATGCTTTTCAAACCCCGCCTCGTTTTTGCTGTTACACCGGCGCACTCCCCCGATTGATCGATCTCTAGCCTCGATCACAATATAGAGCTCCTGCTAACCCAAAATGCAGAGGGCGCTGTTGCTCCGGCCCTTGTGGTGCGCTGTGTTGGCACAAAGGTTTTCGCCGTCGCACTCCATAATTCCCAAGCGCAACTTCCCCGCATAATACATGCTTTTATTTTTTTTCGAAAACCGGCAGTTCACAACCGCGAGCAAAAACTTTGAATTTGTTCCATCTGGCCCTTGGGTCAACAGATGCAAGAAAGCAAGCAGAGAGCAGTCGCCAGCAGGGAGTACCACCGGTAGTATTGAGTGTTACGAAAATAGCCAATTCCGCCCTGTGGGCTATCATTCTTAGATTTGTACCTCCCTGTGTACAGTACCTAGCCGGACGATTGAGGCCGACCCTGCTTATATTTATACTGCTTTCTGTACCAACCCCTAAATGCATACCATTCTGGACGAAAATATAAGGACTTTTTTATAAATAAACGACAAGATCAAACGGTCCTTATGTTTACGTCCATAGTGACCAGGTGGGTAACTGGTACCACTACGTCTCAGGTACGCATGGTGTGTGCATCCTGCGTGTTCTTGCGCATGTACTTCTGTTCTTGTTTTGGCGGCGGTGGTGGCGGGTGGTGCTCTCGTATTGAGTAAAACATACGATGGTGGTGGTGGTACTGGTGGATCCCACGGCAATCATCATGCAAGCAGAAATATGTACCGTATAATCAAAGATGAAACAATAAACAGGGACCAAACACCTACTCCACCGATCGATGCACGCGTGACTGCTTGCCGCCGTCGGCGAAGCTACGTATACGTGCGAATAATACATGTTTGGAGGAGCGAGAAGATTACCCTGTACATATCATGTATCATGGCTGGTATGTATCAAGATCTGTGGTCAAGATCTGCACGGGTAACAGAGAAAAGCACCAAGCTGGCGCAGGAGGCTAATGAAAAAATAATTAATTGGACACACCGGTGAATGCACTCCCAGTATATATAATACACACCGGGCGTAATGATAACTACAACAACACTTTGCATTATGCCTGGTAACTATTAATAAAAAACATGTATCAGGTACCCAACGGGTACCAGGTATGTATGTGTATGAGGCTGTGCTGCTGCTGTTCTAACTATTATTATTGCCTTCTTTCAATGCATCTCAGACCCGGAGTCAAATGACGAAGTCAAAAAACGAAAGAGTGCTACCCCCCACACCCCCACGGCTCCTGGGAGATAAATGGTGGCCACGGTAGGCGAACAGGAAGGCGATAAGATTATTAGCAAAAAGTTTCTATGTAATATATTGAAAGACAACGTGATGGGCTGTTGGAGGTGTCTCTATTAGGAATAGGGAGTGTGAAGCGAAGCCCGCACGGTATAGGTATGGTAAGGGTAAGCGACGCAGGTGGCTCTGGCAGCTGGAAAGTAGTGCTTCGCATCTTCTGATTTAAATCTTCTTATTGATGGCGAGAGCTGAGGAGATGCTCTGGTAGAGAAGTGAGAGGTAGGGGGGAGGGACTCGACGCCCAGATAAACTCGTCCCACCCCACGCCACAAACTCTCCTAAATTCCTCTTATCTGATGTACGCCTACAGAACTTTCCTATTATAGCTACCGGTCGTTCTTCTGCGAATATAAGAAAATCTCACTTCGTGGTCCTATCGGCGTTAAGGAACATTACTCTCGTCTAACGGGTTGTCCGGCCTAGGGAACATTCCTAAAAGAACGTTACTCTCGACTAACGGAGTATCCGCCGGGTTAATCCGTTCTTCGGATTATTCTCGTATTCGTGAGACTACAAGGCTGCAACATATTATATATAGCTATAGCCCATGAGTACTCCACTCATATCACATTAGCCCACCCTGAATAGTCGTATATGCAGACCACAATATGGTCGGAGGGTGATGACAAAGTGCATCCCAAACGGCCAGGAAAAAGGTGGTAGAAGATGCGACTATTCGAAACAAAAGAAATGAGGCTATAGATCCCCCCACACCTCGTGATAAAACCCAAACACGACGAAGAGGGGGCGTTCGCTGAGAACAACCACTAAACGGGAGACTGAAGGAGAGAAAGACAGAACTCAAAGCGGGGGCGAAATGAGAAATCACCCAAAGTGAAAACAAAGAAAGACGAACGCAGAAGGAGACGGAAGCCGAAGCGAAGGCTGAAGAAGAAAACGAAGACCGAAGTGAAGGCAAAAGAAGGACGTACAAACGTATTACTGGAGCCATTGTCTGGGGCCCAAGGAAGCACGAAAGGGTTGTTCGCTGAACCGGGTTGGCGAACGAGGAAACTCAAAACAGGAGACAGTGATCACAATTCAAAAACATACATATATATCCGCTAGGCGTCATGCCTTGTCTTGTGGCGAAGGTCCTAACATGGTAGACATCACGCGAGACAGAAGGGACACGGCTAAAGTGCTATGAGGGCTGCGTGCACCAAGGACTACTGAAACCGAGAGACGGAACGAACAACGCGGCGTCTCGGATGTACGCCCACAGAACTTTCCTATAGCTACAGGTCGTTCTTCTGCTAATATAAGAACTTCTCACTTCGTGGTCCTATCTGCGTTAAGGAGCATTACTCTCCTCATCTAACGGTCTATCCGCCCTAGGGAACATTCCCAAAAGAACGTTACTCTCGACTAACGGAGCATGCGCTGGGTTGATCCGTTCTTCGGAATATCCTCGTATTCGTGAGACCACAAGACTGCAACATATTATCTATATATATAGCCCATGAGTACTCCACTCATATCACAGGAGGGTGTTCCGTCTCGAAAGGGATGCGCGGTCAATGTCAACGACCAATGTAAGGCAAACAACTAAAGAGTACGCCCCCCCCCCCCCCCCGCCCGGCTCGTTCCCACCGCTCGTCGATTGGCCCCGGATCGTCGTTACTCACCACGCCATTAAGTAGCTGTTCTACAGTTAAGTTACCTGTAAATAGACGTTCGCTTCGGTATGATAGTGCCCCGAAGAAACTACCGTATCTGGCTCGCATCTGGAACTAGCCATTGCGGGGGGGGCATAGTTAATAGGACCTACAGTACAGACAAAACCTATATATTTACCTATTTTTACTAACAATATCTGGTCCTGTTTAATATGATCCCCCGTAATAGCGTGCGCGGAAGTATTCCTGAGGTACGCATTTCC
The DNA here is from genome assembly GCA_031763025.1 of Macrocystis pyrifera. Taxonomy (NCBI): domain Eukaryota; class Phaeophyceae; order Laminariales; family Laminariaceae; genus Macrocystis; species Macrocystis pyrifera. Next base: position 42,404 of record JASSKH010000034.1, read on the forward strand.
CTCCGTGAGGTAAGAGATGCGGATATGCCCCAAGGTGGTGGCGACAAGGTCGCGGTCTCGGGACGCCACGACCAAGGGTTAGCCTCCCTCATGTGGGCCCTCTGTCCGAGAAGAGGATAGCAAACAAGCGTTTGGATAAAGCAGGCGGAACGACACAGGATACGTGGGAAACGACGACAATGCAAATCATCGCCATTCAGCCTTTCTTGGTGGAGAAAAAGCGCGTCGTCGTTGAAAATATATACCAGGCATATATATGTATGTATTGGGGATAAGCGAGTTCAAACGTCCGGACAAGGCGTGGGGTTTTGAGCACACTAAGTAAAAACACATACCTGGTAATATATGTAAATGCATCTCGTACCTGACTGGGATCAACAAATCCATGGTAATAACAAAGCATCTGCCATCCATCTCGTTTACATCAACGCAGCGAATCAGCAAACGTTGCGGCTTGTCGCGCTGTGGCGTGATATCTGGGTGACAAACGACAATGTCCGCAATCAACGGTCATCCGTATATACTACCGACGGATACAAACGTATACATAAACGGTCCTTCAAAGCCGCGGTACTGCGGACACACCGGATGCAAGTAGTAATAGTTCACCACAAACTGCCATTGGGACCACTGTCAATTTCACCCTTTCGAATACACGAAAAAATGTACACCAGGTACGTGTACTACTGGTATTAATAACTATTGTACCTGGATAACAAAGGGATAATACGTCATGATTAGTGGCGCAACCATGAGTCTTACTGGTATCATTTTACCATGAAAAAATATAGTGTACTACTAATAGTGGGAAGAGGGGGGGGGGTCTGGGGGAAGGAAACGGTTACGGGTGCCGCTGCCGCTAACCACGCATACAGAAAGAGCTGGAGCAAATGCTTACATGGATTATTACGGGGGACTACAGTGAATAGAACTTACAAAAAACCTAAAATATTTCGCTTTTGTTACTATCATTATTTGGTCCTATTTACTATGGTCCCCCGTCATAGTGAATCTCTTACTTATTGGGTACTGTGTGGCTTTGCCAAGCTGCCAATATACCAGATACAGAGTATCACCCACATCGGTATGCCTACTACAGTTATAAATACACGCCCTGAAACAAGCCAGTGATACTTCACAGAGCCGCTTTTTAATTGGCTGGCCAGCGAAAATGGGAGTCCTTGATGGTAGCGTACTCAACAGGCCACCGATACCAAAGTCGATCTCGTGCAAGTCCGGCGTCCCCGGTGGCTTGGTAGGTGGTCCGCGTGCCTATCAAGATCAATTTCGTGGGTTCAAGTCTCACCGAGTGCATGCTCGTAGGGGCTTTTTCTTGCATAAAAGGGATTGATTAGCGGAAAGCGCGAGAGCGTGAGTTAGCTACATTCGATGAAAATCGACGAGCAGTGGGAATGCTGAACCCTATGCGCGACAAAAAATAAAGGCAAGTACCGGGGGGGAGAAGGGACGACACCTGTGACCACGGCTTGTCCAGAAGATCGTCGAGGGTAAAACCTCCTACGAGTGGGCTGGAAAGTACAAGTGATGATGAAAAAAAAAAAAAAAAAAAAAAAGTACCGCACGCATGTTCTCGACGAAATATTTCCATAGTCACCATTTTTGTTGTGTGTGCCAACCATGTTTTGGAGGAAACCAGGTCTGAAACTTGACCCGGGGGGGTGTGTTACATACCTCGTATAACACTCTGGAACAATTTATATGAATATATATCTCGGAGAATTAGTACATATTTTGCTGCAGTACATACTACTACGGGGGTCCATAGTTAATAGGACCTATGGTATACATAAAAACCTATATATTCAACTATTTTTACTAACAATATTAGGTCGTCTTTACTATGGTCCCCCGTAATAGTAGTGTAATGTAATAATCATCGTGCAGCCGCCGATGTCCTTCCGTGGAATATCGAAAGAAATGCGAACCTCCCGCAGTCTAGTGGATCTCAAAGCGTACGACCCATCCTAGTACAGTCAGCACGCGGGATAATGAGGGGGAGTGCCTCTCCCCGACACGTTATCTCCCTGTGGGCTTACGGCTGAGGAGTGTCCACCCCCATCTTCATCAGGGGGGGCGGTACAGTACTACTGTAGTCTTTATCGGTCCACCGGAGGCTGGTGTTTAATACCCGCGGGTACCACCGCGATCAGTCTACCAGTACAAGTTATTGGCTTGTTGACTTACTGTAGTACAACAATCGCATACGTAGTTCGAAGTAATACTATTGACTTTTTGCGAAAGAGCCGCCGGCGGCCCAGTAGGGAGGCGCTGTCAGGCGCGGACAACAACTAACAGTCAACCGGAAAAACTTGGAAATGGAAAGATAAACGTTCAAGTTTGAACTCGTGATTGGTTGCTTGGTTGCTTGGTTAGTGGGTGGATGATCGGGTAATTGTACCAGGTACATGGATATTATTAATAGTCCAATGTCCAAAGAACATCGGGCAGCAGAACCCGAACGCTGCTGTGCTACGGGCTCGTTCAGCAGTAACTAATACCTTTCGAAGGCGGCGGCACCGTGGCGAGTGATAGTGTGGTATCACGCTGTAGAAACTGCAGTTTTGGCGGATCTTGCAAGGCTACGTAGTCAAAACGACACCGCCACCGCGCTATACCGGTACTACAAACGAACGTTCGCAACGCATTATTCTACCGCTGCGATAGTACTTACCACTTTGAATGCTAATTGTTTGACTCCTACAGTACGGAAATCAGCGCGCGCACAAGCAAGCCGCGTACAGTGCGCGCAACTCCAACGATGCAACCGCTTGTGTGTTGTTGTTTCTCCTTGGTGGGGAAAATTGCTTCAGGATTCGAAAGGCATCACACGTCAACCACCTGGCGCAAATACGAGAAAATAGGCAAGCATGGCGCGCATGTAGAGAGACGATGATGCTACTGGACGTGAGGGATGGTGGGGAGGGTAGGGGTGCAGGTGCGCACGCATACGCCAAACGAAACGAAGCGAGGCTCGCAAGGAGGGACCGAGCCCACACCACACCAGTGCAAGAAACCAAGAATGCATGCCATCACCACGAACCAACGTAGAATAGGCGAGCCACGAATAGCTCGAGCAAAAGAGGTGGGTTCGTCGCAGTTGTCCCAAAACGCCGGCTGCCGCAAAAGCTGCCCTGTGCAAAACGCACGGACAAACTCTGTTCTGTTGATTCGACCATCTGATTTTCCACTCAGCACCGAGCATTTTGTTGGAGTGGAAAGCCTTCAATGCGAGAGAATCCCTCATCCTTCAGTTTTGTTCCCAAATGCTTCATTCATAGTCTAAGAGGCGTAACGCATGACGGGAACACCAATAAAAACGTGTTGGCACACCAAACCGATACAGTCCACAAGTCAGCATGTCTAAACAAACCAATAACCAGCAGTGCGGTCTCAATTTTTTTAGGCCACAACAACTCTGAACAAAACCGCAACGAGAGTACCGCGGACGTCCTGCACCTTCCCCCAAATACGACACGTGCCCTCCTGCCGGCGAAGTTCCACACGACGAACGAGTCCAATTCGCAGACATATCTCTAGAAAACTTACGCTTTCGCAGACAGAACATCACGCCAGAGTCCGCGCAGCCATCACTCTAAACCACGACACCGGTACCTTCTTGCTGACGCCGTAGCGCCTGGTAGACCTCCCCAACCCTATACATGAGAGCCAAACCTTGCTTCGCGGTCTCAACGGAAGGCCCGTCGCTCGCGCGCGCCGCACTCAAGGCCCTCGCCGCGTCGCGAAGGTCGCCGACGGCTCGTGCAGCCGGGTGTATCTGTCGGACTAGCCTCGCCGCGGCATTCCCCCGCGCAAGTGAAACGCCACCAAAGGCTTCCCCCGTCCCAGCATCCGCCTTGCCACCGCCACCGCCACCACTGACACCCTTCCTCCCCACACATCCGTTTAAGGCGGTCAGCGCCAACGCGCGACTCAGGAGGGCCTCTCGCACCAAGGGTGACATCGCTTCGTGGGAGCAAGTCACCGAAAATTCGACCGTCCTGGAATCTGTCCGGCCGCCCGTCCCTCCCGCCGCCCCCACCCCGGCCCCCACCCCCGCCTCCAACTCTGCTCCGTGGTCCCTCGCTCGAATAACCGCCACTTGCCCTGCCACCCGAACTGCAAGCTCCGACGTCGCGTCGCTAGCTGCGGTCGGGGCTCCATTCTTGCCGTTGGCAGCAGCGGGTGGCAGTGCAGAAGATGGGATCAGAAGCCCCAGCAGCGTAGCAGCGTCATAATCCGGGCTGGCCACGCACAGCTGGAAGCTCCTCCAAGCAGCAGGTGCAGTTTTCCAGGGGGAAACGTTGTCTCCCGGCGCTCTGCCAGTCCCGCCGCCCCCACCTCCGCCTCCGCCTCCGCCAACGTTACCGCTGTTGGAGGGAACAGCCCCACATATCTCAGCGATAGCCAGGTCGGGACCGCAGAAACAGGTACCGCGGCCGCGCGCCGCCCCTCGGATCGCGATAGCGCTACCCGGGACCGACGGAAGCTTGACGCCCCAGTCTAGCAAGTCGAAACGCGAGCTGCCGAGCTCGACGCACGCTCCAGCAGCCTTGCCAAGCGGGCCTCCGCCGCGCCCTCCGTCGCATCCACTGCTACCTTCTACGCCGAACGAGAACTGGAGCCACGAAGTGGCCGTCACCGGGCGCGCGGAGGGCAACGAAAGCGCTACCGACGAGTTCCACGGCCGCCCCTGGCGCAGGGAAGCCATCGGCAGCGAGGATGATGTCGACCAAGCCCACCCTTCACTCGCCGCGGTGCCACTGCCATCCCCGTCGCTCCCCGCCACGATGCGGGTAACGACGAACCAACGCCCTGCGCCATCTTTCCCTGCGGCCGTCAGGGACCTCAAACAACCCCCCCGGGCAGGCCACTGCAGTCGCACGCAAAGCCGCACGCGGAGGGCGTCCGATCCCCCAGCTGCGCCGCACCAATCTGCGGAGCTCGCAGATTCCTTCGCGTCCGGAGCCATCGCGACGCTGTGCTCTAAAGGGGGCGAAGTTTCGTGGAGGTGATGATCTGCGCCGTTCCCCCGTCGCCGCGCGGACCTCCTCACGAGGGGAGGCAATATTTCAGTGGCTCCCCGAAGGGTTCGGATCTCGCCGTCTCGCTCCGTCGACTCGGCCGAGAGCGCCGCGCACTGCCTCCCGAGGGTCGACAGCCGCTCCAGCTGGCATCGTACCCGGTGCTCCACGCCTGCGGTGCCGCCGACCCTCACGCCCCCCATGCCAGTGTCCAGCGCCCAGCCCTCCAGCTCTTCCACAGACCGGGGCGCCACGAACCCGACAACTCTGCCCTGCGCTGACAGCGACACGACCAAGGTCCGCAAGGTAGCACTCGAGAGGTCGGCCGCGTCCGCCTCATCCTCGGCGAGCAAGGCCACCGTCACGCCGACCGCGTCACAAGGCAACGGCAAGCGCACGGGTTGGAGAGGGGCGGAATGGACGGCGCCAGCACCGTGCAAACAGGCGGGCGGTTTCGAGCGGTCAGACGGCCCCTCTCGTGGCCGCCTGGAAGCCCTCCCCTGTCCACCCCCCCAGTCTGTCTCCTCGCCTCTCCCCGTCGGGATAGCGCTGGCGAAAAGGGCGCCGGCGTGGCAGTGCACGAGAAACCCGGGCGCGGAGCAAGCCGCGGATACCGGGAAGGGAAGCCTGAGAGTGCGTCGACAGACCGAAGGCGACTCGATATTATCGGCCGAGCCACGGCAGCTATCCTCCGAGCTCGTCGCGCCTGCCCCGCTACCGTTCCTGCCCCGGTCGCAACGGCTGCTCTCCCCCGCGGCGTCGCGTCTCGCTCGCTTGCGGGGAGCCGCGGGGGGCGGCGGCGCGCTCTCGGCTGTGAGGCTCAGCACGGCGCCATCGGCACCGACAACCAGCATGCCGATAGCCCGCGATGCGGCGTCAAGCTGTGGAAACACGCCAACGACTGAGGTGGCGAGGTGTGCGAGGGCTCCGCCTGAAACCCCGCGGTGCGGGCGCTCCGGAGCCCACCTCACTGCGCCCGCCGCGTCGCCGAGCAGGATCACCGAGGGCGGCGGCTCCGAACTTGCGGCGTCGTGGTTGTCGTTGGGTTCGTCGTTAACATCGGTCGGCGGTGGCGGCGGTGGCGGCGGCGGCGACGGTGGCGGTGACGACGACGGCGGCGGCGACGACCGGGTGGATTGCGACAGGGCCAGCTCGGCTCCAAAAAGCGCCCGGAACACTCGAGAGGGCAACGAGAAGCCCTTGCCGTCACCCGAAGCACCGCGACCGTCTTCCATCCAGACCATGCACGAAGCGGTTGGCGCAGCGCTGTTCGTTCCCTCCAGCGAAGCAAGGCACCGTCCCGGCAGGGTTGTTCCGCGCTCGCGTTCCCTTCCAGCGAGCCCATACACGGCGGCGCGGTCGATGATGCCGGCGACGGCCGCAGCAGTCAGTCCGGCGCATGCGACGACAGTGCTCGCGCCGAGGTGGTTGAAGACGGCCCAGCGTTCCTGCACGCGCAGGACGAGTCCGCCCACGGAACCACCGCTGCCACTGCTTCCGCTTCCTTTGCCGCGTTGGTGTTGGTGCGGTGCCTGCTCTGGCGGCGAGGAAGGGTCTTGGCCGAGGATCGTAGGCGCCAAATCCTCGTAGATTCCAAGGGGCGCTGTGGTACAGGGGCGGGCGCCGCTCTGCTTCCGCGAAGCAGTGCTCTCGGCCGGCCCACCATCGCCACCAACAGCGTTGTTGCCACCAGTGCTGACGGCGACACCTTCCCCTCCCTCGGCGCTATCCTGATGACTGCTGGTGTCTCCACGCTCGGTGTCAAGTACCTTCGCGATCGGGAGGGCGTACGCGGTCCCGTTTCGACAAACAGCCACGCACAGAATGCCGAAGCGCGAATGGCGAGAACATCTGGAAGGCACACCTGCGAAGTCTAAAACGGGAGAGGGAAACTCAACTACCCTGCAGAGCCGGCGTCCGCGAAAAACGTGGAGGACGCGAGGCTGCGCTCTGACTGCCACGACAATGCCGGAGAGAGGAGACGAGCGACGGGCAGGGGATTGCTTGCGTGCACGACCACCCTCAGTGCTGTTGTTGTTGTTGCTGCTGCTGCTGCTGCTGCTGCTGTGTTGTGGGACAGGAAGGTGTCGAATCAGGGCGGCGCAACCACCATGCTGTTGGTTTTGCACGGCCACCAGAGCTGCTGGAGCGAGCACAACTGAGAACGGCCGGTGGTTTTCCTCTGGCTGTAGCTCGAGGCTAGTCTCTTTCGTAGAGGCCCCGTCCATGGGAGGATGGTGCACCAGGCGGGCCTGCGTGCCGCGTGCCCTCTACCCTCTCAGCTCTACCTTTTCTGCCCTGCAAACTTTTTTCTGGTTTTGTTTGGAAGCGAAGAAACGAAAAATCCCTGTTCTACGTCAGGTGGGTCGTGCCAAAGACGATGGATTAGGTTGCGCCGCATTTTTGTGTGATGCCATCCGCAAGTGGCAAGGCTCAGCAGAGAACGACGAACAAGGGACACTTTGACAGACGTCGGTACCCAGTCAGGCCCTCTGGGTGTCTCGTGTATCCAGTGGGGTGCTCCTCCTCCTCCCTTCATTTGGGAAAGGTGTAGAGGGCTCCATGATCGAACGTGCTTCACTCGAACAAAAAAAAAAGGATCTCGATGTGGACGAGAACAACCGAGCTAGAATTGCCGATACTACCAGTATTTCTGGCAGCTCTTCCGAGGCGAGGCCTGTTGCTGCCGGAGCATCTGCAGGCCCTGTCAGCGGCCACCAACAGCGCACTCGCCGTCTGTCCCTATCTACGGGACTAGGCAAGCATCCAGCACCCTACCGATGGACCCCGAAGCTAAAATCATCGCTCTTCGGCGCCGTGGTGGTCGCCGCGAGCGCGCTCCTTTGGGAGCTACTGCTGATGGGACGAGAGAGCACACCGGAGGGGGCGGCCCGGACTACAGCCACAACGTCAACAGGGTTCCGACTGCAGGTGGTCGACTGCGGCACCCGACTGCTGTGCGAATTCCTAGCATTCTTCCTGCTTTTGGTGTGCATGTGTAAGATAGCGGTGGAAGATAAGCTGGCGCTAGTGGTGCGCCGCAAGCTGCGCCACAAGCTGGAGGACTCTTTCAAGCACCGCTCCTGGGTCGAGGCTGCGTGGGTGCGGGCGGGGTGGGAGACCAAGGTCGTGTTGGGGGTTGTCAAGGTGTCTTCCTCGCTTGCCGCCACCTTGACAGAGGAGGACGGGGAGGGCGCTGGCGCTGCTGCTGCTGCTGGAGCCGCCGTGGACACCGCCGGTCCGACACTCTTAGCGGTGAGAAACACCTTTTTTGTCTCCCTTGCCAGGCAACTTCTGAGCCGCATCGTACTTGTAGTGTGCACGTACTTGCAGAACAAAAGCAGGTCGTCACTCTCACTTGTAGGTCAGGCAGCAAGCACTCGATGTGTTAATGTTGTTAATAATACCAAGGTACATTGGTTATTCGTGCAGCATCACTACTCGTAGTACTTGACAATCCTGAATCAAATGCAAAGCTCGAATAAAAGCTCTTCGTACACAGCAGCAGTCGTATGTTTGGGTTCAGCAGATTAGAGCACGTACAGCGTATTAATGGTGTAGAGATTTTAGAGCTTACTGCTGTAGAGCCCACGAACGGCTCCACGACATATTTCAGGCTCCTCTCATTTTTGATCGCGCTACGTACGAATATACAGCAGTAGTAGCGGTACGTCAGGTGTGAGTTGGGATACTTAGCTTTGCAAGATACCAGGTATGCCTTGCCGGTCGCGTGTTTTGATTGATATTGATAAACAAGGGTTATCATGCTCGTGCAGCATCCCGACATGTTACGATGGTAGTCGTACTCGTACAGCAACTTCAGTACCAGGTATTCCTGTCACGTACGTACTCATGGGGCCGCGGATGTCTACTGGACGGCCTACACTTGTATACAGAACTACGTTTTATCTGTTATTAATAGTAGGCCGTCCACTGCAATAGCAGTTGTCCAGAAATGTAGCTCTGCTGTGGAGGTTGCTTACTGCTTGGCTTGGTCGAATAATGTTCGACATAGAAATGTGCAAGCAATGCAATCGTGTCCTTGTGGTTTTCACTTTTTAGGTAGACTCGACAAACCCTAACCCTAGCCCTATAACCCTAGCCCTGACCCCAACCTTAACCTTAGCCCTAACCCTAACTCTCAAACCCTAAACCCGACTACGCGCCTTGCGCACGTACGCACCATGCGGTAGCCGAGGAATCGGTGGCTTCGGTACCGAAGTCGTGCAAGAATATGTTGTTTGTTTTCAGTCTTGAACGGGACTGTGAGCTTGAAACGTGCCTGGAATCAAGCTATCACTGAGAGTGTCCGTGTCAACCATACGTTTCCACCAGATCGTAGGTACACAGTACCCGTTTGTAGACCGGAGCCGTCGCGGGCACAGAAGTGCACACGTGCGAAGTTCCGGCCAGGCGGTGCTGGTGTCACAGGAGCGGCATGCTGCCGTAGTGGGCGGGTAAATGTCTTGCTGCGAGGCTCACGTGGCGAGACGTTGCTGGAACCCGATCACGGATGATGCGCGCTCGTCCTACCGTTTTCGGTCGAGAGCAGGTTGGGTACGTTAAGGGGGGCGACGCGTCGTGAAACGTGTCGCCTGCGTGCGTGTCGCAGTTATACGGGCCTTTGGCTGCCACCGCCGCCGCCGCTGTGTGTGGGAAGAGAGCTACGTAGTGCACGGGTTAGTTCCATCGGGCTTGCTCGTGGCATGCACTCTGCGATGGCGCCGGTAGAGCTTACACCACACTGCCGCGGACTCATCGTGACTCTCGCCATCCAAAATCGTTTCTGGCACCGCAAAGGCGCTGCAGAGACGCGAACCACCGAGCAATGCTTTTTTTGCGCTACGTGGATACACCGGCAACAACCCAGGCGTTATTATTCAGAAAGGTTTTGGATGAACAACGGGTGTCAAGCGTGATTACCTTCGAAAGACTCGAACATTTTGATCGGCCGCTGGGGGCACCATCGCCACTAATTGCATGTGTGCCTGCTTGCCTGGCGATGATGGTGAGTCTATGGCTCGATTCCTCGAAATGCCGCTTACATTGAGCACCCAAGTCGACCCCCTCTCCCTTGCCCGCGTTTGGTCCCCCCGCGCCTTCCCCCTCGCCCCTCCCGACTCTGGCTTTGCAATCGGCCGCGACCCCAACCCAAACAGATGGAATGGGTTATCCTACGCTTCCAAGCCGTGAGCTTCATGCCCTGGTTTGACGTCCACCGAATCCCGCTTGTCAATGTGGGTGGCATGGCCATCAACATCACGGAGGACCTTGCGAGCAGCGGCGGCGGCGGCTGCGACAGTCACGGGAAAATAGGCAAGGCTGGTGTGAGAAGCAGCGGGAGGAGAAGCGGCATTAGCGGTAGCAGCGCGAAGAGGGTGACGGAGAGCAGCGGCGGCGGTAGAAGCGGCGTGGGGAACGGGAGCGGCTGCGGCACCACCAAAAACATCGGGAGCGGCGAGAGCCGCGGCGGTAGCGGTAGCGGTAGCGGTAGCGGTAGCGGTAGCGGTAGCGCCGGCGGCGATACCGGCGGCGGCTACGATAAGAACTGGAACGGCGATCAGGCCGACACGCGCGACGAAAAACGCGAAGGAGGTCTAGCGGCGACGTGTTGGGGGAAAAAGGGCGAAACTATGGCCAGGCAGCTATCGACGTCAAAGAAGACAGGGATGAGGAAGGAGGCGACGACTCGTGGACCCACCTGGGCCGGCGAGGATCGCTGCCCCGCGGTTCTCCAGTCGAGACCGGCGGGGTGGGGGTGGTCGTTGGGGTGACGACGGCTACCAGCTGGAGAGGATGGCGCAGGCGACTCTTGAATCCGTACTCGGGCATGAGTTTGCTGCCAAGTACAAGGTGATCGCGCTGTCAACGTGTGATTGCATTTGCCCTATCTTGGGGTTCTCGCCAAACGTCGAGGGTGCTATCGGGGACCGCTCTCGTAGCACGGGCGGTTTTTTCTTGAAACGCACAAATTATTTTTACAAAAATTCGCTCTTGCCGCGTGGCGTGCCCTTGAACGTTTCCCTGTGGCTTGTATTATCTGCAGCAAGATACGCTGTTCTCGATAGAAAATCTGCTGGCCGTCGTACCGCCTCATCGCGGGGCTTCGCTGGATGGCAGTGGGGTTTGTTTCCCCTCGGTAGTATTGGCAGAAGAGTGGAAGTTACGGAAGTCACGGCCGCAGCCCCCCCCCCCCCGCCGCCGCCTCCTGCTGCGGCCGCCCCTGCTGCGCTGCTAGCGATATACCAGGGTAAACGTTATTTTTTTCATGCTTGGACTTTTAGCTGTCTAGCGAGCTTTGCTCAATTCGGCCCAGGGTGCAAACTTAGCGTTTCCTCGAGGCGAAAATAATGACAGAGCGGGCACGGTTCGATTCCAGGTGCGCCGAAGCTCCCTCTTCGACCCACAGCAGTTAACACCTTGCGTACGTACGTTTGAGCACCGAAAATGTCTGGAGGGTGCCACGGCTAACAGTATTATCACCTCCGCGTCGTTTGATGCTGCTGACTGATGACTTCCCCCACGGAAAGATGTACGCGGAAGAAGCATCTAGCGTGATGCGGCGTCTGTCCAAGATATTCTTCAACCTGATGAAGGTCAGTACGGGAGGGTGCAGAAGCCGCGGGTCGGGGGGTGGTGGGGAGGGGGGGGGGGCGGCTGGGAGAGGGGGGGGGGGCGGTATTTGTCGGCTCTGGTAGGCACCACGATATCGTCGAAAGGGGACCCACCTCCACGTTGGTAACGTTATAGCTCCAGTGGGTAGGGCCGGTTCGGAGGCAGAGAGGGAGATAGTCTGGGAGCTATGGCCGATGATGTTCGGACAAACCGATCGACTCTTCTCTTTGAAGGGGTCGCTTCCCCCGGCCGATCGCGCAGTATTTGCACCTATCCTACCTCCCACCTATGATGAGACTCAACCGACGCCCCCCGCACCGACACAATCTTGTGACCACCCCCTAATCCCCGACTACGGCCATGCATGATAGTGAGTCCACCCCCAGCCCCCCCGAACCCGTCATGTTCCTCCACCCTTCACGCCCCAAGCGAGCTCTCGGGCGCAGTTGGCTTTGCGCTCATGATCTCCTATCTTAACTCCTGCCTGCCTGCACCGACCGAACCCAGCGGTACGTCATCGGAGAGATCGTGCTGAAGGACATGTCGATCCACCTCTCAGCGGGCGTGTGGAGAGACCTCACGTCGTCGGCGTTCCAGTGGGACGGGGCTGCGGCGGTGCGCGACCTGGTGAGAGAGCGAAGTTGTCATGGGCTACCGACGTACATACCGCGAACCGCGCGAGGCTGCCGACTCCCTATGGTCCCCTGCCCCCGCGTGACGGCTTGTGAGGCTTCAATTTTCGTTTGTTGCAGCGTACAATCCGATGGTAAGAGGAGCTAGCGGTAGCCACGCTTTTTTTCGTCCAGAGGTGGCGCCTAGACGTCTAAAAAAAGTCACAAGCTACGGCTTCTTGTTCGTGTGGCGCATGGAGCATGTGCACGGTCGCCCCCCCTCCCCCCGCCCGCTCACGATCGTGGTAACTTGCGGTTAGCAAGGGCGACGTGCGCCGATGCGCGCGCGGAAAGTACCCGGGGGCCCCCTTGTTTTCTGCGGAAGTACACCAGGCCACGTGTATCAAGACGAGGTCGCAGTGCGTGTACGCGACATCTTGCTGGTTTATAAGGACCTGCTAATAGTTTCCAGTGGTCACGGTGAAGAGTTGTCCCGGAAAGGAAAGGAGGCGGGGGAGGGGGTGCTATGTCCGCCGGGTTTCGCCTGTGCTCTATACTTTGGTTGTGGCCTCGCGTGATGTTGGTGACCGTTTCAATGCGTCTGCGTTGAGGAGGAAGCTGAAAAGACCTACGATTGTGACGGCATCATTCGACGCGAATTAAATGGGATTACGTGCATGCCTACGTTCCAGGTACCTCACAAGAGCCTTTAATCGGCCATATGCAGTAGTTTCCCCCCCGTCTCCCCCTCCCGCGCATCCTCTGCTAGGAATGTGCAATGTGTATGCAACCATGGACAAAGCCTCACGAAACTCTCGCTCCTTGCGCGCGTGCCGCACGAACCGTCCGCGTTGACGCCGCTCGCGTGTCTGGACAACCGACACGAACAGCTGCCCGCGCGCGGAGTGGAGTTCCGATTCGACGTGTCCCTAACTGCACGGGAGATGGGAGAAGGCTCGGGCTCGAAGACGGCTCTCGACATCGTCACCGCCCTCACCAAGCGAACGATGCTGCAGCTCGGCAGGTGAGGGATGCAATTAATGCGCGATACGTTGGGCGTACCGCTTGGAACGTGGCCGTACTTTATCCTTCCACGGGTTTCCGACGCGCGAGCCAAGCGTCGAGTCCCCCCGGCGACGAGCTTCTGTGCTCCTCCCGCGCGCCTCGTTTGTCGGGTTTTTTTTTTTGTTTTCTTTTCTTCTGGCTCTGCGACAATTGATTGACGACCGCGCCGCTTCTCCGCTTGGCTGAAGGTGAGTCCCGCTGCGGGGGTGACTCCATGACGCTGTCTCCTTTCTGCGGTATGCATTTTTTTTTATTGTAGCTGACCATGAAGACGTCTCCGGTGCTGCTATGATAGCACCCCAGCAACGCACGGTATGTGTCACAGTACGTACGTTGATGGCATGCCCCGTCGCATTCGGTAAACAGGACAGGTAGACAGGGAGGCGCCAATACTAGCGGCAGCTTGAAGCATCTACTTTGTTTTCTAACCCCACGAGCCCACGCGCGGGCCTTTGAAATAGCACGCTGCTGCTTCAGCATCGCGGTAGACACCTCCGTCTCACGCAGGCCGCTGCGCTGGCACCACTGGCATCGATGCCGTCGATCCAGGCGGAAACTCGCTCTTTCAGCAGAACCCGCTTGGCAAGCCGCCACTCGCGTGCCCTTTCCGTGACAGATACGCGATCGCTTCTATTTAACCGCTCCGGGCGTCTTGCGTGCGACACGCGACGGCGGGCGCCGGCGATGGCGCCGGCAATGATGATGCGCAGCGAACCAATACCGCCCTGTCGACACGAAGGGCGTTGCAGCGATCCACAAATCAACTCTCTCGCTCTGGTTCTCGTTGCTGTCCCAGAGTCGTGATGTCGGAGGCGAGGCGGGCCCTGTTCAACCGCGAGAGCGTCATCGATATCCTGATCGACCCGCTCATTATGCCGAACGGGGCCTCGCCGCTCCCTCCCGCCGCCGCCGCCGCCGCCGCCGCCACCGCCGCCGCGGAGATGGCTGTAGGGGAAGGCGGAGGCGTGAAGATGAGGGGAACGGGGCTTGTCAGCCCGAGCGGGGCGACCGACGACGTGGGGGTTACGCTTGTCGGAGTGGTAAGAGTGCCTCACACCTTAGACAGATCATGATCTATTAATAGATAATCTACAGCAGTTTTTTCTCCCCTGCCCTCGTGAGAGATTGTGCAGGATCTGCATACGAGTACGGGTCCAACCCCGAGACAAATGCTCTAGAGCATGCGGATTTTGCGGGTCGCACCCGGCGGCATGAGCTACAGTAGATCATACAAGGTCGGGAGGAAATATATAGGATCTGCCTTGTGATACCTCGATCGTAAACTGCGGGAAGTCGATCACTTGTCCGAGGTGCGGAATTTTTTTTGGAGGTCGCACTCTTCGCTCGCGTTTTTTTCCGGACACGCCGCGAGGGTCCACGCTCACGCGATTCGACGCGGTGGGCGCCTCGGCTTTTTGGTATTGGGGTCGATGTCGCATGTTTTGGCAGGGTGTCGGCGCCTGCTGCTGCCATCTCAGGCCAACCTTGAGAGCGGCTATGAGAGGGGCGTGTCGTGGCGTCTTCAGCGCGGAAAACTGCGGCGCCTTGAGAGGAAGGGATTGACCAGCCGCGCTGCACCCTGCCAGGGTGAAGCGCCGAGCGCGTAATGTTTTGGTGCGCTTGGTACGACCCGCCGGACGGGTTAACTGCCCGTTTCAGTTAGCGCCTCGTGGCGAAGCAGCCCGCTCAGAAGTGGGAGTGCCTTGGAAACGGCTTGTCAAAATTGGCCCACAGCTGCACTACACTAGTGTGCGCTTCCCGTCCTGAGAGATCGGTGTCCGCAAAACAAATGTTTTTATCGCTATTGTTGTTGTTGTTGTTGTTGTTGTTGTTGTTGATGCTGTTGTCGTTGTAGTTGTAGTTGCTGTTATTGTTTGTTCGTTGTGGTCGTCAGGATTTTCCAGGCGCCAGGGGAATGTTTTATTCGGTGCTTCTGGTGGGAAATTTTGGAGACTTTGTTCCCCCGACTCCGAGATATATGTTTTGTGGGGTGTCTTTGCACTGCGGCGAACTAGTCTTGAAGCTTACAGACGCGTGTCGTCTGGAACACACTTTGAGAAGGGGTTGAGGGGACGTGCGCCAAGGCAAACACGGCTTTTGAATCAGAATCGGTGGGGCGTGGCTGACAAACGGCTTGCCTGCTCCGAGTTGTGCACCGCTCGGTCCGAGCGAGGGCTCAGCGCTTGGTGCAAACAATGTCTGCCTGGTCGGTGAAAACTCGACGTGCTCCGTCCCGGCATTGTAGGAATGCGAGGGTCCATGGTCATACGACTACGACCATGCATGATATCGAATACAGCCGCCCCCTCAACCCCTCCCCCCCCCTGGTCATACGACTACGACTACGGCCATGCATGATAATGAATCCCCCCCCCCCCCCTACCTCCGTTCCCACCTCCCCTTGCTGTTTTTTTCGTGCGCTGTTGCCATGGTTTGACGCACGGCAGCTCGCCAAGGGTGTGTCTACGGTCGCGCAGGGAAAAAAGGTGGCGGAGGTGCTTGCGGCGGTCAGGCATGCTCTCTACAAGGCGATCCACGTCGCCGCCGGTGGTAGAGATCCGGACGAATTGAACCAGGTGCGTGGCTGCCGCCCGACCAATGCGGCGCAAGGAGGCGGGGCGCTACATATTACCGTGTACTATTCTTGAGCCTAAATACAACGATCGCTTGGTCTTCATCTTGGTGTCTAAGCGGTCCTTCTATTCCCGTTCAGTGCGGTAGCACTTAAGGTAACACACACCCTGAAAGATTGTTTCCGAGACCAGGTTCTCGAAAGCGAGGGGGAGAGCACACACACACAATTGTGGTTTTGCAAAGGCTTTGGCCGAGGCCGTTGAATAGGCGCGTCGCTCGGCGTTTGCAATCTCCCTGTTGTGGAGAATATCGGGGTTGGAAATTCGCCCTACATAGTGGGTGTGTTGTCTTATCACCCTAGTGTGATACGGATTAGGGGGGGGGGGGTGTTGACTTACCACACACGTTATACGGTATGGGGGGGTGTGTGTTAACATATCACCCGTGTTGTACGGTATAGGGGGTGTGTTAACTTATCACACTTGTTACACGTCATAAGATGTGTTATATTTTCACACGTGTTACACGGTATATGAGGTGTGTTAACTCATCACCCGTGTTGTACGGTAGAGGGTGTGTGTTAACTTATCACCCTAGTGTGACACGGCATAGGGGGTGTATTACGTTTTCACGTGTGTGATACGGCATAGGGCGTGCGTTATATTTATCACCCTAGTGTGATGCGGTATAGGGGGTGTGCTATGTTATCACCCTAGTGTGATACGGTAGGAGTTGAGATGGGCTGTGACGCGTGAGATGGGGTGTGCCAAGTCTGGGACAGACGTTATTATAGTTGCATGTTTTATGCTGTCCTACGAAGCATGCTTACATACGCGACGCCGCTGCCTGCCCCAAAAGCCCGGGCGGCCGTCAAATCATTTTTTTTTGTTGTCTTCGGAGCGCCATAGTAGCGCTAAGACCACGCTACCTACCGGTACGTTGTTTAAACCTTGCGTGTTTGAGCGGGGGCGCGCGGGGGGGGGGGAGGGGGGGTTCTCGCGCGCCCGGCAACTGCACGGCTCCAACAAAGAGCCTGCGATTCCGCTCCACGTTGTCGGAGCTACGGCAGCAGCCACTGTGTGAAAGCGCACGTCGGCGCAGCGAGGCGTTAGCGGAGGGTTCGTCATGGTACGCCTCGCGCGGCGTGTTTTTTGCCAGAGCAACTGCGATCAGCAGACACAGTATGTAATTCGACCGAAATACGCGAAAAGCATTACCGTTCGCGATGGCCCTCCTTCCTCTCTCCCCGACGGGGTGATGTCCTCCCCCTCCCATGACTACGGCCATGCACGATAATGACCCCCCCCCCCCCCCCCCCCCCCCCCCCCCCCCTACCCCCCCCCCCCCCCCCCCCCCCCCCCCCCCCCCCCCCCCCCCCCCCCCCGAGCGATAATACGACCGCTATCCTATTAATAGGAGAAAGATGGTGGCCACAGACGACGAAACAAGAAGGAGATAATATATACAAAAAAAAAAACTATGTCATATATGGAGAAAACGTGAGCACCCAAAAATTGGAGGTGTCCCTTGTTAGGAGTAGGAACGGTGCTCCGTCTCGAAAGAGATGCGTGGTCAATGGTGAAATGACTAGGGCAAGCAACAAATAAGTACGCCCCCCCCTCCCTTCCCCCCCCCCCCCCCGCCGTGCAAGCAATGTCTGCCTGGTGGGTGAAAACCCGACGTGCTCCGTCCCGGCACTGTAGGGATGCGAGGGTCTGTGGTCATACGACTACGGCCATGCATAGTAATGAGTAACCCCCCCCCCCCCCCGCCCCCGGTCTTGAAAATGGATGCGTAGTCAAGTGTCAAATGGGTAGGGCAAGATAAAAATGAGTACCCCCCCCCCCCCCCCCCCCCCCCCCCCCCCCCCCCCCCCCCCCCCCCCCCCCCCCCCCCCCCCCCCCCCCCCCCCCCCCCCCCCCCCCCCCCCCCCCCCCCCCCCCCCCCCCCCCCCCCCGCCCCCCCGCTCCGCAGGCCGTGGTCGCGTTGCACTTCCAATCTGAAACCGAGGGCAATCCCGAAAGAGTGAGTGCGCCGTCTATGATGCGGGGCTCCTGTGTGGAGGAGTTGGGACGGGGAGACGACGCTATCTGGGGCGACTCACCCGCGCCTGTCTCCGCTGAGTCTGGCGGCGGCGTCCGCTGGGGGCATCGTCGTGCGGGCTTTAGGGCTGAAAGTATCGGCGGCGGCGGTGGCAGCGTTGGTGGGGGCAGTGGTGGTGGCAGCGGTTTTGGCAGTGGCAGTGGCAGCGGCAGCGGTCGACATGCTGTGCACCCGAGGGATTACCGCGACTTGGAAGGCGAGGCTATTCAGGTGGCGGCGAAGATGTCGGAGATCATAAGGAGGAAGGACCTGGTGGAGGCGCTGAAGGTTCTGAGCGTCGTGCAGGTATATATATAGATATATAGACCGTTGAAACGACTGACCCAGATAGGAGATTTGCGGGCCAAGGGGCTGTGTTGGCCGGGTGTTGCCTTTGTCACGGCCTTTTTGTCAGGCGTGCCCGGGCCAACCCGCGAGCGGAACAGAACTCGGCGAAGACACCGCCGCCTGCAGCAACTCAATAGACCGCGTGCGATCTTGGACATTTGGCGGGGATGGTGGAAATAGGTCGCAGTGAAATGGAAGCGCCTTTAGACATGCAACGAAGCCATTTTGGCAGGTGTGTGCCGAAGGTGTTGAGCACACTCTGCCGATACGAGTCCTTGTGAGCAAACGGCATTTTTTTTTTAACTCTTCTGCCGCGATCTACCCCTCGGACCCCGAACTGGCGTGAGTGGACGAATCGTTTTTTACCAGGTACGTTTTGGGCCGCCACACTCGAAGAAAACTACCACCAAAAACAAGAGCGGCGGGGTCGGGAGAAACGTTGTGTGTTGAGCGCTGCACTGAAAGAGCATGGACCACACGACTTTGGGCATGTTCTATTACGAGGGGCCATAGTAAATAGGACCTACGCTCCACACAAGATATATTTACCTATTTTTCCTAACAATGTTTGGTCCTATTTACGATGGCCCCCCGTAATACCTGTAGTAATTGGGGGTTACGCTTTTTTGTCAAGTGCGGAGGCATCTTTCACAGCTTGTTCGATCGTGTTGCGCCTCTCAATTGAACGAACCCGGTAGGAAACCATAGCGACTCTCTGGACGCTGCCCAACCATTGCGCCGTCCGTTTTTTTGTAGGAAGGGACCGGTGTGTTGTTGTTGTTGCTGTTGTTGTTGTTGTTGCTGTTGCTGTTGTTGCCGGTAGCAGCGCACGGGGGTGCTTCCGGTTGCCGCTGTAGTTTGCCAGCGCCGCGCGCGATTAAAGTCGTGTTTTCCCTCTCGTGGCGACAGCAGTTGCGCATTCTACTTGCGCACCTATCGCACATATCCCTCTGCTGTAGGAGAATGCTCCTTGGAAGTGTCACCCGCTATCTCCAGTCTCACAGAACATTTTTTGGGCGCCTGCGCGGAGCGCGCGGGAGAGGTCGGCCATCGTCGGCCTGCGTGTGCGCTGAGCACTCGTCGTGGCACTGGACTATGAGGTGGAGTGGCCAACGGCGCGGCGCGGCTTCGTCCCGAAGCCAGGGCGGGATAGTATTTGTAGGAGCGCAGACTCAGGGGGGGCGGGGGGCATGAAGCATCCGCGCGGTAGTCTGGTTACACGCTTGCACGCCACAACGATAGCGCAGTGTTTTTTTTCTCCCGATGGGGTTGACAAAGAGCCAATGTGCTCGCATTTGTGCCCCCCTTCCGTCCTTCCCTCCTGTGAGCAGGTGGCCCCTTTCCTCGACGAGCTAGGGTCATACACCGTGCTAGGGCCGGCGTTGCGCAAGCGCAAGATAGACGTGGACCATATTATTGCCTCGACGAAACAACTGACGGTCGGCAAGCTCATGGACCAGGTGAATCGAAAGCGGGGCGTTGGGGCGATCGATCGCCCCGCTTTTTGGCAGAGAGATGGAGCGCCGCGAAGGGCATCGGCGCACCTTCTCTGCGCGGACGCCCACACCCTTTCATCGGAACATGCGCGGTCGCTGTTCTTGTTTTGTCTTTTCGTTGCAGGCTCACACGAGCGGTATATGCTGTAGCTTGACCTTTGGTTAGTGGGGGACCAACCGCAAGCAGCAGCGCTTGGACGTATAGTGCAGCGATCGGTCGACACCAGTAACGCCTCCTCGAGGCTCTATTTGGTTTCCCGCCGGCCGCTGCCGCGGCGTCGGAGCAGTCCAGGAAACTGACGAAGAAAAAGCGGACAAAATATGCTCAAGGAAGCACGAGAGAATGGGTCGGTGCCATCCGAACCAGGTGCCATCCGAACCAGGATGGCCTCGCCCCTCGAGCTCGGCTTCGGGTTGATATTTTTTCTCTTCCTATCCCCCGCCTCCTCTGCCGTTGCGTCTGGCCGGAGGGCTCGATGCCCTGCAGAACCGGTCCGGAGATCGATGCCGAGACCGCGTGGAACTCACGAAGTATACCCATTTTTTTCTTTGTTGGAAGAGATAGCTACTAGCCGTCATCAAGCCTACTGACTATTAGTACCCTACTGCTGACTCGTATTGTTGGTTAGAAGAGATAATAGCCTACTCAGCCATCAAACCTACTCATTAATATTAATAGCCTACTGCTGACTCAGTAGGCTAGTAGGTTGTCCATTATATAACCAACAACAGATATCAATAGCCTATTTGCGGACTCAGTAGCTCTTTATTGTGCGTTATCTCTTTTAATCAACAACAGTAAACAACGAGAGAGTCAGCCCTTAAAACCACTGCCATAATTGCTCCTCACTGACTTCAAGTAACTGTCCTCCAACAACGTGGGCGCAGCTCTGAAGGGGTCCGACTATCACCGTTTCCCCTGTGGCAGGCTTTTGACCAGCTGGAGATGGTGGGGTTCACGGGCTCGCAGCAGCTCAAGCGCCTCCAGACGAAGGCCTCCCGCGACATCAGCCGATTGAAGGTGGGTGCTTCGCTAGCGCTGTCGTTGGCGGCTGTCGTTGGACCTGCCTGCCTGCTTGCCTGCCTGCCTGCCTGCCTGCCTGCCTGCCTGCCTGCCAACAGGTTCGTTCCCGTTCGGGTCCCGGTGGGTGGGGAGCTTTTGGCGTAGTGCTCGGTTTTTAATACCCCGGACCTGCGCTTGTGAACGGTTGTCGCCGCGCCGAGGATGCCAATCACTTAACAGGGGCGTCCTCGTCTGACAGCCTCCGGCGATGCTTCTGCTGCTGCTGCTGCTGCTGCTGCTGCTTTTCCTGCTGCTGGTGTTGTCGTACTGCTGCTGCTGCTGCTGCTACCGCTGCTGCCGCTGTTGTTGCTACTGCCGAGTGTGTGCCGCGCGACTGCGACACATCGGTCAGGGCTGACAAACGAAACGACCGGTCTCTTTGCTCGGGTTCCGCCTGGCTACCCCCCCCCCCCCCCCCGTCCCGCCTTCGCCGTCATCGCTGAGGCCGCACAGGTAACAGAAACCTGGCAGCAATGTGCAAAAAAACGCGAGGCGAAACACGCTCTCTGTGCGCACCTTGCGGGAATGGGGATGGGAGCGGGCTGCGGAAACTAGAGCACCATTGGGTTATATGGTTGCATCCATAGTGAAACTGCGAAAGGGGGTGGGACGAAAAATCAAACAGAACCGCAAACACTATTTTGCTATTTTGTGCAGGTGTGCTGTGCTTATTGCCGACCGACACGCGCCACGTGGCCCACCGTTTCTGTTTTTTTTTTTTTTTCTCGAGCAGGCTAAGGCCGGGTTCGGCTCGACCAGCCGCTGCATCTCACTCGACCTGACGGAGGCCGCCCTCACCGCTGGCGCGCCGGCGGCCATCGAAGACGCTCGTCATCTCGCAGGTGTGTGTACGGGGAGGGCCTTGCGGGGTGGGCATCTTACGGGTGAAATACCGTGAGGGGGGCGGCGGCGGGCTGCGTTTAGACACGGCGCATTGAGATACGTCCGCACGCTTTTGGGACATGGACAGTTGCTCTCCTATTCTGTGCTCTGCCCCGCTCCCCTCGTTTGTCTTTGTCCTGTTCGCCGCTGGTTTTTTTTCTTCTGCCGGGTGATTGCTCTTTGGCGTGCGCCTGTTCCGGGATGAAATGTATTGTCCTGTCGCGCCCCCCCCCCCAGGAGGCGACATGATTCGGCACGCAGTGAATCATGCCGGAACATCTCGGAGTAATAGTTGACCCGCCTTCGCGGGGTAATTGTTAACCCGATTTCTCGGGATAACGCCTACTTTCGTTGCCGTCAAAAGAAGCGCTTCCGATGCTGTGCTGTGGTAAGGTTGATGCGACGAATTTTGTCTGAGGTTCCTCGTTTCGGGAGCTCTATGCTGTTGGTGAGTAAACTCTGTTTTTTTTTTAGATATAGAATGGGAACTTAACCCGATGACCAATCCTGTGCCCGATGTTTATCGCGAACTATGTCGTATAACAACGGCTATATTCCAACCGTATTTTTTCAGTTCCCTTGTCAATGAGCTCCCGTCAGCCTCCTTCGTTCCTGTCTCACAAATATCTTCCTGAAGCGCCCCCAACAATGTGCAATGTCCACCTTATTTTTCTGTGGGACAGGCGCCGATCGTCCGCCCAAAATCGAATACCGAGATGCCGTTTTCTTGGCCGCTCGTAAGTTCTGGTGCTTGCTGCCACGACCACGTACCCTCCGTCAAACCACCCCTCCCCCCTGTCTCGGCATTGCAGGGATGCGAGGATCTATAGTCATACGACTACGGCCATTCACGATATCGAGTACACCCGCTACCCCCCCCCCTCCCCCTAGATTGTATACCTGGTGTATATACATATGCGTTGGGTTGGCGTCGGTTGGCGACGACGCTATACGAAACGCGTCTCACTGCGTGAGCTAGACAACAAGGGTACCGTTTTTTTTTTCTGGCGGTCACCACGGCTGGCGGTCAAGTTAGATCATTTTTGTGCGGGGAGAACCTTTACTCCGCACAAGGGGGATTATCGTATCACGCAGTGGGTATATGGTGAGGCACCCACCAGGCAGTTGTACATAGTAAACCCATTGCTGCCTCTGGAAGTGGCCACACCAGAAATTAAATCAATTCATTGATGCTGTCATCCATATGCAAGAAAATCCGCCCCTAAAGCGGTTCTTAGTAGGATGCAGCTCACCCTTCATGCGACTCGCCGGACACCTCACGTTTCGCTTCGCGCTTGGTGCAAGCAATGTCTGCCTGGTCGGTGAAAACCCGACGTGCTCCGTCCCGGCATTGTAGCGATGCGACAGGCTATGGTCATACGACTACGGCCATGCATGATAATGAGTACACCCCCCCCCCCGCCCCCCCCCCTCCGCTTTCCCGGTTACTTTGCCGCACTTATCACCCCTCCCGTAACGATAGCGATGGCCGCCGACCACGCGAGAGCCTTCACCTCCGCACTCACCCCAGAGGACCTCGCGGCAATCTCCAAAGTTCTAAATGTTTTCCGGGACATGTGCAAGCGGCGGGCCGCCACCGTCAGGGCCAGGGTCGCCAAGACCGCTAAGCGCGCCGCGACCGCCGCCGTCGCCGCCACCGTCGACTCTACCGCAGCCGCCGCTCCCGCCGCGTCGGAGGGGCGAATGCCGGCGGCGGCAACAGCGGCGACTTCGACGGGTGCGAACGATAACGGTGATGGCGGCTTGGACGGGGATGATGAAGAGGGCGACGAGAACGGACCGTGGCGTCTGGATCAGGAGATCGAGCTCCTGTCGAAGGTCAGGCCGTTTACCTCCCATCCCATCCCACCCTACCGCACCGCGCCGCACTCCACCCCTCCCCCCCACCGCATTGTTTTAGCCGTCTGGGGGAGAGTATGGTACGGGGGGCGAAGGAAGCGTCGCAATGCGATGCTGTGTTGTTCCACGGTCACCGAGAACATAGGCCCAAGGCTAACGTGATAACCTGGGTGACAGCGCCCCTCCCCTGGTTGGAGAACCTGTACCGCACAGGGGGGATAATCGCACCACCTAGTGTTCATGGTGAAACACCCACGAGGCAGTTACACGGTAACCCCATTCCTGTCTCTACAGGTGGCCACGTCGGAAAATAAATTCACTCATTGAAGCTGTCGTCCTCCTGCAAGTCCGCCTCACAGGCGGTTCTTAGTAGGACGCAGCTTACCCTTCATGCGACTCGTAGAACACCTCACGTTTCGCTTCGCGCTTGGTGCAAGCAATGCCTGCCTGGTCGGTGAAAACCCAACGTGCTCCGTCCCGGCATTGTAGGGATACGAGGGTATGTGATCGTAAGACTACGGCCATGCACGATAGCCCCGTGCTCCGTCTCGAAAGGGATGCGTGGTCAATGGTCTAATGACTAAGGCAAGCAACAAATGAGCACCCCCCCCCCCCCCCCAGGAGGAAGTAGACGCACAGATGTGCCCGTGTGGCAAAGCAATAGAGAGTAGAACTCACATAGTGGGAGAATGTGAAATATACAAGGAGGAACGGGATGTGTTAGAAGAGGAGATGAGGAAAATAGACGAATGTGACATGGAGGAGTTTGATACAATGAATAGCAGCGAGAAAACGATCGCTATCCTAGGAGATAGATGGTGGCCACAGGAGGCCAAACAGGAAGGGGATAAGATTAGCAAAAAGTTTCTGCGTAATTTATGGAAACAACGTAATGAGCGCTCAATTGTTGGAGGTGTCTCTATTAGGAGTAGGAACGGTGCTCCGTCTCGAAAGGGATGCGTGGTCAATGGTCAAATGACTAAGGCAAGCAACAAATGAGTACGCCCCCGTACGGCCCCCCCCCCCCCCTACCGCCCAGCCGGCTTCAGCTTCAAGTATACCTTCCAAGACGATGAACTTTCCACACGCCGATCGGCCGCGTGCAATGCTGCCGCCGTTTCGACCCGCTCTCTCGCCCCCACCCGAACGTGTGTTGCGGCGATGCATCCGCGCGCGAATCGTGCATGCATGCTTTCGCCGCCCGCCAACCCCTGCTTTCGCCTCCGTCTCCGTCTCCATTTTCGCCTGCGCATGACCCCGGTACTCCGAAGCACTTGCGTTGCTTTCCGGGTACCCTCGCAGTGTCATATGTATGTGCGCCCCCCCCCCCCCCCCCCCCCCCCCCCCCCCCCCCCCCCCCCCCCCCTCCATGCCTCGTCTCGCGAATCAGGATGCCGCCGCGGCAGAGAGCCTTCAGCACGTGATGAGCCGGTTGACGGAGGTGGCTAAAGCCGGAGGCGTCTACGTGGACGCGTACCTGGTGCTGAGCTTGATGGAGCTCGCCTTCGGGAACCTGCTGCAGCGGCTCCCGAGACTCCTTCCGGTTGTGCAAACCACGGTACGGTTTTTATGTATGTTTTTTTTGTGGTGTTGTGTGTTGTGGAGGGGTTCCTGTAGATGTAGTAGCGAGGCGTTTCTGCGTTCGATGTAATGAGGCATTTCTGCGCGCGCCATGGGGAAGGGGCGAGGCGGGGCGGGGAGGGGACTGAGGCGGGCGGGGGAGGATGGTGCATGTTTTGTTTTGTTTTGTTTTTTGTCATGACGAGAGGAGCGGTATACGAATAGAACGATTGTCAACGTGAAATCGACAGTAGCGCTGTATGCCCCTCGGCGTCCGTGCTAAGAAGGAGCCGAACCAAATCATCCAAGTCGGTATGGTACGTACGCGCCTTTTGCCTCGAAGCGATTTTACGCCGCCAGCGGCGTCGGCTCGACAAACCCGTGTGCGGCTGCTACCTAGGGCGCTGTGCGGGGTGTTCCCACGTCCCATGTATCCCTCAGCGATGGGTGCGCATTGGTTCGTCTTGTTCCTGGCCGTCGAGGGTAGCTGTGGCGATACAACCAGGGGCGGGGGGGAGACTGCCTTCACGCTGCCATGTGTCGACATTCTCGATGGTGCCGCCCCGACGCGCCGAAGTCAACACGTGCCTGGGGCTACGGTAGACGCAGCACCTGTTTTTTCTGAGCACCCAAAAAATGATTTTGAGAGTGCGAGCTTACGAGGGCAAAACCCGATGAGCGTTTCCAACATTTGACGGCGTATCACGAAATGATGTATTACGGGGGACAATAGTAAATAGCACCAAATCTTGTTAGTAAAAATAGGTGAATATATAGTTTTTTTTTGTGTATACGATAGGTCCTATATATTAACTATGGACCCCCGTAATAGAAAGAAAGTCACGGTATTCCGACGATTTTTTGGCCTAAGGAGGCCGGTCGGTCTGATGTATTTTGAGGCGAAAACTGTGCTGTCCAAATCAACGCGTTCAAGCTGTTTTTTTTTTTTTTTTTGTGATACTGACGATTGTGTGGGCACCGTTCTGGCTGCGACACGAAGCTACTCTGGAGCGCCCAAAACCAAACAAAAAGGTGAAATGTTGGTCCCAAGGACCGGAGGTTTCATGGCGTGTGCATCGTCGCCCGAGCGGAAGACACCGATGTTATTGTTTTTCTCATGGTGATGCACGGCGTCATGTAGCTAGTACGTATTGCCCTTGCTTTGTTGTTTCTGCTTGAGGGAGGGAGGGGTGGGTCGTTCATCCGTTTCTGGACACACAACAACCACCCTGTGTACGACACGCCGGGAGAAAAAAATAACACCAAACTGTCCTCATTGACAAATGTCCTTTGTCGTTGTTGTTGTTGTTTTTTTTTTTTTTTTTTGGGGGGGGGGGGTATCTCCCCGTTTCTGGGCACCGAAAAATCTCAAAAAAAGATTCAGAAGAAAGGCTTCGTCATCAAGGTGTCCAACCTAAACCTGGCGGGCATCGTCTTTCCTCGAAGCGGAATCCACCTCGCCTTCCGGGGGACGAGCCTTCCTCCCCGCGGCAGCATCGTCGAGACGAACACCTGCTTCGGTGAGCGACGCCGATGTATATGTTTAGCCGCGCACACGGTGTCGTGTTTGGCACGAATTCTCATCGGCGAGAAGGCCATTTCTGCCAAGTTGGGACTTGAGAGGGGAAAAAAGAGTCGAACACGGAACAGACCATTAGGGTTGGCTTGTGTTGTGGTGTGTTGAGTTAGGTTGGGTTGGGTTGGGTTCGGTGAGGGGTTTGGTTTGGTTGGGTTGGGTTGGGTTGGGTTGGGTTGGGTTAGGTTAGGTTAGGTTAGGTTGGGTTGGGTTGGGTTGGGTTGGGTTGGGTTGGGTTGGGTTGGGTTGGGGGCTGGGTTGGGTTGGATTGGGTCGGGTTGGGCTGAGTTGGGTTGGGTTGGGTTGGGTTGGGTCGGGTTGGGCTGAGTTGGGTTGGGTCGGGCTTGATTTGGTTGGATTGAGTTGGGGTGGGTTGGTTTAGGTTGAGTTGGGTTGGCGGGTGTGTGGGGTTCTGTGGCATGGCTCTAAACGCAAGTTGGTTGTCGGTGAAATCGAGCGAAACGACTTGCTCAGCCTATAACTGACTGGTGTCTGGCTGAGTGCCAAGCGCACAAGACTACTGCCTCCCCCACCCATGAGAGTGCTAAATATGCACGATTTGTTTCCTTGTGGATGCTGGTGCGTATTATTTGGACAGGTCGCGGGAGAGTGGTGCGGTACAAGAAGAAGACGCGCAGCCTCTGTGTGGAGCTGCTGTCCTGGCCCTTGCTCTCTGGGCGTCATAAGTTCGCCAGGTGAGGAACGGAGTAGTTTGGGGAAAAAGGATGCAAAGGATATTGACATAGACGCTCGGCAAGAGGGACAGAGGAGCAGGGAGGCGTATAGGTGTGTGCATGTATCTATGCTATTCATGTGGCTGGGGATAGCGGCAGAGGTAGACAGAAGTAATATCGTACAGAGACAGGAAGGAACGAAAAACAGGGCTACGATGCATGGGTCAACTCTGAACTATTTCACGCTACGTCCTCGTAGCTCGTCCCCCCCCCCCCCCCCCCGGGTGGACAAGACCCCCATTTTGAGTTCCTATTGGAAGGTGGACAAAATACATACCAGGTAGTTTCTAGGCACCTTTTGGGACGTAAGGAAAACCGAACGACAGGCCTAGGCACCTTTTGAGAGATGGAATAATCAAGCAAAGTCGCAAAGTCCACAGAACGCAGGAAAACCCGCGCCCGGGAGAGAAGGGGACACGCGCGCCGCGGGTTGCTCCACGAGTACATTGTCCTCAACGCTGAAAGGGTATCATAAGACAAACTGTGAGTGAGGCGGATTCCTCAGCCTTGTCCCCCCCCCCCCCCCCCCCCCCCCCCCCTCCCTCCCCCCCCCCCTTTTCCTCCGCTCGCCGGAACCGCCACTCCATAAAACGCCTCCCCGACGCTTTTCCATCAAACCTCCCCAATATCGCCAGGGCTTTTATCCCGCCGGGGGAGGTTGTGATCGATCCCGACGAGGAGAGGGCCGCCAACACCGCCAACAGGCCCGCGTCTTTTAGCGTGGACGCTTCGTCGACGACGCCGTCCCCGATCTCCTCCAGCCCCGTTGGCGGCGGCGGCGGCGCTGAATACTCGCTGCGCTCTCCCGTGCGCCCGCTGTCCGCGACGAAGGCGCTCTTGGCGGCCTCTCTCGCGAAGGGGCGGAGGGATTCTCAGGCGGGAAAGGCCCGACAGCAGCAACAACAGCAGCAGCGACCGCAGGGAGGCCATCATTCTCGCCCCTCGCGAATTGGAGACGTAGGGGGGACAGGAGAGGGCGACGAGGCGAGGGGAAATATTGAGAAGGGTGGTGATGAAGGCGAGGAGGAGGAAGACGAGGAGGAGGAGGAGGAGGAGGAGGAGGAGCATCGGGAGGACGGGGGTGAGGACGAGCAAGACGGGGAGGAGGAAGAGCATCTTCACGGCGATGGTCCTAACTGCATCGCAAGGCTTGTACCCGCCTTCAGGAGTGGTGCTGCCGAAGCGCAGGACGTCGGCGGCGGCGGCAGCGTCGTCGACCGGAAATTCGTTCACGGCGGCGACCGCCATGCCGAGAAACACTTCGAAACCCCTCCCGACAGCGACGACTCGCCCGCGACCCCCGAGCGCAGAACGGAGGACAAAACGAGCAGGGCGAAGGGGGCAACGAATCGTGGGGTTAGCCCAGCGCGGCGGGGTGGAGACGTATGGGAATCGCCTCCTACGGCCTACGCGGTGGATCCACGAGAGTTTGGGAAGGGGAAGAAGAAGCAGCGCCGGGGCACAGACCCCGGGGTTCTACCGCCTCGCAGCGCAGTGGGAGGCGGAGAGAGAGATATCGCGGGGAGACGGCAAAGCTTGGAGGGCGCCGCAAGGTCTGAGATTTACTGCGAGCTGTGCTAGGGTATTTTTTCGTAGGTTGTTTAGACGTCGTGATTTCACGACGAGATTTTTACCGAGCGCACGGGCTGTACGGGTCAGCGCGCCTACGCCGGGTCGAGGAACGGTTCCCACGAGCACAGCATTGCTGCTGTCGGTGTTCGGCGCTCCGGTCGCGCTCTAGGAGCAATCGACCCCCCTCCCCAACGACGACGTTTGCCCCCTAGCACCACCCTAGACACTTAGTTTCTCGCCCCCCGTCCGCTTGATCATCTCTGTTCTTTTTTTTTTTTTTGTGTTTTTTTTTCGTGCTGGGGCTACAGGAACTCGACCTTGACCGCCGTCGCCGCTTCTCCTCTTTCTCCTACCCCGGCGAATGTCGTGTCTGGCGACGGACATACTTGGCCGAAATCGGGCGACCACAAAACGGCGACACGTGGCCGCGGCGACGGCGGTGTCGGTGGCAGCGTCGGAGCGGGAGGAGGAGCGGTTGGGCCAACGCGTCGAAGGAGGACGTCCTACGACAAGACCATCGGCGCCGCCACCATGCAGGGGCTGTTTTCGGGTGAGGCGGCCGGTGTGCTGCCGCGCGTCCTCGGTCTGGGAAGGAAGCTTGGAGAAAGGCCGCGGCCACCGTAGCCGCGGTTGGCGGCGGGTCGGACACGGAAGGGGGCGCGGGAAAACCACCGACCCGAGCCGCCAGGGTGGACGGGGGAGGAGGCGGTGCTCGTAGAAGTAGGGAATCGAGGCGGAGAGGATCACGAGGCATGGCGGACGACGGAGAGCGAGAGGGGAGTGGGCATAGAGAGAAGGGGCAAAAAGCGAGGAGGAGGAGGAGGAGGACGAGGGGGACGAGGGGGGAGGGGAGGGGGCTGGGGGGAGAGGGAAGAGGGGCAGAGAGAAGCCTCCGTTTTTGTCGTTCACCGTGGGAGGCGTGAGCGGGTTTCTCCCGGACGTGCATTGGTCAGTTCAAATGCAACACAAGAGGTTCTTGAAGATTGAGGACTCCGGCTCGGTCAGGTGGGTGCGGCTTGTGTATGGCCAGGTCTTTATGCTGCCGTTGACGGGACGCGTGGGGGAAAGGGGAGGAAGGGGGACGACTGAGTTATGTAGGAGAGGCCTATTTGAGCGCTCTCGGGGGCGTGGTGCCACGGTACATTCGCCGCCGGGTCCGACCGGCCGCGTGGGATGCAGGAGCCGGGGCGAGTTGCTTTCTTTTGCTACGGCTGTAGCAGCGGTATAGCGTACAACACTCGCAGGTCTGGAAGGGAGGGGGCGAAGAATAGTCGGCGGAAAAGATGTTTGAAATTGCGGTTTGAGCTGGTGTGGTTTGTTGCACCGAGAGGCGGGAGACCGCGCGCGGCAGTGGCCGCTCTCCCTTGGATGCTGCTGAAGATATCGGTCTCTGCCTAGCACGGAACGTTCGCAAGCGCAGGGCACCCTTGCCGCTTTGTCATGGGGGTTGGACAATGTTGCGCCGAGTGAGTTCGAGGGAAAGCCCGGTGGACCCAAAGCACCGTTTGTTTTTCATTGGCACTCACCTCCTCCTCCTCCTTCCTCCTCTTCCCTCGCCCCCAACTTTCCCTCCTCCTTCTCCATCTCTCTCTCTCCCCTCCTCCTGTCTCTCCTCCGCCTCTTATTCCTCCTCTCCCCCCCCCTTCCTCGTCCCCCTCTTCTTCCCCCCTCCCGCCCCTATCCTCCTCCTTTTCCTCCCCGCTGCCCCCCCCTCTCTTCCTTCTCCTCATCCTCCGTCGCCCTTTTTCTCACCTGACACCCCCGACACGAAAAACGCTTTCCAACAACAGGGTTAGTTTGAAGGGCATCTCGCTTTCCGTCTCCCTCGACCCCGGCGCCGGGGCCAGCTCCCTCTCGCCTTTTTCCGCCACCATGTCGTCACTGCGGCCGACGCCCACGCCCCCGCGGTCACGGTCGTGGTCGCAGGCGGTTACAGAGTCCCATTCATCTCCCGGTTACAAGTCGGAGGACGAGCTTAAGGCCTTCGACCCCTCGCCGCCTGCACGGCGGGGACGTCGCGGCGGTCTCGAGGGGGGTGGCGGCGGCGGCGGCGGCGGCGGCGACGCAGCGGGGTGGGGCGGCGGAAGTGATGACCTCGGAGCTGTTGGCGGTAGAGGGAGCCCTGCCGACGGTGGTAGTCGTGCCCCCGGTCGCGCCGCGGGTCCTGCGGCCGTTGCTGCGGTGACAGCCGCCGCTGTCGTTTCTGGCGGCGATGGAAGTGGTCGGCGCGCTGGTTTTTTTTTTCCGGCGCGACTGATGGGGCGGTCGCGGAAGAAGTACGGGCTGATGGCGGCGGCGGCGGCGGCGGCGGCAGCGGCGGCGGCAGTGTTAGCGGCGATGGCACCGGTGGCGGCTATAGCGGCTTTGGCGGTGGCGGTTTGTCCAAGCGGCATGCCATGTGGGTAATGACGGTTTCACACGTCGTTGCTGTTTATTTTAATGGGTGGGGGAGGTTGTGCTAGCGTTGTTACCGTTGTTACCGTTGTTGTTGTTGTTGTTGTTGTTGTTGTTTTGCTGCTGTTCGTGAATTTTTGTGTCGTCATTGATCTCGCCGGCGTCGATGGTTGTGCCTTGCGTCTTCGGGAGCCCGTCTCCAAATGGCTGGGGGTGGCGTGCCGTGCATTGCGGTGTTGTGTAGGCGGTGTTCCCGAGGTTGGGCCCAGGGCGGGGGTGGAAACGAGGGCGTCAGCCGGCATAGATGGTGGAGGGAGGCGGGGGGGGGGGGGGGTGTACTCATTATCATGCATGGCGGTAGTCGCATGACCACAGGGCCTGGCATCCCTACGATGCCGGGACGGAGCACGTCGGGTTTTCACCGACCAGGCAGACATTGCTTTCAGCAAGCGCGAAGCGCCGTGTGGTGTCCAGCGAGTCTCGTGAAGGGTGAGCTGCATCCTATCACTAAGAACCGCTTGTGAGGCGGACTTTGTGAAGGGGGGGGGGGGGGGGGGGGGGGGGGGGGGGTCGCATGCGTACCCGGTACGAATTACTCCCCACGCGTTTTCTCTCTCTCTCTCTCTTTTCTCTCTCTCTTTTCTCTCTCTCTCTCGCCCGCATGTGCTGCATATATTCTTGCGCGAAATTGCTACCGCTCGGTTGTGTAACCCGTAAAACTCCCGTATATGGTACCATATTTTTAGGAGCTCGGTAACCGCGGCCCTGGCCAAGGGGAGGAGCAGGATCAAGAATCGCTTGAAGCACCCAAAGGCCGCGGTCACCGCCGCCACGTCCTTTCAGCCGGCCTCCTCGTTCTTCGCTTCTGCCGACTCCTCCTTCCGCTCCTCATCAGCAGCGATTCTCACGTCGCCCACGAGCAAACCTCCGTCGTCGCCCAGCGGCGCCGTCGCCTCCAACGAACCGTCAGAGTTTTTGGCGACGTCTGGATTGGAGACGGGGCTCGGTGGTGGTGGTGATGGTGATGACGATGCCGGGGCTGGCCTGCAGGGCAGGGAGAGGGGAGCTGCATCCCCGTCAACGGTGGAGGACTACGGAGACGGGGGGGGGGGAGGGGGGGGGGGGAGGAGGAGGACGAAGCGCGAAAGTCGAGCGGTGCACTGGGGTCGGGCTCGCCAGGGTTGCTGAAGGTATACTACACTGGTACCACGCATCAGATGGATGCGTGATCTGTCAACAAATAAATAAATTTAGATCATTCGTCTGTGTGGATTGCTGTTTTAGTGTATCATTCATCCGGCTCAGTCATCTAGATCGTTCATCTAGCTCGACCATTCTTGTGGACCGTTCATGTAGCTAGATCATTAATCTCAACCCCTGTGCTACTGTAGCCACTTCTGAGAATGTTGTGAACATTTACCGCGTACGAAGTTGAAGTATTGATGTCCATTGTGAGAGGTTGTGGTGTGTATTTCCGCTGATGATAGGCTTGTGCAACAGAGCGGTATCAGACGAATCTCATGCAGGAAAACGTACACGTAAGACCCGTGTTCTACGGATTTCAGCCGGCGAAAATGTGCGTGCATGGCGTGCAGACCATACGTACGCACCGTGTATATTTGATCAGAGCGAGAGTACAGACAAAAAAAAAGAGAAAAATACCTCTTAGGGCCCATCTTAACGGGGACTTTCGGCTCTTTCAGTATGACTTGATTTTTTTTTTCCTAATTTGATTTAAGGGCTCATCTTATCGAGGACTTTCTGTTCTTTCAATTTGACTATTGATAGATTTGTTTTTTTCTAATTTAATTTACGTGTGATTGAACGAAATTTAGTGTTCCCCCTTAAGATGGGCCCTTATTACATTCCTTCCCAAGGTCAGAATGGAGAGCTTGTTTTGAACGAACTGAAAAGAAAGCAAGACTTCTTTTGATAAGTATGTTCGCTTGGTTTTAGTACGCCCCCCCCCCCCCCCCCCCCCCCCCCCCCCCCCCCCCCCCCCCCCCCCCCCCCCCCCCCCCAATATCTGGGCCTCAAACCGAAAAAGCGTCGTGTCTTTTTTTTCTTTTGTTTTTCCGAATGCCCAGATAGGGCTGGCTGGCTGTGAGTTGGCTGACTGCAAGCCGCCGAGTGTTGATTGGTTGTGGCTGGATATCGTAGTTTTCAATGGCTGCGCGCGTTAACTTGCTGAATTCTTGTGCCTTTTTGTAGTACGACTGGCTCGTTTGTTTTTTGTGGCTCGGACTGCATTTTATTGTTGCTGAAAAGATACGAAAAAAAAAAATCAGTAGGTTGGCCCACTCCGCCACGGCCAACAAATAACTAAAACTCACAGCCCTACTGATCATAGATATATCTGCCCCCAAAGGCTTTCGCGACGTGTGGAATGGAGGCCTTCTCTGCCTATTGCGTGGTCCAAGGTTTGCATGCGCGGCGGCAGCAGTGGTGACTCTTATTCCCGAGGACTGAAGAAACGCTGCCGATCAGGGGGCCGCGGGGCTGCGCCCCCCGATTTTTGCTCACTCGCTTTCCTCGCACCGTTAAAATGTTATAGACCCCTCCCCCCACTATATAGGTTGGGTTGGCGTCGGTTGGCAACGACACTGTAATACATGCCGCTCACTTCGTACGTGAGCTAGACAACCAGGGTACCGTTTTTTTTTTTTTTCTTTCTTTCGTTTTTTTTGGCGGTCGGTCACAGCCGGTGGTCGAGTTAGATCATTTTGTGCGAGGTGAAAAACCTTTACTCCGCACAAGGGGAATGATCGTGTCACGTAGTGTGTATGTGGTAAGGCACCCACGAGGCAGTTGCATAGTGTGCTTATAGCTGTCTCTGGAAGTGGCCACTCCAGAAATTTAATCAACTCATTGAAGCTGTCATCCATATGCAAGAAAGTCCGCCTCACAAACGGTTCTTAGTAGGATGCAGCTCACCCGTCATACGACTCGCCGAACACCTCACGGCGCTTCGCGCTTGGCGCTTGGTGCAAGCAATGTCTGCCTGGTCGGTGAAAATCCGACATGCTCCGTCCCCGCATGGTAGGGATGCGAGGGTCTATGGTCATACGACTACGGCCATGCATGAGATCGAGTACACCCCCCCCCCCCCCCCCCCCTCGCGTGGCGGTCAGGACGCGCCTACGTTCGGGGGGAGAATACTTTTTTTGCCAAAATCTGTCCGGAGCAGTAAGGGACGCTGGGGTATTCTAACTAATTCCCAAATGATGTTTATATTTTTGAACAAACTCGTGGTGAAGTATGCTTTCGGTCGGTGATGGGCATCGGCGGCACCTACGGAGGGTGTGTGTGTTTTTGCGATCCGATGCGCCATGCCCTTCTCTGGTGCAGGCGGAATTGCGTCGAACGGAGTGGCGACGCCAACGAAACAGGTCTAAGAGAGGGGGGCGAGGGGGGGGGGGCAGGGAGTAAAGGGTACATGCGGTTTTGGTAGCTATTAATAGCACAATTTTTGTTGTTGTCTGTGTGTGATTTTCATGTTTTTGTTTTCCCCGTGTTTCATTTTTTTAGAAAACCGTCTGCGTGTAAAATTCGTCCTGGCTGACCCTCGCACTGCTGATATCATCCAGGGAGGTGGTCACCGACCCACAGCACAAACAAACCTTCACGAGGTCGTACACCCTGTTTTAGCACGCGCTACTTATACGTATCGAAGTACCGCACGAAGCGGCTTGCAAGTATGATTTTCGGCAAAAAACAAATCGATCTCACAGCTGATTCAAGGTGTCTGTTTTTTTTTTAACTTTTGCAAGAACGTGGCTTGTGCTTCCCTTGTTGGTCGCCGCTTTACTCGGTGCAGGTGACGCAATGTCACTGCACGGTGGGCTCCATCGGAATCGAGGTGGGCGGTAGCAAGCACGACGGGATCTACAACTTTCTCGCCAAGGGCCTAGGCGAGACCATCCGGTGAGCGCGTCGTGGGACAGGGAGGACGCACGGCGTAGAAGCGTGCGTCGGTATCGGAGCCACCTTCAGTTTCTCTCGCGTGGATGTGTGGGTGGGGGTTTGTGCGCGTCTTGTGTGTTTGTTTGTCTGTCTGTCTGTCTGTCTTTGTGTCTGTGTATCTGTGTGTCTGTGTGTCTGTCTGTCTGTCTGTCTTCGTGTCTGTGTGTCGGTGTGTCTGCTTCGTGGCCGCCAAGTTTCGCGGGGGCATCATTTTGATAGCACACAATCGCAGAAGCGACCCGACCCGTCGTCCTGACCCCCCCCCCCCCCCCCCCTCCCGCTCTTGGTTTCGCGTCTGTTGTCGAGTTGACGGAAGCCAAGCAAACGAACCACCTGGCGAAAAAAAAAGCGCTGCTCGTTGTCGAGTTTCAGGTTTACGTTCACTTAGGATACAGCTGACTCACCCGGGTTTTTTTTTTAGGGGGAGGGGAAGTAAGGGGGGGGTTAGATGCACCAGGACAAAATAAAAAAGGGACAGATGAAACCCGACCTGGCCTTGAGCTCCCCCCCCTCCCCCTCCCCTCTTCTTCGCACTTTCGTTTTTCGAGATGACGGCAGTCAAGCAGCAACAAGTTCCTGAAAGAGAACGCTGCTGCACTGTTCGCCGATGAGTGTCGCACAAGCTCAAGTGAAACCCGGTCGCGCAGGCAGTCAGGATCCACAGAAGTCAGCAATGGATGTTTTGTTTACCTTTATGGGCCAAAACCGTCTTTCGTGTTTTGCCCCCCCCCCCCCCCCCCACACACCAGAAGATAAATTAGTGAATTGATGCTGTCATCCATATGCGAGAAAATTCGCCTCGAAAGCGGTTCGTAGTAGGATGCTGCTCACCCTTCATGCGACTCGCCCAACACCTCACGGCGCTTCGCGCTTGGTGCAAGCAATGTCTGCCTGGTCGGTGAAAACCCGACGTGCTCCGTCCCGGCATTGTAGGGATGCGAGGATCTATGGTCACACGACTACGGCCGTGCATGCGATCGAGTACATCTCTACTCCTCCGCTATTATGTTATATAGGTTGGGTTGGCGTCGGTTGGCAACGACACAGTAAAACATGCCGCTCAGTACTTGAGCTAGACAACCAGGGTACCGCTTTTTTTTTTTTCGGCTGTCGGTCACAGCTGGTGGTCGAGTTGTAGATCGTTTGTGCGAGGTGAAAAACCTATGCTCCGCACAGGGGGAATGATCGTATCACGTAGTGTTTATGGTAAGGCACCCAAGAGGCAGTTGCGTAGTACTCCCATTGCTGTCTCTGGACACCGGGAATTAAATTAATGCATTGAAG
Organism: Macrocystis pyrifera; assembly: GCA_031763025.1. Classification (NCBI taxonomy): domain Eukaryota; class Phaeophyceae; order Laminariales; family Laminariaceae; genus Macrocystis; species Macrocystis pyrifera. The sequence goes on from JASSKH010000034.1 coordinate 79,125, forward strand.
CTGGCATCCATATGCAAGTCTGCTTCACAAGCGGTTCTTAGTAGGATGCAGCTCACCCTTCATGTGACTCGCCGGACACCTCACGGCACTTCGCGCTTGGTGCAAGCAATGTTTGCCTGGTCGGTGAAAACCCGACATGCTCCGTCCCGGCATTGCAGGGATGCGAGGGTCTATGGTAATACAACTACGGCCATGCATGATATCGAGTACACCCCCTCTCCCCCACCCCGTATCTCCCCCTATTTTGTGTTTGTTTGTTTGCTTCCAGAGACGCCGTGCGAGAAGCCGTGGAGAAAGCATTTTTGGAGGAAATTGAGAACCTAGCGGGGGCAATCAACGACTTGATCGCGGAGCTGTGGAGCGGCATCGCGACCGAGGAGTCGAAGGTAACGTGCGCGGCAGGGGGGGGATACTGCTGTACTAGTCAGAACCCACCATTGACCCAAAAATCGCATATCCCCTTTGATTAACTATCATGAATGTTTCCAAAACGAAAGCATCCGCCTGTACTTCCTGCCCCCCCCCCCCCCCCTGCTCTTGACACCGCACGGGGGGAATGATTGCATCACGTAGTGTTTACGGTAAGGCACCCGCGAGGCAGATTCATAGTAAACCCGCTGCTGTCTCTGGAAGTGGCCACCCCGGAAAATAAGCCAACTCATCGAAGCTGTCATCCATATGCAAGAAATCCGGCCCACAAGCGGTTGTTCGTACGATACAGCTCACCCTTCATGCGACTCGCCGAACACCTCACGGTGCTTCGGCCTTGGTGCAAGCAATGTCTGCCTGGTCCGTGAAAACCGTACATGCTCCGTCCCGGCATTGTAGGGATGCGAGAGTCTATGATCATACGACTACGGCCATGCATGAGATCGAGTACACCCCCCCGCCCCACCTTGGGTTGGCGTCGGATGGCAACGACACTGTAAAACATTCCGCTCAGTACTTGAGCCAGACAACCATTGTACCGCTTTTTTATCTTATTTTATTTTCGGCGGTCGGTCACAGCTGGTGGTCGAGTTAGATCATTTGTGCGAGGTTAAGAACCTTTACTCCGCACAAGGGGAATGATCTCATCATGTAGTGTTTATGGTAAGGCACCCAAGAGGCAGTTACATAGTACTCTCATTGCTGTCACTGGACACCGGAAATTAGACCAACTAATTGAAGCTGGCATCCACATGCAAGTCCGCTTCACAAGCGGTTCTTAGTACGAGAATGCAGCTCACCCTTCATGCGACTCGCCGACACCTCACGGTGCTTCGCGCTTGGTGCAAGCAATGTCTGCCTGGACGGTGAAAATCTAACATGCTCCGTCCCGGCATTGTAGGGATGCGAGGGTCTATGGTCATACGACTACGGCCATTCCTGAGATTGAGTACATCTCTCCTATCGAGTACACCCCCCCCACCTCGTCGCGAATTCCTATTGCGTGTTATGTCGACGTGCAGGAGTGTCATTTGCTGCGACCCCCGCCGGCTTGTCGCCCTCCCCCATTCACCCCCCCCCCTCCAGTACACTTCCTTCACTCCCGTCTGCTCCCCATCCAGCGTAACCACCCCTTCCCAGGGTCACACACTTAGACGTGATGTCCTACTAGTATCATGCGTTCGGCACACTTACTGAATGCCTTTTGTATTCCCTTGTCGTGCCACCGCCGCCGCCGCGTGCCTTGCTTTTTCTTCCATCGTCTGTCTGCCGGTACGATGCCTGGTGCCATCAGAAGCCCGGCAGAGTGGTGTGCACGGCGGCTGTCGCTCAAGGTGTCGGAAAAGGGAAGATGGAGGTCTACCTCAAGGTTAGTGAGGGTGGGTACGGGGGGGAGGTGCTCATTGTCATGCATGGCCGTGGTCATAAGCCGGGGGGTGGGGTAGGGTGGGTGGGGATTACGGGAACGGGGCTGTTGCTCAAGGTGTCGGAAAAGGGAAGATGGAGGTCTACCTCAAGGATAGTGAAGGTGGGTACGGGGGAGGTGCTCATTGTCATGCATAGCCGTGGTCATAAGCCGGGGGGTGGGGTAGGGTGGGTGGGGGTTACGGGAACGGGGGAGAGGGAGGTGGGGGGAACGGGGGGGGGGCGGTAGAGGAGGGAGATGGAGGTAGAGGGTTAGGATGTACTCATAACATACATGGCCGTCATCCTATGACCATACGGGGGGGGAGGGGGGGGGGGTGGGTGGCTCGGTGCGGACTGTATTGCGGGAGGCGTCGAGGGTGCAGCCACGGAGAGTTCCCGGCGGTCACGTGGTGTTGAGGGACAACGGCGGGTAAGTCTAGCTACAGCAGAGCGATTCGATTCAATATTTAGCGATAGCGTGCAGTTGGTCACTGTGCTGATGAAAAGGAAGACTTGCGGCGGTCGCTAAAGGGGCAAATCTTCGACGCGTTTTTGAAGGATGCCCGGGGAAAGGGGCCGGGGGCTCGCGCCCGTCTTGCCTCGACCATCCAGAGAAGACACGAAAAACACAACTAAAAACGTTTTCCTGGAAATAAAATACAAGTAATCTTGTCCCCCCTTTATAATCCAATATACCTATGTGTTCATGTGTCTTCACCATGCTTGTGGTAATCGCACGCCCCCCCCCCCCCCCCCCGCCCCCGCCCCTGCACACAGGTGCGCCTGCTTCAAGCGGATGGCACCCAGCTGGCCAAGCGTAGTACGGCCGTGTTCGACCCTAACAAAGGCCGGCATTGCGTAACAATTGGCGACAACGCTAACGACATCGCGACACGGAGTCCTTGCTGGATGGAACTCCATAATGGTGAGCCTTAAGACTCCACCCCTCTCTTCCCCCCCCCCCCCCTATATTATATACCTGGTATATATAGGTTGGGTTGGCGTCGGTTGGCGACGACGCTGTAAACACGCCTCTCACTGCGTGGGCTAGACAGCAAGGGTACCGTTTTTGTTTATTTATTTATTTTTTGGCGGTGACCACGGCTGGCGGTCAAGTTAGATCATTTTTGTGCGGGGAGAACCTTTACTCCGTGCAGGGGGATGATCGTATCACGTTGTGTGTATATGGTGAGGCACCCACGAGGCAGTTACATAGTAAACCCGTTGCTGTCTCTGGAAGTGGCCACACCAGAAATTAAATCAATTCGTTGATGCTGTCATCCGTATGCAAGAAAATCCGCCTCTAAAGCGGTTCTTAGTAGGATGCAGCTCACCCTTCATGCGACTCGCCGGACACCTCACGGCGCTTCGCGCTTGGTGCAAGCAATGTCTGCCTGGTTGGTGAAAACCCGACGCGCTCCGTCCCGGCACTGTAGGGATGCGAGGGTCTATGGTCATACGACTATGGCCATGCATGATAATGAGTACCGACCTTGAATGGCAATCAGTATACCCCCCCACCGTATGTCCGGCTGATGGGCGATTCTTTAGTAGGATGCAGCTCACCCTTCATGCGACTCGCCCAACACCCCACGGCGCTTCGCGCTTGGTGCAAGCAATGTCTGCCTCGCCGGTTAAAACCCGACGTGTTCCGTCACGGTATTGTAGGGATGCAAGGGTTTATGGTCATACGACTACGGCGGCCATGCATGACATGATTGGACCCCTCCCCCCCCCCCCCCTCCCCACAGAGCACTCTGAAATCGAGTATAAGAAGCCGACGGTTTGCTTCCCCCCGCTAGGGTCTGTTTGCGTGTGAACACCCCAGTAAATGCGCAGAACTCGCTTTGCACATGTATCTCCCCCTGATAATTATTGTTGCTGAACTCAGTTTTTTTTTTTTGCGTTGATGTTCGTCGAAGCGACGAGTCACAAGAGTGTGGGTGTGTGGTCGTGGCTGTATCTGTAGTGTCATCGCGATGAAGCGAAAGTGCCCAGTGGCGAAGAGAATGTGGCAAGTGGTACTACGTGACGATAATTTGGTGGTGAGTGGCGATGAACTGGTGGTAAGTGGTCCTGTAAGGTGGTTGTAAGTGGCGCTTAAATGGTCGTGATTGGGTTCAGGGGGTTGTTGTTTTTGTTGTTTATTTGTGTAGTTGTTTTGTTGTTGCTGTTGTTGTGACATTGACTCGTCGCCAAAATCGAGTCCGTGGTCACAGCACAGGCTCCAATAACTCTGGGGTGGAAGAATAACTCAGGCAAAAAAAAAGAAGAAAATATTGCGTATGATAACCGAAGCATATCGTACACATTGGAGTGTTTGCGAAAAGTTTTTTTTCACAAATTTACTTTCCTTCTGCTGAAACCAGTGAATTCCCTTTCCATCATGATTTTGGTGTGTTTGCGGACGAATTAAACCGTATTTTGCAGGCAACGCCTCCGATATTGAGGAGGGAAGTGGGGATGTGCGGCAACGCGGCATACCTACTAGATAACGAAAAACAAAAAAACAGCGTGCGAGTAGCAACGGCAGCCCAGCAACGGCGTCGGCAGCAGAGTTGACCGCAGTGCCGTCACTGCCGTCCCACGACCGCAAGCAGCAGCACAGCAAGCGGTATCTAGCTAGCGCTAGCCGCAGCTAGGGGCAGCATCAGCTTGAGCAACAAAGATGAATAGCATCAGCCCTAGCACCAGCACGAGCTTCCTTTTTGCTATTGCTACTGCCTCTCTGCTGCTGCTGTTGCTGCTGGTGCGCTTGGCCTGCGCTCGCCACAGCGCCGGCGCGCTCGCGCCCGCCGCCGCCGCCGCCGCCGCCGCTGCTGCTGCTGCTGCTACCGCAGTATGGTGGAATTGAAATGATACACGGGCTGTCTATGGTGGAATTGAAATGATACACGGGCTGTCATGCTGTCGCGCTCTACAAGCAAGCCGATACGAACACGAGTACGAGTATGAGTCCTTTCGGGGCGACGCATCCTCCACGACACCAAGCGGCCGAGAGCGTACCGGAGCAACGGGCCGCCGGCGGCCCGCTGGCACAATCCAACACCGCTCGCGCGCGTTACACTCCAGCTACACGCCACGAGCAGCTGTGCTCCCAGTAGTTGTCGTGTTGTGTACCGTAAGCAACATGGTGCGTGGAGGCACGGAAGATGCTCGGTATTTAAAAGCCAATGACACGGAGAGCATAAATGTACCGTACATTTCGTTAAATTCCTAACTTCGCTAAAGTACTTTTTTGCCCTTTTGTTTCAAGAATTTACCTCAAATCTTAACTCTGGTGTTTATTTTGGGGAAGGAAGTAAAAAAAAAAGAAGAGAAGTTTCGCAAACGCTCTATTTTAGACCGGAAGATAACATTGGAATATCAGCATACCTTCCTGAGATCAGGAGTCTGGCGCCAGCATCGCTGCACACCCGACTCGGTCGATGGACCCAGACCAAGAACAGAAGCGAGCGGAAAACATAAGTGGTTTGTTGTGTCTTCTTCCCTGATGTCTCGTGTTTGACGGTTACATGTGAGACGTACAGCAGACCATTCACATGAAAACAGATATGATTGCTACTAAATGCTAGAATATGACAGAGCGAGAGCTCACAGAAGTTTACGATATACACCGACCCCCCCTATGAAGGGTTTCTTGGTAGAGAAAAGAATGGCGTGTATGCAAGGGCTCCAAAAGCGTGATCTAGCTATATAGCCCCTGGTAGCAAGCAGCGCCCAGAGCATTCGTCGTGCGGGAGGGACGACGAGCGCACGTTCGAGCAGAAATTATGTGCAGACTGCAGGAGCATAGGGCAGTGAGTGCCACCATGATTGTCAGCTAGACGGCCAAGGTCGACCACACCTACTGTAGTTGTCCCTTCTGATGCCGTAAACATGTACCCGCCTCTAATTCCGAGTAGGTTTTTACCAGAAAGAGGGGTGCGGGCGGTCCCGAAGTATTTTCACCGAATGTGATTAAATTATCGTTTTATCGACGCAACGCTTCATTGTCCACCTGCCCCCCCCCCCCCCCCCCCCCCCCCGATCTGCATGTTTTTGTGCTGGGTTGCCGGTACGGCAGAGTTATCCGTAGACCTGCCGGAGGAAGATCCGTCTGCGCTCTGCTTGGTGTTTGAGGTGCGCCGGTTGCAGTGTGCCTGGAATGGGAAGGCGATGCAATGTGTGATCGGAACGTGGTTGACTTCCTGACTGCTGTATTGATATGTTATGTAGCATTGTGTTGGGGACGTTGTATCGAAAGTAATAACGTTCGGTATGTTTCGAAGTAGTACTGTGTACCGATTTTTCTTTTTTCTTTATATGTATGTAATATAAAACACGTTTTGCCCTCCATCTCCTCACATGCCCATGTTTTCAAAGCTGATACTGAACGATTTTTGTCGACGAATAGTACCGACTATCGACATCGTGACGACTTTATTTGTCTGTTCGTCGTTATCGTATCTACCGTAACTCGAATCTCGTTCTAGTTCCCATCTCTGATATCGATCATTCGACCACGACCGTGTGGGTCGTTTCTTCCGACGCGTAGGGCACACGCTAATACGTTTCTACTTAGTCAAGCCCAGTTTTTTTTTTTCGTGCAGTCCGTGCGTGCGTGCGTGCGTGCGTGTCTGCTGCCGTGTACTGTTCCCGCCCCAACCCTCGTTCTCCTCCAATGTATCACACCAGAGTGCGACGGTCGATTCTCTGAGGGCGCTAGAACGCACGTCTAGTAGTGGTGAACAACTAGTTATGCTGGCCCCGACTGCTGCGGCTTTTCCTGGCCCAACATGAATCTCTAATATGAACTTTCGCTGTTCTACGGGTGGCTTGTGTGTTCTACACATGTGTGAGGTTTCACATTAGATCGTTAGTACCACCCACCCATCGACATGACTAGAAACTAGTAACAGGGCCAGCCCCCCCCACAGGCAGGAAAGCACTCACCCATGTACCAACCGACCCACCCACCCACCCCCACCCACCCGTACCAACTGCAATATAAAATATGTTGGTGCATGTCTCCTCGTCTAGCAGGTGTGGCACAGCGGCACCCTCGCCAGCACCCTGGTCGGGTCGACCCGCCGCATGACGATATCGGAGATAGAGGCACGCGCCGCAGAGACACGGCGCGACGGTGGCTCCACCCCAGACTCCAACTCATGGTGGCTAGATATCAACACCGGCGGAAAGCTGATGGTGAGAGGAAAGGGCGGCAAGGGGGGGTCGTTACCCTTCATCCTCAAGTCTCCATACTTCGAGGTCTTCTTGTGTACAGTTTACGTTACATGCACTCAGTGACGCTCGACGGTAGTCGAACCTGACGTTGCGAAATACCCCCCCCCCCCCCGCCCCAACTAGACAACCAGGATACCGTTTTTTTTTTTTTTAATGTTTTTTTTTTTTAGCGGTCGCCCACAGCTGGTTGTCGAGTTAGATCATTTGTGCGAAGTAAAGAACCTTTACTCTGCACAAGGGAATTGATCGTATCACGTAGTTTTCAAGGTAAGGCACCCATGAGGCAGTTACATAGTACTCCCATTGCTGTCTCTGGAAGTGGCTACACCGGCAATTAAATTAACTCATTGAAGCTGTCATCCATATGCATGTCCGCCTCACAAGCGGTTCTTAGTAGGATGCAGCTCACCCTTCATGCGACTCGCCGGACACCTCACGGCGCTTCGCGCTTGGTGCAAGCAATGTCTGCCTGGTCGGTGAAAACCCGACATGCTCCGTCCCGGCATTGTAGGGATGCGAGGGTCTACGGTCATACGACTACGGCCATGCATGAGATCGAGTACATCTCTCCTATCGAGTACACCCCCCCCCCCGCCCCAACTCCCCCTCCTTATTTTTTCTTCATTCGGAGGGTCGGGAGAGAACGGGGTGGTCGCCCTGCGTCCCCGAGGTCATTTCGTGTTTTGGTCCGTTGGTGTTGCGAAGCGTCACTTGCACGAGGTGTATTGCTGCAGAATGACATCGTTTTTTTAAATGGCATTTGCGTCTCTCAAAACAGAGGTTGGGAGAGAACGGAAAAGGGAGAGCGGGGCCAAGTGTTTGTTCGTTGCTACCTTGAATGCTGGCCAGCCGCACCTACCCGTAAACGCCCCACAATGGCCGTAGCGGTTCACACAAAGGGTTGTTGGTGAGGTTGGTTGCACCTGCTAGAGGCGCTTCGAGTTTTCAGCAACATGCACTCTGTCTCGATCCTCCCGACTCTGACGGGGTACCCCCCCCGTAGCAACAGCCGATAGGCACCGAGCGTGCCCTGCTTGCTTGCGTGCTGGCCCTATGTGCAGCCTCGTCTCGTCTGCAATTTGAACGCGCAACAAAGTGCACAATTGCACCGCCGCTGTGCTGTTTGCTGTTTACCCCTTGTTGACAACGCACGCAGTACTTGGTCTATGCCCCCCTCCTTGCTTCATCCCCTCCTTCCTCCCCCCCCCCCCCCCCCCTCCCTCCCTCCCTCCCTCCCTCCCTCCCTCCCTCCCTCCCTCCCTCCCTCCCTCCCTCCCTCCCTCCCTCCCTTCCTTCCTCCCGCCCTCCCTTCTTCCTTCCCTCCCCCCCTCCCCCCTCCCTTTGTTATCATACACGTTTTTTTCCCTTTTCTCGATTATTTGCCTTTACACAGGTGAAGATATCCTTGGCGCAGGTAGCCCCTCGAAGGCGCAAGGGCGAGTCAAGGGCGAGCCGCGGGGCGGAGGGAGTCGGCGCCGCCGCGGGCACGGGCACACCTGACGTCCATAAGACGTCCCGCCGTCGGGGGTAGAGGAGAGAGTAGGCGACCACCCGGTGGCCGCAATCATCGTTGCCACTTCTACTGCTGTGTCTGTTGGGGAGGGGAAGGGAGGGAGTAGCGTTGTTGCCCGCGTTACGAAGGGGCGCGGCGGAACGCGCAAAACGTATTGTTGCTCCTACGAGAGCTCCTTTTTATTTTGTCCACTGGACGTTTTTGGAAATCTTGTTGTGACTGTTACATGTAAAATATGTAAGAAATGTTTTTTGGCGTTTGGTTTCAGGGGGGGGGGGGGGGGGGGGGGTGGGGTGTAGATGGTACCTGGTGTTGCTTGCTTCCCCGAGATAGTGGTTCCCCTTTTTGATCGATGGACAATAGGCCGCCTCGGTGTGACGACACGCCTGCCCCTCGGGCCGTCCCGTGACGTTTGTTTGTTGTTTCGGTTGCTTTGACTACTTTTTATGTTGCCTGTTTCGCTACATATGATCTTTGTTTCATGTTTTTATTCATTGCATGGCTTAAAATAATTATGGTAACATACGTGGTACCATCGTACGTACGTACCTCGCGTTTGGCTTTTTACGGTTTTGCGCGGTGGGCGAGAGTTATGTGTGCAGTGGGTTCAACTTAGTAAATTTGTGGTTGGGGTGAAAGTACACTCACAACGTCCCAGCGTACATGCACACGCACACGCCTCACAGTCAACATCACCGCGATGCAGGCGTGCAAAAGCAAAGTAGGGCGTTCCTCTTGGCAAGTATCATCTGCAGACGACTACACACGCCACCTCGAACTTTTTTTTTTCGCTGTTGTCATGTTTTTTGGCCATGGGGGTGGGGGGGGAGTGGGCACGCTTACGAATCTCAAGGTTTTGTTTCTTGCCTCTGGGTTTATTTTGACATTCCCGTATACAAGGTATATTAGACGTGCATGCGGTGCTGTTGTCGACGTTACCTTGCTGTGTTTTATTTTGTTTGTGTGCATATTTTTCAGGTGTCTAGCGTCCGCGCGGAGGGAAGACGCGCTATACCTTGCACAAGCAGGGCCCCGTTAACCTCTGCTCACCCCAAAACGCATACCTGGTACTCAGTAGAGAGTACAAGCCCCACTGCTACCTCTATAAGCCGTGTGGTCGAGACCCTTTCGTTTCAGGCAGGAAGGCACTGCAGTTTTGTTTTCTCACTTGAAGCGTGGAGTTCGCGCAAGCCTGCGCTTTGTCATCGGCGCTGGAGAACCTGTGGTTTGATATCTATATATATTTGATATCAGTCATTTTTGTCTTGAATCCTGTTTTATTCGTATGCGATTTGTATTACCTGTAACTGCAGCGGCAACGATATGCGTTGCCGTGCTGTTCCCTGGTGTGCTGCTTATTCGCTTTCCGCCATAGAGGACCACTATAAGTTGGGGAATTTTGTGAGGCAGGGTGTGTCCCGCACGTGGGGAGTTCTCTCTAACCCCCCCCTCCCCCCCCCCGCCCCCGGAGAATGCAGTTGATGGAAACAGCGCAACGAGCGCCCAACTGTTGGAGGTGTCTCTCTCAGGTATAGGAACGGTGCTCCGTCTCGAAAAGGATGCGTGGTCAATGGTCAAATGACTAAGGCGAGCAACAAATGAGCAGTGCACCCCCGCCCTCCCACCAAACACAAAAACCGCTTGTCTGGTCTTCATTTCTGGACATTTCTTCCAATTAGATAATCTTCAACCTATCGATTGTCCTACCCCATTTTCTCAGTCTATAGACTGGCGATGAGTGGGGTGTCCAAGTGCTTAAGAAATCGAGTAACTACCTTCTCCAAGTGCTTAAGGAACCGAATAACTACCGTGCTACCGCGTAACACGCATGGTACAACGCACCTCCTAGTTGAGACACATTTTCGAGCTGCTACTCTCTAAAGAACGACGCCAATCGACGAGGGAAGAAAGGGCTGGATGAAATATTATCGCGAAGAAATGCAAGGGCACGAAGCGTGGTGGAGATGGCGGGGGGGGGGGGGGGGGGGGTGTACTCGATAGCAGAGATGCACTCGATCTCATGCATGGCCGTAGTCGTATGGCCATAGACCCTCGCATCCCTACAATGCCGGGACGGAGCATGTCGGGTTTTCACCGACCAGGCAGACATTGCTTGCACCAAGCGCGAAGCGCCGTGAGGTGTCCGGCGAGTCGCATGAAGGGTGAGCTGCATCCTACTAAGAACCGCTTGTGAGGCGGACTTGCATATGGATGACAGCCTCAATGAGTTAGTTTAATTTCCGGTGTAGCCACTTCCAGAGACAGCAATGGGAGTACGATGTAACTGCCTCTTGGGTGCCTTACCTTGAACACTACGTGATACGATCAATTCCCTTGTGCAGAGTAAAGGTTCTTTACTTCGCACAAATGATCTCACTCGACAACCAGCTGTGGGCGACCGCCAAAAAAAAAAAAAAAAAATTAAAAAAAAAAACGGTACGTATCCTGGAAGTCTAGCTCACGTAGTGAGCGGCATGTTTTACAGTGCCGTTGCCAACCGACGCCAACCCATGGGGGGGGGGGGGGGGGGGGGCTGCTGTGTGACCCCGAATCTGAGTTACGACTACTGTAGGAAAGAGAGAGAAAAGGGCGAAGATAACAAATAAAGGGGTTGGGAAAAAAAAAGCAAGGGGGAGCACATGGTGGTATAGTGCACACATGATATGATACACAAGGTGGCTTTAGAAACCTCGTCGATACCAGGTAGGTACGGCACGTAGATATATACGTACTAGTGTGAAACTTCGCAGAGAGGTCCACCAAAACAAGCCAAACAAAAGTCACAGCGGGCCACATCATGACGCCGCGAGAGGCAAACAACAAGTACTACTGCTGTGTCCTCCTTAAAACTGGTAGCTCGTACCCACTGGCACAATTTTTCATACGAACGTACTAGTAGCTATGCTTACCGGTAGCTCCGACGATTCGATTCCTATTATTCCAGAGTGATATAACGATGGCGATGATATAACCTGGTGGACTGCCTCAACGACTGCTGCTACTGTACCAGCATCATCATATAACCTGGTACACTCCGGTAGCTCTGCCGCAATGCTGCATCTCGTACGAACCACTCTCGTATGCTGTTTTCGTGCGTGAGACATCCATCACGCCACGATATCACAAGCAAAGATGCCGGTTGGCGGCGCCCGTGCCCCTTGACAGCGCTTGACGGACAGCCGTCAATGTACTTCACGCACAATGTATTTCCACCAATGTATTTCCCTCGATAGGCCTTGACAGATCGAACTAAAACGGTCAACCGATATTTTCGATCAACAAGATCGGGTATGATAACACCTTCGATCAACAAGATCGGGTATGATAACATCTTCGATCAACAAGATCGGGTGTGATTTTGGCAGTTACGATTTACGAACCCGAACGCCTGAAACAGGTTCTTCGTTCGTGGTACAGCAGTAGCTCAGGGCGATGAATCAAGACAACAATGATGTAACCGTCAATGTTGAACAGTCACATTCGAACACGGGCTTGCATTTCGAGAACGCAAAAGACAGGGGGGGTCGAAGGAAGCGGGGAAGCACAACAACAGTAGGTGCAGGGAGAGAGAGACAGACACAGAGAGAGAAAGAGAGAGAGGCGCACAAACCTGGGTCATCCGGCAAAGGTGGTGCACGATCAAGTCCCCCTCTCGGCGAACGACCTGGGTCATCCGGCAAACTTTAAAGGTGGTACACGATCAGGTCCCCCTCTCGGCGTGAACACGAACCTGGGTCATCCGGCAAAGGTGGTACACGAACAGGTCCCCCTCTCGGCGTGAACACGAACCTGGGTGATCCGGCAAAGGTGGTACACGATCAGGTCCCCCTCTCGGCGTGTGACGGAGGGGGATCGAGACATACCGGAGCTACCACTGCAGCACCTTTCTGAGATGAACAGGTGGGTGGGCACCACGAGAGTTTTGGCAGTTGACATGCTTCGCGAGCGGGCGTTCCCTGTATTTTATTACCGCCCGGTACGACGATGACGTGGCGTTGAATTGTCCACTCTGCGTACTGCGTTGTTGTATCTCTCTGGTACTGAAGAGTCGGCACGGACACACGTTGTGCTGGATGTCGCCGGGGTTTAATGTGAACAACACACATGCATAGAAAACTCCAGGCGGCAGGGTAGTGGGAGATCATACAAAGGGTGGCACGGGGGGGCTAGAACTTACAGAGCACCACACACAGCGCGTCCAACACACCAAACCCTCGAGTTTTGAGACTGCTCTGACCACTCGTACCGCACCGGTGGCATGTGCACAGCAAGTTACAATAGGGCAAGAGTTGTCTTCGTGTCCCGTCCTTTCCCCAGGCTGAGAAGGCGCGCCGGTTTCGCAACAAACAGAAAAAAAAAAACGTTTCCTTTTTTCTATAAACGTGCCTGCTGTGAGTGATGTATGTGATGTGTAGTACGTGGTTTAATTAGACCAACCGCATATCTGTAGGATTATCTACGAGTACTGCTGCTGTAGATCGTATCTTATTATTGTTGGATTTTACTCCTTCACCGTCTGCAGCAAGATACCATCTACTTCCTGTAGATGAATACGAAACTCGTGCGTACATTCGCGTCTGTTCAGGCTATGTGGAATACTAGCCTGCGTACCAGTATTGCAAATAACAACCCCCATACTATAAATGAAACATAGAACAGGCCTAATACGCAGCTCACAAAGTTGAGTATCTGGTACCAACTATAATAGTATTTCAAAATTTATAAAAAAAAATAACAACGCCCATACTACAAATAAAACAGGCGTAGTACGCAGCTTCCTGTGGCTTGCAAAGTTGAGTACCAGGTATCAACTATTTAATCAATCGAACTCACAGCTGACGTATTTCAAAATTTATAAAATAAAACATAGAACAGGCCTAATACGCAGCTTACAAAGTTGAGTATCTGGTACCAACTATTCAATGTTTGATCCTGATGCAGTCGAACTCACAACAGTTGTTGACGTGTTCCATATTTCGTGTGCCCGAAGACGGAAAATAAATAATTCTCTCTATTTCCAGTACGAAATAATTAAATTGAAATTTATGAAGCACGAATGCCATGTATTCGAGACGGTAAGTACACTACAGTAGTAGTAGTGGACCGTATCTTATAGTACGGCAAAGGAGCAATATCCAACTATAAATACACGATCTAAACAATCCTACAGACACGGAAAAAACGTAAAAATACATCGAGCGTACCGTTACAGCAGTTGTTACAGTATACGACGTCGAAGGGGAGGATACTGGCCAGCGACGCGGCGCTTGGTTGCTCAAAACTTGAGCCTTTCTCCAGGCGAAGAGAGACAATGGAAGGGAAACTTCGCGCGTAACTTTCTTACGTATGTATTCAGGAAAGCGAGGCCATGTAGAGCAGTGGTGATCTCTCTATCTATTGTGCCGGTTGAGTAGTGCCGGCTGCCCGCTATACGCATGCAATGCCTGTGGAATCGCTTGGCGCAGATCGGATTCACTATTAGTGTGATACAACAGTGTGCGGAGTAGTACCGGTTCCGCTACGTATACTCGTAGCGTCGGTATTGTTGGCTGGCGAACACCGGCACACCGGCCCTATACGAGAGGAATCACTACGCTGCTGTATCACCAGGTATCAGGTGTATATGATGTTCGACACTTTTCCCTCACTCGCAGTGCGGAGGGGTGAGCAGTCGAAGCTACAGCTGTACGTAGGTGCAATACGCGCGGTACAGGACACGTGCTACGTAACAGTAGTAGTTGCACTATCACTCTGGACCGAAATGTAGGATACGTTAGGCCTTTTACACTGGTAGTGGTCTTTTTACTATACGCTCTTTGTACCTATTTCTGCCCGGAGTGGCAAGCAATGACGTACAGGAAAGCTGGTCTGGTTCAGGCTGGATTTCTTGTTCGATACTATACAGTAGTACCTGGTGCGTACTACTGCTGTAACACGTAGCAGGTACTCTGTAATTACTTCAGTACGTATAACGGCTCCAAACATTGTTATGCTCCTACTGTGGATCTCAGCCTGCCTGTCTTATATTGCCCGTTTTCGTATCCTTGCGGGGGGATCATACTATGAATAACACATACCAGGGTGGTAGTAATCAGGACCTAATATAATGGGTGAATAGAGGGGGGTGTCAATCCGTTGTGGGTTCTGCACAACATAAAACGACTTCGGGCGTAAATATACGAATCGCTTGGTGTTCATGTTTATAATGTATGAACATTCCTCAAATTTTCGCCCAGGGTGGTATGTATGCACCCCCGTAGGTTTCGTGTACTGCTGCCGCTGCTGTTGTACACGAGCCTATCGTTCCCAAGGGAAGTACCTGACTTATGCTGGTACCTGGTACAGCAGTGCTACGGAGTCCAACTGCCGAAGTACTGTGTGACATGGAGTAGTATTGGACTATAGAATGATCATGGGATAGCCGTAGTATCAAAGCCCTGTAACACCCGAAGAGTATTCGGGACCGGGGCACTAAAGCTTCCCTTGCAATACAATGGTTAGGATAGCCAACAGGAGAAGAGTAGACAAGCGCCCTCGGACAAGTGTATTTACCCGTCTAGTGGATAAGTAGAAGGATAGCAGAGTGGGCTTGATGCCTTGAATGAAGCCCCCATCGAATCACTCTCAACAGCTCCCTTCCATCTCTCAGCATGAAGCGGAATAATACGACAACAACACAAAAAGAAGCCTCCTAAATAAGAGAAGCTGCCTTCCTAGGCAGTTCAGATGGTACCTGCATTCCATTCCCTTACCACGATACTCGGGTTCTATCAATATCGTGTTTGACGTCGTCGAGGACACGGGTTCGAGTCTCACTTCGAACGTTCCTTTTATGGAAACGCTTGCGCATGCGCCCCTAGGAACATATCTCCCTGGTTTCCCAGGTATTGGAACGAAGCGGGTAGATCAGCGTACGGCCGTATGCGGTACCGACGTCCCGAAGATCCCGTCGTTCAGAGGGGGAGAGAGTGTTACAACGATTACCCTAGGCTGGGAAATCGATCAATATTTTACCCCTATAGCTCAGTAGATAACACCTTCACATTTGGCGTCGGCCCTCCTTTTCTGTTTTGGGTTTTGACCCCCTCTTTCAGCGGGCGCTTCTAGCAATAACACTGTCTGTGACGCCTAGGACTCACTGCGAGATGTGGGCAAATTTATAACCTCGTTTCAATGTTTTAAATAGCCGCATCTTCGACCTCCTTTTGCGGTATTTTGGGATGCATTCCGATACCATCCATCGACCGTCGCGTGGTCTACATGCACGACTATCTAGGGTGGGCTAATGTGATACGGAGTAGTGTTGGACTATAGAATGGTCATGGGATAGCCCTTGTACCAAAGCCCTGTAACATCCGAAGAGTATTGTCGGGACTCTGAAGTTTCACAATGGTTAGGATAGCCGATGGGAGAAGAGTAGACAAGCGCCCGAGGAAAGTTCCTGGGTTAAGGGTCTTTCCCGTCTATTGTAGGGGATAAATAGAAGGAGAGAAGAGTGGGCTTGATGCCTTAAATCAAGCCCCTATCGAATCACTCTCAACAGCTCCCTTCCATCTCTCAGCATGAAGCGGAATAATACGACAACAGTAAAAAAAAAGTCTCCGTAACAAAAGAAGCTGCCTTCCTAGGCAGTTCAGACAGTACCTGCATTCCATCCTCTTACCACGATACTCGGGTTCTACCACAACTGCTTGCTCAATCAAACACTGCATGCTACAGCGGTTTCGGTGAAGCCGTCTAAGCGAGATTCGACGGTTGTTTGGTTGGTGCATTTTTTATTGTCGTCCAGAAGATATCGTACCGCAGCCCCCCCCGCCCCCCTCCCGTGATCAAAAAGTGATAAAACCCGATGATAGTATTTTATTTCATCCTCAGACCTTTGCTTGCTTGTTTGCCGCTGTCGTCGTTGGTGCCTCTCGCACGTCCTTCCGCCTTTCTCTTCCTTGTACCCACCGCTCTGTTGCCAGGAGGCGCCGCCTCGAGCGGCTGTCGCCTTATCCATAATGGCTGCGTTTGTCCCCATATTCATAACATGGAATGCTGATACCAGCGGAGCGAGCACGCGGGGGCTGTCATCGCGACCGGGAGCCTCCGAAGAGGTAAGCTGTAAAGTCCAGCACAGACGCAGGTGAAACTCAAACTTGCAATACTGTGATAGGTAAGGTACGTATTAACAGTACTACTGTAACTGTATTGTAGTTACTGGAGGCACACCCGGGTACGTACCCGTTTACCCGACACTTGCGTACGTTAAGTTAAACCTCCAAAACTGACCGTATTTGCAACCACCTCGGGTGGTCATAATTTATTATTTCGCGTTTTCCTTTATTTGTGTCAATCACCCGTGGTGGTTTCCCGTGGTCGGGGGGAATATATTCAACGCCTCGGCCCCCGGTGATATCAGACAAGTTTTACTATTACGGGGGACTGCGAAGTGGGGGATGCAGAAATATAAGCTGGTAAGGGGCACAGGAATGACGGTGCTGGGTGGAGCACGCTGCTTGTAGTTCACGAACTTCATATTAGTGCTCCTCAGGTGAGTTGAGAGAAAGGGAGAGAACTCGAGGGAGCGATAGTGGGCTTCGCCAGGAGCACAATTCAGCCCAGACGACGGCCAAAACCAACCTGTATGCAGATACAGTCTATCGGGATGTTGTCATACAGAAGAGTCCCAACTATATCAGAATATTCTCTACCGGGACGTTGTTATACAGAAGGTTCCCAGACTCATAACATAATGTTCTGCGGGCAAACGGGATGTCTAAACTGCCCCACTGAATATTCCCTAAGAGCTATGTAGAACCATATAAGATTCGCCTGTAGATATATTCCTAAGAGACTACATACAACCCTATCATATGCGTCTACAGGTATGTCTGGCGTCTGCAAAGAGCTATGTGCAACCACACAGGGATCCGCATACGGGTATAGGCATTCCTATACAATGGATGTGCTACTCAATCACAGGACCATAGTAAATCGGACCAAATATTGGTAGTAAAATAGGTAAACATACAGGTTTTTGTGTATAACGTAGGTCCTATTTACTATGGTCCTCCGTGATAAATAAAGTCTTGTTTAGTGTCTACGGGGGGTTGGTTTCTGTTTGGGGGTGATACTGACAGGGAGGGTGATAGCAGTACGATGGGTACAAGTTAGTACACTTGGCACACCCACCCGGGGGGGTATAACAAATCGTAGATGCAAGGTATACAATGCGCGTGTAAGCCCACATGCACAAGCGCCGTTCGTAGCAACCGTGCCGCGCCGATGGATTGGTTCAGATGCGGGTGCGGGTGCGATAGAGAACAAACCCTGTGCGAAAAGGCAGTGGAGCCGGGCCGGCCCCATCCAACGCTGCCTTGCCAAGAAAAGCACCTGAACCAGACACTGCTGCTTGGTTTGATATCGACTTCTTTGGCCTACGGAACACGATTGAGAGATGTTCGGATGTAGTATTGGTATTCACCCTTGGCATGCGGCGCAAGATATAGCCAACACAGCTAAAGATGCAGTCAAGCGTGAATGGCGTTGGGCAACAAAGGCTACTTGCTGAATAAGCGACGAACACCTCGTTCATTCCCCCGGTTGGAGACGCAGGACTCTTCGTCAAGTTCCGATTCCGAAGGCAACGAATGTTGCGCGGACATTTGGCAGGCCGAGAACATCAGCGAGCGGGGGCCGGACGGCCTGCCGAAGCATCCGGCGAGCTGGTGAGAGTCCGTCTGTCTGCCCTATTTATGACTAGGATGATGGCAATGATGATGATGATGATGGCAATGATGATGATGACGATGCGGATGATGATGATGATGGTGATGATGGTGATGATGATTATTATGATGATGACGGTGATGATGGTGATGATGATGATGATGATGATATTGATGATGACGGTGATGATGATATTATCACATTAGGTCATTTCCCTGGAATCTAGTCCTTCGTGACAGAACAGGCTGAACAAAAAAGCGTCTCGATAGTACTATAGAAAACAAAGAAGTAAAAGCGCAAAATAGTAAGTGCACCGCAGTACCAGCACGCAAGGGAACGGTTCTAACGAGCTGTGGTATACCATCCCGTATCTCTTGCAACAAAATAATACCAGAAACATGTCCATGGTATATACACTTACGTTAACCCGCAAAAACCCCAGAAAAGTACGAAGAAGGGCAAAAACGAACACAAAAAGGAAAAGGAGAGAATGAAAGAAAATACAGGGGCGAATTAAATAAAACAAGCATGCGTTCAGGGTGCAGACCAAGTCTCCGACGAAACAAAGATACTGTTTGGTGCTACGATTAGTTCCATGGTATGTCCAGCTGATGGACCAATATAAACACGACACAAAATACCAGACGGAAGACAAGGCAAGAAGGGGGCAGAGGGAAAGAGTTACTACTGCACGTACAAATGCCCTCCCCGTCTCCCCGCCCCCGTCCCCGCCCTCCCCCCCCCCCCCCCCTCCTCCCCGCTCATGCACATATTGCGATTGTCCCACGAGCAGCTTACCGGAAGGAAAATCCTGTCCGCTGTTCGGCGTGTTCGCCCCGCCAATCAACCCGTTTGTGGTGAGAAAGGGAATCGTGCTTTCTTTTGCTCGACCATAGTATGTGCTTGCATCTCCGTTTCTCTTCCGAGCGTAGTGACGCAATCTATCGTTTTTACGTACGCTGGGCATGGTTTCTTCCAAAGTACCGACCGTAAAAACCCTGCACGTTGCACGATTTGGTTTAAAAGTGACATATTTTGGCTCTGCGGTGTCTCGGTGGGCTTCACCAAGCACGGACAGCCCGATTGTTTTCGAGGCCACGTCCTCGGGCATCTGGATTAAGTTCTGCGGGATCCTTACCGCGCGTGAACAATTTCCCTACCAGGACAATCGGTCCAAACCCGTACGTAGTACACATAAATCGAAACGCATTTTCTCGGTAAGGAGGCCAAACACCTACGGCGTGTTCGATGCCTTTATTTTCTTGTGCAGGAATTACTTGCCACCCCTTGCAGGACGAGCTTAGCCTTCCCTTAGTTTTTCGCATGAACGACAAACTCACCCACCACACTTGGTGTCATCGCCGAAAGGTTATCCTGTCCCTCTCCCGTGCACCTCACTGATACGGACACGCGTTTTTTTTTTTTGGGGGGGATACCGTACGCAGCAAGCAGTAAATACATCTACAGTGCAAACATTGATATATACTGTACTAGTAGTATTTCGTTGGGACATAGTAATCAGGACCAAGCATGCCTAGTAAAGATATTGGAATACAAAGGGGGCTTCGCCGCGGCGGGCTGACGCCCGCCTGCGGCTCCGCGCATGCCCGTAATGGCTAATGGCTAACCGGTACGCAACTCGAGGCTGTTCGTGCGACAGTGCTGCCAAGGGGTGCATTAAAAAAAAACCATTTTGAGTGAAGAGAAAGAAAACGTTGCAAACACGAGAAAAAAACACACATTGTCATCCGCCATCCGGCCCAACAACGCATTACTCGTTCGTATACAGCAGCAAGTACAAATTACTACGAACTAGACTCTCGGCGTCCGTGCTGTATACTTCCTGTACAGATTGATACTACTCAATTAGTTGAGCAGCAGTCGATCGAGTTAATCGACAGTACGACGCACCGGCGATTACGTTGGTGCAGCAAGTTCAGCAGAATAGCAGCAGCATAGCGTACAGGTACATATCATACGAAAATTACGCTGGCACGAGACCTTCGCCGAGACGCCATATAAATGTCAATCGCGAGACGGTACTCGAACAGCTTCCGAAGCAGATGAATCCGTCTTTCAGCTTTAAGATGCGGATATACATCACCGAGAGGAGTTGACTTGCACAATAACTATGCTCACACGGGGGTCAGCAGCAAAAACAAATCTCAGACAAAGCAGCAGCACTACTGTAGCAGCAGAACAAAATAGCAGCAGGACATCATAACAGTAGCACCAGGGCAGCGGATGAACAGCGGCAGCAGCAGCAGTAGCACATCATGCACGCCCAAGGATGTCCCTGGCACAACAGTCGGGGCAGGGGAGCCCGGTGGCGCACGAGGAGGAAAGGCAAAATAATATATCTCAGGCCGACCTACATTGTGAAGGGGCCTGCGTGAGCAGCAGCAGCAGTAGAAACAACAGAACAACACAGCAGCTGCCCCTAGCAGCAGCGGCAGAGCAACAACAGAGCGGTACTAGCAGCAGCAGTAGCACATCACGCACGCCCGAGGCCGCCCACGGCAGAAATCGAAGCAGGGGAGCACGGTGGGGCACGACGAGAAAAGTTAAAAGGACGTTCCCGATGGAGTTACTTTGTAGTTGGCGAAGTTCGTCCCCACTAAAGTCAAGTTGTGGGATCGAGTATCACCGAGTGCGTGCTCGTGCTCGTAGGAACTTTTTCTTGCGTTAAAAACTTGACGAGTGACAAGGATCAAAGCGTGACGTGCCCTGGCTGCCGGCTGATCGGGGTGTGATGCTAGGTTTCTACAAAAACATTTCAAATAAGTTAGCTATGCGTAGTACCAGTTGAGTGGTCTATAGTTGATTTATCATAGTCTCGTGGCCAAAGAGTTTGGTTGACGGCCTACCTTTGCCTCGTCAGACTTACCTTTTGGCGGCCAAACCTCTTCTGATATATATCTCAGGCCGACCTACTCCGCGAAGGGGACTGCGTGAGCAGCAACAGCAGAACAATACAGCAGCTGCGCCTAAGACCGGCAGCAGAGCAGCAGCAGAGCAGCGGCAGTAGCAGCGGCAGCGGCAGCAGTAGCACACCACGCACGCCCGAGGCCTGCTGCTGCTACTGCCGCTGGACTTTTTCTTATTTCTCGTGTACACGCTCGCGCAGTGCCCGGGCGGGGTGCGAAAAGCATTTCAAAGGGTTTCCACGTGACGGGGCGCGGATTTCACGGGATTTGCCCGAATTTCATGGCACTAGTTTGCACGGGATCGGGATTTGAAAAGAAAAACACGGGACGGGATCGGGATCGTGGACATTTCCACGGGATTAAATTGGACGGGAACGGGATTTCAAAATTCCATGGGATCACAGGAATATCACGTAGCCCGCGGACCCCCGCGACATATTCACATCGGGAAAAATCCCTCCTGCAAATTTCAAATCCTAATTCGCAGTGGTTCACGAGATACGACCTTCAGATGGTTTATCCGTTTTTCGGCTGGCCCAGCTCGTACGTACGAGACGCCCGGCTTTCGTACTGTATATTCCGTATGCAGAAAGATACAAAGCAATTAGTTGGGCAGCAGTCTTTCGAGTTTAATCGACAGTACGAAGCGCCGGCGACTACGTTGGTGCAGCAAGCTCACAGCAGCAAGCACCAGCAGCAAGCACCAGCTGCTTAGCGTACCGCTGGCACGAGACCTACGCCGAGACACAAAAAAATGTCAATTGCGAGACGGTACTCGTACGGCTTCCGAAGCAGATGGTTCCGTATTTCAGCTTTAAATGCGGAGACACATCACCGAGAGGGGTTGACTTGCATATATATCATGCCCACGGGGGTGGGCAGCAAAATCATATTCCAGGCATAGCAGCAGCAGCAAGAGCAGCAGCAGCAGAACAGGACAGCAGCCGCACATACATAGTGGCAGCACAAGAGCAGCGGATGAGCAGCAGCAGCAGCAGCAGCAGCAGTAGCAGCACATCATGCAGGCCTGAGGCTGCCCCTGGCACAACAGTCGGGCCAGGGGAGCCCGGTGGCGCACGAGGAGGAAAAAGTACGACGTCGTCGTCGTACCTCGTCGTAACCGGTACATGTTCATGACATTATATTTTGCTTGGCGGTTACACGATAAAAAAGAAAAACGAACTCACAATACTGCCGAAACTCCACGCTTCATGCGATACTGGTGCCCAATTGCAATGACGAGTACTCGTCATTGCCGAGTGCTCGTCATTACATTGCTGGTGCCTAATGGGAATTAGTCATTCCCTTTGACGACAATCATTGCATTGATGCTGCCTGCTGCGTGCAAACCAAAAACAGAATCGTAGACACCGTTTGTACCCCACCTTCTGTACCGCTCCTCCCGCGGCGTAGACTCATCCACTTCGGTCGAAAGCAAAGAACCCGTCTTCTCTGCCTCACGGAGCCTGGTCACCCGGCGTGCACATCAGCCGAAAAGGCTCGTGACGCTCGTTTCCCGACCATATGCTAGCCTACGAATCTTAACATTTTTGCGGAAACTCTGGTTTCACGCGTAAAATAGCCCGAATCGGAATTTACGCCCAACCCTCAACGCACAAGCAACGGCCGAGCATGAGACCGGCCACTCCCCCATATTCCCCACACTCTTGCCACTATGAACTATCGAAAGCCACGGAGGATTCGGCCTCTCCTGTTCCGTCCAGAAGATAACAGCTCCAATCTGGGTGGTGGCATCGAGAACAGAATATTTTACCGTCACGAGCGAGCATAAATGTCGGTTGACGGCACATTTGCCCCTTGAAGGACATCCTAATGCTCAAAACTATAATATTTCGGGAGAGGGTTTGACGGCCCAAAGATAGGCCTGACGGGGCAACGGTTAGGACGTCAACCTAGATCTTTGACCACGCGACAGTGGTAAATCAAGCATCGACCACTCAACTGGTCCAGCTCACAGCTGATGTTTTTATAAAAAGCTTCTGCAAGAAAAGAGCCCAGCACACCCGGCCACAGCTGTCAAGGACATCCTGATGGTGATAAGTATACTATTTTAGAAGAGGGTTTGACGGGCCAAAAGTAGACCTGACGGGGTAAAGGTAGGCCGACAACCATATTCTTTGGACACGAGACTGCTGTGATAAATCACGTATCGACCACTCAACTGGTCCAACCCACAGCTGACATATTCACACCCGCCCAGCCGGCAGTAAGCATGCCCGAGGCCGCCCCCGACACAGTCGGGATCGGGGATTAAGAGGAAGCAGTTTTGTCCCGTGATGTGAACTTCAAGTCGCGCCACACGCTCAACGCAAAAAAATAAGTCTAAGAAACGCTGAGGAGCGCTGAGAGCACAGGGCCAACACTATCGTACTTATATCTATATAGGTTTTTGTCTATATGATTGGCCCTGATTACTTATTTTTCTCCGTAAAAGTTTTTCATGGTATCCTACGGTAGCAGGAGGCCAATCCGCAGCGGGAATTGGCGCTCAAGGGGCCTGACAAAACTCCCGCGTGGAGGTATGTCGTTTGTCCAACGACTGCATACGACGAAACCCTACCCGCCATCGAGGCGCCTGTGTCTGTGGTGTGGTCAAGTACAAAAGCTTGCTGTTCCCTACACGCCTCAAGCGGTATACCAAAGGTCTTCTTCTGCACCACTCGCACGATAAAAAAAAATCAGCGCATTCCTCGAGATTTTTCCCGCAATATTTTGCGGGGTTCGGGGTTATCTCGAGGTCCCGTGGTGTATGGGAAATCCCTCTCCCGCATAAACCAAAACAAGCACCGCGAAAAATACTTCGATCCCGCTCCCACACCAAAGAACAAAGAATTATACTATCGCGTTCTCGCATAAACGAATCCCGCGCAAATACCCAGATCCCGCTCCCGCACATACACGTCCCGCGGAATTGATGATATCCCGAATGCCGTGAAAAGAGTAACGTCAAGTCTGGCTGACACGTAACGTGGTAATCGCCCGCCACAGAAAGAGACACTAACACAGGGCACGTACAAGCGTCCAGTCCCGTGTTCGATCATCGTGTCTCAGTTATATATATATCGAATGTTTTCTTCCAAACAAAACTTGTGCTGTTTAATTTGAGTCTATTTGTATTAATAATAGCTTTGCAGACCTTAGGGCTTGGCACTGGGCCAGTGTCTACCGGGCGTACACTGGTCCTGGCAGCACATCTCTCCTCTTCGTTGAGAGAGGTGCTAGAATTCCAGGATGTTTACGTACGTCACACGTAAACGCCCCATGATACAACAGAAACCCGTCGAAACGTGCGCATGAGAAAATAAGAAGGAGAGAGAACACTGCAGGAGCATTCCGTATCACCGTACCTTTTGTTCGCCATTTCGATTGTTTCCCGAGTCAATCTACCACCCCTGACCCAATCAGTGCCTTTGGTATACGGCCCGAAACCAACGTGCTTTTCAGCTCTAGTGAAGGCCACAATAGTGGAAAAAACGGGCCTCTGGCAGGGCGCCTCCAGTGGGGTCCTCCGGGCGCACCCCCACCAATATCCTGGTCGAATCCAGGCTCCTGGCTGTTGATGAAGCCGATAATCCTTCTCCTGGCCAGAGCTACCACAATACCTAGTCGTAGTAAACATGGTTTAAAATCATGGAATATCCAGTGATGTACGGAACGGTTTATCCGCGGGTATTATCAAATGTCCGGCATATACAAATTTCGTTGAGTACCCTGGCGTTTGGATGCCGTACACACAAATCCCGTGTGGTACCACGGTGGTCGGATCCCGCATTAATAATCCCATGTCCGCCCCCTCACGGCTGGATCTCGTCCCGGCGAGCACCACGGTGGCCGAATCCCGCACAATCAATCCTGTCGGGCCCAGTCGTGACTATTAATATATATCGTACGAACTACTTCCCGTTGAGTCCCGTGGTGGCTGAATCTCGTCCCGGAGAGGCCCACGAGTGCCAGTACCGTGAACTCCCGGGGTAACAGATTCCCGCGGGATATTCGTATGATCTCGGAGTCGAAAAGGCGTCCCGAGGAGTGCCCTGAAATGTTTGGTTGGTATTTCATATTTCATTTCCACCCCTGCAGTCCATCGTACAGGTGCTCGGGCTGTACGTTCTGTGCCGGGGTACGGTAGTCTTGTCTCACCGGTTCCTACCGAGATTTCTTGTCATCAGTTTACAACTCACCGGTATGATGTTTCTGCTGTGTGAATAATGGTTCACAACATCAGTAGTTCAAAGGTCGTAAGAGTACCACAGCAGTACCTTCGGGCACCAGCAATTTCGAGTACCCTAGGGACTCGCGAGGACTCAGTAATTTCAGCAGTCGGCACCCTACGGACTTCTGAGGACTTAGTCATTTCAGCAGTCGGTACCATGCGGATTCGTGAGGACTCAGTCATTTCAGCTTCGAGTACACTAGAGATTCGCAAGGACTCAGTCGTTTCAGCTTTGAGTACTCTAGAGACTCGCGAGGACTCAGTCATTTCAGCTTCTGGAGCCCTAAGGACTCAGTACTTCAAAATGACTAGGACTCGCGAGTCAATGACTGTGTCCTGATGACTCGGACTCAGACTCTGTCGACGTTTGCCGTAGTTGTCTCTGTATATTGCCGGTATATGTGCGCCAGCCAACAATATCGACACAATAACGGCAACCGGCACTACTCAGAACACCTACCACACTGGTCAATCCTATCTGTGCCAAGTGCTTCCACTGGCAGTACAGAGGACAGTCGGAACTACCCAACCGGTACTATAGAGGGACTACTACTGGATATAATACGTGTAGAATGTTCCCGCAAGGGCTGTACGCAAAAGACTTCGAGTGACGCTGTGCGCCAGTCCCATCCATATACCCTGTTCGTCCTTAGCTAAAGTGTGATATTTTGTATTTCGGGCTGCCGCATCACACGGGTTTCGCACTGAGCCCATTCTCGTGAGCGTGCCCACTAGGCGCAAGCCAACGAGGACGCCCCCCAAAAACTGCGCTCGTAGAGATCATGTCGTACCTGGTCACGTAGCGTAGCGCAAGCATATATTGCGATGCGGTGTCATTCCACCGTTTCTCGATCTCCGAGTCTTTAAGGAATACATACGCGCTGACGGTGATGATGACTATGTTTTCACATTAGCTCCCTTCCCTGAAATCCTGTCTGGTCTCTAAAACAGGCTGTAAACAAAAATGCATTTCGATGGGAGAAAAACAAACAAGTACGAAACAGTGTGCACGGCAGTTACTGAATCATGTCAATCCGTAAGGAAAGCGGTACTATTAAGAACGAGCTGTTGTATACCATCCCGTATCAATTGCAGACAAATAACACCAGGAACATATCCATGACATTATACGATGTACACTCGAAAAAAAAGGAAAGAAAAAAAACAAAAGAACATGCGCGAAGAGAGGAAAAAAAGAAGAAATAAGAAAAACACAAAAGAAAGAAAAACGAAGCGAACATTCGCTCAGGGCGCCGGCCGAGTCCCGAGGATAAGGTTGCTGTTTGTTGGTACGATCAGTCGCATGATATGTCCAGGTCATAAACCAACATAAGGACAAGAAGACCAGACGGAAGGCAGGAAAACAAGAAGAGGGCAAAGACCAACAGCTATCAACAAACAAAAAATGAGCAGTCCTACGTCCAGTTGGTGGGTCAGGGACGACACAACCGACGCAAAGAGGACAGAGACAGACAGACCAAGGAAACATATCAACATAATCAGACAAGAAAGGGATAATATCTAAGGGTCACACAAATATAACAGTAAGGTGACGCAGCCGACGCAGAATGACAGGGTGCGAGGGGGGGGGGGGTGCGGGAAAAGGCCATCACAACAATAAACGAAAACAAATGAATGAGCCTGCGGGGATTTGGCTCCCTTAATGATAGTTCACTTATGATGTCGCCGAATCATGGGGCTCACACCGAGTGTTGGACGAAACTAATCGAACATTTGATAAACATAACACGCTTATCCGCAACAGGAAGTCTTCTGGTTTATTCGAAGGAGAACGCCATGGGCAAAGAAGGCTGACAAAGCGTCCCTGTCGGGCTCGAATGTCGCTGACAATGTCGAGTCCGGCGGTATGGCATTGCGGGAAGGGGATGGTGCGGCTGACGAAAAGGTAAGAAAGAGCACACGGCATGTAGTGCAGCGTCGGTATATAGTTATAGTGCGGCAGTGCGCCAGGAGAGGTGACATTTACCTTATTGTTGCTGGCTTTCTCGCTATAACATGATCATCGTTGTATTGATTCGATTGACGAAGCTGGCAACGTCTTGCGCATGAACCCCGTACGAGCTGGTTCAAGCTAAACTCAAAACTGTTTTTAAGCGTCTGAAGTCCTCGTCGCGTTTTAGAGATATGTCCTGAAAATTTGCACACGTTTTCTGTGAATCCCTGACGACCCGTTTACCAACGGTGTTTGCCTTGCTTTATTTGGCCATGTACTACGTCGTTTTTTATTTCCCCTCTGCTCGGCCTTGTCTAAAGTATGATATTTGTATTTCGGGCTGCCGCATCACATGGGTTTCGCACTGAGCCCATTCTCGTGAGCGTGCCCACTAGGCGCAAGCCAACGAGGACGTCCCCAAAAACTGCGCTCGTAGAGATCATGTCGTACCTGGTCACGTAGCGTAGCGCAAGCATACATAGCCATGCGGTGTCATTCCTCCGTTTCTCGATCTCCGAGTCTTTAAGGAATGCATACGCGCTGACGATGATGATGATTATGTTTTCACATTGGCGTGCTTGCGATTTTTATTTTTACTTTTACTTCTCTAAAAATTCTCCCGAGGTAAATTTTTGAGGTAAATTTCTGAAAAAACGGCCGGGAAAGACTTTAGCGAAGTAAGGATTTCAGCGAAAGTTACGGTAACTTTTGGCTCTGTGTTTCATTGGCCTACACGCACCGAGCATTATCCCGACGCAGAACGCAACTCAAATCTCGAAGGATCAAAACACCGAGCATCTTTCATGCCACCATGCTGCTTGCCGTACGCATCACGACAACCGCTGGGAGCACAGAGGCTCGAGAGGTGTAGCTTGAGTATAGCGCGCGCGAGCGGCGTTGGATCGTGCCAGCGGGTCGCCGCCGCTGCTACGGTACACACTTTCGCCCGCTTGGTGACGACGTGGAGGATGCGTCGTCCCAAAAAAGGACTCGTATTCACACTCGTACTCGTACTCGTGCTCGTAGAGAGCCCGACAGCATGACAGCTCGTGTATCATTTCGATTTCACCATACTACGGCTGCAGCAGCAGCAGCGGCAGCAGCGGCGGCGGCGGCGGAGCGGAGCGTGCCGGCGCTGTGGCGTGCGTAGGCCGAGTGCAGCAGCAGCAGCAGCAGCAGCAACAGCAATCCGAAAATGGAAGCTGGTTTGGTGCTGGTGCTGGTGCTGACGCTGTTTATTTTTGTTGCTCACGCTGCCCCTAGCTGCGTCTAGCGCCAGCTAGCTGCTATTGCTGCTTATAGTCGTGGGATGGCTGTGGTGGCTTCGCGGTCAACTGTGCCGCCGAAACGTTGCTGGGCTGCCGCTGCTACTCGCACGCTGTTTTTTTCCGTTCACAGCGTTCGTTCTTTTTTTGTTTGCCGCGTTGCCTCACCTCCCCACTTCCCTTCTTATTTTCGGAGGCGTCGCCTGCAGGATTAGATTTACCTCACTCGCAAACACACCGAAATCAGGAAGGGAAGGAAATTCACTTTTTTTAGCGGAAGTAAAGTTTTTTTTTTTTACCTCTATCACAAACACTCTATTAGCTCACTCCCCTAAAATCCTGGTTGGTCTCTAAAACAGGCTGTAAACAAAAATGCATCTCGATGGGAGAAAACAAACAAGTACGAAACAGTGTGCACGGCAGTTACTGAATCATGCCAGTCCGTAAGGAAAGCGATACTAACGAGCTGTGGTATACCATCCCGTATCACTTGCAGCCAAATAACACCAGGAACATATCCATGACATTATATGTACACTGGAAAAAAAAAAAAAAGAAAGGAAAAAAAACAAAAGAAAATGCACAAAGAGAGGAAAAAAAGAAGAAATAAGAAAAACACAAAAGAAAGAAAAACGACGCAAACATTCGCTCAGGGCGCCGGCCGAGTCCCGAGGATAAGGTTGCTGTTTGTTGGTTTGTTGGTACGATCAGTCGCATGATATGTTCAGGTCATGAACCAACATAAGGACAAGAAGACCAGACGGAAGGCAGGAAAACAAGAAGAGGGTAGAGACAAACAGCTAGCAAACAAACAAAAAATGAGCAGTCCTACGTCCAGTTGGTGGGTCAGGGAGGACACAACCAACGCAAAGAGGACAGAGACAGACAGACCAAGGAAACATATCAACATATTCAGAAAAGAAAGGAAAAATACCTAAGGGCCACACAAATATAACAGTAAGGTGACGCAGCTGACGCAGAATGACAGGGTGCGAGGGGGGGGGGTGCGGGAAAAGGCCACAAAAAACAAAAACAAATGAGTGAGCCTGCGGTTTTGGCTCCCTTAATGATAGTTCACTTATGATGTCGCCGAATCATGGGGCCCACACCGAGTGTTGGACGAAACCAATCGAACATTTGAAAAACATAACACGCTAATCCGCAACAGGAAACCTTCTGGTTTATTCGATGGAGAACGCCATGGGCGAGGAAGACTGACAAAGCGTCGCTGTCGGGCTCGAATGTCGCTGACAATGTCGAGTCCGGCGGTATGGCATTGCGGGAAGGGGATGGTGCGGCCGAGGAAAAGGTGAGAAAGAGCACACGGCATGTAGTACAGCGTCGGTATATAGTTATAGTGCGGCAGTGCACCACGCGAGGTGGCATTTACCTTATTGTTGCTGGCTTCCTCGCTATAACATGATCACCGTTGTGTTGATTCGATTGACGAAGCTGGCAACGTCTTGCGCATGAACGCCGTACGAGCTGGTTCAAGCTAAACCCAATGATGTTTTTAAGCGTCTGAAGTCCTCGTCGCGTTTTAGAGATATGTCCTGAAAATTTGCACACGTTTTCTGTGAAGCCCTGACGACCCGTTTACCAACGGTGTTTTCCTTGCTTTGTTTGGCCATGTATTACGTTGTTTTTTTTTTCCCTCGGTTTTTGAGCCATAAGGCTACGCTGGCACCAAAAAAGTGTCGCCTGGTCCCCGGGTTTCCGGTCACTACTGTTGAGTATCTTAATGCTTTATCGGAACAGAAAAAAAACGTCACTATTTTAACACGCTGCGTCTAGAACTTCGGCTGGTTCGTGCTCACCGGAGAGCGACGGCGACTTGAGAGAGGTTCATCACAGCAGCTTGTGTTTCTCTCGAGATTGATCTCCCGCTGGTTCTCAACAGAGTCTTACAACTCGACTTAGAGGTGCTGCAGTGGTCGAAATTGATCGAAATCTGGGTGCACAAAATGAGACAAAAAACAACCCCCAACGGAACCGTTTGCACTTCACTTGCCGACAGCTACGCTGCAGCTCCTCGCATAAAAACTACAGCCCGCGAAGTTGAGGGATGCTCCTGATGGGGTGTGTGTGAGCGCGTCGGGTGCGCCCGACGGCGGTCATAGGCAGCGAGAAACGAGTCACGAAGTTTCGTGTGTTCGAAGTTACGAGCGAGTAGCACTGAAAGCTCGCAAAAACGCTAACGTATTTCATTTCACGCAAGAGAGCACAGCACAATGGCTGCATCATCGATGCAGAAATAGCCGCAACCAAAAGATTGCTGCTCTTCAGGCGGGTGATACATCTCTTAGATGGTCGTCGTCCAAGATACTGCGGGAGGAAAAACTACGTTCTCATGATGGGTAGTAAGTTATTGGGCCCAAAAAGTGCTAGAAAAGACTAAACAGCTCAGGATTCTTGTGTATTAGCATCAACCATTATTCTATAACCACGGAACAATACGGATCTTGGTTGCAATCCTTTACTCTCTTTTCGAAGCCGTTTGTACACGTTGCCGAAACGCCCACGCACGGGTACGTGACGACGCATTCCCGAGGGTGCTAGCATCCCCTCAAATAATCCCAAGCTCCCGGCGGAAAACAAAAGTCGTTCAAGCCTTGTGCGGTAAGAGTGTAAATTGTACGGCGTTGCCTAGTTATGTTGCGTACAGGATCAATTTTTGGCGTTGAATACTACCTGGTACTTGATAAATGGTCCTACGCAGTGAGATCTTCGAATATTTGTGCGAAGCATTCTACGGACATGCCTTGGAGTACCTGGAACGGGTTCGTTCAGAAAAAAAATGGTTCTTTTTACGGAAACACCTGACTGGTATCGACCTGGTCGAAGGCTTGTGGTCGGTCAGGACACAATCTCGACGTTAGCGCCAGCGATAGGACCTCACAACAACAACAAAAAACAGGCCGTGTAACCCTCTTCCGCTGATCATTACGGTCACTATGATACCGATTTTGAGACGTTCAAGTAGCGCTGTTGCATGTGACATTTCGCGGCTGGCGCAATTTGTGGCGTTTTGCTTGAGCCGTCCTGTAGTGTCAACTCGCTTCAGCCCCCTTCCAAACCCCGGCCCAACCCTATTCCGGCTAGTGAACTACGTGTAGCTGTTAAAATCGTCATTATTGCCTCCTTGTATTGTGGCATCAGTACCTCTTGCCCTCTTGCGTCAAGGGCTAAATACACTACTCTAATGGTAAAGCGATAATCAGGCCGTAACCAATCGTACTTGCAGTAGGCCGTGTTCGTTCGAAGCCATACTAAGTGTTCCGCTAGAAACTAACCCTGAGGTCGTCAGAAGATAAACGAAATAAAATTTGGCTGAACGACAACAATCGAAACGGAACCATAGTTGTCGAAATCACGTCTGGAACGCCATAGCGAGAGATCAATACGTACTGCAGCACGGCCAGCGCTTCTAACTCGAGACGGTTTGCAATAAAACAAGCTCCAAGCGATAGCCCAAGCTCTTGCGCTTCTGGAGAAACCGGGTTGGTGAGATGTAGTTCATATCCAGGTCTCGCGATACGACGGGCAGACAAACCAGGCAGACGTACGTTGTAGACTGTCTAGACAGTGACACCTAACGCGCACCCCGCTACGACCAATGTGGCAATGGAGCAATTGTGCTCCATACTCGCGGTACGTAGGACGTGCGCGTTCCAAGTCCATTACGAGGTACCTGGTATGTGATAAGGCAAAGTGGGAAGAAACAAGAAAAACAACCATACACACAGATGGACTTGGAACGAAGACACAACAACGACTCGAGAGCCTCTAAAACGTATTACGGCACGCCCACTGAGGCCAGTTTGAGACAGCTTACGATAAGACACACCTGACCGGGCAGCCCAAGACCTTTCGCTTCTGTAGATGCGCCGCGCTGGTCAAAATCGGCTGTGTAGATGTCTCGCAATAAATGATACCATCCGAAGCAAACGAAGACAGACAGGCAGGCAAACAGACATTATGAACAGAACCAAACAGTGAATATTGCACACCTCGGATAACGCAACACTTAACGTTTTATGTTATTGTTAGGCGTCAGCGAAAAAAAAAAAAAACGTAACATTACGTTACTACGTTAACTACTTTCTGGATTTTGTGATAACATAGTGTGTTTTGATATTGACGGGCGATCGCGTAACATTATGTTAGAGTGTTACCTTGATCTCGTACTGACCGCAGTATATGTGCTACGGTGTTAGGGTATGCAGCCCATAGCGAGTAGCACTATGTTAGCGTGTTAGCGGAATTCCTGGTGGCTATCGTAACACACGTTGAAGGGATAACGTACATGGTCAATTAAACGTTAACATTATGTTACCGTGTTAGCGGCATCAGCCCGTAGCGAGTAACGTTATGTTAGTGTGTCAGCGGGATTCTTCGTGCTACTGTAACACCCTCTCGACGGATAACGTACACGGCCAAATAAACGCGTACATAACACTATGTTAGTGTGATAGTGAAATTCCTATTACTAGGGGCTATCGTAACACACGTTAGAGGGATGACGTGTATGGTAAATACAACGTTAACATTATGTTACCGTATCAGCCGCAGCAGCAGTCCGTTTCGAGCGACGTTGTGTGAGGGTAATACGGAAGTCTTGCTACCATAACAACATAACATACGTCAAACGGATAACGTGTATGATCGATAAAATGCTATTAATAGCATTATGTTAATGTTGTTAACTCGTATGCAATGTATGTAGTGACACAAGTTAGTAGATAACGTACACCCCCAATCTAAAGTCAACAATATGTTACTGCCGTGTTAACTCGTACGTGCGAGTGTGCAGATTACGTTATAGATGGATAACGTAATGTGTTAATAGATGGATAACGTACTGGAGGGGTTTTCACAAAAAAATGAGGCGTTTTTTAGGGTATCCCTCCTAAATATCCCCTGTTTTGGGTTTTTAAAAAATGGAGGCGGCGTTTTTTTTTTTACCGGGGATGCCATGCTATCCTCCCCCCCCGGGGATATTTTTGTAGGTATCCCCTCTTGGGATGTCGGCGAAATTGGATAACACGGCTACTCTATGTTACTCCCACACGCCCGCTTTACCACTAACACAGGTAACACATGTTAGATCTCGGGAAGATCCAAAGGGTAACGTAGTAACATTACGTTAGAACGACTTCGGCCCCAACGGTAACTCAATAACATAAAGTTAGACCCGGATTGGCGTTTGTGGTAACACGGTAACGGAATGTTGCCATCAGATCTTTACTGACGGTAACACCGTAACATAATGTCACAGAGACTGCCGCATTTAGACTAACATCCTAACATAATGTTACGTATGGGCCGGCTAAGACTGTAACGTATCTAACGTACGTTAAGTGTTACGTTATCCGACCCTAAGGCAATCAGATGGGGGGTCCAGATAACGTAGTGTTAGTAGCGCTGGTCATTGCGTTATGTTGCGTTAGTGTGTTATCTGTAACACAATGTTATGTGTTAGTAGTGCTGGCGAACATGGTAACGTTATGTTACGGTGTTACGTATAACACTCCTCCCAAGGGTAACATAATGTGATTGTGTTACGTCTAACGCTGCGTCGACAATAACATTATGTTATCGTGTTATTACGGGGGTCTATAGTTAACAGGACCTATGGCATACATAAAAACCTATATATTTAGGTATTTTTACTAACAATATTTGGTCCTGTTAACTATGGACCCCCGTAATAGTAAATATGTGGATATCGATCTGGGCATGTTAGAGTGATAACGTACGTGTTGGGTCAAAGCCTAACACTGTGTTACGGTGTTAGTTCAAGGACTGATCACGGCATAACATAATGTTACTGTACCAGAGCTGCACGAGACCGAGCAGCAACATAACGTTAAGGCTCGTCCACGTTCGTGGGTTTCCAGTTAACACTATGTTACCGCGTTACCGTGATCGCTCCTCTAGTGCTAACACTGTGTTAGTACGTTACCACGTTACTGTGTTAGGCCCCATAACGTAGATAAGTGTTATCGGAGTGTTACGATATCCGAGGTGGGGCATATTGGCACCCTACGTATACGCACCCCGCTACTACTGTAGTTGAGAGGACAATGAGGCAAGGAGGCCTACAAAAGCACATGCAATAGGCCAGGTGTGCTCGTAATGAAAAAAAAAGAGAAAGCAAAACGAAATTCCGGCGTATTTAAAACATACAACAAACAACACTGCAGGACGGCGACCGCGGCCAACCAGAGACGGCTTGCAACTAAACAAGTCCCACGTGTTACCCTACGCTCGCCCGGGTATGAATAAATCGGTACGTACAACTCTTGCAGTTAATGATGCAAAACCACAACAGACAATCCACATCAGACATATGTACACACTAATTATACCAATGTGTCAGGTTGGTCAATGAGGCAAGGGCGCCTCGTACATGCCGTAGACGGTGTGCGTTTGGAGCAAAGCCTTACCCAAACAGATGACCGGAATTGTGGAACCAAACAGAACAATCAGAACCATGTTCGTAGCAGTTAGAAAATGTACGCACAAGACGCGATCACTCCGTCAAGTCCTACGACCTTCCCTGGGAGCACAGGGTAATAGACAAAGGGGTAACACAGACTTTCCCACCCACCCACCCACCCACCCACCTACCCTACAGGCTTAGTAGTCGTTTTCTGCACGGCCGTTTCAATCCCAGAGATGGGCGCCGCGCTGAGAGCGCACTCAGGCGGAGTTTATCCGGGCGAGCCCCCCCTGCTTCGGGGCAGGGGGCCTAATACAACCCTATACGTACTTACATTGAATGATCGGCGGCAGCGTAAAAAAAATTCCCTGGTACTTGTAGTATAGTAGTTGGTGGGGTAATGTACCGCCAACATCAGGCGGCGATGCACGCCACATCGTCGGACCCATGCCCTTTCCGTCAGTTGTAGTATCGACAAGGGACCAGCAGAGCCTACCCCATATCAGGGTCATTCCGCTCTACCCGTCGTCACAACCATGTACGTACCCGTAGCGTTCCGGACATGCTTGCTGGGTGATCACGTCGCAATCCAAGCCGATCGTGTCGTGGGGATAGTTTCTCGAAGCTGCCCTTACAAGCGAGCACGTAGGCCGGTCGACGAAAAACGTCACCAGTCGCGTCGTAGCTGGTCGTGGGCATGGCCAACGCCGGCGTCCCCGGTGGCTTAGTAGGTGATCAGCACGCCTACTGGGATAAATTTCGTGGGTGGGTCCAAGTCTCACCGAGTGCATATACTCATAATGACTTTTTTTGCATAAAAATATTATTAGCGGAAAGGGCGAAAGCGTGAGTTAGCTACTTCGATGAAAATCGACGAGCAGTGCGAATGATGACCCCTATGCGCGACATAAAATGACGGCACGTACCGGGGGAGAGAAGGAACGACACCTGTGATCACGGTTTGCCCAGAAGAAGACCGCTGAGGGTAAAACCTCCTACGAGTTAAGCTGGATGGTGAAAGTGATGATTAAAAAAAACAAATGGCCATGCAACAGATTCGTCGCTTCTGTCTCCGAGCTGCTAGCTTACCGCAACTGCGCTTGTGGAGAACCTGTGTTTGTGGAGTTGCTTTGCGCTTCACACACAATTCATTGGCGAAACACGCGGTTCGTTTGCGTCACGAAATGTCCCTTGAATTGTATGCTACTCAGGTGCGAACAGATCCAGTGGAGAACACCTGGTATGGTTACGTGTCGTTCAAGGAACTGCCGCACCCGGTGGCGGTCAAGATTGACATACGGCCGAAAAATGATTTCTCTTGGGTTTCTTTGACGGGATCGGAGGTGAGATAGTGACCTACCTGGCTTGCTTACAACGTACCTGGTGTGTGGTCCTCTACTGTAGTACAACATGTAGGATGACCCTCGCTTGCTGTCGCGTTCCTTTCGATTGCAGTTGCACTGATCCGGTGTACCCAGGTGGAAACATTATGCATATCTGCACATTGCCCCCGTCTACTCCCAACACACGCAGACTATTTGCTTAGCTTGAGCTTGCTCACGGCCCATGACTGCCTTGCCACGGCCCTCGTGTGTTGGGGCTCCGGCACATTTTCGAACTTGGGAAAAGCTTGTGATTTGTATCAATCGGTGTAGCGATGAGCGAGTGTTCCGGTTTGTGCGTGCCTATCAATTGTTTTTCAGATCGTGGATCCCACGGAGCTGGATGTTTTACATCCAGATATGTACGAGCCGGGGACATTATCAAGGTGAGAAGAGTGCATCCTGTGGTTTGCATAATTCGGTGGGCGATTTTGGCCTTGATGTAAACCAACTTCTCACTGATAAGGGCAGGCTCACTCAAACTCATGTAATGCTTGTAAGACACCTGTCAGTCTATTCCGTTCCTTGACCTACGCAGTACTGACTTTGACTACCCAGCGAGCACGTGTGGTCCGCCGGATATACTTCGCGCGAGCTTCCATTTCATTACGATTTGGGCACAAGCAGTTAATGGGGAGGGGGGGGGGGGGGGGGGAGGGGGGGGAGGAGGGGGGGAGGAGGGAGGGGGAGAGGAGGGGAGAGAGGGGGGGGGGGGGGAGAGGGGGGGGGGGGGGGAGAGGGGGGGGGGGGGGGGGGGGACTGGGAGGGGGGGGGGGGAGGGGGGGGGGGGGAGAGGGGGGGGAATGAGGGGGGGAGGGGGGGAGGGGGGGGGGAGGAGGGGGGGGGTGGGGAGGAGGGGGGGGGGGGGGGGAGGTGGGGGGAGGAGGGAGGAGGGGGGGGGGGAGGGGGGGGGGGAGGGGGGGGGGGGGGGGAGAGGGGGGGGAGGGGGGGAAGGGAGCGGGGAGGAGGGAGGGGGGGGAGGGGGACAGGGGGGGGGGGGGAGGGACTCCGGGGGGGGGGGGAGGGGGGGAGGGGGGGGGGGGGGGGGAGGGGGGGGTGGGAGGGGGGGGGAGAGGGAGGGGGGGAGGGTATGGGGGGGCAGGGGGAGGGGGGAGGGGGGGGGGGGGGGGGGGGAGAAGAGGGGGGAGGAGAGGGGGGGGAGGGGGGGACAGGGGGGGGGGGAGGGGGGGGGGAGGGGGGGGGGGGGGGGGGGGGGGGGGGGGGGAGGGGAGGGGGGGGGGGGGGGAGGGGGGGAGGGGGGAGGGGGGGGAAGGGGGGGGGGAGGGAGGGGGAGGGGGGGGGTGGGGGGGGGGGGGGGGGGAGGGGAGGGGGAGAGGGGGGAGGGAGGGGGGGGGGGGGAGTAGGGGGTGGGGGGGGGGAGGGGGGGAGGGAGGGGGGGGGGGGGAGGAGTGGGGGGGGGGAGGGGGGGAGAGGGGAGGGGGCTAGGGGGGGGAGGGAGAGGGGGGGGGGAGGAGAGTAAGGGGGGGGGGAGGGAGGGGGAGGGGGGGGGGGAGGGGGGGGGGGGGGGGCGGGGGGGGGGGGGAGGGGGGAGGGGGGGGGGAGGGGGAGAGGGGGGGGGGGGGAGGGGGAGGGGGGGGAGGGGGGAGAGGGGGAGGGGGAGGGGGCGGAACAGGGGGGGAGGGGGGAGGGGGGGAGGTGGGGGGGGGGAGGAGGGGGAAAGGGGGGGGGGGGGGAGGGGGGGGGAGGGGGGGGTGGGGGGGGGAGGAGGGGGGGGGGGGGGGGTGGGGGGGGGGGGGGTGGAGGGGGGGGGGGGGGGGGGAGGGGGGAGGGGGGGGGGGAAAGGGGGGAGGGGGGGGGGGGGGGGAGGGGGGGGATGGGGGGGGGAGGGGGGAGGAGGGGGGAGGGGGGGAACAGGGGGGAGATGGGGGGAGGGGGAGTGGGGAGGGGGGGAGGAGGGGGGGAGGGGGGGGGGGGAGGGGGGAAGGGAGGGGGAGGGGGGGGGGGAGGGGAGGGGGGGGGGGAGGGGGGGGGGGGAGGGGGGGGGGGGGGGGGGGGGGGAGGGGGGAGGGGGGGTGGGGAGGGGGGGAGGGGGGGGGGGGAGGGGGGGGGGGGTGGGGGGGAGGGGGGAGAGGGGGGAGGGGGGGGGGGGGGGGCGGAAGGGGGGGGGGGGGGGGGGAGGGCAGGGGAGGGGGGGGGAGGGGGGGGGGGGGGGGGGGGGGGAGGAGAGGGGAGGGGGGGGGGGGAGGGGGGGGGGGGGGGGGGGGGAGGGGGAGGGGGGAGGGGAGGGGGGGGGGAGTGGGGGGGGGGGGGGGGGGGGGGAGGGGGGAGGGGGAGGGGGGGGGGGGGGGGGGGGGGAGGGGGGAGGGGGGGGGGGGGGGGGGGGGGGGGGAGTGGGGGGGGGGAGGGGGGGGGGGGGGGTGGGGGGAGGGGTGGGGGGGGGGGGGGGGGGGGGGGGGAGGGGGGGGGGGGGGGAGGGGGGGAGGGGGGGGGAGAGGGGGGGGGGGGGGGAGGGGGGGGGAGAGAAGGGGAGGGGGGGGGGGGGGGGGGAGGGGGGGGGGGGGGGGAGGGGGGGGGAGGGGGGGGGGGGGGGGGGGGGGGGGGGGAGGGGGGGAGGGGGAGGGGGGGGGGGGGGGAGGGGGGGGGGGGGGGGGGCGGGGGGGGGGGGGGGGGGGGGAGAGGGGGGGGGGAGGGGGGGGGGGGGGGGGGGGGGGAGGGGGAGGGGGGGGGGGAGGGGAGGGGGGGGGAGGAAGGGGGGGGAGGGGGGGGGGGGAGGGGGGGGGGGGGGGGGGGGGGGGAGGGGGGGGGGGGGAGGGGAGGGGGGGGGGAGGGGGGGGGTGACGTTCCAGGCCTACCATCGAGGATTAGACCTCAAGTCGTGCAGGGCCTACTTGATGCTGCCGACAATGTCCTGGGGTGCCTACACCCTAATCTCTGGCCAAGCCGTGCCACCCACCACCTGATAACCAAGCGCTCGTTTTCATTTCGCCCTCGTCTCCTTCGATCCGCAGGACGTGCTCTTGGGAGGGGGAGGCTTCCTCCAATTCTTCCAGGACACTTTTCCTGGATCGTCAATCGTCGATGAGAGTGAGGCGACAGTCCAATCGTTCGGTCATGGTTCCGGGCGCACCCCGAGAGCGCGCGTGCATGCTTGGACCACGCGCTATGGGTTTGCCGCGAAGGCAGACACAAGGTGAGTAGGCGGGCTTTGCTCAAGCGCCCCATGTGGTCTGTAGTAGCTCGTGAATCATCCCTTCTTACACAATGTGCAACGTCGGCTCCCCACGCGCATGCACGTCCCGATCGTCGACGCTCGCCCAGCCGTCGGACTTCCTTCTGCTGCGATTCAATTTGGTGAAGACTAGAGACAGCGGCGATATGGGACTCGACGACATGGATTTGAGGGGGGGCGAGTTTGTGCATTCTCTGACGGCTGTTGTTGGAGAGTTTGGCTGCGTTGGCCACTACGTCGACCAGCACGTGTTATCCCTGGCGGGGCCCTCGAGACAGCCACCAGCAGTACGGTCCCGCCAGACCGACGGTGCGCCCCTCGGCTCTTCCTGCCTCGCACAATGGCGCGGGTGGTGCAGCTGTGGGGGCTGCGCCATTGCGTCCTTGCAGCCAGGGACCATCTCGAGGGGGTAGTTTTACAGCGGATCAGGCGTACCCTCGATCTCAATGTGGACGCGGTACGTCTCACGGCATGCGCCTTCGAGCGCCAAGGAATCCACTTTCCCGCGGTGAGTTGGTCCGTTGGCGTGCCACGCGGCAGGCAAGAAGTTCCCGTATGAAACGATTGTGGCTACGTGGGTGGGGCTGCGATAGGTGCGTTCTTCTATTCTACGCGCCCGTGGTCTGACGGCAGAGTCACCGAAGAGGAACAGAAACCTGGGGGCCACGAGTTACATACTATTTACCGTGTAGGAGACATGAATGCACCCTAGGACTAAAGAGACCAGAAAATGTGCCGCCTTGTCTCCTACCGGTAACCGAGTGTTAACTGACGACGAGCTTCTGGCTCGCACGAAAGCCAAAGGTGGAGAGTCTTTGGTCATGGCCTTACGCGCTGTGTGTTGTCTCCGATCGTTTGCATGCAGGGTTCACAACCTCGTGATTCGCCTGCCGTTTTTCTCTCTGCACGTCAGTCCAGATGCCGTCCGGCGACGTGAATATATGCATTAATCTCACGCCGATGTGTTACGCGCGTTCTTCACTCGACCCCGAAATGGGGTGAATTTAAAGGTGACGTACGATATTGACGGAGGCCAACTGAGGGTGGACGGGCCCAAGGCAACCAAAACCACATTCGACGAGCTTGTATCCTGTTTAAACTCAAGTCTGCCGTTCTTCGGGCTGGTGAGTACCCAAGAAAGAAAAAAGCGGTATGCACAGTACAAGAGGTCTGCCAAACTAGTAGCAGGAGCAGGAAACAGTGTTTTTGCGCGTGCGACTCGTTTTGGAACGCTCTAGGTAGCTGTAGGTCCCTTGTGTCACTCGTGAGTGTTGGGAGTTGCGGAGAACAACCCCAAGCGCTTCGTGTTTGTAGAGAAACGTATTTATAGCTATATGCGTATCCACGATCGATTCGACCGCCACCCTCCGAGGCCCCAACACTTGCTAAACATACGCCGATGCTCGTATATATGTGGTGTATATATCGTAGGTGTCTGTTTATTCGCCAATTTTGATGCGAAAACTTGCATCCAAGGATGCTATTGAGCGGTGCGTGGCGGCGGCCGGGGTGACTGGAAAAGTGGACGTCGTCGCCTCGTGGAGCCCCTGTCGTCTATTGGTCTGGAGCACCGACACGAAGGGGACTGATTACGTGGGAAAGGTGGTGAGTAGAGTCGTCGCAGCAAATCCGTCCGTTGCTCATTTCTGTTGTAGCTGATCTGAATGATACCAGTACGCGATACAATTTCCATCGGCACAAGACTTGGTTTCTGCTCAAAACCGTCGGCCTAGGTTGGAGCGCACGGCGTTGGATGACTGTGGTAGTTCCTGTTTTTTGTTCGCATGTAGTGACTGCTCGGCTATGCGTGAGCTATGATGTATTTATCGATTCGATACCACATTGTGGCTTGTGCTTTTCTTCCACGGGCGCCTTACGTGTTTACGGTTAGCTCGACACACGCTTTGTTGTCCCGCGAGTCAGCGTTCCTAGTATATAAGCCAGCAGGAGCAGTTGACCTGCTTTGGGCGTAGCGCCGGTCAGTTACACGGATAGTACCACACCGCCCTCGCAGGCGTTCGCATCTTCGATGCTCCCATATGTCAGTTCGCAGACACGAGGCGTGGGGGCGATTGTGACCGCAAGATGTTTTCTCACCCGCGATACCTGCTGCACTACCACGCGGGAGTGCTGTGTTTGTATAGAGCTGAACCTTCTCCCACGCTCCTTTTCGATCTGCCCATCTCGCGCTTCTTGCCACCCGTAAGTGCGAGGTGCTCTCCCACGAGGTGGCGAGCTGGTGGTCTCACGAAGTCAGTGTCTCCGTGCCGAAGCTCATACATCACTTGCCTCACGCGCGTCGCTCGAGCAACAATGCGTCAGAGGGTGGCCTTGTCACCACCTGGCCGACCGAGCTGGCAAAGCTATCGAGCGTCGTGGGCACAACCCTGTGGATCGATGGAAGGCACATCCGCGGGCAGATTTCTTCCGGCGCACATAGCGCAAAGCAAACCCTGCAGCAGGCCATGACAGCCCTGGCATTAGCCCACGGCAAGGAGGCACCCGACTTTGAGAAGGAGGCTGTGCCAGCGACATCCACCCAGTCTGGCGCCAGCCACAGCCGCTGCATCGTTGTGATGCTGTGTACCAGTGTGATGATGCGGATCGCGGTGGAACCATCAGCAGCCCCCCCTCCATGAATGCGCTACGCCCTGGGACTTTGGGGGGACCAGCTCCGGTGTCCGGCACGTGGCACCACCCTTCTCAATCCAGGAACAGGTACGCCAACAACCCATATATGCAGCCCCTCCGCTGTCAGCACTGACGATGGCTCGGGCGCCGTACCAGGAGCCCAAGATGCCGCGTTTGTTGGGACTGTGGGCGGACCACCTCCGGTGTCCGGCACGTGGCAGCAACCCTTTCCCGACCAGCAACAGATGCACCCCCCACCCCAGCCAACTGAACAACCTCTGTATACGGCGCATCAGCAGTCGTCACCGATAATGGTCCCAGAGCCTTACCAGCCTCCCCCAGGTGCCGAATTTGCTGGGACTATGTGCGGCCCAGCTCCGCTGCACCAACCTGACCCTTGGCAGGGACAGGTGCTGCCTCCACAGCAGATGGTCCAACAACTACACGTGGTTCATCAGCAGCCACTGATGATGCCTCGAGGGCCGTACCAGGGGCCCCCAGATGC
This sequence comes from Macrocystis pyrifera, assembly GCA_031763025.1. Classification (NCBI taxonomy): domain Eukaryota; class Phaeophyceae; order Laminariales; family Laminariaceae; genus Macrocystis; species Macrocystis pyrifera. The sequence continues at coordinate 121,947 of JASSKH010000034.1, forward strand.
CGGATATGCTCGGGCTGTGGGAGACCCAGCGCCACCATTCGATATGATGCATCAATCTCACCCTCGCCAGGGACAGCTGCCACCCCCACAGGGGGCGGTCCACCAGCTATCTGTGGTGCAGCAGCAGCAGCAGCAGCAGCAGCAGCCACCGGGTATGGTTCCAGAGCCGAACTGGGGGCTCCCATGTGCTGGATATACTGGCACTGTGGACGACCCAGATACGGTGCTCGGCATGATGCACCAACCTGACCCTCGCCAGGGGGGGGGGGGGGGGGGGGGGGGGGGGGGGGGGGGGGGGGGGGGGGGGGGGGGGGGGGGAGGAGGGGGGGGAGGGGGGAGGGGGGGGGGGGGGGGGGGGGGGGGGGGGGGGGGGAGGGGGGGGGGGGGGGAGGGGGGGGGGAGGGGGGGGGGGGGGGGGGGGGGGGGGGGGGGGGGGGGGGGGGGGGGGGGGGGGGGGGGGGGGGGGGGGGGGGGGGGGGGGGGGGGGGGGGGGGGGGGGGGGGGGGGGGGGGGGGGGGGGGGGGGGGGGGGGGGGGGGGGGGGGGGGGGGGGGGGGGGGGGGGGGGGGGGGGGGGGGGGGGGGGGGGGGGGGGGGGGGGGGGGGGGGGGGGGGGGGGGGGGGGGGGGGGGGGGGGGGGGGGGGGGGGGGGGGGGGGGGGGGGGGGGGGGGGGGGGGGGGGGGGGGGGGGGGGGGGGGGGGGGGAGGGGGGGGGGGGGGGGGGGGGGGGGGGGGGGGGGGGGGGGGGAGGGGGGGGGGGGGGGGGGGGGGGGGGGGGGGGGGGGGGGGGGGGGGGGGGGGGGGGGGGGGGGGGGGGGGGGGGGGGGGGGAGGGGGGGGGGGGGGGGGGAGGGGGGGGGGGGGGGGGGGGGAGGGGGGGGGGGGGGGGGGGGGGGGGGGGGGGAGGGGAGGGGGGGGAGGGGGGGGGGGGGGGAGGGGGGGGGAGGGGGGGGGGGGGAGGAGGGGGGGGGAGTATTTAAGGGTGATAGCGTACCGGGTGACGTTCCAGGCCTACCATCGAGGATTAGACCTCAAGTCGTGCAAGGCATACTTGATGCTGCCGACAATGTCCTGGGGTGCCCTACACCCTAATCTCTGGCCAAGCCGTGCCACCCACCACCTGATAACCAAGCGCTCGTTTTCATTTCGCCCTCGTCTCCTTCGATCTGCAGGACGTGCTCTTGGGAGAGGGAGGCTTCCTCCAATTCTTCCAGGACACTTTTCCTGGATCGTCAATCGTCGATGAGAGTGAGGCGGCAGTCCAATCGTTCGGTCATGGTTCCGGGCGCACCCCCGAGAGCGCGCGTGCATGCTTGGACCACGCGCTATGGGTTTGCCGCGAAGGCAGACACAGGTGAGAAGGCGGGTTTTGCTCAAGCGCCCCATGTGGTCTGTAGTAGCTCGTGAATCATCCCTTCTTACACAATGTGCAACGTCGGCTCCCCACGCGCATGCACGTCCCCGATCGTCGACGTTCGCCCAGCCGTCGGACTTCCTTCTGCTGCGATTCAATTTGGTGAAGACTAGAGACAGCGGCGATATGGGGCTCGACGACATGGATTTGAGGGGGGGCGAGTTTGTGCATTCTCTGACGGCTGTTGTTGGAGAGTTTGGCTGCGTTGGCCACTACGTCGACCAGCACGTGTTATCCCTGGCGGGGCCCTCGAGACAGCCACCAGCAGTACGGTCCCCGCCAGACCGACGGTGCGCCCCTCGGCTCTTCCTGCCTCGCACAATGGCGCGGGTGGTGCAGCTGTGGGGGCTGCGCCATTGCGTCCTTGCAGCCAGGGACCATCTCGAGGGGGTAGTTTTACAGCGGATCAGGCGTACCCTCGATCTCAATGTGGACGCGGTACGTCTCACGGCATGCGCCTTCGAGCGCCAAGGAATCCACTTTCCCGCGGTGAGTTGATCCGTTGGCGTGCCACGCGGCAGGCAAGAAGTTCCCGTGTGAAACGATTGTGGCTACGTGGGTGGGGCTGCGATAGGTGCGTTCTTCTATTCTACGCGCCCGTGGTCTGACGGCAGAGTCACCGAAGAGGAACAGAAACCTGGGGGCCACGAATTACTTACTCTTTCCCGTGTAGGAGACATGAATGCACCCTAGGACTAAAGAGACCAGAAAAATGTGCCGCCTTGTCTCCCACCGGCAGTCGAGTGTTAACTGACGACGAGCTTCTGGCTCGCACGAAAGCCAAAGGTGGAGAGTCTTTGATCATGGCCTTACGCGCTGTGTGTTGTCTCCGATCGTGTGCATGCAGGGTTCACAACCTCGTGATTCGCCTGCCGTTTACCTCGCTGCACGTCAGTCCAGATGCCGTCCGGCGACGTGAATACATGCATTAATCTCACGCCGATGTGTTACGCGCGTTCTTCACTCCACCCCGAAATGGGGTGAATTTAAAGGTGACGTACGATATTGACGGAGGCCAACTGAGGGTGGACGGGCCCAAGGCAACCAAAACCACACTCGACGAGCTTGTATCCTGTTTAAACTCAAGTCTGCCGTTCTTCGGGCTGGTGAGTACCCAAGAAAGAAAAAAGCGGTATGCACAGTGCCAAGAGGTCTGCCAAACTAGTAGCAGGAGCTGGAAACAATGTTTTTGCGCGTGTGACTCGTTCTGGAACGCTCTAGGTGGCTGTAGGTCCCTTGTGCCACTCGTGAGTGCTGGGAGTTGCGGAGAACAACCCCAAGCGCTTCGTGTTTGTAGAAAAGCGTATTTATAGCTATATGCGTATCCCCGATCGATTCGACCCGTCACCCTCCGAGGCTCCAAAACTTGCTAAACATACGCCGATGCTCGTATATATGTGGTGTATATATCGTAGGTGTCTGTTTATTCGCCAATTTTGATGCGAAAACTTGCATCCAAGGATGCTATTGAGCGGTGCATGGCGGCGGCCGGGGTGACTGGAGAAGTGGACGTCGTCGCCTCGTGGAGCCCCTGTCGTCTATTGGTCTGGAGCACCGACACGAAGGGGACTGATGACGTGGGAAAGGTGGTGAGTAGAGTCGTTGTAGCAAATCCGTCCGTTGCTCAGTTCTGTTGTAGCTGATCTAAACGATACCAGTACGCGAAAAAATTTCCATCGGCACAAGACTTGGTTTCTGCTCAAAACCGTCGGCCTAGGCTGGAGTGCACGGCGTTGGATGACTGTGGTAGTTCCTGTTTTTTGTTCGCATGTAGTGACTGCTCGGCTATGCGTGAGCTATGATGTATTTATCGATTCGATACCACATTGTGGCTTGTGCTTTTCTTCCACGGGCGCCTTACGTGTTTACGGTTAGCTCGACACACGCTTTGTTGTCCCGCAAGTCAGCCTTCCTAGTATATGAGCCAGCAGGAGTAGTTGACCTGCTTAGGGCGTAGCGCCGGTCGGTCACTCGGATAGTACCACACCGCCCTCGCAGGCGTTCGCATCTTCGATGCTCTCATATGTCAGTTCGCAGACACGAGGCGTGGGGGCGATTGTGACCGCAAGATGTTTTCTCACCCGAGATACCTGCTGCACTACCACGCGGAAGTACTGTGTTTGTATAGAGCTGAACCTTCTCCCACGCTCCTTTTCGATCTGCCCATCTCGCGCTTCTTGCCGCCCGTAAGTGCGAGGTGCTCTCCACGAGGTGGCGAGCTGGTGGTCTCACGAAGTCAGTGTCTCCGTACCGAAGCTCATACATCACTTGCCTCACGCGCGTCGCTCGAGCAACAATGCGTCAGAGGGTGGCATTGTCACCACCTGGCCGACCGAGCTAGCAAAGCTATCGAGCGTCGTGGGCACAACCCTGTGGATCGATGGAATGCACATCCGCGGGCAGATTTCTTCCGGCGCACTTAGCGCAAAGCAAACCCTGCAGCAGGCCGTGACGGCCCTGGCATTAGCCCACGGCAAGGAGGCACCCGACTTTGAGAAGGGGGCCGTGCCAGCGACATCCACCCCAGTCTGGCGCCAGCCCCAGCCGCTGCATCGTTGTGATGCTGTGTACCAGTGTGATGATACGGATCGCGGTGGTACCATCAGCAGTCCCCCCTCCATGAATGCGCTACGCCCTGGGACTTTGGGGGGACCAGCTCCGGTGTCCGGCACGTGGCACCACCCCTTCCCAATCCAGGAACAGGTACGCCAACAACCCATATATGCAACCCCTCCGCTGTCAGCACTGACGATGGCTCGGGCGCCGTACAGGAGCCCCAAGATGCCGCGTTTGTTGGGACTGTGGGCGGACCACCTCCGGTGTCCGGCACGTGGCAGCAACCCTTTCCCGACCAGCAACAGATGCACCCCCCACCCAGCCAACTGAACAACCTCTGTATACGGCGCATCAGCAGTCGTCACCGATAATGGTCCCAGAGCCTTACCAGCCCCCCCAGGTGCCGAATTTGCGGGGACTATGTGCGATCCAGCTCCGCTGTCCGGCAAAATGCGCCAACCTGACCCTTGGCAGGGAGAAGTCTTGCCTCCACAGGAGATGGTCCAACAACTACACGTGGTTCATCAGCAGCCACTAATAATGCCTCGAGGGCCGTACCAGGGGCCCCCAGATGCCGGATATGCTGGGGGTGTGGGAGACCCAGCGCCACCATTCGATATGATGCATCAATCTCACCCTCGCCAGGGACAGCTGCCACCCCCACAGGGGGCGGTCCACCAGCTATCTGTGGTGCAGCAGCAGCAGCAGCAGCCACCGGATATGGTTCCAGAGCCGAACTGGGGGCCCGCATGTGCTGGATATGCTGGCACTATGGACGACCCAGATACGCTGCTCGGCATGATGCGCCAACCTGACCCTCGCCGGGGACAGTTGCCGCCTCGACAGGGGGCGGTCCACCAGCAATATGTGGGTTGCAGCAGCAGCAGCAGCAGCAGCAGCCACCGGGTATGGTTCCAGAGTCGTACTGGGGGGGCCCATGTGCTGGATATGCTGGCCCTGTGGACGACCCGGATACGGTGCTCGGCATGATGCACCAACCTGACCCTCGACAGGGACAGATGCGGCCCCCAGACCAAATACTTGCGGCCCCGCAGCAGTCTCTGAATATGGCTCAAGGGCCGTACCAGCACCCCCAGGTAGCAGACGTAGGGGGGGGTGGAGAAGAAGGAGGGGGCGGGGAAAGGGGGGGGGGACGGGGGGGGGAAGGGGGGAAGAGGGAGGGTGGAGGAGGAGGAGATGGTAGTGGTGCAGGGGGGAGAAGAATGATGAGGAGGAGGCGGCGGAGGGGAAGAACGAGGTGGATAACGTGGGGGGGGATGGAGAAGGAGGAGGGGACGAGGGAGGGGATGGAGGTGGGGGAGGGGAAGGGGAAGGCGGAGGAGGAGGAGACGGGGGTGGTGGTGGTGGTGGTGAAGGTGGAGGAGGCGGCGGGGGCGAGGGAGGAGGTGGAACACGTAGCGGGGGTGGACGAGGAGATGGAGAAGGGAAAGCAGGGCGTGAGGGTGAAACAAAGGGAGGAAGAGGGCATGAAGGAGAAAGAAGGAGAAGAGGTGGAAAAGAGGGGGGGGGTGGAGGAGGAGAAAGTGGATGGGGGAGAGGAGGACGTGGAGACGAAGGAGGGGGAGGTGGAGACCATGAAGCAGGAGAAGGGTGAAAAGGAGGAAGAGGAGGAGCGGGAGGAGGAGCGGGGGCGAGAGTTCGAGGAGGCGGGAAGGAAGGAAGGGGGGCAGGGGGGGTATGTGGAGGAGGTGTGTGAGCAGAAACTTGACGTGCCGGGGCAGAAAGTGAAGGAGGAGGAGGTGCAGGAGGAGGGAGGGGGGCAGGAGGAGAAGGGGGAGAAGAAACGGGAGGAGGTGGAGGGAGGGGGAGACCGGAGGGAAGGAGGAGGATGGGGAAAAGAAGGTGGTGATGCAGGAAGAGGGAGACCAGGAGGAGAGTACGACGGCCGAGGGAAAGTCTGGGGACGATGTGGTTGCGCTACGCCTGTTGATGCCTGAGGTAGAAACCACTCACGTGGAGGAAAGTAGTCAGGTGGGGGCGAACGCCTATCGTCGCGGTACCATGCAGTCAAGGCAAGAGCTTTGAGCCCTCCTCTCAGGCTCAGAGCTCAAGACAGGAGGAGGCGGAGAGCCTCCCCTCTATCGTGCCACTCATTCATCGGATTCGCTTCTCGGTCCCAGATCAGGCGAGTGGAGCAAGGCCTTCGAGGCACAACTCGATGGTGGTGCATCATACAGTAATATTTAAGGGTGATAGCGTACCGGGTGAAGTCCTTGACGTTCCATGCCTACCATCGAGGAGTAGACCTCAAGTCGTGCAAGGCATACTTGATGCTGCCGACAATGTCCTGGGGTGCCCTACACCCTAATCTCTGGCCAAGCCGTGCCACCCACCACCTGATAACCAAGCGCTCGTTTTCATTGCGCCCTCGTCTCCTTCGATCTGCAGGACGTGCTCTTGGGAGGGGGAGGCTTCCTCCAATTCTTCCAGGACACTTTTCCTGGATCGTCAATCGTCGATGAGAGTGAGGCGACAGTCCAATCGTTCGGTCATGGTTCCGGGCGCACCCCGAGAGCGCGCGTGCATGCTTGGACCACGCGTTATGGGTTTGCCGCGAAGGCGGACACAAGGTGAGTAGGCGGGCTTTGCTCAAGCGCCCCATGTGGTCTGTAGTAGCTCGTGAATCATCCCTTCTTACACAATGTGCAACGTCGGCTCCCCACGCGCATGCACGTCCCCGATCGTCGACGTTCGCCCAGCCGTCGGACTTCCTTCTGCTGCGATTCAATTTGGTGAAGACTAGAGACAGCGGCGATATGGGACTCGACGACATGGATTTGAGGGGGGGCGAGTTTGTGCATTCTCTGACGGCTGTTGTTGGAGAGTTTGGCTGCGTTGGCCACTACGTCGACCAGCACGTGTTATCCCTGGCGGGGCCCTCGAGACAGCCACCAGCAGTACGGTCCCCGCCAGACCGACGGTGCGCCCCTCGGCTCTTCCTGCCTCGCACAATGGCGCGGGTGGTGCAGCTGTGGGGGCTGCGCCATTGCGTCCTTGCAGCCAGGGACCATCTCGAGGGGGTAGTTTTACAGCGGATCAGGCGTACCCTCGATCTCAATGTGGACGCGGTACGTCTCACGACATGCGCCTTCGAGCGCCAGGGAATCCACTTTCCCGCGGTGAGTTGGTCCGTTGGCGTGCCACGCAGCAGGCAAGAAGTTCCCGTATGAATCGATTGTGGCTACGTGGGTGGGGCTGCGATAGGTGCGTTCTTCTATTCTACGCGCCCGTGGTCTGACGGCAGAGTCACCGAAGAGGAACAGAAACCTGGGGGCCACGAGTTACATACTGTTTACCGTGTAGGAGACATGAATGCACCCTAGGACTAAAGAGACCAGAAAATGTGCCGCCTTGTCTCCCACCGGCAGTCGAGTGTTAACTGACGACGAGCTTCTGGCTCGCACGAAAGCCAAAGGTGGACAGTCTTTGATCATGGCCTTACGCGCTGTGTGTTGTCTCCGATCGTTTGCATGCAGGGTTCACAACCTCGTGATTCGCCTGCCGTTTACCTCGCTGCACGTCAGTCCAGATGCCGTCCAGCGACGTGAATACATGCATTAATCTCACGCCGATGTGTTACGCGCGTTCTTCACTCGACCCCGAAATGGGGTGAATTTAAAGGTGACGTACGATATTGACGGAGGCCAACTGAGGGTGGACGGGCCCAAGGCAACCAAAACCACATTCGACGAGCTTATATCCTGTTTAAACTCAAGTCTGCCGTTCTTCGGGCTGGTGAGTACCCAAGAAAGAAAAAGCGGTATGCACAGTACCAAGAGGTCTGCCAAACTAGTAGCAGGAGCTGGAAACAATGTTTTTGCGCGTGCGACTCGTTTTGGAACGCTCTAGGTGGCTGTAGGTCCCTTGTGCCACTCATGAGTGCTGGGAGTTGCGGAGAACAACCCCAAGCGCTTCGTGTTTGTAGAAAAGCGTATTTATAGCTGTATGCGTATCCCCGATCGATTCGACCCGTCACCCTCCGAGGCTCCAACCCTTGCTAAACATACGCCGATGCTCGTATATATGTGGTGTATATATCGTAGGTGTCTGTTTATTCGCCAATTTTGATGCGAAAACTTGCATCCAAGGATGCTATTGAGCGGTGCGTGGCGGCGGCCGGGGTGACTGGAAAAGTGGACGTCGTCGTCTCGTGGAGCCCCTGTCGTCTATTGGTCTGGAGCACCGACACAAAGGGGACTGATTACGTGGGAAAGGTGAGTGAGTAGAGTCGTCGTAGCAAATCCGTCCGTTGCTCAGTTCTGTTGTAGCTGATCTGAATGATACCATTACGCGATACAATTTCCATCGGCACAAGACTTGGTTTCTGCTCAAAACCGTCGGCCTAGGCTGGAATGCACGGCGTTGGATGACTGTGGTAGTTCCTGTTTTTTGTTCGCATGTAGTGACTGCTCGGCTATGCGTGAGCTATGATGTATTTATCGATTCGATACCACATTGTGGCTTGTGCTTTTCTTCCACGGGCGCCTTACGTGTTTACGGTCAGCTCGACACACGCTTTGTTGTCCCGCGAGTCAGCCTTCCTAGTATATGAGCCAGCAGGAGTAGTTGACCTGCTTAGGGCGTAGCGCCGGTCAGTTACACGGATAGTACCACACCGCCCTCGCAGGCGTTCGCATCTTCGATGCTCTCATATGTCAGTTCGCAGACACGAGGCGTGGGGGCGATTGTGACTGCAAGATGTTTTCTCACCCGCGATACCTGCTGCACTACCACGCGGAAGTACTGTGTTTGTATAGAGCTGAACCTTCTCCCACGCTCCTTTTCGATCTGCCCATCTCGCGCTTCTTGCCGCCCGTAAGTGCGAGGTGCTCTCCCCACGAGGTGGCGAGCTGGTGGTCTCACGAAGTCAGTGTCTCCGTGCCGAAGCTCATACATCACTTGCCTCACGCGCGTCGCTCGAGCAACAATGCGCCCGAGGGTGGCATTGTCACCACCTGGCCGACCGAGCTAGCAAAGCTATCGAGCGTCGTGGGCACAACCCTGTGGATCGATGGAAGGCACATCCGCGGGCAGATTTCTTCCGGCGCATATAGTGCAAAGCAAACCCTGCAGCAGGCCGTGACGGCCCTGGCATTAGCCCACGGCAAGGAGGCACCCGACTTTGAGAAGGGGGCCGTGCCAGCGACATCCACCCCAGTCTGGCGCCAGCCCCAGCCGCTGCATCGTTGTGATGCTGTGTACCAGTGTGATGATACGGATCGCGGTGGTACCATCACCAGTCCCCCCCCCATGAATGCGCTACGCCCTGGGACTTTGGGGGGACCAGCTCCGGTGTCCGGCACGTGGCACCACCCCTTCCCAATCCAGGAACAGGTACGCCAACAACCCATATATGCAGCCCCTCCGCTGTCAGCACTGACGATGGCTCGGGCGCCGCACCAGGAGCCCCAAGATGCCGCGTTTGTTGGGACTGTGGGCGGACCACCTCCGGTGTCCGGCACGTGGCAGCAACCCTTTCCCGACCAGCAACAGATGCACCCCCCACCCCAGCTAACTGAACATAATCTGTATGCGGCGCATCAGCAGTCGTCACCGATAATGGTCCCAGAGCCTTACCAGCCTCCCCCAGGTGCCGAATTTGCTGGGACTATGTGCGATCCAGCTCCGCTGCACCAACCTGACCCTTGGCAGGGACAGGTGCTGCCTCCACAGGAGATGGTCCAACAACTACACGTGGTTCATCAGCAGCCACTGATGATGCCTCGAGGGCCGTACCAGGGGCCCCCGGATGCCGGATATGCTGGGGGTGTGGGAGACCCAGCGCCACCATTCGATATGATGCATCAATCTCACCCTCGCCAGGGACAGCCGCCACCCCCACAGGGGGCGGTCCACCAGCTATCTGTGGTGCAGCAGCAGCAGCAGCAGCAGCAGCAGCCACCGGGTATGGTTCCAGAGCCGAACTGGGGGCTCTCATGTGCTGGATATACTGGCACTGTGGACGACCCAGATACGGTGCTCGGCATGATGCACCAACCTGACCCTCGCCAGGGACAGTTGCCGCCTCGACAGGGGGCGGTCCACCAGCTATCTGTGGTGCAGCAGCAGCAGCAGCAGCAGCCACCGGGTATGGTTCCAGAGCAGTACTGGGGCCCCCCATGTGCTGGATATGCTGGCACTGTGGACGACCCGGATACGGTGCTCGGCATGATACACCAACCTGACCCTCGACAGGGACAGATGCGACCCCCAGACCAAATACTTGCGGCCCCGCAGCAGTCTCTGAATATGGTTCGGGGGCCGTACCAGAGCCCCCCAGGTGCTGGATGGGACTGGACCGTAGAGGATCAAGTGGCTGGTCCGCGTGCCTCAGAGCCCGGCGAATTCTCAAGGGAAGCGCGAGCGCATTGGGCAGGGCGGTGCTAACCCTCACGTTGTTTGTGGGCTCACCTAGGTAATCAGCTGCAACAAGTCCTTGACAAAGCACACCCACCCGCGTGATTCGCAACGAGTAATTCAAATTCGGTTGCCAAGAAGGAGCTGTGCCAATGGCCTCGACCCTCGAGACGAGGCCGTTGCCGTTGGTGTGCAAGGAAGTGCGGACAACTGCATCTCAGCAATGAAGTTGCACCCGCGATTTGTTGTTGCGAATCTTCTCTGGTTGTTGTGCTGCTTGGGTTTGGCCAGCGTCGCAGACTCGATGGAGTTTGTGTACAACTTAGGGATAGGGAACAGCAAGGGAGGGTGTTGGGAGGTTCTACAATCATAAGGGAATGGTGAGGACTAAATAACGTATTCCTCCGTTGTACTTGCGACTTGCGAAGACCCACCTTCGTTTGGCTATTGTTATGGGGCTGCAAAGGACGACGGGCTTTTTGTGTTAGTCGGATCTGGCCACTGTACAAGCGAAACCTAAGAGCGCCTCCAAAACAACGGGACGGGGGGGGGGGGGCGGGGTGGAGTTTGGGGGGGATTGGGGACATCTAGAAAATTATCGTATTCGTTGGTTGCTTTGGGGGCAGTAGCAGTAGTAGGCGGGGGCTTCGGAATTTCGCGGCGGGGGGTCGTCAGGGCTACTACCATGTTGCTTCGCCTTCAAACATACTGCGATGCATGTCTACCGTAACGCCCCGCCTTCGGTGGACGAGTGGAATAGGTCTGCAGGTAGATAGATGTCACGGGTCTGCAGGACGCTGTGACGCGTCTACTCTGTACCTTCGGCTGGTTGCTCGTTGTGTCCACTACAGAAGAAGAGTTAGTTGCGATGGCGGAGGCGGAGGGTATGCAGGGGTTGCTATTTTACGATCAGCAGGTGGGGTTTTTTTCCGTCGTCGGGAGTAGAGACGCAGGCTGCTGTGCTGGTTGTTTGAGGACACCTAGGGTGCCGTGCTGCGCAGCGCAGCTCGCACTAAATCCCGTGACCAACTAAAACTCGATTCACATCGATGTACGCAAGTTTGCGTGTACACGGGGTGATTCTGTTTTAGGTTTCGAGGGTATGGAGGAGGAGGGTAGATTTGCGTTGAGTCCAAATGAATGCATGGACGAGGTCATTGTCCATAGGGTAATGCTTTGGGGAAACAGAGAACATACTAGTTGGAGGAGACGATTAGTATCACGTTCGAGCGAGAAGTATTTGACGTGACAGATGGACAACCCGAGCGTTACCGCAAATATATTAGTAGGTGGGTGGGTGTCGGTGGGGTAGGGTGAGTTATGGTTGGGTGTGGGTGTAGTTGCGTCGATACGTCACTGTGATATTATTTCTGCTCATTTCGGATCACTTATTGTAAGTATTGGATTGGATGAGGTGCCCAGCACCGGCCGGTGCTCCCACCAAAGCTTCTTGCTCCCTTACTGACCACTGGCCCGGAGTCCTATTTCTTCCCTTCATCTAAACTTGCGTTAGTTGTAGCAATATCTCCGTGCGCAGACAGCAAAGTCTTCTGCCAAAGCCGGTGTCAACGATAGGTCGGACGCGTTGGTCAAGTCTGCTGCAGTTGCTTTTTAGCCATCACTACCCTGGTAGTAGATCCAGCGTTATATCATGCCATTTCCTCCGTCTTCCAGTCACCAGTTCGAATTTTCTTGTCCATTGGTGTTCCCGTGAAATACTTGCTCCGGGAGTCACCTGAGCCAATGCAATGACTACTATGATGAATAACTGGGCAGCCCCCCCGCGTGCAGACGCCTCTGCAGGGCTGCGCCCATGCGCGGCGCGAACCGCTCCGTCGCCACGCTCTCATATCGTAAGACTATCGGAGACCGGTGTTCCTTGACGAGATGTCACCCGATACTATTACGGGGGACCATAGTAAATAGGACCTACGGTACAGATAAACACCTCTACTCGTACGTTTACCTATTTTTGCTAACAATGTTTGGTCCTCTTTACTATGGCCCCCCGAAATATGTGTGGGTGACAGGCGCCGACGCCGGAGCAGCCACAGGAGACGATCGCGTCTGCGACCTATAGGAGCATATAATCTCCGAAGTGTTTATCCCGTCCGTCGTGTTTTATCGAGGGTCACGGGAAGCATGGGTGTGCAAGTGACCTCTCTTCGTCTGGCTTTCCAGTTAATCTCATCAAAGTTGTGGTTCGAGCCTGTTTTCCCAAAAAGTGGAACCACCTTCTTGATGTCACTATTACCCTGGAGAAAAATTGCTCGCGCAGTCCGACCAACATGCCAATCGGCTAGGTACTTTGGGGGGGGGGGGAAGGAATTCAGCTCTGAGAGACGAGATCTCGATTTTTTTCCTCGAAACTTGTTAAGATCGAAGGTCGGGACACTTTCTATCCCTAGACAGGTTTGGCTATCAAAGGTACTCGTTGGTACTCACTTGTGTTGTTTGCTAGAGATAGAAGAATAGTAGCTTTATTAGTTTCGTACACGTTGAGACTGAGAGCAAGGCTCGTGCCCGTCTAAGATACGCCTCTCAAGTTCCACAAATACGTTCCCAATACCTGAGTCCAGGTAATTACCGGTGTTGAGCTTCATTCAAAGCAGTACCATGACACTAGCCCACTCTAATTGAGCTGTATGTGTAGAATTATGGGAAATTCGTGGGAAAACCGATTCCAAGACCTAAAACATCAGTCGAAGATGCGGCTCCGCAAACCCCACTCCCAACCCTCTAAACGGCACAGTAACGAAGCCGACAAGGTGCGTCAAAAAAGATAAAGAACGGAAGGCCTAGCTTCAAGGGGCAGGAATAAATCGTCAACGAAGGCCATCGCCATGCCACCCGCAATGTGGGTAGGGCGAGAAAGTGTCTACGAAAAAGCAAGCTCGGTGTGATACTACTATTAGTACTACTGCAGTAGTTGTACTTCGAGTGTGCTTTCTACGGGGTATGTAAGTTTTAGAGTCTACCAGGTACGATACAAAATATGACATTTTTCAGTACGTAATGAATTCACTCTATCTACCAGGTTTACCATAAAAGGCTACAGCTGTGGATACGATATATGTACTCCTTGAAATTTTCGGGACGCGTTCTACGACCGGGGGTAGGGTATCACTTTCTCGGCCAAGTTGAAACTTTCTTGGCTGATGGGGGCTCCTCAAAACGCGCAACTGCACAAGACCGTTTCGTTTACAATCATTTCGGTGTGTGCCTACTCCTGTAGCCTACGGAGATCGGTCATCGAGTTTGTCCATTTATTATTCAACAGAAGTCAGTTTTTTAGAGGAGGGATATCTTACGGGGGACAGTAGTAAATAGGACTAAATATTGTTGGGAAAAATAGGAAATATATAGGTTTGTGTGTGTACCGTAGGTCCTATTTACTACGGTCCTCCGTAATAGTAAAAAGCTCTCCGCAAGTGAGGAGCTCCAGAAAGAAAAAGGCGACACTCATGCCGTAGAATGCCCCTCGGCTATTATTACGGGGGTCCATAGTTAACGGAACCAAATTTTGTTAGTAAAAATAGGTAAATATATAGGTTTTTATGTATACCATAGGTCCTATTAACTATGGACCCCCGTAATAGTAGATACACAACGAACACAAAACCAGAAAACCGCGAAATATATTTTGGGGTACTTGCTCAGTCAAGGAACGACGTCAGGCACTAACTGCTGGACCCAAAAATATCACCGTGGCGTGAAAAGGTCTCTGGGCAGTGGAAGTGGGTTTTTGAGGACCCGCATCTTCTCTTTGTGTTCTGCGGTAGGCCGTGGAACCGGTGTTCCCACGAATCTCGGAACCGTGCTTCTGCTTATACGGCTGGTCAGGGTGGGCTGGTGTTATGATACTGCCCTGGAAAGCCTGGTCAGGTCCAGCATTTAGAGATAGGGGAAAGGGGTGACGTATTGCTTGGTAAAGGGTAGCAACCGTTAAGTGTAATGCAGTATGGATCTAGGGACCGACTACTGCTAGCGGGTAGGTGTGCTTCTGGCTCTGCTCTGGTCACTCACACAAGGTGCTTCGCGATGTCAGAAGTCACAGGCTCTTACATTAGTTGCTGCTTGCCTCGCCGGGTGTCTTCTGAATGAATGGGCGAGGCATTCATCAGTAAGGCAGGCGATAACGCCTGCCAGGTATGATGAGGGGACGCTTGCTACAAATCACAATGCCGCAACAGGGGGAGAGGGGATACTACAACACAACTCCTCTTGCACGAGTGAATCTTGGACAAGGGGTGTACGGGTGGGCCAAGTACCTCAAGGCACAAGGGCACCGGAGAAGCTGGGTGTTGGCGCGGGTCGCTTATTTGTGTGTGTCTGTTATCGATTCCCGTCGCTTGCTGTATGGACGCCAATCGTTAGGCACCGCATGGAAGAACGTGCGTAGGTCCTAGGCTTCTGAATAGGGGGGTCAGCCGGACTAGAACATGTTTTCGGGTGTAGAGTCCTTAATAATAGGTTGATACCCAGGGAATAGGTTCACCAGGTGCAATATAGATGTAGTAGGTGTAGGTTCAGCAGGTTCAGTAACTCATTGGGAAAGAGGGAGCCACATTCGTGCGACTTCGGAACGGAAAATAATCGATACTACCAGGCACGTGACGCTGGACAACAGGAAAGCAAAATTCAAAGAAAAAACAAAAGCAAAGATGGGACAGAAAAAAGGGAAAATCAAACATCGTTTTATTTTTCAACCGCTTCGTAGCTTCGACGAAAACGAGAACGTGATGGACGGAGGAAAACCCACGTGCTCACAGAGGACATTTCTGACGAATGCGCCAAACGTCCTTGTACAGGGTGCCCACCCCTCCCCAGACAAAATCGAAAGAGCGAGAACAAAAAACGTCAGCCGCCGAGCGCGCGCCGTCGCTTCCTACCCCCCCCGCTCCCCTCCACCCCCACGCGTGCGTCATCATAGACCTAGGTCCAAAAATACTTCAGCCTCTCTACAAAATTACGACAAAATAGCTTACGACTGACGGAGGGGGCGGGGGCGGAAGCGGGGGTAGGGCGGGGGGCTCCTCAGCAACGTCCCCGCATCATTCAGAATCGATTATGCGTCTGCTGTTACCATCACTCGGTGCACCGCGCTGAGGCTGCTCACAACAAAATAAAACATAAACCCAAACAGGTGGCGACAACAAACGCGCCGATACCCTCTGAAAAAAAACAAAAAAAATAAGAGGAGTGCATGACCACACAGTGCACAACGCACAGCAGTGGCTCCGCGATGCAGCACCTACCTCCTCCGGCTCACTGCACCACGTCCCCCACCCCCCCCCCACCCGTCTTCTGTCCCCGAGCTCATAAAAATATTGCAAACATGTACCAGTATGGCAAACACGCCCTCCGGCACGCGGGGGTCAAAATCCAGCCGGCCGCCACAACGGCCGCCAATGCTGCCCTCGCCGCCGCGTGTTCCGCTTACAGTCACGGACAGAGCTACTGTAATACATCTTTATTAAAGTTGTGGTGGGTTTGGTGCAGTGCGCCCCTTATCCGTTCTGTTGTGCGACCGACAGAGATCCGTTGAAAGCGGGCAACGGTTGCCTTCCCGGCTGGAAGTATGGAAGTACCCTTCCCCTCCTGCCCCCTCTGCCCCCTCGTCCCCCCAGGTCATCGCTGCTCTAGGAGCTCGCCCGAGTACCAGTTGAGGTGTGCGCGGAGCTGGAGGGACGAGGCAAAATGAGCGATGGGCACGCATGGGTGCAGGTAGGATGGGGCAGGGGGGTGGGGGGGGGGGCAGGGGGGGGGGGGTTCACGTTACAACAAGCCCGGTACAACTGCAAATGTGCGTTTTGGGGCCATCTTACTTGGAATTAGAGTAGGTTAATCCCTTCAGTGTGAAACCTTTTCGGGACAAAAACTATCGGGCTTCGAGTGGGGTCAGTGTTGCGGAATAAAAACAAAACTAGTTGAGGGAAAACGGACCAGGGGAACAAAAAAAGCCACCCCGAGGGGAAGGAAAGCAAGTGGACTTTGTAATTGTCGTAATTTTTCTTCGTGTGGGCGAGTTTCTGAATGGTTGATTTCCACGCAAAACGCGTATCGCGTGTCTGCTCTAAGTAGGGCGTGATGTTGTATGTATTTCAGCGGGTGCGCTTTTTTTTTTTCTCGCTTGCTCCAGAGGACACGCGTGTGCTGGTCGACACACTCAATACAACCCTTGGCGTCCATGTTTCGGTTTTATCTGCTTGCTTTTTGTTGTTCTTGGACAACAACATGTAGCTATTTCTCGAGAGGTTGGAAATTAAGCACATATTGAACCTTGTCGAATGGCGAACATGATAACACTGTAGCACTTTACTGCAGTAGTGTTATTATGCACAGTGCTACCATATACCTGGTACGGCATATACAGTCAAATAGCGGCGTTTCTCGCTTGGTCGGAGTCCCATTGAAAAAAAACGCCTCGTCCCCTTGCCCTTCCCTTATCTCGTGCCGACTCGGCCAAAGTCCACCGCCGCTCATTTCAGGAGAGGGGGAAGGGGTGGGAAAGGCAGGAGGGGGAACCTTCCTTCTGCAAAACTTTAGGCAGGGGGGGGGGGTCTTCTCTCCACGAAACCCTCAGGGGGGGGGGGAGAGGGGGTCCTCTCTACTAAATCCCCAGGGAAGGGAGGGGGGTCTACGCAAACCTTAGGGGGGGGGGGGGGGTTCTTCTCCCGACAAATCCTCAGGGGGAGAGGGCGAGGGGTCCTTCCTTCTCTCTACGAAACCCTCAGGGGGGGGGGGGGGTTAGGGGGGGGGGGTCCTTTTATCTAAGAAACCCTTACCTGTCTGGCTGCTGCGAAGGGGAGGTCACGTGGTACGCCTACCCTGTCCCTCAGGTACTCCATGCACAGCTGAACCTGCACAGACACAAAACACAAGCACCAAAACAACAGAGAGGAAACCACAAAAAACACGGTCGATAGCTGAACGATTGGCCGACTGCAACCGTGATTTCGGCGACAAGCCAATATGTACCATATTACTCTGTTCGGACCGTGAATGTGAGCACCCTTCCGGTATTTAACGTGAATATTCAAACGTACCATACATTTCCGGATAGTGCCTGCACAATTGGAACCAGAGTTGAGGATTTTCTGTGATACCTGATATACACAAAAAAAAATAGACAGGGGTCGATCGAGTCGGGCGGCATTCTCTCGCCGTTTCTGCTGACAATATCGTCGTGTTGTGTGTGTATTTATACCTAGTACCGTACCTGGTCAACGGGGTTCTTTTGCGACAGTCCCGCCGCCCTAGCCTCCTCGTGTCCCTCCAGAAGGGCATGGACCACGTGCCTGTCCGTCGGGATCGTGGATAACCGACGGGAGGGGCAAGGAAAAAAGAGCGTGAACAATTAACCGACCGAGGCAAGACATGACAAGTAAGACACACAAGACGAGAAAAGAACGCACCAGATGATACTTAAAACCCCCCCCCCCCCCCCCCCCCCCCCCCCCCCCCCCCCCCCCCCCCCCCCCCCCCCCCCCCCCGACCCGAACCTTGACACTAGGATTAAGATATGTATCTTGATGAATGTGATAGTACCAAAGCTAGAATATGCAGGAGAAGTATGGGAAGGGAACGCGAAACTCGTAAAACAGTTGGAAACAGTACAAATGACAGCAGCTAAAAACATCCTAAGATGCTCAAGTACGACTAGTAATACAATATTAAGAGCAGAACTGGGAATGCGCCCACTCAAGACAAATAGAGACATGAGAAAGTTGAACTGGCAATATAAAGTAAGGAACATGCCAAACAAGAGGTTGCCAGCCATAGTTGATAGAGCTGTATGTGAGAAAGTATCAAAAGGACGAGCTGGAATAAGGTGGGATGGCGTAGTTGAGAAAGTATGGAAGGATCTAGGGGGAAACCAAGTAGAGATGATGTCCGCCGGGAAGTTTGGGAGGTACAAGGCAGAAGTAGAAGAAAGGATAGAAAGAAGGGAAAGGCTAGCGCTAAGAAACAAGGTGGAATCGGAAAAACACTTGGAGATATACGGGGGATTGCGGGGGAAGGAATAGGAATGAAAACGTATTTGCATGGCCCAATGGACATCGCGAAAACGCTGAAACTGCGCTTTCGTGTAGGGGACCTGGACCTGCCAGAAAGAAGAAAGAGGTACACCAGTAGCCGGGAAGAGGAGGAAGTAGACGCACAGATGTGCCCGTGTGGCAAAGCAATAGAGAGTAGAACTCACATAGTAGGAGAATGTGAAATATACAAGGAGGAACGGGATGTGTTAGAAGAGATGAGGAAAATAGACGAATGTGACATGGAGGAGTTTGATACAATGAATAGCAGCGAGAAAACGATCGCTATCCTAGGAGATAGATGGTGGCCACAGGAGGCCAAACAGGAAGGGGATAAGATTAGCAAAAAGTTTCTATGTAATTTATGGAAACAACGTGATGAGCGCCCAATTGTTGGAGGTGTCTCTATTAGGAGTAGGAACGGTGCTCCGTCTCGAAAGGGATGCGTAGTCAATGGTCAAATGACTAAGGCAGCAACAAATGAGTAAGCCCCCCCCCCCCCCCCCCCCCCCGCCGCCCCTGCTATTTCACGCCACGCCCAACCCTTGGGGCTCAATACGCACCTGATGCACTCCCTCCCCGCCCCCGAATCCCATCTCTATGCAGCACCAACGGGCGCTTCGAAACCCCTGGTGAGCGTGGCATTACTCGGCCAAACCCCTGCCCCCGCCCCTTCCCCCTCTTTCGCGCCAATGCCCAACTAACGCGGCTCAACAGGCAGTCACCTCCCCCCCACACACACCCTCCCAACCTCCCGTCTCCTTTCCCCTCCCCCCCTCTCCCTCGCCCCTGGCTACACCGGAAATTAAACTAACTCATTGAAGCTGTCATCCATATGCAAGTCCGCCTCACGAGCGGTTCTTAGTAGGATGCAGCTCACCCTTCATGCGACTCGCCGCACACCTCACGGCGCTTCGCGCTTGATGCAAGCAATGTCTGCCTGGTCGATGAAAACCCAACATGCTCCGTCCCGGCATTGTGGGGATACGAGGGTCTATGGTCATACGACTACGGCCATGCATGAGATCGAGTACATCTCTCCTATCGAGTACACCCCCCCCCTCTCCCTCGCCTTTCCTCCCCTGCCCTCCCCCATCCCCACCGCTCCCCCCCCACCACCACCCCGGGTCCCACCTCAACGCAGCATCGACGGGTGCCGCAAAGTCCTCGTTAGGCTTGGCGTTAGGGTCGGCCAGTTCCGCCGCCACCCCGGGGACGCCGGGCATACCAACCCCCCTCAGTGCGAACGGCACGATGGCCTTGCGGTTTCCGACGAGCTTGGCGGCGGCTAGGCGCCTGGCTAGGTCGTCTGGGAAAAACTCGGAACCTACCGGCTCGAGGCCTCCCGCGGGTGTCAGGGGTAGGTGCCAAGAACCTGCTTTTAGTGCATACGTATAGGTGGTCGTTTTCGTTGTTACATAGATTATGCAGAGAGCCGTTAGAAAAAAAAAAAACACACACACACACACACACAAATGTATAATAAGGAGCAGTTGGTGCCCATAGGGATGTCTACACGGCAGGGGTTGAGCCTGCTAAAAGAGCCGTCGGAAAAAACGTGTACCTGAGGGGCTTCTAGCTTAAGATTTTTTTTTACCGATCCGCCGAAGGATTGAAAAACAATAAAAAAAAAAGAGCCGTTACCAAAACCATGCACATGGAGAGGGTTGTTTTCTACAAAAAAAGAGCCGTTATAAAAAGTAGACACATGGGAATTTCCATACAAAGATAGACTTTTCAAAATTGCCATGCACGTGAGGTTTGTAAAAAAAAAAAAAAAAAAAAAGAGCCGGTACGAAAAAACGTGCACGTGGGGATGTCTTTAAAAAAGGCTGTTAGAAAAAAGCCTGCACACGCATGGAAGACCGTTGAAAGAAACCTTTTCCAAGGGGGAGGGATTACCTAAAAGATCCGTTACAAAAAACAATCAAAACGGGGATTTATACGACAAGAGCAGTTACAAAACCACGAGCATGGGGCAGTTTTGCATAAAGTTGGAAGGCGATAACGACAGCAGTATTATACCACCCATATTCAATACCTGGTAGTAGACAAAATAACTCCAGTCGCCCCCGTTACGACAACTGACTGACGGGTTTTCACCCGCTCGTTCGGCAAAAAAAAAAAAAAAAAAAAAAGCACGACCGGATACCGACTACACGCCTGGAAAAATACAACAGATCCGGTACGAAAAAGCATGCCCATGGAGGTTTGCGGTTGGATGCGGCGATGGGGGGCAGAAAGGACGCAACGACCATCCCGGAGCACCACAGGCACCAGAAGCATCCCGACCCCCCCCCCCCCCCCCCCCCCCCCCCCCCCCCACCCCCCCCCCCCCCCCCCCCCCCGGCCATGCATGAGATCGAGTGCATCTCTCTTATCGAGTACACCCCCCCCCCCCCCTATCTCCCACTTCCTGACCCTGTGGCCGACGCGGCCTCAGATAGTTAAGGACGTTCATGGCCGGCAAGTACGTTTGAAGAGCTTGCTTGGCGCGAAACACGCACATCGGCGTTTGCAGCTGGAGGCGGCAGTATTACTGTAGTACTAACACATTGGCCGATGCGCGCCCAGCGCTCGAAAAAAAAAAAAAAGAGAGAAGGGCGCAGCAAAAGCTGGTGGCAAGCGACGACCAGCCCAGGGAGAAAAGAGGACGGGCGGAGGGACGGCGGTCACCCACGCCGATCACAGCGGGCAGGAAGGGGGGTCATCTTCCGATAATATTTTGTAAGGACGTGGCAACCCTGCTTGTGGCGACTGCACCACCACCCTAGCGTTAGCAAGGACAACCCCGATCGGGCGTGGACGTCCGAGGAGATCCCGAAAGTACTACTCCGAAGAGTGATGGGGAGGAGGGCAACACACACACGAAAACTGAAAGCCCCCACGCCCTCCCTATCCCCGCAACCAAGGTGTGCAAACCTTACGGTCAACGCGCCGCGGCTGGTAATTTTGTTAAAGCACCGTCCTTGCCGTATATCTCGGCATTTACCCCTCCCTCCCTCCCTCCCTCCCTCCCCCCTCCGTCCCCCCGGCCCGTACCCTGCGAACACGGCGCGGAAAATTCCACCGTCACCGCTGCGCTCAGCGTTGTTCTATGTCAGCGCACCGCCCTTGCCGTATATCTCGAAAAGTATCCCCTCCCACTCGGGCCCCTTGTGACCACTTCGTGGAAAACCTTACCGCGCGGTTGGCGCTTTTTTTACGCCTCTTTCCTGCCGTATAATGACACATGGCGCATATTTCATATCTTGAACTGCGGTGAGCTTGGGCGTTTTTGCACTCATCCGACGCAGGAATAAACACATACCTGGTGAAAAAAAAACTCGTCACTCACCCTTCTCCCCCCCTCCCCCCCGTACCACCCCTGCGGCCACATTGCGGAAAACTTTACTACCGCCGCCGTTGCGATCGGCCATTTTTTCTTCAACGCACCGTCTTTGCCGTCTATCTCGTCCTTGTAAGGGACCCCCTCCGCCTCGACGCGACAGCCTCCGATCTGGGGAGGGAGGTCGTGGCAGTGCGTGTAGTAGTCCGATTTGGCCCCCGGTAAACCTCACGGGTGTCCATCGCGTCGAACCACCTGGGGGGCGAGCGTGGGCGCCGATGGTCATGTTTTTATTTTTGATGAGAACGAACGCGAATCTAGGAACCGTCTGGACAGCCACGGGCGACCTACACGTATGTGTCATATTTGCACAGGCATACAGGTAGGTGCCCACGGACAACACAGGCACATACAGACAACGCAAAAGAAAAAGACGCAAGTCACAGGACAAAATACAGAAACACGGACGACCACGCGTATACCTAAGCCACAAACGCAAAACACAAAGGTGTAGCAACCACACATACAGGCAGACAGACAGACAGACAGACAGACAGACAGACAGACAGACAGACAGGCAGGCCTGCCAAACACGGCAGAAGATGCTTGCGGCCACGCCGCCCGCACACACGAGACCAGCAAAAGCAGTAATCATATATCACCCAAAAGCAGTTGCAGTAGCAGTACCAGTAGCAGCACCAGTAGAGGCCTCCCTACCCTCTAAAACCAACGCACCTGTCAATGTTCGGCCACCTAGGGTTTCCCCTAACAACGAGGCCTTTGTAGTACGGGAGAGACGCGCTCATCCGCTCGAGGAAAGGCGTGTACATGAGGTCAACGTAAGACAGTTCTTTGCCTTCCGAGCACGAAATTGCATCGGTGAAGGGGAGGAGGCGGAAGGGAAGGAAGGGGGGCGTGGGTTGGACACGAGGCATCGGCAAAACGAAAGGCTTCGAGCTCCAGACGAACACCCTTGCACAGCTGGGCAGGTCAAGCCTTCCAAGGGCTAGGCGTTTCGGGCTTAAAAGCTCAGGGTTTTCGGAAAAAGCCTGACTTGGGTCAACGGCAAAGGTCGATAAAGGCTGTAACGTGCACGGCTGAAAACCTTAAAGGCCACTCGAAAGGAAGATTCAAGGCTGACGTCTTCGGATTTCACGACTGAGGGCTCACGTCAAGGGCCACGAGAGTCAAGGGTCAAAGCTTCAAGACTCTAGGGCAAACCATTTTCCCGGCTTTCAAGGCCCCGCGTCTTGTTTGTGAATTTTGTGCGAGGGATGGTGTGAGGCAGTGGAGGAAGGGATGGGGGGGAGCGAAGAGAACAACAACCGAGCATCTAAAAATGAAACAAAACCACGGCTATTTAAAACGACACGAGCAGTGAGCCCCCTCATGCGTGTTCGGCAGCAGCCTAGAGCGCGCGAATCGAATTCGGCGGGTGGCCACGTTTTGATTGCCATACGGTGGGGAGTGTAGCTACTGTATGGGCTCGAACCGGGCACGCGAGCAAAGATACCGAAGCAACGGGTTTCCTCAGCACCGACAGTCTCGAACAATGGACAACTCAGCGGCGGCCAGGCGTCACCTAGGAAGTAAGGTCCACCGCTATCCTGGAGTGCGGCATTGACTTTGTCCGCGGCCGCCACGAACGACACCGAGTTCATTCCGGAGCTGGTGAGCCACCGGAACCTTCCGAGAGGAGCGGTTTGCGGTGTGGGGTATCATAAAAGGACGGGGAGATGCGAGCAGGCCGATCAATAGACAGACAGACAGGCAGGCAGACAGACAGGCAGGCAGACAAAACACAGACATAAACACAGACAAAAACACAGAGACAGACAGACGGACAGAGAGACAGACAGAGAGACAGAAAGACAGACAGACAGGCAGGCATACAGACAGACAGACAGACAGACAGGCAGGCAGACAGACAGACAGACAGACAGACAGACAGACAGACAGACAGACAGGCAGGCAGGCAGGCAGGCAGACAGACAGACAGACAGACAGCAGACAGACAGACCGGTCAACCATTAATAATCCGTTTTAGGGCTTCAAAGGGGGGGAAAGAAATAGACGAATCAAAAACCGACAGGAGTTACAGCATCGGCAACACCAAGAAAACCCGGGTTTCTGGGGGGGCGTACCGTATATAGGGTGTGTCCGAACTCCACTGCAAGGGTGTAGATCGGACAGCAGAGCAGCGCCAGCGATAGGCGTTGCCCTGCTGTTCCCCAGCGTACTGCCTTTAATCTTTCATTTGGGCGTCGGCGAAGAATCTGGTTGGAACCAATTCGGTCAAGTTTCTTTGTTGTCTGTTTCCAATATGAAAATGACCCCAACCCATGGAAGCTTCTCGAGAGTTAGCCCAATCCAAGAAGAATTTGAAAAAAAAAAGAAGCAAAAAGTGGCCAAAAACGCCGCGTGCAGCCTGCTTATTCTTGGGTTGGGTTGACTCTAAGGAAGGTTCAAAGGGTTGGATCCGTTCCAAAATGGGAAACAGACCACAAGAAACCCAACCAAAATCGGTTCCAACCAAATTACTCGCATTCGAAGCTAACAACCCTAATTTACCTCAGTTACGAAGGTTGGACAAATGACACACGCGCGCGCCGCGCGCGTGGCATATGACGCCGTCACTCGGCTTGCTGCTGCTGCTGCTGCTGCTGCTGCTGCCTGCGCACGCGCTCACACTATCATCGCGCGGCAACATCCTAAAAAATCAGAACCAAAAGCAGAACCAAAATACGGCGTGTGAACACAGAGGGATACAAGCTTTTCGTGCCCATCGTGGGGGCTGATTACCATTACGGGGGGCCAAAGTAAATAGGACCTACGATAGACACAAAAACCTACATATTTCCCTATTTTTACCAACAATACTCGGTCCTATATACTATTAATATGGTCCCCCGTAATATCATGTACCACTCTTGTCCCCAAACATAAAGAGCCTTCACACATCAACATGAAATACGAAGCGATTCCTATATTTTCGACCAGCGCGGTGCGGTATATACCGTATATACCACCGTGATAAAACGGTTGGCAAGGCCGTACTTTGCCTTTTTTGGGGTCGCTGTCGCTGCACCCTACGTAGGCGAGGTCTTCAAAAGGATGAGAACCCTTTTACTGTAGGCCTGGCAGTCCGATTTAGGGGACAAACTACTTGGAATTAGAGTGCTTCGTCCCCAAAATGAGACTGCAGTCCCAAGAGGATTATAAGCGTCAAGCGAGTTTTTTTTCCCCCCGAACTCGATGTTTCTCTAAAGTTATACATACGGATAGCTCTAAGCACTTACGAGGTACATTGACAGCTGCATCCCCGTTTTTGGAACATGGTCACCAGGTATCAGAGTCGACATTCGCGGTGTGTGCCTGCGTGCGTGCGCCTGTATCTTCTGGAAAGCTTCGTGGGCCGTTTTCATCCCCTTTTTTTCGTTTGTCGTTTTCTTGTTTCCATGTAGGCGTCGAAGCCCCACTCGCGCCTTATCACCGCAAGCTCATTGACGGTCCGCAAGCTGCCGTTACGCCGAAACGGTGACACCGTTCCACACCTCTGGCACATCATGATCCATCTGATCTGTCTACTGTAGATCATCTGCAGTTCCTCAGCTGCCGTTGTGAAAGGTTGTGCAGGGTCTGTACAGTACAGATCCAACCCAGGAAACATGCGCTACATCATGCAGATTACACGGGTCCCACTCGGCAACATGAGCTAGATCATTCAAGGCCTGGAATATATATATATATATATATCTGTCTTGAAAGATCTAGATCATGAACTGTGTGGGAACCGATTATCTATCTGACCTGTTTCAAGGTGTGCACCATTTCTGCACACATCGCCACCGAGACAAAAGGCAACAAAGAAGGGAGCAAGTTGCGCCTCCACCTCAGCTTTCACGTGCCACTAGTAGCAACAGGAGCAACAGCAGCTGGTGTTATAGCAGCAAGATCGATAGCAAAAGAAACGGCAGCTACAAAAGGCAGCAGCAGCTAGTACACAAAAGCAACAGCAACAGCAACAACGACAACAACAACAACAACAACAACAACAACAACAACAACAACAACAACAACGGTAACAGATCCATCAACGCAAACACCACCACCACCACCATGACCAGAACGGCCATCATCGTTGCCACCACCGTTACCACCACCGCGTGACAAGCGGTGCCTAAGGGGCGCGACCTTAACGACACTTTCTGCTCAGTATTTCGTTTTTTTTTCGTATTTCGATCATAACTTATCAATAAACACGAAAACAAAGAACGTAAACCTTTGCGTTTTTGGGTTTATTTTTCTCGCAATTTCAGACGAAAGAGTGTGAAAGGTGTACAAGGCGCTTCGCTCCGCGGGCAGCCTACGCCGCCCGCTACGCTCGCTCAGGAAGGAAACATCAAATTACGCAAAGCGGACAGAGGTCCATGATTGAATATTGTTTTTTTTTTATGGCCCCTGTAGTTAGCTGCAAACTGGCGACTTGATAAAGCCAAGAGTCCCGCCGCCATGCTTCAGGAGAAAACAGCTCGGACGCCACATATGCTTCGCGTCGCGGGCGGTTTTCCGCTACGCTCGCTCACACGTCGTACATATGTACATACCCCAGGTAGGGTACTTATTTTCTTCTTTCGATATGCTCTGTGTCTGTGTACTTGTCGTATGTACGAAAGATAAAGCACAGAACGGCACAGCAACACAGCAAAAACATTGAAAATGAAACCGAAAATGTCTAAAAGAAATAAAATTCCCGTCCCCTTTCGTGTAATAATTTACTACTTGAGTGGAACACCTTACACCAGTCAAAAAAAGAAAAAAAAGAAAAAAAGAAAAAATGTTACAGCAGAGCTTATCTCTCAGCCTCGTACGCCGCCCGCCCCTCTCGCGACCATCTCGCCACCGATTCAGTCCGGGTAAAGCTTCCCTCCCTCTCTTCCACAGTGAGCCCCGTCGCCCGCCTCGCGTGAAGCCCGGTGCTCACCGTGGACCTCGACGCAAGCTCGACAATGTTGGTGCTCATTCGGGGTACCTCCCTCTTGTGACTCTCAGCCCGGTCGCAAAAAATAAGCACCACTTGAATATTATCTTAAAATCCCGAACGACCCTTAAATACTCGTACGTACTCTATCCAAAATCACAAATGGAGGCCAGACAGAGCCTATTGACGCATCCCTCGTGTCTCCAGGCACACGCGACGCCTAGGCACGAAAGCGGCGACCGCGCTCCTTGCAACTCCCCCTCTACTCGCCAGCATCCGCTGACACCCGCGACGGTGCCGGGTTCGCCCGCGCAACCGTGCTCGGAGTACACGCACGCACACGAAACGAAAGAAGAAAAAAGGAAAGAAGAAGTACGACGAGAAATGGAGAAAACAAAGACTCGCTGGAACGGCCCGGCAAGTAATAAAAGGAGGCGATTCCCAAGTGGGAGCTCTGAGAGGCCAGGGATGTACCAACCGAGCACGCTCAGAGATCGAGATCTAAGTATATCTATGTGTAGAGGAACGGGCAACTTTTTAAGGACCTTTTTTTCATTTCCCCCCAACGAAATTTCATGAAGTAACGAAAAAAAAAAAAAACTGCCTCGTCGTTAACAAAGGCCTGTTCGGCAACGACCGAACCGCGCGCACTGCACTGTTATTGTTTCATGTTCATGTTGAATGGGTGCATCGAGTGTCCATATTGAGCTATAGCGTTCAGTCACTCCAATATATCGTGTTGAATGATTCGTCCAAGCCTTCAAAAATGCACTCCCTTGCGAGCGGACAAACTACTCGAAATTAAAGTGGAATCATCTTTGCAGCGGTGAAAGGGATATGTACAGTTGTGAACGTTTTGGCTATGGTAGTGCTTCTCGCGGTGCTTTATCTCACCACGCCGAAAAAATCTCCCTCTCCAGCCTGAGCAGAGGGTCGACGCGCCCCGACAGGGACGAGTCGGGCGGCGGAAGGAGAGGATTGTGCTCCGGAAACGTCGCCTCTAACACCTGCATGCAGGCCAGACCCATATACACAGTCATCGCACGCAGAGATGGACGTTGCGTGGGCGAGGGGCAGGGATGGAGGGAAGGACGGAGGGAGGGAGGGAGGGAGGGAGGGAGGGGCGGAGGGGCGGAGGGACGGAGGGACGGAGGGAGGGAGGGAGGGACGGAGTGAGGGGAATGAGGGAGGAAAAGACTGATGAAGGTACCCCCCAAAAAGACCGGTAAACATCCGATTGCTGTGTCAGCCCGGTCCCGGTGGCGTGACGTTTAGGGGGGGGGGGGGGGGGGGGGGTCCTACTTTCCCTGCGGCTACCATAATCACCATCGATAAAATACAGCCAGACAAACAGGCAAGCCGGCACGCCGGCGAGACAGCACCGTGTCGAAGTTCGGTCGCGCGCGGGGAGCGACGTATCGCAACGCATTCCACCGGATTTCCCCGCATCGCACTGCACCGTACTGCGTCGCATCGCATCGTCCGGACCCGGGCCGCGTTGCACTGCACCGCATCGCGCCACATCGCGTTGCGCCGTTTTGCACCCCCATCATACCACGTCGCATCGCACTGCACTGCTTAGCACCGCATTGCCGAGAGTAGATTGCACGGCACCCCACAGCACCGCACCGTACCTGCATGATGACGTTCGATTCTGAAATAATGCGGCCGTCGATGTTGGCCACGGGCACCGCTCCGGATGGAGATACCTGTCGGAACCAGGAAGGCTTGTCTCCGTAGCACCTCATCGGAACCTACACAGTCATCGGAAGAAGGAAGAGGAGGGAAGGGGGGGGGGGGGGGGTAGGGAGGGAGGGGTTTGAGGGCGGTAGTGAGGCGGAGAAGAAGGGGGGGGAGGGAGGGGGAGGAGGTATAGGAGAGAGGAGGAGGGGGGGGGGGGGGGGGGTACTCAAAAGGAGAGAGGAGGGGGGGGTAGGAAGAGGGTGGACGAGGGGGGGGCGGGAGGGGGGGGGGAAGGGGGGGGCAGCGAGGGGGTTGAGAAGGAGGGGCGGGGGGGTGGGGGGGCAGGAGACGACGGAGGAGGGGGGCAGAAAGCTTTGCGCGTGCGTGTGTGGACGGAGCGATATCGGTATGTCTGCCGTGGGCGGGATGTCCGTCGCTGATCTGCGTGCAAAATACTCCAGACAAACGACGATCCTCACAACCTAACCGACGCGCCCCCCACCCCATGTCCTCCTCGATGCGATGTGTGCGCGGTCGCTGCTCGCACTGACTGCTCTTCTTGCACTAACTGGGGGTGACGGATGTGGTGGTGGAGTGCGGGGGGGGGGGGGGGGGGTTCAGCACTGCCCACCTTTTCGACGCGGTAGGGTATCCGCTTCTCCTCCAGCTGGAGCCACACTTTCTCGCAGTACGGGCACCATGCCGCATGGTCTCGGTACAGCGTTACGCGAGGCTCTGGCTCCGCATACAAAGAGGCGCAGGTTAGGGGGGGGGGCGGGGGGACAGGGAGCCAAGAGGGGGAAGGGGAAGGGGGGGTCAAGGGGGGGAAGGGGAAGGGGGGTCAGGGTTGGTGGGTCAAGGGGCCTTGGGTGAAGCGGGAGGGAGGGGGGAGGGGAGGGGGGGGGGGGGGGGGGGGGGGTACTCATTATCATGCATGGTCGTAGTCGTATGACCATAGACCCTCGCATCCCTACAATGCATGCCGGGACGGCGCACGTCGGGTTTTCACCGACCAGGCAGACATTGCTTGCACCAAGCGCGAAGCGCCGTGAGGTGTTGGGCGAGTCGCATGAAGGGTGAGCTGCATCCTACTAAGAACCGCTTTAGAGGCGGATTTTCTTGCATATGGATGACAGCATCAATTCATTGATTTAATTTCTGGAGGAAGAGGGGGACTCACATGTTGCTCGCCTTACGTTGTCATTTGACAATTGACCACGCGTTCCTTTCGAGACGGAAAATTTCGGGGCATGTGCGCCAAAAAAAAAAAACGCGTTTGTAGCTACAGATTGGCAGATATGTGTCACAGGGTCGGCTGAGAACGACCCGTACGAGCTCGAAAGCCCGAGGGGAGCTGTCTCATCATTTTTCTGAAGCAAGCTGTGAGTTTCTCGCCCCGAATGATCGATGACGCTCAGAGTTGTTTCATGTCCCTCTCGCGAGCTTCCGATTCAAAGCACCTTCTCAGACGCGAAGAACCCCGCAGCACACAGTATGCACCAGGCACTGTATGTACACGCGCGATGATGTGTATATAATACTTCGAAGTGAGTACGTAAGAAATTACGCCCTTAATGATAAATGCCGCTCGATGCGTAGGTACGTTTCTAAACGCATACCCGGTACTGAAGTATAAAAATATCAATGCGATGACTGCGACCGATTTATTGCTGTCGGGCTGCTGTAGCGTTCTCCGGAGCGTACACGCTACCCGATAGAACACACGGCAGCAGGCTGGCCCTTTTCCTAACGCTAACACTGCAAAACACCACCATACGACTCTGATTCCAAGCAGTGTGTTCCCTAGCGACGGGTGGGCGCGACACACGGCAGGACCCCCCCCCCCCCCCCCCCCCCCCCCCCCCCCCCCTCCCCCCTCCCCCCCCCCCCCCCCCCCCCCGCCTCCACGGTGTTGGCACTCCCGCTGTACCTGCAAGAAAAACAAAACAAAACAACAGACTCGACTCGACGAATAAAAAACAACAAAATACACACAATGAAGCCACCTTCCCCCCTCGTGCCCCTCCCTTCCCCCACTCGCTGTTCGACAACCCAAGACAAAGTAGTCAAGACACCCAGGCAGTCGGCGAGGTGATGGTTCACGTCGTCTACTACTGGTCTCCCAGCAGGTAGGGGCAGATGAAGTGAACACGGGCGTCACCACTTACAATCTCATAAGTCAAGAGTCACAACACCCACAACTGGCCAATAGCCCGAACCGGTACGAAACCGTCATTGAAAGGGACCAAACTAACACCCTCCCTGGCTCTCTACATAACAGTGGCGAGCCAAGATAACCAGGACACAACTCCATGACCTGAATCAACCACGGCGATGGCAACAGGAAACTCGTCTCAACGACGAGCAAAACCCTCTCACTGAATACCATACAAAGCTATTGCAATCACGGAAAAGGGTTACAGCAGTAGCCGTGCCAAAAAAAAAAAATGGAAACTACCTGGAAAGGCGAAGAATGCAATGCTAGAGACCGCAAGGAACCTCGCTCCCCAGGACAAAAGCCTCCTTCTCGCCATAGACTCACACAGATCGCGACGGCAAAAGCGAGATAGCTTAAATCCTTCCGCACGACTAAAACATAGCAGTTACTCGACGCTAGAAACGTCCCAAAAAAGGAGACACCCGCGATACGTTCAACGCAGCAGTATAGTATAAAAACCGTCGTGTGGGCGATGGAACTATCACTTTTGCGGGGGACTGTAGTAAATAGGACCTACCGTACACACAAAAACCTAATATTTCACCATTTTTACTAACAATATTTGGTCCTATTTACTATGGTCCCCCGTACTAGTATCACACGCGGCTTGCAAAGATGATTCTCGACGACATCCTCGATCTCACAGCTGTTGGTTGTTTTTAGTTTTTTTGAAAAAAAAACCGATTTTGTTGTCATTTTTTTTTTTTTGTGCACTCTGCTTTGGTTCACTGTTAGCGGGGAACGTAGCTATCAGGACCAAATACGCCTATTACGGGGGGGACCATAGCAAATAGGACCAAATATTGTTGGTAAAAAAAGGTAAAAATGTAGTTTTTGTGTGTACCATAGGTCCTATTCACTATGGTCCCCCGTAATAGAAAAAATCCCGGAAGGCATATATTTTTGTGTCTTATGACGGGTCCTGATTGCTGTGGTCCTCCGCAACATCTCCTGAAAGACGAAATGAAGAAACAACGGGATGCTGTCACCGTCAAAACGAACAACCCAAATCCTCCCAGCCATAAAAAGCTACCAGGTACGTATCAGATCACCCGCAAAACACCTGCTCAGGAGCATCTTCGTTTTGTTTTTTGTTTTTTGTTTTTTCCTTTTCCTCAGGCGGATTGGTAAAAATAAAGCTCAAGCTCACCACACCTGGTACTCCCCACGGGGGGGTAAATATAATTGATTGTTGTTCTCACATTTCTTAACTCTCAAGCGAAGGAGTCCGTGGGCACACAAAGGTTCTGGAGCCCTATTAATAGGAATATCAGAGAAACCATGAAAAAATCGAAATTTGGCTGCCAAAAATACACCACGAGACGAAGAAGGCGCACACAAGATGAAATCAATATACAAACTGAACAAACATGGCCGCGGGTATATCCTCTCAACTACAACATAGAGCCCCCCCCCGTTCCCAGCACAAATCAACCTGTGGCTGCTGACTGCAGCAGCTGTTGTCTGGAGTGCTATCTGATCATGAATGAAGAAGCCCGCCCCCTATATTCTGCAACCAGGAAACAGCCACGATAAAAAAAAAAAACGCCCGCGAAAACAAAAAAACAAAAACAGTACGTAGCTCGCGCGAGTCCCACACCACCCGGAGGAGATGACTCTCCCGGGTGGTTATCTCCACCACACCCGCCCCTTTCTCGGGGGTCAGGCCATGTCGGGTCAACGTGCCCAAGCGCCAACGGTCACGGCAGCCTGCTCTGCTGTCGCAACGCGAGCTATGGGTTAAATTGACACACGAAGTTTGAAGGTGGAAAGTGGTGAGATTAAGCTTCAATTTTACTAATCCCCGGGAGGACAAATAAATCAAGCTTTAATTTTACCAATCCCGGGAGAATAAATAAATCATATGTTTGAAAAAAAAACACTATATATTGCCAGTCTACAAAATTACACCCTTCATGGCGTGACTGCGTTTTTCTTCTCGTTGAGGTGCTGCTGCAGACACACTCGAAAATCGTCCATCGCGTATATATACAGCTTCTCTACCAGGGGTCGTCGTCCTTATCGATTTTGAAACGGTAGGGCTGCCCCATGCAGACTCCCTTCTGTGCATTGGTTTTTTGTCCAGAACATACTCCCCACACTCCCCGCGAATCTGTTCTGGATTGGTACAACAACATTCGCAGCAGGGAATGTGAATGCGGCAGCTCTACCATTTCAAAAATCGAGAACGGGGACATTCTGTTCTTGGTTGGTACGACAGCATGCGCAGAAGAGAATCCGAACGCGGCAGCTCCACCATTTCAAAATGGAGAAGGAGGATGACCCGGAAGAGAAGTAATACGCGATGGAGACCTTTGTTCGATGGACCCAGGGAAACTACTGTAGTTCAACGGCATGATGATTCAAGTCGTGTGCTATTGGTCTACCAGCAGGTAGAGGGGCACATGGAGTAAACATGTGCGTCACCACTTACAAGCTCAGAAACCAAGAGTCATACCGTCCACAACAGGCCAAGAGCCCGAACCGGCACGTAACTGCCATTTAAATAGACCAAACCAACACCCGCGTACCCTTTTTGTTGCCATGCCTACGACGGGAAACCCCTTGAAGCGTTGGATATATATGCTCCGAAGTATATATATATGCCTGGTATATATATATCAAGAGTACCGCAGAATAATACACTCGATAAAAAAAAATCCATGGCGTTCAGTGGCGGCAGTAGCGGCGGCGACCTTGTCTACCTGTTCCTTCGGGGGCATCGAAGAGCCGGAGCGTAGCGAGGGAGCTGGTAGGTCCGTAGCCTCGGTCCCTGAGGACGCCGGCCTCCTTCTCCTCCGGCGTTTGGCGCTCTTCGAGAAGCGCCTCCAGCCTCTGCGCTTCCGTCGGCGGCGAAAGGAAATTAAACCAACCGAAAAACGCGAACGAAAAAAACGAAGACAAAAATCGAAAACGAAAACATCAGCGAGAGCGAAATTGAAAAACGCACATGAAAACGAGAGCCAAGGCGAACACGAAAACATACCTGGTAGGCCGAAACGAAAATGGAAACGAAAGCATATGCGAAAACGGAGACATATACGACACAAGCGAAAACGAAAACGAAAAAAAAAAAAACGAAAACGACCATGAAGAACGAAAACAAGCGAGAAGGAAAAAGCAACCGAAAACACGACCATGAAAATGAGCATGGAAACGAAACGGAAGGCAAAACAAATGGAAGACGACGGTGCTTTCTCTTGCGGGCAAACGATCGATAGACCTTCGGTTGGCTGGTCGTACGTCGGCGGCTGACGTCCTGCTTCTTGAACGGAACAATGAGAGAGCAGACTCAGTCGACTCCGTAGATATAGTCAAGGTGAGTCAAGATGGGCACCGCATAGATATGTGTGCTTTGCCATAATCACCGCCATGAGAGGAATGGAACTTTAGCACGCACGGCAAAGGGATAATCGAAGACCAATGCCTAGATAATCTTGTCGACAGTCGATCAATTCCCGCGGAGGTGCTTGCAGTATCTAGTATGTAGGCGGGAAAAGGTTGTAGTTTTGAGTACGGGCTAGCGGTAGGAAAAAAAACTCCAGTCAGTGTTACTGACACAGTATATCAGCGGCTGATGTTACACTGCACGTCTATAATAAGCGACACCCTTGGTAGTATAGTACAACGAATGAAACAACACGAAGAGTATCTGGCTCCCCAACGCTTGCACTCGTATCCGAAAACAGGGTATGCCGTCGCGTCTCGGCTTGCATCGCCATGCCGCCACAGCGATTCGACGTCGATAGATGGGGTAACTGTTACTACTCTACCTACTACTACTCGTATTAGCGCGAATGAACAGCGGGAAAACCTCACGCATGTTGTACCTCGAACCTTCGAATAGTGTTGCTGACTTCACGTTGGCGGGTGATGTTATGCTTCACAATTCCTCTGGCAACAAACACTCTAATAGTAGAGAGTTACGCACGTACCTACAGTAGTACCTGCTATGACACAGAAGTACAACACAAGGGCTACTGTTGTCGCTGCTGTCAGTGGTACACGTGCTACGCAGTGCCAACACAGGGACCCCTTGCGAGATGGCTGAAGCGACCGACCGACCGATCGACCGACCGACCGACGGGATTCAATTCACACAAGTCTGCCACAGGAGTTACAAAATATCCCTGCTGCGCGAGGTCCTGCTAACAGCGACACCTATACAATTAATACTTCACGGCAGCAGTCTACCTCAGCTGTTGTTATCTACATCCTTATCACGACAGCAGTACCGTCGTCTGCTGCTTGCTACTGTTGCTGCCAGCATGCTACAGCAGGACTATCGTCAGCGAACGCCGGTTGGGTTAGGCTCGTCTTGCCTCCCACGAAGGAGCCTTGTCCTCAAAGTCGGCGGGCACGGAGCCCATCGCTCCGGAGAGCACGCTGCCCACGCTCTTCGCCAGGCCGGAGAAGGGGTTGAAGGATGCCGACAGGCTTGTCTTCGGGGCGGGAAAACACTGCCCCCTCAGTAGACTGTCGAGAATCGATGCAGTCCAGCGTTGGAGGGAGAGAAAGGACGTCAGCCAACCGACCACATACGCTACAATCGCACGCGCACACAACAGCAGCAGTTCGGTACGAAGCGTCGCCAAGAGCTATCTCATTTTTTTTATGATTCAGAAGTTAGATCGATCGCGTTGTCCAAACGTTCGTTTGTCCCGTAGTATGTACGATGGTGCGGTGAAGCTGCTGGGGTACCGGAGGTCACAGCGGGGGTGAACAGCGACAGTCGGTCTTCGTCGCGCAGCAAGCTCGCTTGGCACAACAGCGAACATCTGCATTGAATTATTTACACGAAAAAATACTGGTATAGTATATTCATAAACTCCAGGGCAGACACATTTCTGTCCTATACGCTCGGGATGATATATTAATACTACAGCAGCAGCATGTAGGCCATCTTGCCGGCTGGCAGCCATATCATCTGGATCAGGTACCAGGTAAGATTTGATAACCTTTCTGGGTTGGATCTGTACTCACTCGCCAATAGATTCTGCGCAGCAAAATCAAATTGCTGTACGATGCCTTATGGCAGATGCAGAATCTACAGGCAAGATCTACGTGTTGCTGTAGTTCGTGATTGGTCCAATGTGCAAACTTGGTTATCAAGGAGTAGACCACGCTGCGTATTGTTGTTCAATTCTACGTACCACAGAGCAATCCACGAGCATCAAGAGCCATGATTTCAATGTTGTGATCTGCCTTCAATGAGGTTGAAAGCCTGGTAATTACCTGGATTCAGGCTCTGGGATCGTATTGTAATATTTGGAAGGCGTATCTTCGGTGGAAAACCAGGGTTTTCCAGAGGGGAACGAGCTTGGTCTCAGTCTCAGCGCGCACGAAGAAATCAAGCTGCTCTTCTTCTATCTCTAAGCAACCAAGACACGTGAGTATCAACGAGTACCGACTTAATAGGCAAGCCTGCCCAGGGATACAAAGTGTTCCGCCTGCATGATCTTAACAAGAGCTTGTTGTCGTTTGCGTGCAGATGGACGGGGGCACGTGGGGGCTTCTACAGCGCAGCGGCAGTGGTCACACAACAGGGCTGTGAACCGAAAACCGAACGTCGTTCTTTTCGGTCGGTTTTTGTTTTCCCGACCGAAACCGACTATTCGACTTTTCAGTTGCCAAACAAGAAAAAAAACGGTCGGCTTGTTTTTCCCCTGGCCCCTACGCCAACATCGCCTATATATCTGCATGCAAACCTCGAAAACCCGATCGAAACCGACCGACACTTGCGGAAATAAACCGAAACACCGACCGAGCCACTTTCCGGGTCGGTTCACAACCCTCGCCGCATGGCACCATGACACCAACATATTCATACCGAATCCTTCGATTTTTTTACCATTTGGCTTACTTCGCCGAGAAACCGACGGAGCAACCGACCGAGAAGTGCTCGGTCCGTCTTCGGTTCGGTTTCGGTTTTTGTATAAAAACCGACCGAAACCGACCGATTTTTCGACCAAAAAAATGAAATGCCGACGGAGCCATTTTTCATTTTCGGTTCACAACCCTGCATGCACAGCACCAGTACGATGCTGACTTGCACTACAGAGTAGGCGCGAACTACGAAGCAGTTGTCTTCCTTTGGCAGTTTAGTCTAGATCGATGTTCTTGTGCACTGTCTGTCATCCGTTACACGTTGCACGCATTCCGTCCATTTTGTGTACGTGAACGGGCACGTTTGGTTAGTACACGCAACACGATACATGCCTGGCACGAGAAATAACGCACAACGCCGCTTGTGCGACCACCAAACACGACCGCGCGTGTAATTTTGATTGACGCCTGTTGATGACAGCTGCAGTACGGATGTACCTAGGACAGGTGGGAAGCACGAAGCAGGTGTCGTCCACTGCTACGTAACGCTCTCGTGGTAACGTACCATGTAGTCAGAACCAGGTGCCTTGAATCTTGTAGAGTGCATACTGCTTCTTGTACAGCAACAATCTAGGAGGAATGGTACACACTGTTGTTTGAACAGCCGCAAACGTGATCACTCAAGAAATCTTGATTGACTTCTCTTGACGTTTCGTGTGCTCTATACGTAGGGCTCGCTGACGAGCGACCAGACAGGGAGGCCGCAGGCAATGGTCGTCTGCCGACATGATCGCGGTGCCACAAGAAATTCGGTTCACAATATAAACCAATATACAGTTTGTAGATGAGAAGACCATGGACTTGCCTGTGCACCGGGCTGCTCACTCGAAAACCGTGAGCACGCTTGTTGGAGAGCAAAAACGCCGCCAGCGGTAGCGGGAGAGTGAGCTGATATAGAAGACCCATCCCTTGCCCTTACGCAATTTTCGGGCTGCTTTGATGTTGCAGGTTGCAGTAAAAGGTGGATGCTCATTCTTTAGGGGTTTCCACTTTATGAAGAAAGCATTTTTATCTCGGAAACCTCTTCGGACCATAACCGAACAAACCGCCTGCCGCAACATCAGGCAAGCAGGCGCACCCACGCGGCAGGTACCCTCGAGAGACGCCAGTCAGCGACGCAAGCGGGAGAAAACGCTTTAACAAAGATACCACCAACAGCCTAGGCAAGAGATCTGGAGCTCCCGAGCGCACAGACAAGGCCACAAACCTCTCTCCAAGGAATCGCAAGCAAGGCTACAACCTTATTTCAAAAACTCGAGGGTCCAGCAAGCGCCTAGAGAGTCCAGATCCGCAAAAAACATGGGCTCCGAGCAAGAACGCATGAAAAGGATGAAGAAGATGTCAAGAGTTCTGGGCATCAATATCCACCAGGTGACGGCCGCCGCCTCCCGAGGGGATCCCTAGCCCTACCCTCCCTTCGCATCAGGGTGTCACCAAATGACGACTTTTCTCTTCTGGCGCGACTAGCCGCTCCCCGGGCTTTCTTCTCTATTCTTTTTGTTGGTGTGGTAAGCTGCTGTCCCGATATCCGCGCCTTTGAAAAAAGCAGAAGTTGCAGAAAGCGCATAGCATAGCTCCGCGCTGCGTAAATCACCCCCCACACCCCACATGTACTCGCGCCATAAGCCATGGCTGTCGAAACCCTTGGATCCATCCAAGGATCGGCCCGAATCCCCCCCCCCCCCCCCCGGGCAAAACTTATTTCCCCGACTCGCTTTGGCAAAAGCTGGTAGGTACACCTGCCCGGGCAACTCGTGGACTTTTTTTTTTGTCGGCGATAAACCTCTCAGAAAAGAAGAGCAAAGTGCAACAGAAGACGAAGATCAAAGGTCGCATTTTGCATCGGGAGTAACCCCCCCTACCGCCCCCACGCCGCAACCCCGCTCTGCCACCACCACCACCACCACCACCTCTGTACCACCACCTCCTCCCCGATCCGTATGTCAACGCTCATGGCCGCTCAACGAATTTTCTGCGCGAAATGCACCGCGGAATAAAGAAATTCCCGCTATTTTCTCCACCAGCTGACGAGGTGCCAGGTGTCTGTGTCGGTCGTTGTTGAAACACAAGACAACACAACGACACGGAATGGGAATCCCTTCTTTGAAGTGGAACAATTCAAAAGCAACGCCCCTCCCAAAAGGAAGAGGACGGAATGGTTCCACGATGATCCCATGCAGCAGTATGTACCAGTATACATACACTCGTACGAGTACGTACCTGGTTTACTGCTGTTGGGCATGGTTTGCGTACGTACGTAGGAACAGGCGAACGTTTATTTTCTGGCATCTGGCATGTTCTCTCGTATGTATGTACGAGTGTCATATGCACCTGTGAATTATGATACCTGGTACTCGTACTTCCGTGCGTACCAGTCCTTGCGATGTGGTTGACGATTGTCGCACGAAAAACGAAAAAATCGTAACAATAATATGTCGTTTTTTGGTGCAGAGAGCAGCAGTAGCAGTGTTTTCTCGCAGTTGTTTACACCCGGTAGTAGGTATGCTGCAATATCCAGAGAAATTTCAGTATTTCTCGTTTTTTTGGTTAAACTGGAGGAGAGAGGCGACGTCGTAGAAGGTAGGATCGCGTGTTTGCCTGGTACCTCAAGGCAGCTACCTCGTAAATCAAAATGGGCGGATGGCCCCTCTAGCTCACGACCAGCATCGCTGAACCATCGGGGCGAAGTTGATCTTCCACACGAATCACTTGAACTTCGTGCAATTTTGTTTGCAAGTTGAATGTCGGTTCTAATAACGGCTGTGGTTCTTGCTCGTATCCGCACGAGGCACGAGGCTCATCAGACCTACGAGTATGCCGATGGAAACGCAAAGTTTCCATTAAAAACTTGAATTCTGAAGATATACACCCGCCAATTTTTTTCAGGTACAGCTTGGTATGAGCACACGATCTTTTGACCAAAAGTTCCAAACTTTGTAAAACCCCCCCAAAAAAAACGTCCCACAGGGGCCGATGTTGGGGTCAAGATCGGCTTCCGGCTTCAGAAAAACTCGGGCGAATGTTTTAGTTTGAAGCTTCGAGATTCCGAGTCCTTTGACAGATACCGATCGACAAACCGACCACTGCGTCTTGAATTCTGAACGGGGTGTGCTCTCGCAGGGTGTCCGACCCACCCTAGGGTCACCGTGTTCACACAATGGCCGGTGATATGTGGCGGGCGCTTGCCAGGCCTACCATAAACAAACAATTGGTATTAATAGCTGGTGCGCACAAAACAGATGACAAATTATCTCGATCCGTCTCGAATGGCAAAAAATAGGCTTTTTTTTAAGTTTGGGAGAAGACCGTAGGACGCCACCGGCGAGCTCTCGCCCCCTACGGTAGACCATGGATCCACCTGATATCTTCGAGGCCGCATCTATACTCGTTGGCCTTGCCCGACACTAAGCGGGTTCGCCGTGGGCCGAGTCTTGTCGAGATCGAAGGTCTATCGTCGCACGAGTTGATTTATCACCGTGAAAAAAACAAATTACGCCGCCTGCAGCCGTTTGAAAAAAAAACGAAGAAAAAATCAAACGTTTTTTTTTCCCCCTTTTTTCCCACAGCGGCCGTACGAGAATATCTTCGGCTGTTCTTGAAAGCAATATTTTTAAAAATAAAACTTTCAGACTTGGCGTTGCCATTGTCGTAGGTCTTAGTCAGCCACCCTGAATCTTGTGTTACTGCTGCTTGACCGTTACAGCAGTTCTTCAATCCGTTTATTCTCTATTTGGAGCATTTAAGCGCCGTTCCTTACTCCATACTGGTATATGACCATGTCTCTATGGAATGAACGAGTCTCATTTTTCTTTTGAAGTGATTTTAGGGGCCAATATTGCCGTAGTCGAAGCCGCTTTATTTATCTTGGTGAATGACAGCGATGCATGCCATCGGTACGATTCCCGTCGTTTGGCGTGGCCGTTGGGATATATGTCGATGCCAGGTACCTGGTATTAATTTTAATAGTTGGATGTTGTTGTTGTTCTCATTGCCCAAAATCTACGTAGGTGGTTCGTGTTCAAAAGACCGGCCCCAAAGAAACTCTGGAGTGAAAGAATACCTCAGGAAAAATTGAAAAATGCAGATTCAAAGCAATACAGCAGTACGATATTGAAGCACATCGTACACCTCGAGCATGACAATAGTAGAAAAAAAAATGAAATTAATCCAAAGGAAAAAGCAAGGAGAAGAGGAGAATACCTCCGATACACTCAGCAGCAGCAGCAAAACAGTAGCGTTGCACCAAAGTCCGGAGAAGTTGCTGTCGAATTCAACAGGAAGCATACGGGATACCAGCAGAGCACCGCGGGTATCCCAGCGAGACGTCCCAATCCTCGAAACTGCTGGGAGGGCACGACCCCGGCGGGGGCTGTCCTGCTGTGCTGGTCCCGCGCGCGCCCTCTGATTGGTCCCGCGGCGTAGAACATAGAAAAAAAAGGGGGGAAGGAGGGAAGTGACAAGCAGGCAAGGGAGGCGTATAGAAGGCGAGGAGGGAGTCCGTCCGGGCGGCCCTACGCTATGCACTTCGGTACTGGAAAGGCACGCATCATGATGATGATGACCATACCCAGTCGTCAGTCGTGCAGTTTTATACATATCAGAATCAGTATCATACCATCATACGTACACCAAGGTACTTGTGCAACATGCGGGGTTGGCGACTCGCGATGCGCTTTGTTTTTGTTCCAAGTAATCTTGCTGTTAGTTTTCTTTGTTCTTGTCAAAAGATTCCTTCTTTCAGTTCAATTCAGTATTTTTGGCTAGGGAGCTGGACAGCCCCACGACCACGTGCACGACCCTTCTTCGAGTGTATGCACAGGGTTACCATTAGAATCTACTATACCGGAGTATAAGCACGGATCGGACAGGTCACCGATCCCCAGTTAATGATGATGTACTGCTGTAGATCTTTCAGAGCGGATGTATTCCTGATCTCTATATTCTAGCCCATGTTGCCGTGTGGAATCCGTATGTTCTGCATGGTCGAGGTTTTGATGTCGGGGTTGGATCTGTACCACTCGTAACGGCAGGTTGGGGTTCAGACCGTCTATTTATAGCATAGACGATCTACATGATTTGTATGATTTGTATGACCTAGATCGTGATCCGTCCGATTTTTGGAACATTGGAAGGATTGCACACTGGTTTGTAGTCTATTAATAGTACCGGGTGTTATTGATCGCACCTCTACCAATGTTTTTCCTACAACTGCTAATAATACCGCCTGCACCGGGTCGACGAGGGAAGAAAGGGCTGAAGCCTTCTCGCGATAAAAAAGCAAGCCACGAATCGTGGTGGCGAGGGGGGAGGAGACCCTGCTATGTGACCCCGGATCTGAGTTACGGTTAGGAGGGAGAGAGAAAAGAAGGGCGAAGATATTACTGTAGAATAATAACAAAAATGATGACGATATTAGACCAACTATTATGGGAAATTTTTTGAGACGTTATTTCTGGATTTTTTAGCGATCTCCGACGCTCAGAAATAAGAACCATCTATTATGGGTCAGAAAAACATCGATATTTTTGGTCTCAGTTCCTGGAGGGGGCAGAAATCAACAAATCCTCTCAGAACTGAGCTCAGTTCTGAGCGGTGTCGCGTACCTCTAGGAACTGAGAAATTTGGATTTTGGGTGCTCTGCCTGCTGCTGCCGACCTGTCCACCACAGCAGTACATGCACCTTCCACTCACACCAACGGCTAGCTGTACGTACGGCCTACGGTGCTCGTGTGGGAGATGGCCTCTCCATCACCTAGAAGCGATAGCAGCGGCAGCGTCAGCAGCAGTTACTAGCTAGCAGCAGCAGCAGCAGCAGCAGAGCAGCAGCAGCAGGAGCAGCAGCAGCGATGCCGATTCGACATGGCCGGAGATGATCCTCTAGTACTATGAAACAACGCTCGCGGCAGCCGCTGCAATCGCGGACCTCGATGACGACGAGGAGGACGACTTGCCCGCTATGAAACGTTCGCGACGAGCGAAGCCGCGCCGAGACAACCGAGAAACAACTTGGATGAAAATGTCGCGGGCCACAGCCATGTAAAAAAAGAACAGCTCTCGGACGCCTCGTCACGAAACCAACCAATCAATACTACCTGGTACTAACTGTATATAAAACCAGTTTAGACGATCAGAAGCCATAATAGATGGTTCTCATTTTTCATCCACATATTTTTGGAGCCTCAGAACTAGAAAAATAAACCTCCAGAAATAACGTCTCAAAAATTTCCCATAATAGTTGGTCTTACCCTTGTTTCACCACCTGCTGGTGCTGTACTGGTGATGTGTTTCGTGCTTCAGCAGCACAAGCACACCGCTACTCCGCATAAAAGCGTGAACGGCACACATGAGACAGCCGACGCTGAGCAGCCGACCTGTCCCCTCCACATCCGACCAATCCCGGTCTAGATCATTCAGATCATACCAGATTAGAAGTTGGACCCTGCGGGTACCCGCCAAAAACGGGGACCCGTCAAATTTTGGAGTCCGAACCCTACCCTACCCGCCGGGTAATGACATTTTGACGACCGGGTACCCGGGTACCCGTTTTTTTTGCCGGGTACCCGAGTGGGTACCCGGCCGTATTTTTTGAAGTTTTTTCTCCATATTTCAGTGCCACAAAGAGTGAAATTTAAGTGGAGGATAGTGTGCAGTACAGTACTGTGTTCTATACCGAAACGACGAGTGAGTAGGAACAGTTTCTATGATCGATTCGATACACAAGCCGTCTATACTTGCCGTGTCGTGTTACTTCAGC
Organism: Macrocystis pyrifera; assembly: GCA_031763025.1. Lineage (NCBI taxonomy): Eukaryota > Phaeophyceae > Laminariales > Laminariaceae > Macrocystis > Macrocystis pyrifera. The sequence continues at coordinate 165,181 of JASSKH010000034.1, forward strand.
GCGCTGGCGTGATATTATTGGTTTGAACGCGCGGAAAGTGTGAAAATGGGGGCGATGGGGGCGATGGTTGACGGTCTCCCGCTTGGAAGACTGCTGTGAACATTTTTCGACCCGAGACGTGGCAGATATCGGAAAGTAGCACTGCCTGGTATGCCATCAACATGATGATTGACCGTTTAACGCTGAATTACAATCCGCTGTATCATAGTAATGCGGAACTACCGTCGATTACATATCAACAACCGCCTGTGCTCGAAAATCGAAGGAATCGTGGTCGAATAGAAAAAAAAAAACAAGGATGAAAGAAACGAGTACATGGTTGCCCGCAAAGAGGCGGCTACCCACATCTACACCCCTGAACTCAGCAGGGGCCAGGGGGCAGCATCACAGAAGCACACTCTGATACGACTCTCCACTGCTGCTGCTGTCAGAGCCGGGGCCTGCAGAGTCGTCGCTGTCGTCGCTGCTGCTGTCTGTATCGCTTTCGAGGGTGCTTTGCACAGGCGAATTGGAACTTTCGGCAGGATTCTCAGAAAGATCGCCCCCCGCCAGCAATTCAGTTTCCTGAGAGACCGCGTCAGGATCGCTCGCCCCTTGGCTCACTGTGCCCAGCTGGTGCCGCGTGACGATACTGCCGTGTGCCGTGAGCGTCCCCTTTAACGTTGAATGTAGCTAGTTGATGGTTTGTATGCTTGGCTTGTGTGAGTGCGTGTTTTGAAAGGGTTTCCTACATAAATTGCACAGGCATAATGAACCGGGAATACCAATTACCCGCGGGCACCCGGGTACCCGACGACCCAATTACCCTTCAGGCTCCAATTACCCGCGGGTAATGAGCTCGGACCCTACCCGTCAAACGGGTAGGACCCTGACGGGTATACCCGCCGGGTACCCAGGTAATTGAAATCAGGGTCCTACCTCTACACCAGATGCTACACTTGCCGTTACCAGAGGTTTGTGGCGTCTGCGCCATCCTAGGATACCCTAGCGGGTTTCCTATTGATGCGTAGGCATGCATGCGATATGGATACCTGCTGGGATGCTGGGATGCCAACACTTGATAACATTCTGTCTTTATACTACCTGTATGTTCCTGTGAGTCCGCTTGTCTTAACGGGTGCGCAGCGATGCTGGGCCCGGGCTCCTGCTGAGTTCAGGGGCATAGGTGTGGAGGTGTGGGTAACCCGTTTCTTTGCGTGCCCCATAAGGTTGTGCAAGGGCCGCGCCGCACATATTCCACTCGGCAAAACATCATCTGTATTTTGCATAGATCATACCAACAGTATAGATCAGCCCCGAAATCTATACCAGATAGATCACGAACTGAGGATCTCATCCGGCCTGTGTGTGCACGACTCCCCCTACGCCACGCAGGTGGCCGCCATGCTGGAGAAACAGGAAAGAGTGGCGAACGGGGAGGAAGAGGAAGCTCCCCCGACCTCCGAGGCCCCAGCCAGCGCTGCTGACAAAACCGAGGTGTGTAACCATGATGACAACAACAAACGGTGAGCCCAACAACTGTCAAAACTCTACCGCAATCCCCGAACTCAGCCTCAAACTCACGACTCAAACTCAACCTCAAATCTCAAATCCAGTCTCAAAGTCACACTCAGTACTATTAACTCGATATTAAAATTTGAAGTCAAATCCAAACTCCAATACGCGAAACTAAACATCAAAACTCCAACCTTGACCTTAACCTCAACTATAAAAAATATAAAATAAGTAACCCCAAACACGAACTTTTGCCTCTCGCAGAAGGACGACCCTTACTCGAAGTTCATTCGGGAGCAGAACGGAACTGCAGGATCCGCTGAGAAAGGAGGCGTTTCTCCTACCAAGAATGGCGGGGGCGGCGGTGGTAATGGAGGAGGAGGAGGCGAAAGTGGCGGGGGGTCAGGGGCTAACTCTTCCGAGGCGATGGTGGCAGCCAAGGCGGCCGAGCCCGCCGAGGAGAAGGAGGAAGTGGTGAGAGGGGGGGAGGATGCGCATCTCGGGCAGCTCACCGATTGCCATTTCATGATCTATTCTATATCTCTTTCAGTGCAGATATGTTCCTGATCTGTATGATCTAGCTGGTATTGCCGCGTGGGAGCTGTGTAATCTGCATGATCTGCGCCAGGTTTCCTGGTTAGATCTGTGGTGGTACTGATCATGGACAGCATCTCATCAAGGCAGGCTAGGTTCTACATATATGTCTGAAGACAGATAGATCGTGATTTGTACGACGTGTGGGAGATGGGGGGGGAGGGGGGGGGGGATGGGGGGGGGGGGGGGGGGGGGGGGGGGGGGGGGGGGGGGGGGGGGGGGGGGGGGGGGGGTCGGTTTGTGTGTGTTATTTTGTTGCCACGATATGATTTGTGTTGGGAGTATTGTTGTACTCACTCATTGCCCCTCTTTCTTGTGTTTTCTGGCTGTTGTATGTTGCGCGTTGCCTGTATACCTGTTGCTTGCTGTGAGTCGCCTGGCGTAGTTGCCTGTTGTAAATCCCCTACATGCCCCTCCCCCTCCTCCGGGTATCGCCCCCCCCCCACCCCCCCCCACTCCCTATGCGTGCTGTTGTACTCGCTGTGTGCTGCGATCTGTCCAACATTCTGGCACAAGGTTATATACAGCAACTCGCTTGCCGGCCAGAGCCAGACCGACTCCCAAGTGTGTATTACCAAGCGCCGACAGCGCCGGCAAACTCCATCCAACTCCCTCTCAGCCTCACCCCCCCCGTATTATGTGTAGGTTGATGGCGTCGGTGGGCATCGACACTGTGAAACATGCCGCTCACTACATGAGCTACTGTAGACAACCAGGGTACCTTCTTTTTTTTTGTTGGTGGTCGGTTTCAGCTGGCAATCAAGTTGTAGGTTGTTTGTGCGAGGTGGAGAACCTTCACTCCGCACAACGGGAATGATCGCATCACGTAGTGTTTATGGTGAGGCACCCACGAGGCAGTTACGTGAGTACTCCCATCGGTGTCTCTGGAAGTGGCCACACCGCAAAACAGATGAACTCACTGAAGCTGTCGTCCATGTGCAAGTCCGTCTCACAAGCGGTTCTCCTCATGCGACTCGCCGAACATCTCGCGGCGCTTCGCGCTTGGTGCAAGCAATGTCTGCCTCGCCGGTTAAAACCCGACGTGTTTCGTCCTGGCAATGTAGGGATGCGAGGGTCTATGTTCATACGACTACGGCCATGCGCGATATCGGGCACCTCTCCCCCCCCTTCACCCCTTCCCTGACTGTGAACTCCTCCTCTTTGGTTTCCCAACCCCCCCCCCCTCCTTGCTTGATGGTGGACGCCTTTGCACCTCCCTCCCTTCCAGGACGGTCAACTGTTCCTGTCGTTTCTCAACCCCCCCTCCCCATTACCATGTCGGTGAACTCCCCCTAACGTTTGTTAGTTCCCCTTCCCACACCCGAAAGGGATGCGCGGTCAATCGTCTATTGCGGGGGACCATAGTGAACACGACCAAATGTTTTTTAGTAAAAATAGGTAAATATATAGGTTTTTGTGTGTACCGTAGGTCCTATTTACTATGGTCCCCCGTAATAATGACTTAAGGCAAGCAACAAATGAGTACGCCCCCTCCCCGACGTGCTCCGCCCCGGCGTTGTAGGGATGCGAGGGTCTACGGTCATCCAACTACGGACATGCATGATATCGAGTACCCCCCTCCTCCCCCTCGTTCCCTGATGGGTGGCGCCTTTTCCTCTTGTCGAAACAGGCGTCTTGCACCGTTCTCTTCTGCGGTGGGACGGACTGGACAGCGCTCGGGCGGCGGCCGACGCAGGGAGACGTGTTGAGTCCGAGGCGGCTGGTGTCGTTCCCGAAAAAGATCAAGTTCGTTGCCTCTGGTCCGACGGCCTGCCACAGCGTGTGCATAGACGTTGATGGAGGGGTGAGAAAAGTCTCTTCTCTCTCTTTTTTTTTTTTTTTTTTTTTTTGTTTCCTTTTTTTTCTCTTTGTGGGGTGTTGCTGTGTAGTTTTTGCCCGTCGGATAGATGGCGATGCGTAGTATTACGGGGGGCCATAGTAAATAGGACCAAATATTGTGGGTAAAAATAGGGAAATATATAGGTTTTTGTTTGTACCGTAGGTCCTATTTATTATGATCCCCCGTGTCAGTAGTATCATCCATCCGCGGCAGATCCATCTACGGTAGATTTAGAGCGTATGCCATTAGACGTTAAACGATTTGGATGACCTACTCGTATATCCACAGCGTATGTGAAGTGCATATAATGCCTTGCCGGAGGGGTGAGAAAGGTTGTTGTTGTTGTTGTGTAGTTCGCACCACTCTGGTCGGACATATCAGGAACGTTTATACATTAATATGAAGACCAAGCGGTCCTTACATTTACGGCCAGAGTGATACATCATACAGATGACGATGTACTGCTGTAATCGGATCGTGCATGTCATCTAGATCCACAGCGTGTGCACAGAGGAGTGAGAAAAAGAAACGTTTTCTTTGATTTTCTTTTCCCCGTAGGTCGCTTGATTGGTGTTCTGTGGTAAAAGTGTTTTATCTTTTTTTCTCCTGTGCCAGGCACCGCCTGGTGTGAACAGCTTATTACTTTTTTCGTGTGTAAGCGTATGAAGGCGGTACGACGGTTTTCCGTGCGTAAGCGTATGGAAGCTGTAGGAGTGTTTTCACTTGTCTGTTTTGTTTCACCTTGGAAGGTGTTACCGGCGGGGTCGAAATGAGCACACGGAGGATTTAGCCTTAACAAACCTCAAGTACTCACCAAAGACCCACATTCGAAAAACTATGCCAGGTGCCCGAGTACAATCTACCAGGTGTACCTTGCCCTACGCTGTAATTTTGTGGCGTGCTGAATATAGGCTACCTGGTGCGTAATTTTGCTGTTTTTTTGTTCGTTCTGTCTCTCTGGAAGGTGTACACGTGGGGCCGAAACGAGCACGGAGGCCTGGGCCAGGGAGACCTCAAGCCGCGAGCCCACCCCACTCTGGTGTCCTCGCTGAGCGGAACGAAGATGAAGCTCGCCAGCTGCGGGAAGACTCACACGGCTGTCTTGGCGGAGAACGGTGAGTAGGAGTTCCATTGTGCTGTTTTTTATGGGGGGGCGGAAGGGGGAGGGGGGGGGGGGAGGTGGGCTGGCGGGGAGTGTACTCATATCATGCTTGGCCGCAGTAGTCGTATGATCATAGACCCTCGCATCCGTGCAATGCCGGGACGGAGCACGTCGGGTTTCCACCGACCAGGCAGACATGGTTTGCACCAAGCGCTAAGCGCCCGTGAGGTAGTCGACTAGTCGCATGAAGGGTGAGCTGCATCCTACTGAGAACCGCTTGTGAGGCGGACTTTGTTGCATGTGGCTGATATCGTTTGGTTTTGGGTGTTTTTCAAGGTTGTGGTTTGCAGGTGTGGGGTGCATCAACACTCTGGAGGTACACGGGTATGTACCGCGAGTATGACCATGTTGACAAGCAGCTTTGATGCCGGGCACCTCATAAAACACACTTGGGATACACCCTATCTCATAACTTGAAAAACACCTTTGGAATGGTTGTGTTTTTTGTCTTGTTTGAGGATTTTTGTGGTTTTCGTGTTTGGAGTATACCGGTTTTGTATGATACCTCGTGAACTACCTTAACCCCCAACCCTCTTGCGGCCAAACTGCAGTCCCGTTTTTGGGGGGAAACCCACTCACATTTAAATTAGGTTGTCCCCCAGACGGGACTGCAGCCCTGACAAGGTCAACCTTAACCTTAACAACGTTAGTACTGGTGTTGACCTCGTTAACAATGTTAGCAACGCCGCCAATACATACATGTATGTTGTTGCCAAAATGTTATTGCGGGGGACCATAGTAAATAGGACCTGCGGTACACACAAAAACCTATATATTTACCTATTTTTGCTAACAATATTTGGTCCTTATTTACTATAGTCCCCCCGTAGTAACAACGATAATCAGTGCTGAAAACTGAAGTCAACTGAAACATTTAGTAGAACGCCTCCAGAACGTTCGGTGAGCCTGGCGGGTACGCTCGTGACACCGTTGCAGCGCTGACAGTACGAACAATGTTGACGACGATACCGTAGGGACGCTGTACACCATGGGGGGCGGGAAGTGCGGCCAGCTAGGGCAGGGGCGAGCCGTGGAGACATGCACGGAGCCGAAAGTCGTGCACGTGAATGGCGGGACCGTGCACAAGGTGAAGAAACAACGCGAAACGAAACGAAACGAAACGGAAATAGCCACACCCGCTGCTGTTTTGATCGGTCGGTCCGTTCGTTCGTTGGTTGTTGTTGGTCGGTCGGTTTGATGTATAGTCGGTTGGTTGTTTGGTTGATTCGTAGATTGGTGGGTCGGCCCGATTGTTGGTTTTGATCGGTTGAATGGTTGATTGGTCGGTCCGTTCGTTGGTTTCGGTCGGATGTTTTGTTGATTGGTCGGTCCGTTCGTTGGTTTTGGTTAAATGGTTGGTGGGTTGGCTCATGAATTTGTTGATTGGTTTGGTTGGTTGGTCGATAGATATGATTGGTAGATTGCCCGATGGCTCCGGCTCCCCTCGGTGGGTGGGGGGCTGGGTCCATGGTTGTTTTGATTGGTTGTGTCGGCTGCTGTCGGGTGGGGTTTTCTTGTTGGAGGTGGGGGTGTCGTTGCGGGTCGCGACTGTAGCGTTAGTTTCTTCGCGACTGCTTTAATCACATGACGATCACGCGCACCCCCCCCCCCGTTCCCCTCTCCCCTTAACATATCCCCCTCTCCCTCCTTCCCCACCGTATCACTCCCCCACCCGGGCTGCATGCCTCCTTTTTCGGTGTAAGGTATCGTGCGGTGCAGAGTTTACGGCGGTGATAGATAACCGAGGGCGGCTTCTGACGTTCGGCTCGCCCCAGGATGGGCAGCTGGGGGGCGGCACGACTGGAGAGTTCATAGAGAAGGCGGGCAAGATTTCGTACGATCTCGTGCTGTCTCCCACGGTTATCAGCACGTTTTACATGAAGGTGAGGGGATAGGGTGGGTGTGGGATGCTATTAGTAAGAGTTGCCGCAAATGTGACGGTTTTTGTTGGGTGTTTGGAGGCGGACTTTGGGGAGGAGGGAGGGGGAGAGTGGTGTTAGGATTGATTGGGGTGGGTGTGTGTGTCTGGGGCGAAGAAGCTATTCACACGACGAGACCGGTCTTTTGGAGCGCGTCAAGGCCTAATTTTTCCTTGTTGTACTAGTTTTAGTGTAGGGGGTCGTCCGTCAAGGGGTCAAAACCGCGGTTTCCCGGGATGTCTGGTGATATGTGCGGGTGTTGTCTGGGTCACTATAACCGTTTTTGGAGGGTTTCAGAAGGCTCGGGTTTTGGCTGGAAAGGGGGAGAGGGGAAAGGGAGAAATGTGTCAAGCGATTCGTTGATGTATTTTTGAGTGGCGTGCGAGTGGATGGATAATGAGGTATGGATGGGTGTTGTCGCACGGAGCAACCGTCTTTATTGGGTTTTGGGGGCAGACTTTTAGCGCGAAAAGAAGGGGGGGGGGGGGGGGGGGGGTCCCAACGAATTGTAGTATTAGTACCTACATCAGAAGGGAAGTTTCGAGGAAACGCGAGAAATTTCCTTGGCGTGTTTGGGAATCTTGAGTGCCTCTTCTCTCTCTTCACCCCACGAGGGGGAAAAATATAGTAAAATTGAAGCTGTCATCCAGATGCAACTCCGCCTCGCAAGCGGTTCTTATTAATAGTAGGATGCAGCTCATCCCTCGTGCGACTCGCCCAACACCTCGCGTTTCTCTTCGCGCTTGGTGCAAGCAATGTCTGCCCTGGTGGGTGAAAAGCCAATGCTCCGTCCCGGTATTGTAAGGAGATGCGAGGGTATCAATGGCCGTACGACTACGGCCATGCACGATATCGAGTACACCCCTCCCCCCCGCCCCGCCCTCCTTCTCCTCCATGGGCGCTTGGACAACACAGGACGCCCGCACGAAGGCTCAGGAGGACCTGCGTGGGGTTGAGCTGGAAGACATCGCCTGCGGAAAAAGTCACACGGTTGCTGTCGAGCGAGCCCCTCGCGCGCGGGTCTTCACGTGGGGATTTGGAGGGTGAGTGCGAGGCGTTGTTTTTATTTCGATCACACCATGTTTCGAGTACATATATACTTGGTACATACTACTTAGGTTTAGAGCATAAATCGGTGGGGATTCTGCATGGTGGGTAGAAGGCAATTTTCTTTTTCCAAAGCTGCGCCCATGTCTCCGAGTACAAACTTTGGGATTAGATAATATTTTATGGGGGGGGTGTGGAAGGCTTTTTTCTATTCCTGCAGTAGCACCCATGTTTGGAGTACACTGTACTTTAAAATGTAGCGTTTTCGCGTAGGGGTTTCGAGGGTGCGAGGGAGGCATTGTTTCCTTTTTTTTCGTTGCAAGTGTAACCCAAGTTTGAAGCTCAAACTACTTGGAATTAGCCTTGGATTGTTTTTGACAATAACAGTAGTAGAAGGTTTGGTTGCTGTTCTTGATCCGTTTTGACGGACGTGATTGGTATCGAGCAGCCGCCGGCCCAAGAATGTACCCATCGGACAGATAGTACTGCAGATCATCTACATTCTATGCTTGAAGCATACCGCGGTAAATGTTTGTTTCCGTTGTGAGATGTTGTCCAAAGAGGCGTGTCATACGGACCCCATACGAGAACCGTGTGGGCACGAGCCGTGTCACCCACGATCTCACTCGGGAACTTCAAATATCTAACATCGTGGAGGTCATGGATAGATGTCGGGAATCTATTTGTCACAAATCATCTAGATTCGGGCGGTCAGGGCGCACTTCACGGCAGAGCTGATGCTTTTTTTGTGGTAACTGTGTGGTTTACTGGTGCTGTACTTGAGCTGGCTACTGTGGTTGGCTTAACGCGTGGGAAGTCGCTTCTCTCTCACCCCCCCCCTCTGGCCATACGACTACGGCCATGCATGATAATAAGTACACCCCCTCCCTTCACTCCCGCTTTTGCCCCCCCCTTTTCCGTGGCTCGATTCCTTTCGGTGCCGTCCTATCCTGTCCTGTTCTGGCCTGTCCTCTCCTCTGCTGATGGAACACGCGGGCTTTGGTTTTAACACCACCTATACACACACTGGATTTGGTGCTACGTTTGTCTTGTCTGTTGTTGTTAGCTATGGGCGTCTCGGGCACGCTTGCCAGGACAACGAGCTGCGCCCTCGCATGGTGGACGTGCTCGCGCGCATGTCGCACCTGACCGTGGACAGGGTGGCCGCCGGCGCGGGAAGCTCTATGGCGATCACGTCGAACGGGCACCTCTTCTACTGGGGAAAGCTTCCGAACGCGCAGCGAGGGGAAGCGACCATGTGAGTATTTTTTTTTTTTTTCGTTTTTTTTTTTTCAGGTGTCTAGTTTGTCATTTATTGGTTTCCTGATTTTTTTTTTGAGTATTTGATTGATCTAGTTAGTTGTTACCTGGTGGTTAATCTAGTTGGTTCGTTACGTGATGCGTGTTTTTAGTCGCCTGTATGTTCGGGCTTTTGTGCGGTTCGGTCGTCCCCCTTGTGCGGAGTTATGGTTCTCCACCCCGCACAAGTTGTGTCCGGCGCGACCGCCATCCATGGTGACTGTGACCGCCGAAAAAAGTAAACGGTACTCTGGTCGTCTAGCTCAGTGCCTGCTGTAGAGGGGGTGTAACACCCTGCATCCCTACGATGTCGGGACGGAGCATATTGGGTTACCGCCGATTAGGCATTGTCTGCACCAAGTGCATCCCTACGATGTCGGGACGGAGCATGTCGGGTTACCGCCGATTAGGCATTGTCTGCACCAAGCGCGAACCGCCATGAGGTGCTTGGGGAGTCGCATGGAGGGTGAGAGCCGCATCCCGCTAAGAACCGCTTTTTCGGCGAGGTCACTTTTAGGCCGTTTTTCTCAGTGGCATGGAGGCACTCGCGCGTGCGGCTACCCTATTTCTAGTTTGTCGGACTTACGCAAGTCGTGTCATACGCTTGTTGTGTTTTTCGGTTTCGCCACACGCACCGACTGCCGTGGATTTTTCGTTCGTTGCGCCGCTCCAACAAATCTTGAAAGTAACGTATTGTAAGTTTTTCCTTGCAAGTACGTGGGTCAGGAGACATGCCAAGCGGAAGAGGGGAAAGCGTGCGCTGTCGAAAGGGTGTAGTGTGAATGTATCCCAGGGCCGAGAGTGCTGCACACTGAAGCCCTCTGTGGTGGTTCGGTGTCGATGTAAAGGCTAAATAAACTTGAAGGCAAACGTCATGTCTGATGCGAAGGGGTGAAAAGTGACGTACTTTTGTGTTTTGAGTGACGTAATTTAGTTGTTCCCGCGAGTGGCCCAAACTCTTGAGTGAAAATATCGAAATACTGGCATCACACCGTTCCGTTGGTCTTTTTAACCCTGTGGGGGATCCAAGACAGCGACCAAGACGTGATAACAAGGGTCGATGGACTTTGGTGGTATCAACCGTCTACGAGCGAGTGAGGGCCGGGCAGTACGGGTTAGTAAGACCATGCCGCGCCCGTGCCGAACGACTCCTTGCAACCATTGCAGCTCTCAAGACAACCAATGTTGTGTCATCCCCCAATCAATAAGCAGTGAGTGACCTGGAGCTGTAATCGTCGTCCGACCTTTTTTTTTTTTCTCATTTTTCTTAACCGTCAACTTCCTCCTGTGAAGTCCTGAGAGGATTTAATACTATGCGTGTGAATAGTTTTCTTTTGTCTGGAGAGACGTTATGGGGCGGCCATTAAGGGCTTACTTAACCCGCGGTGTGCTATCCTACCGGTACGCCCCTTATAACATCACGGGGGACCATAGTAAATAGGACCAAAGGTCGTTAGTAGAAATAGGGAAATATATAGGTGTTTGTGTGTACCGTGGGTCCTATTTTCTATGTTCCCCCGTAATAGTAGCATGTTTTCAGTCAAGCATATCGTACCTCGGGGCGGATCATCGATTCCCCAGGTCCTGATCTACAGGGATCTTCCAGGACAGATAGATCATCCCTGATCTGTGCGATCTAGTCCATGGTTTATTTAGGGCATCTTTCCTGCGTTGGATCTGTACCAACGCAGATCCTGCACTACATGTCACACCGGCAGTTTAGAATCTAGGTGATCTATCTGTGGATAGATATATCGTGATATGTCCGACCTGTGAAGCATTTGACTCGTGAGCACTGCAATAAGCCCCCCCCCCCCCCCCCCCCTCCCCCCTTTTTCTCTCCCCACCCCGGTTCGTCGTCGCTCACACGCCTTCCAGGTACCCTAAGATCGTGGAAGATCTGTCCAACTGGCAGACGCGGTCGGTAACGGGCAGTAACGGAGCGCTGCTTGTCGCTGCGGAGACTAGCACCGTCTCGTGGGGAACGAGCGTCGCGGGGGAGCTCGGGTGAGATACGGGGGGAAGAGGGGGGGGGGGGGGGGGGGGGGATACTCGCTATCATGCATGGCCGTAGTCGTACAACCATAGACCCTCGCATCCCTACCATGCCGGGACGCAGCATGTCCGGTTTTCACCGACGAGGCAGACATTGCTTGCGCCAAGCGTGAAGCGCCGTGTGGTGTTCGGCGAGTCGCATGAAGGGTGAACTGCATCCTGCTAAGAACCGCTTGTGAGGCGGACCTACATGAGGATGGCAGCTCCAATGAGTCTAATTATTTCTCGGTGTGTCCACTTTGGGAGACGTTGAAACTCGATCTTGATCTTGAAATTGACGGACACGCATGTAGGCGGACGCGTTTGGCATACTTCGGACACCTTACGTGTAACCTTGAAGTTGAACCCTCAAACCGTAGAACCTTGGGAGTTGGCCATTGTCGTAGATTCCTACACGCGTCGGACTGGTCTTGATGTACCTATCTACAGTAGAACATCTAGACCCTACCATGCCGTTGAAATGTTGTGCAGGATCTATTTGTCCAGTACAGATCTAAAAAATCCAGGAAAACTTGTAGATGATGCCGCCTTCACGGCTGCTTCCACCCGGCAACACGAGCTAGGTCATACAGATCATACAGATCAGGAATCTATCTGCCCGAGGCGTGGGACCTTGTAGCCTCAAACTTGACCTTGTAACGTTTTTACCTTCAACCTTGGAACTTGAAACCTCTTGAATTTGTAACCGTAAAACTTGAACAATTTTTCCCCGTTTTAGGGCAGTCCCGTTCTTAAAACGAACCACTCAAATAACAAGTAGTTTGTCCCCCAAGACAGGACTCGAGTCCCATTACACGGGACCATAGTAAATAGGACCTACGGTACACACAAAAAACCTATATATTTCCCTATTTATTAACGATATTTGGGTCTATGTACTATGGTCCCCCGTAATAAAAGAGTTGAGCTTACATGTAGCCTTGCACACGTCGGACAGACTGCAATCTACTGCTGTAAATGATCTAAATCGTAAAAACCTGCCGTTACGATATATTGTGCAGGATCTGTATAGTACGGATCCAATCCAGGAAACCTGTCCGACAAGAGATCATGCCAAAAGCAAACATGAGCTACTGCTGTAGGTCAAAGAGAGAAGGAAAGTGTCTTGCCCTGGATGATCTACTCTAGATCATGAAGTGGGAAGGATCTATCTGATCTGTCCGACGTGCACACACCCTGTGAAACTCTACTTTAACGTCGAACTTGAACCTTTTAACTTTGCAACCTCATGCTTGAGCCTTACATATAACCTTGAACTTGGGTTAACCTCACGGCCTTGAACATGAACTTGACGAACAGGTACGGGGACGAGGTCGGCACGCCGCGCACATCGACCAAGCCCAAGCTGGTGGACCCTCTGGAAGGGCTAACAATTTTGCAGGTCGCCATGGGCTACGGGCACAGCCTCCTCCTCGCGAGGTGCCTTTTTTTCTCCGCTTTTCTCGTGTCACTCTTAGACTCTGTTTTGGACATGTCCCCGAGCTTGAATTCTCGTCCGTGCCAGAGTGGTAGGTGTGTGGTTTCTTGTCTCTGCTTTTGTAGGATACCCTTTTATGTGTTTTTTTGTCTACGTGTTGAGGCTTGCGTTTTTTCTTGTGCGTTTGTTCCTGGTCTTCTTTTTTTTTAATTGTCTCACACGTCTCTTGTTTCTGCGGTTCAATTGTCGGCAACAATTTTTTCTGTCTTGTTTTTTTCCAACTCTGCGTTTTTTTTTTTTTAATCTTTTTTTTCAAGTGCCCTCTATCACGATTTATATATTTTACTGTACGATACTCGTTCTACCGTAGTGCAGTAAATGCCCACAAATATTGAACCAACTACTATTAATATTAGTATGAGCAAGAACATAGGGCTCACTTTCTGGAGAGCGGCGCAAGAAACTTGGTTTTAGTTATCGTGCTCAGCGGCGAGCGCCACATCACAAAACCCTACCAGTACATAGTAGCCTACCACCCTCTCCCGAAATTTAAGAATTGTCTGTATAATTGTTTTTCGATCAAAATGGTACTTGGACTTATGGACGGAGTGGTATTCTCGAGGTTGTTCAAGGATGGTGTCACCATGAGGGTTTCAAGCCTAGGTCAGATTACGAGGCGTTTTTTTGTTGGCAAACCCACACCGCATGTACTCCAGTACGCTCGCCTTAAAGTCCTTGCCGGACGCGGGCATCGTTGGTGTAAAACTGTATATAGGCTTGGGGTCCGTCTAGGTTGAACCGCGTCTGCTTGGAAGAAAAGGAGGGATGTTAAAAAACCCTGGCGCAACATCGACAAAAATTGATGAAATTTTGCCGCTCTGTCCCGGAATGTAGTCCCCGTGTGGGCTCTGGTATGAGCATCAAACGGAGGTTTTATTCCCGGCCAAAGCGGTTCTTCTGACTTGTACCCCCCCCTCCCATGTACGGTACCGGTAGAGAGCTGCACCCATGTTTTTTGGGGACAAACTACTTGAAATTGATATATTTTTTGCAGTATGTATCGTATCATCAGGGAAGACAGTATTCAGAACAAAAAAGTGACGCGGGATTCGTATGGGGATACCAGGTATGTGATTTTTTGCTCCATCGTGGGTTTTGATCGCCCTGCCTCCCCGCGTATTAGTACAGGTCAAGGTTGAACCTTAAACCCTGCCCTAACCCCGACCGCCTGGGAATTTTCTCGCATACCACCCATTTTGGCGAAGCTGAACCCATTTGTAAACAGTGCTGTCACGAGGGATCCCAGCAGTACTCAGGACCCATCACATGGACGAAATCCTTCATGTTTCCAGTATTTTGTACCAAGCATAGTTGGTCCTGAGTACTGTTTCCCCCCCCCCCCCCCCGTAGTACGTGGGGAGACTGCGAATGCCAAACGCCTCGTTCACTGTTGAACAAAAAATCACAATCCACTCCCCCCCCCCCCTCTCTATACAAACTCAACAGAGAGGAGGAGAAATCGGCGAGCATCCTCGAGGCGCTGGGCGAGTGCATCCCCCACGAAGGCGGCGATGGTGCCGGCGAATCGGAGGAGGACGAGGATGGGACGCGGCCGACAAAGAAGAAGAAGAGGGGTCCTACGACTAAGAAGACGACGAGTAGTTCTGGTAGTGCCAAGAAGAAAGGGGCTGGAGGTGGGAAGGGGAAGGGGAAGGCGAAGGCGAAGGCGAATCGGTGATTCTTCGTTTTGGTGGAGGGAGAAGGAGGGGAAGGGGGGCGAGGGGGGGGGGGGGGGAACGGCCTAGTGCCGCGTAACCTTTTGCTTTTTCCGTACCATGCGCTTGCTCGGCTTGGCTTGCGGAGGGTGGTACCCCAACATTTTTCGTAGTTTTTCAGGAGGGGAGGGGGGGGGGGGGGGGGGGGGGGGGGGGGGTAGCTCGTGTGTCGACACTTTGTAAAGTGAAGTGAGAAGGTTTTGCAGGTAGGAGGAGAGGCAGTAGAATGAGGTTTTTGAGGCCAGGGGGGGAGGGGGGGGATCGAAACATTGTGAGATAATGCTCCACTCCGATACAGAGGTGAAAGTATCGCGCGGACCGATCCAAACTCGCTCATTTTTCTTGGGCACATGGCGGGTAGGAGTGCAGGCGTCAAAACACGCGTTAAGCTTTAGAGGAATGCCCAAAAAATAGAATAGCACATCAC
Source organism: Macrocystis pyrifera (assembly GCA_031763025.1). Lineage (NCBI taxonomy): Eukaryota > Phaeophyceae > Laminariales > Laminariaceae > Macrocystis > Macrocystis pyrifera. Next base: position 180,210 of record JASSKH010000034.1, read on the forward strand.
CAGGGATCCAGAAGGACCGCGTGAACACGTGTGAACATACGTACCGAATCGAACCGGTTGGAAGCTTGTTGGACAATTCTGGCTTCGGGTACATATATACAACGTTTTGTTGCGTGTTGACTGCGCAGACGTGGTGTGTGTATTGGGGAGTTACGGTGTATGGTGGGGCGTTTCGCGGCGACGTCACCAGCGACGAAGCTGTAGTAACTGTCATGATCTATTAATAGTCACCTAGAAACAAATGTCGCTTCACGAGGTGAACGAGGCTAGCGACGGAGGCGTAAAACAAACAAACAAAAAAATAGCCTGAAAACCCCACCCCACCCCCATCTCGGAATTCCGCTTGATCCCCGGCGGGCACCTTTCGACGCTTCCCACTCGCTGAGTTAGACGGTGGCGCCTCGTGTTTCGCCGTAGACACCGAGGCTGTTGTGTGGGGTGCCGGCATGGCGTATTTATGGCAATAGCAGCAGCAACAACCGCGTTCGCATGAATGCATCCTGTGGCTGGCCTGCCTGCGACTTTTGCCGTAGTTTACCCTTTCCTCTTCGTTTTGAGAGCAAAGGTGTCAGCAGGAGAGGACAGTTTAGCCCAATGACGGACGGCAAGCTGTCTAGATGTATTGTACTAGTTTTAGTGTGGGATTTTCTGAAGGTGTGTGACTGGCGACGCCGGAAACTGCGGTCTCCTGACGTCCATGTTGTGTTGCTTGAGAGGGACAGTGCGTGCATGATGTTCACTGGAGTGTTTTCTCTCGGTGTCGCGACGGACGCACGTGCGTGCGCACGCTTAGTTTGTGACCGCAGCGGTGGTTCAGCCCCTTCCTGCCTTATGTACTACTGGGTGTGGCTCTATGGGTCAACCGCGACGGTAACGTGCAGCTGGCGAATCCATCTGTCATCAGCGTCACCAGATTATATCTTTTATGTTGTGTAGCCTGTGATCAGCCCCAACGAAAAGCTTGGCGGCAGCTGACAAATCCATCTATCTGTCATCATCAATCACCAGGGATAAAATAAATGCAGCAGCACACACCACCGGACACATCACCGGGGGTTGACCTCGTGCGAGCGTCCAACCTTCGCAATTTTGCAGTACACCGGGGAACAGCAGGGCAACGCATAGCGTTAGGCGCTCAAACCCAACGATAGCCACGCAGCCCAGGGGTCAGCACTGACGAACCACCCATCTATTAGGCTATTAGACGTCGGGACCCAGATTATATATTTGGGAAACCCGGGGATGGGCTCAGGATAACCCCCTGATAAGCACAGGCCCTGCCTAGTTCGGGGGGGTTCCTGAAATTGCTTTTTTTTTCTATGTGATCCATGTTAGAGCCGGCATGGCACTTGCATAACTCATGGTGCCTCTACTGTATTCTCTCCCAGAGTACTGGGCACATGGATGGGGTAGTTTTGTTTCAGGTGGATGATGATTTCGCAAGGGTATGTTCGGTAATATAGCGGTACCCGGGGGATTTTTAGTCGGCGTACCGAGCGCACCGAAGGGTTGAGTACCGGTATCGAATTCCTATCAACGTTACCGGAGGGTTCGGTTAGGTTATTGAGGCCATACCGAACCATACCGGAGTAACCGTACCAAATACTTCGGTACGGTATTTACTTACGGGCAAATACCTCCTGTCTACTTCGGTAGGTACGTACGTACGTACCCTACCGAACGCAGCCTTGGAATATTTATGCACATCCACGATATAAAGGTTGTGTCAAAGGAGATTTCTGAATCAGAAGGTCTCTTCCTAGGAGTTAACTATAATGGGGTCTCTGTTCCCTAGGTGTTAACCTGGGGGCTCTATAACGAAACATCAGAAGAATGTGTCTGTCTGCCTGACTGTCTGACATCAACAAGTACAGACTACAAATGTTTTCTATTACGGGGGTCCATAGTTAACAGGACCAAATATTGTTAGTAAAATACCTAAATATATAGGTTTTTATGTATGCCATATGTCCTGTTAACTATAGACCCCCGTAATACGATGTAAGAATATAAATGAAAACGATCACAATCACGATTTATCAACCATGCTGCATCTATTTGTCTGCCTGTCTGTCTGGATATAAATATGATGTGCTGCTTCGAGCACCGCGAAATCCTTCGCCGGTGGCTCTTCTTGGCTAGATAATCTCGTGGTCCAGTACAGGCCTGCCATCATCGCTAACACCCCCTTGATTGACAGACGGCACCGCCCGCGACGGTACTCACTCGACGACAACACAGAAAGATGCAAAGACGCGCTCTCCGAACTGTCAATCGACGGTCAAACTGTTTGCCCCTTGCATCGGACCCGGTTCCCCGAGCATCGAATACTACAGACTACGGCTAGTCATAGGGTTTCCACACCATGTCATGTACGGCAAGGAAAGAAACGCCTCCTCTGTCGCCGTCCTTTACGTTCCACTGGGTCGCTTTCCAAGGGCGGTACAGACTAATGCGGGCACCCGCGGGCAAACTCTGGCGTCATAAACTACGAGACAAGAGAGTAAACATCGCGAAATGTGTTGGCTCTAGAAGGGCCAGGATCTGGGCGTGTCATTTACACTAAAAAAGTACGTGTGCTTCAGAAAAAAAAAGCCTAACTAGCCTACGCAGCCCAGTTTCAGGGGCACGGAGACTATTGGCAGCACTTCTTGGAGCTCAAGTCGAGATTCGCGCCACGAGAGCGTCGGTGCACGGATATCCACAGAAGGAACGAACGGCAGTTACGGGCGGACAAAACGGCCACGCACTACGAGTACAGCGAGCAACAGCAACTATTAATACCAAACGTTGCACATTATTCAACCCTAAAACAAATAGGTGAAAGGCAACCACAACGCCCTCACCCGCGGGGCTCTACCCCGCAACGTTCGTACGAGGACCAAATTCGACCTCTCCCCCTGTCTGTACACATCACCACTGATATGTATCGTGCACATCGATCCACGTGCCGCTGGCAGGCGCCAACCCTAAGAATCCACAGCGTCCACAGCTCTCAAGGCCCAGACTCCGCAAAAAAAAACTATCAAGGTCCAGACACCGCAAAAAAAACCCTGAGAAAATAAGGTGCGCGGACGACGACAAAAAGAAAAAACGATAACACCCGTAGAAGGTAGGGAAAAACGGGACACAACCAAGCGGCGCCCCCGCCCCTGCCACCGTCTGGCCTCCCTCGCGTGCCTATTCTCTCGCCCGCCGTCGCCGGCAGCGCCACCCCGCATGCGCCCTGCTTGCACTCTGCTTTCGCCGCCCTGCTTGCACCCTCGTGACTACGAGCAGCACACCGGCACAACACCCCGACAACTGCATCAACAAGCTCGCGCGACCGTGTAGCCTGCTGAACGAGATGGAAGCCAATTACGAGCAGGCCCCTCATGGGACACCGTTCTTCAAGGTCTGATGGAGAAGTGTGTACAGGAACGTCAAGCTGATTACTTTCACTGTCAACGCATGCATCTTGCTGCATTTTCTCCCTGAGCTACAAGCGAAAGCCCTAGGTATTTAAACGCCCCTACGATCCAGTTCCTGCTTCCCGAGATATTTGATTGCTTGACAGTGAAGTATCCGATCTTAAAAAAAGTCCACAACAAGAGAAAACGGAGTTAAGAGAGGCAAAAAATGCGGCTTTTGCACGGAAACTTGACAAAACATATTTTGCCCGACTTTTCCCGGTCAACCATTTTTTCGCACTCTTTCAAGCGGATATATCTCCCGAACTAGGAGAGAGTTTCGCTCTTATCCCGAGACAAGATCAAATCGCTCTGAAACGGAAACACACGCCATTCGGGGATACGGGCGGCAAAACTGGCCAGTTCCGAGGGACGCTTGGAATCGAGTCCCCAACTTGGGATACAGTCTGACGACTGGGTACAAATTCACTTGTTTTGAGTCACGGCGTAGGTGCACTGCTCGTAGGAGGTGCAGCACTCATCCTGGCAGACCTGAAGGCACTCTTCCCTGTCTCTCTCCGGCCCGTAAGTGGGCTTTTGGCACTCGGCGAGGCAATTGCTGAGACACCGCAGGTACTTGGACTCTTTTCGGGTTCCCGTTTTGTCCTGCGCGGTACAGTTCGAGTGTGGGTTAGGTTGGGTTGATGGAGTTGGTTTAGTTGGGGTTGGATTGATTTGAGTTGGTTTGGTTTGGTTTGGTTTGGTCTGGTCTGATCTGGTTTGGTTTTATTTTATTTTGGTACGGTTTGGGTATTTTTTTCACGCGCGTGCGAGTCCGCGGAAGGGATTGGTTCAGCTACGTATGATATACGATTGGCGTTTCGTTTTTGCGTTGTCCAAGCCGCGCCTATCGATTCTCGAATAGGACACGCTTAGGCGGGCCTTGTTCAAGACCGTACTCCGTCGCTTCCAGCTAAAGCAAGCGCTAACAGGCTACACCTCCCCCTCTCCCACACACAAGAGAAACGACTGGTGTATCAGCTCACCTCTGACCCCTTTGGCTGTGCCCCCTTCCCGGAGATCCACTGCTTGGCACCCTGCAGCGGTAGCGTAACCACGCAGAGGTAGGTGTGGCAAGGGCAGACGCGGAGTCAGGTGCTAATGTGTTCTATTCTAAGCGGCGTACGGAATACATATATCTTGCGTGTTGTACTATGACGGGGGACCATCGTTAATAGGACCTACGGTACACACAAAAAACTAGGTACTTCCCTATTTTTACGAACAATATTTGGTCCTATGGTCCCCCGTAATATCGTCGCTTGTTCAAGCTGCACGCACGCACAGCCTCGACCCGCACGCCCAACCCTAGCGGCCGGCAGGCTCGACATAAAAAAAAGAGTAACATATGTAGGATATCTGTCGCGAGGAACTCCCGCACCACGATATTTGTAGCTGCCGTCAACTTGTGTGTGCTGGATCCCGGTCGGTCGGTCAGCCGATTCAGATATCTCGAAAGAAGTCTCGAATTCTTGGCGCCGTGTATTCGGCCCTTGCGTTCGTAATTAAACAATGTTGATGTTTACCTTCGCCTCTGCCGCTGCCCCCTTTTCAGCTCGCGCGTCTCCCGGGAAAGCCACCAAAGCTCCTGAAACAGTTGCGGGGAAAAGCGAAACGGCGGCTACTCTCCGGAACGCCTGCAGCCGAGTCGTCATCGGTTCCGCCGCCGATTTTTGCGCCCCGTCTCCGCCCGGCGCTCCCGCTGCTGACATACGCGAGTTCCCCTGAAGTGGCCGCAGCAGCCCCACGTTGTACGCCAGGAAAGTACGTGCATCTGTGACGCGGCGCGTCCGCGAGGGAGGGGAGGGTGGTGAGGGTGGTGGGGGGGGGGACGGGGCTGGGGGGGGGGGGGGGGGGGGGGAGGAGGGTTGCGGTCAAAGCGCGTGTTTCTGTGCAGCCCGATGGCATGCATTTGGCCACGAAAAAATCACCGCCGACATGCCACACCCAGCATCCAACACCCAATACCTAACATTCAACGCCCAACACCCAACATCAACACCCAACATTCAACACCCAACACCCAACATGCAACACCCAATGCCCAAAACCCAACACAAAGCACTCACCCAACACCCAACGCCCAAGACTCACCCTACGTTCAACACCCAACACACCGGCAAAACCGTTGCGGACAGTTGACAACGGTTAGGATGGTACGCAATAAGAAATAGAAGAAATGAAAATTGAATACGTACGTACAGTACGCCAACATGCCACACCCAACACCCTACACCCAACATTCAACACCCAACACCCAACACCCACCGCCCAACACCTAACACAACGGCAAAACCGTTGCGGACTGATGACAGCGGTTATTACGGGGGACCATAGTAAACATGACCATATATTGTTAGTAAAAAATAGGTAAATATATAGGATTTTATGTATACCATAGGTCCTATTAACTATGGACCCCCGTAATAGGATCGTATGCAAGAAGAAATTGAAGAGACGAACATCGAATACATATTAACAGGTACAACTACTGTATTAATATTATATTAAGAGTAATGTAGTACAACATCTAAAACATACCAGGTACTCTGTACGCAAGGCCGAAATGAGAAGGACAAACACGACTGTAACCATGCCGGGAGCCGAAGATCTACTGGACATAGGGAAGGTCGCGAGTCTACAATCTGCAGGGCCGGAAACCTACAGTACTGCCTTGGCTGCCTGGTGGTCAGGCCAGGGAAAGGTACGAGTGCATAAAGTGAATTCCACAAGCTTGAAAAAAGAATACATGATTCCCAACACGGTACGGAATACCGGTCGTATGGGAGGCGCGTTCACATCGATGTACCTGTGGTACACGGAGAGGGCACAAGTTGGTCCGTACTGGTTTAGTATGCTATAATAGCAGTAACGATGTTCTTCGTCGTGGCAGTCAGGGCACTGTTTTCGGGGTACCATATATGTATACGTATATTTGTCAAATTTTCGTACTTTTGCCAACTTTTCTCTTCGCACGAGCACTTTTAGGCAAAACACTAAGTACACGGACACGGGAAGCCCTGCCGGACACATTGGTCTAGGTCTCGGCGCGATCCGTGCACTCTGAAGCGCGTGGCAGGCGCTTAAAGTTTTTTTCCGGCGGGAGTGGATAAGACGATTTCCCTGGTTTCGGTAAAGAGGCCTTATTTTGTACGTACGTATCGGTACATTGTGATGCTCTCTGTTTTTTTCTCCCCCCGGCTCTCATGAGCTGTGAGCACATAGCTCAGGCATATACCAGGAACACAACAGACAACATGCACATATCCCATCGTTCCAACGCTGCCGCCCACACGCCGTGCGTGTTCGACACGCCCATATGCGCAGTGTTGCTGTGGTTGGTTGTGTCTCTGTCAGAGCCTGACAGTGTCCTCCGCATTCCATCGTCTGCCATATATATATTTTATCCGTGTACCCAGGATGACGTATAAAAATATCCCATACATACATTTTTTTTGGGTTGTTGCACGGAGCACGGACCACCGCCTAGAGAACAATGGAATATCCACAGCACAGTGCACAGAGCGTGCTTACCTACAGCTTCCTACAGCACCACAACCAACCCTGCTGCCCAGCAGCAGCAGTGAGCACACCTTGCGCGTATGGATGATCGTACTGCGGCTCATTCGTACAGCAGCGTTCGTAACATACTTTACAGCAGTACAGTAGTTCTGAGTGCAGTGTGTCCTACATTGCTGACCGATAGATCCTAGAGCCAGCTGGAAGGGGATCAGTACACGTACGTTCCTCGCGTTGCATTTTACAGCAGTACTGCTGAATATGCAGTCATACCTGTACAAAAGCTACTCTACTGCTGTAGGAAATCGTGTAAAGTGTTTTAGATCGCATAAAAAATACGACATGCCAGTTGTACGAGCACTGTTCTAGCGTATACGTTAAACTGCGCTGGATCACATTTTCGTTTCCGAGGTTCGACTCGCACCATCGACGTATTTTTTTTTATTTCACTTTTGACTATTTTTGTACCAGAACTACAACAGAGTACTACAGTAATAATAATACATTCGTCCACACCTTGCTTTTCTGAACGTATAATATGATAGAGTATATGTTACTTGTGTGTTTTAGCCCAAATTAAAGAGTTTGGGCGCGCTTGCGTGTGGCGTGCGTTCATACCTCAACATTTCACAGCTATTATACTCCGAATACTTGGGAGTAAAGCAAAGTATGTTCGAGAAAATACTGCTGCTATTACCGTAGGTACTTCGTACACTCGCAGTATTTCGGGGTTTTGTACTCGAGATACTGCGAGTACTGACTGGCTGTATTTTGAGGTTCGGTATAGATACTACTGCGTGTACTTTCTTCGGGCTCGCACTAATGCGGGGTTCGCTACTGCTGCTGGCATGGATACCGCCTGTTGTGCTTCAAGTATCTCGGGGTGCTGTACCGCGGGTACTACAAGTATACCAGTAAGTACTATTACGGGGAACCATAGTAAATAGGACCAAATATTGTTAGGGAAAAAGTTAAATATATAGGTTTTTATGTACACCATAGGTCCTGTTAACTATGGACCCCCGTGATAGTCTATAGCAGTATTTCGTCCTTTGGTAGTGTTCGTACTGCTGCTTCTTCTGCGAGACTCAGTACTCGCAGTAGTGAAATACCCTCAATGTGCCCAGTATACTTCGAGTATGAAGTATACTTCAACCGTTTGTGCACCGTGTTGACAAGTCTCAGGCCCAGCGTTCGGCACAAAACACACCCAGATAGTCCCACACGAGTGGGAGTTGGAGCAAACTACTTTCGCTGGAGACAACTTGAGCACCCAAAGCAGTCTGCCAGTATTTCGATACCAGGTATAATATTATGCATGACTGCGAATGCTCTCAGTATCTCGAGGTTCTGTACTGGGCATATATTGCCTTTACCCCAAGTATTTACGTCGTGTTTCGATACTACTGCGGGTACATACTTTAAGCAACCTGTATTCTCGGGGTTCGGTACTGCTCACACTCTCATTGCTCTCAGTATTTGGGCCTTTTCTCAGTACTCGCAGTAGTTTTGCCGCCAGTACTGCAATACTCTCAGTACTCGGACTACGATTTGTTCTCGAGCATTTACCTGTGAAAACTTGATATTATACCCTGAGCACCAAGAAACATTTATTTTGGGGGAACATATATATTGTAGTACCATTCTGTATATATGTGCTGCACCTTATTACTCAGCCGGTCACAAAGTACTATGGCGCAACCTCGACCTCGCGCAACTTTTATGTACATACGAATCAATCGCCGCGAGTCAGCTGGATCAATATATCTCAACTTACCGATGCCCTATTATATGTATATGTATACGTATATTTGTCAAATTTTCGTACTTTTGCCAACTTTTCTCTTCGCACGAGCACTTTTAGGCAAAACACTAAGTACACGGACACGGGAAGCCCTGCCGGACACATTGGTCTAGGTCTCGGCATGATCCGTGCACTCTGGAGCGCGTGGCAGGCGCTTAAAAAAAAAATTCTGGCGGGAGTGGATAAGACGATTTCCCTGGTTTCAGTGAAGAGGCCTTATTTTGTACGTACGTATCGGTACATTATCATCAATGCTCTCTGTTTTCTCCCCCCGGCTCTCATGATCTGTGAGCACACAGCTCAGGCATGTACCAGGTACACAATAGACGACATGCACAGATCCCATCGCTCCAACGCTGCCGCCCACACGCCGTGCGTGTTCGACACACCCATATGCGCAGTGTTGCTGTGGTTGTGGTTGTGTCTCTGTCGGAGCCTGCCGTCCGCATTCCACGGTCTGCCATATATCTTTTACGTACAATATCCCTGTACTTTTTTTTTGGGTTGTTGCACGAAGCACGGACCACCGCCTAGAGAACAATACCCACAGCAGTGCACAGAGCGTGCTTACCTCCATCTTCCTACAGCACCACCACCAACCCTGCTGTCCAGCAGCAGCAGTGGGCACACCTTGCGCGTATGGATGATCGTACTGCGGCTCATTCGTACAGCAGCGTCGTACAAAACATACTTACAGCAGTACAGTAGTTCTGATTGCGGTGTGTCCTAGATTGCTGATCAGACCGATAGATCCTAGAGCCAGCTGAAAGGGGATCAGTATACGTTGTACGTTCCTCGCGTGGCATTTTACAGCAGTACTGCTGAATATGCAGTCGTACCTGTATGTACAAGCTACTCTACTGCTGTAGGAGATCGTGTAAAGTGTTTTCGATTGCGTAAGAAACACGACATGCCAGCTGTACGAGCACTGTTCTAGCGTATACGTTTATACTGCGCTGGATAACATTTTCGTTTCCGAGGTTCGACTTGCACCATCCACGTTTTTTTTTTTAATTTCACTTTTGACTATTTTTGTACCAGGACTACAACAGAGTACTACAGTAATAGTACATTCGTCCACACCTTGCTTTTCTGAACGTACATGATATATTAGTACATTTTACTTGTGTGTTTTAGCCCAAATTAAAGAGTTTGGGCGCGCTTGCGTGTGGCGTGCGTTCATACCTCAACATTTCACAGCTACTCCGAATACTATAATAGGCGGTAGCTCATCTGCACATGTTTTCGAAGCTTGAGCTATTCACGATAAATGAGCTAGCTCATGAGCTGTCCGGGGCGTTAATACTCGCAGTATCTCGAGGTTCTGTACTGCGCATATGGCCTTTACTCCAAGTATTTCGTGTATCGATACTACTGCGGGCACATACTTTCCTGTATTCTCGGGGTTCGGTATACTGCTCACACTCCCATTACTCTCAGTATTTGGGCCTTCTCAGTGCTGGCAATATTTTTGCCGCCAGCACTCCAATGCTCTCAGTGCTCGGACTACAGTTTGTTCTCGAGCATTTATCTATGAAACCTTGATGTTTTCCTGAGCACCAAGAAACATTTATTTTCGGGCAACATATATTTTGTACCAGCATGTATGTGCTGTACCTTACTCAAAACCGGTCACAAAGTATTATGGCGCAACCTCGACCTCGCGCAACTTTTTTGTACTCATGAACTAATCGCCGCGGGTCGGCTGGATCAATATATATATCCACTTACCGCTACCCTATTTTATATTTTTTTGTAGTAATGATCCCACACTAATTCCGTGAACAGTATAATGATGGTCTGTCCTCAAAAATATGTTGTGTGTGTTCACGTTAAAATGATGGGTGGACAGGTACTACTACTTCTACACAAGTGGGCAGCTGCACACTCTAGGGTTGCATACGAATATTATTTCGCTCTTGCGCCACTCCCCTATTCATACGGCACCTCCCGGAGGGGAACCTTGTAATAAGTACCAGGCACCACAGAGAGTGCACATGTGCAGATACCGCAGCTTCAGTACAGCAGCACAGCAGCAGTACACCGACTCATCGACTCGTGCATCCGCATCTTACTATCATGGATGTATTTTTGTGTCTGGAACTGGAACCTGGAACATGACGCGAACGATTATGATATACTTTCGTCGTCGTGTCATGATCTCTCACGCATCGAATTGGGCATCATGCCACCATTTTTTCACCGCCAAGCGTAAGTAAATTTCGCACCTTGCAGTAAGAGCAGGAAAGGTAGCAGCACGCGCAGTACAGCTCCGTAGGACGTCTTCATCCCATTAGCCTTTCGCAAGTTGTGTGATGACTTTTCACCGATTTCGGGTGTTCCACAGATATTTTGTTGGCGTTCTTGTTGCAGGGGACGGATCGAGGACCAAGGCGCCAGGAGGACACAGTGCGCGCCCGCCCAACAGCCTCTAGCACGTGTCAGGGGGTGTTGGACTGCAGGAGAATCGAATCCATTCATTAGCCGGAAAGGGTATGGGCCCGGTGGAGCATTTCCTGCGAGTGCTGGCTCTATGGCTGTGCCTCTGCTCGGCCCGAGCATTTGTTACGTTGCCAACGGGATGCGGGGCCGGACGAGCGGTGGGGCCTTCCACACGTTGCTCGGCACAGAGTCGGCCAATCCCAGGTGTGTCCAGTTCAGTCTTTGTAGAAGTTATATGCTCTACTATATAAGCTGGTAGAGCTGTCCTGTGCGTGGACGCCCCTGCGTGTTCTCGTGACGAAAACGTTTGTGATCATGTCATTGACGTTTCGTTTGCTGGCACGTGGCTGATGCTAGAATAGGAAGCTGAATACGCTGAATCAAGCTTTGAGCGGTTCGCAGGAGCTCTTGTGTTCGCTCTCGAACCCAGTGTCCGAGCTCTGCAGCGTCGGCCTACATACGGTGCTGTGGTTCATTAGGCAGCCCCACCCGAACTGGCAGTGGTGGACTCCAAGTCGGTGTTAAGACCTTGAGGTGGTGCGATGGCCTTGATGCGGACTTTTTTTACGCGTGCACATTTTTTTTTTTTTTTTTTTTGCGCGAACCGCTGGGATGCGTGATGGTTCAACTCTTTCCTGCTTCGTGACGAACTTGCTTTCAGCACGAGTGCGACCTGTACACCGGTATCATCGTATTCACTGGACGTCAACGTGGGAAACAAAACACGGTGGTCGGTGTGGGGTGGAGGGTGTGGGTGTTCGCGGGGACCACGCTTACTCTGTCTTGAGTGTTGACTGCCGTCTTGTCTTGTCCTATACTCTCCAGTCACCAGTCACACACCACTGGAAAATTGTTTTGGGCGAACTTTTGAAACTCTCGTGGGGTGTTTTGAGTTGACGCTTTCCATGGAGCTTGGTCCACGCCGGTTGCTGCCACGGCTCCACGTATCATACGAAGGCCCACGTAACTTGGACTGCTGTAATTTCGTAAATTTCGTGGAACCTGGCAAGTCAAGTGCCTGATATCTCAGGTACGCGATGCGCTGGTATGAAGTGCGGCAGCAGTTTCGCAGCAGTTGACATGTTGACATCGACTGATCGATATGTGCGCCTGTCCGGCTCATCGCCTGTCCGGCCGACGTACGTATGACGCTGTTACGGGGGACCGTAGTAAATAGGACCAACGGTACGGACAAAAACCTGTATATTTCCCTATTTCTACTAACAATTATTGGTCATATTTACTATGAACGGGAGACCATAGTAAATAGGACCAACGGTACATACTAAAACCTATACATTTACCTTTTTTCTAACAATATTTGGTCCTATTTACAATGGCCCCCCGCAATATGACACTGCTGCTACTTTTCGCCATTTACGCATTCATCGAAGACCGCAGCCCGAAAGCGAGGCAGTCGTTCCTTCTTGCTGTCGCCTTACTCGTGACACCTGTGGCGGTGGCGACCCCATCTCCTTGTACTGAGCTGTTCCAGCTTGTGTTTCTCTTTAGAGGCATCCATTTGTCTAGCATGCCGTTTCAATCGATACTCGTATTGTCCTGTAGTCCACAACTGCGGTAGTCTAAGACTAAACATGTAAATATCTCGAATGTGGAATACATAGTACAGCAGTACGTGCAACTGCAGGACAGGAACAAACAACAGTAATCCACTATGTAGCCTACTGCTGCTCCTACTATTTACACCTGTGGCAACGTTTCAACTGCAACCGACCCTCAGTGTTGCCACGCGCGCGACGACGCAGACAAGACCGCCTACCGCCGAACGCCTTCGAAGGTAGTACCGTACCGCGCCGTAGCCACGGCAATCATGGCGGACATAGCCTTGAACCCTTGAGAACTGCGCCCACCCACGCTCTTGGGAACCAACTACTGGATTGAGTGTGAGATTGTGTTTCATGCGTCGGCTCGATCACGATCTAGGTCATTTATATCCTACCCTGCCGTTCTGAGGTGTTGAGGAGCTGCATAGTACAGGTCCAACCCAGGAAGCATGTCCTAGACCATGCAGATTGTGTGGCTTCCACCCGGCAACGTGAGCTATATCATACAGACCAGAGGCCTATCTTCCCCTGAAAGATCTAGATCGTGAATTGGGAACCGATGACGTGTCCGAGGTGTGTGTGATATTTACAGCAGAAAAAGGGTTCGCCGTGCAAGCCAACCCGTCAACGCGCCGCCTGTTATTTACTAAACACCCCTTTTTCGCAATACCTTTCGTGCTGTGCCTTCGTGCTTGCAGTTGCTGGCGCTGCGCTCCCTCCGAGGGTTAGGCCAGCCTCTCGATGGCTTAGGATGTCATCGTCAGACCAGGAGGTCTCGACGGGGGGGACGGGGACGGGAGTGCAGACGATCGTAAAGGAGGTCATCAAGGAGATGACAGTGGTGAGAAACGTGTGCGGCGGATTTTATTTTCGGGTGGGGGGGGGGGGGGAGTTCGTTCGATAGGCACGATACTGTAGTTTGTCGTTTGCAGCTATACAGCACGGACCCTCTTTGAACTCCAGAGGGAAAGAGTGACGGTTCCGACGACGGCCACTACGTGATTGGAGGATGATGACTCCGATTGGCGTCCGAGTTTCAACACCGAGGAGGCGTGCGGCACGGGCGCAGCATGGTCCTGCCCGTACCGCTGGGCACTCACGCTGCTCGTAGATGGTTGATAACACCAATGGTTGTCTTTGTTTTGGTCGCAATCCAGGGGTCCCAAATAGAGCAGCCCTTTTAGGACCGCAGTCCCGTTTTTGGGGACAAGCTGCTTAGACTTCAAAAGGGGTTTGGTCCCCAAAACGGGACTGTAGTTTTGAAACGCTTATAACCCCCTTCGAGTCTTTAGAGGGAAACGGCGTCGAAGAAAAGTGCCTATTGCAGCATCGTCGACACCGAGCAGCCCTAGCTGCTGAGGTACGAGATGTGCCCGTAGCGCGCCGGAAGGAGATGTGTGGCAAGCTCGCGCAGCATTGATGGTACCGACAGTATATTGATGCGCGTTATCCCTAAAAGCTCGATAAGACCGCGCTTGTAGCTCTTTATATCGCCTCACCTGGGTCTACAAAAGCTTAAATATATATACTATTGATAGAGGTGTATGCAGAGTTGATATTACGTATTGTTTAGACGTGCACAGCATTGTTAGCGGTCAGCAACTATATACCGCAGTGCGTACACTGCTGGCCATGCGTAGTGCTGCTATCAGTATCTGCTGTATACTTCTGTAGTCACTTTAGTTCGATGCATCGGTGCGACAAGTGCCCCGTGTGCCTGTTCAGAGAAGAAATTGGAGGTTGTCTATCCATACACCACCTCGCGGCACCCGTAAAAAAAAACGCGGAGACCTCCCGGCCTACTGGTCGCGAGTATTCTGCTAAAAGGCGAGAGCGTAAATCACGCGATGTACGACGTACGACTGCCTTGCATTATCACTGCCCTCCAATTTCCGCCGCCTGACAATGGCACTTCCATACGGCGTCCTCAGACGGACAATAAGGAGGAGCTGGCGAAGGAGCAATGGTGGCGGGTTATCCTCCATAACGACGAGATTCACACCTTCGATTACGTGACGCAGTCCATCACCAAGGTGACCTTGACCGCGGCTCCACATTCGCGCACGTCTTAGTTTTTCTGGGTTACTGTTGTAGAAACTTCGACAGGGGGGAACCCCGACCCCGTGGAGTTACAGTACCAGCAAGCTATACCATTGTACTTCTTAAGGTTACGCCGCACTCGCAAGAAAATTCGTGTTTTCAGCTGTGTTTTTGAAGCGTAAAAGAATGTTTTCGATGTCGTTGATATTGGCCGTAGAGGGTGGTGTTCTGGGCTCGTTCGCTAGTTGTGAAATCTCAGAGCCATACCATACGATAGCCGCGTGTGTTTTGTCGATCGTCTGAAACGCACTGAACGCGTTTTTTTTGGATGCCGCGCACCCAGGTGGTGAAGAAGCTGACGATGAAAAAAGCGTACGAGGTTACGATGGAAACCCACAAGGCGGGGAAGGCGACTGTTACACAGGCCTGGAAGAGTAAGGTGCGCCGCTTTCAATATTCAATCGACTGCTGTTTGTTTTTTTTCACCTTGGAGCATACCTGGTATTCCAGTAGCTTCTTGAGAACCTGAAAATGGCGGCATGATTGAAATGTGAAGCGTTTTTTAGTGAATCCCTTGTGAGGCGCGGTATCACTGGGACATCAAACCAAGCGACAGTCCACGAACGCCTCCTGTGCAAAGTCTCATTCCTTGTGCTGGAAAAGGGGCTTGTTAATTGCAGTCAGGGCAGTAGTTGCTTACTCGCTGATCCCAAGCTTTTACCGCCTCACCAACACCAACGACACCCTTGTTTGCCGATAACCTACGTGAGTGAATCACAACAACAGAGCAGCAGCGGCAGCTCCAGGATGTAGCAACATTCGGTATATAGCCTTCAACTGGCGAGGTGGCCGGTGGCTTAAATAGAGCCGCTCGCCAGAAACGTGCATGACTTTGCTTTGTTTCGATGATTATTCGATGGCACTTAGGAGTGGACTTCGGTTCTCTACGGAAACAGTCCCGCCTCTATCATACAGCAGCAATTCGCCCATTCGGTCTGCAGCACCCAAGCCGTTTCGTGTCCCCTCGACGGCTTCGAGATTGCTCCCGCCTTACTATCCTTCGCTCTCAGGCGAGGTAAATCACCGTTTGCCAGTTCTTGACCAGTCCCGCCCCCCCTTCCCCCAATACCGACTTGGCCTCCCTTTCAACTTGAACGCCACACGCCGCCTCAATTGCTCTAACATCAGGCGGAGAGTTACTGCCTGCAGTTGCAGCAGTGCGGGCTGACGGCGTCTATTGCACCAGACAACAAGTTCGAGGGAGGGGAGGAAGGAAGCGGCGATGGGGAGGGCCCAGGCACAGCGTAGTAGTGTGCTTGTACCGCGTCGTGTGAGGCAGCTTTTTTTCCTCACCAACCGACTTTGCTAGTAGTGGTAGCATGGAGGCGTTATTTTGTAGGGGAACGAATCCTTCACACTTTTCGTTTTCTTTACCGGCGTTTGCCCGATATGATATACTAACAGGAGCGCGTACCAATGATGGGAAAACGCTGCAGCTTCGGAAAACCGAATTTGGGGGGGGCGGGGCATCCTTCCAGTTTTACTTTGTTGTCTCGCGATGTTTTTTCTGGCCGAAATATTGACTCGTACACTCAGATCACGTTATTTTTTCTCATTTTTTTTGTTTGGTGTGCGAGGCTAAGCGAGGCTGACACATATTATACGTGACCCGAATTGTAATTTGGAACGTTTTCTTCCCTTGACGAAATAAAGTCACACCCTCACCGTTTACAAGCATCCCACTATAATACGGCAGTAGCGGTAAGATAGCACACCTGCCCATAAGCGAACTCGTTAAAATGCAAGTATGTTCTCGTACGAGGGCTGAGGTGAATCGTTTCTCGTTCTCAAAAGTACACCAACAGCACGAAAAATACCGGCAGTACGCTATGGCTCCATTTCTTCGCAGCCTCGCAGCCTCAGGATACAGTCGACGTCATAAACCATCCTCGGCGCCGGACAACACGCGCAACCTCAGAGTGCCGTAAGCATCCGAAACCATCCATAGAAAAAAACAAAATGATGCTTTGTCAGAGTCTGCAGCAAGGGTTCGTTGGCGCTCAACTTTCAACAGCTCACTCAATCGCCGTGCAGGAGAAACACAGCGAGGGGAAGACATGGGTACGTATAATGCCATAGTCTACCTATGTTCCACAACATCGAAGGGGGACAATGCCATCACATTACACCAGGCAGAGAGCCTCGTCACTTGCCACACAGCGAGAGTCAATAGAGTGTGTGTACTAACTTGCACGGCACGAGAAGCCTTGCCCTACTTGAGTCGGAACCGAATCGAACCGAATCGGAACCGAATCAGGCCGGATTGGGATACTGCCTGTCCCTGTCAACTTAGCCATTCAGTCCTCTGTGGGTACGCGCGTGCACTCAACCCCGGTGTTTTTCACCGGCATGAACTGTCTTTGCAAGCAAGCGGAAGCCACCTCCATTTTCCAAGCACGTCAGGAAACACAATGACAGCTGTAATAAGCCGCTGCTTGATATATCGCGGATGGGTGAACGTGCAAGTGTGGTGAGCTTAAGCTTTATTTTTACCAATCCGCCGGAGGATTAAAATTAAAAAGAAGATATATCGCGGCTGGGGGTGGCTAGAACCGACCCCAAATCACGTACAAAACAAAGGTTTTCATTATTGTCCATTCGAACACTATTCGGGCCAGTGTGTCGGAGCTCCGGCCCCTTGTCCTGCCGAGGCAGGAACGGCACCTATTTTTACCCCAAAATCGCGCTACAGAACCCGTCCTGCGAGTAAGCAAGGAGACGCTGTGAGAATCGCCACTACGGCATTGTCTGCGTCCACCCATCCGCAGAGCACGAGCTCCACCTCCCCTGCCTATCGGCGAGTTTCTTCCCCCTTAACGTTACAAGTGCCATACAGCCTGAAAGACGACGGCCGAACCACTGTATGATCTCTGCAGGAACGAAAGCTCCTTGGCCCAGGCGTTTTTCTTTCTCTCAGCGTCACAAGCGCGCTATGACCTGAATCGCTACTCGCAAATCATTGCCTCCCTGCGCGCGCGCGGCGCTTCCATCAACTACCTCCGACTGCACAACCGTTCTCGCGGGCGGGTTTTCCTTGTCGATCCATCGCCCCCACGCCTTCTCTACCCCTTCCAAGTCTTCCCCCAAATTTCGGACGCAGACCAACGCCGACACAACCTGGGCAGGGCTCGACCCGGCTTCCTCCAGCAAGCCTCGGACGCGCTGCAAGGCGTAGGTCGCCTGCTCCTCGGCACCGCCAACTTTCGCAACTCCGTTCCCCTTGGGTGGTGGAGACGCCGTCTGTCCGCTTACGAAAACCATGCCGCCGGACACGACTGCCTCGCTCCGTATAGAGCCTTTGCGGAGGCGCCTTGTGGGGGGCGGCACGGGAGCGAGTGACTTTGCGGTTTCCGCCGCCGCTAGGTCTGCGGCTTTTTTTTAGCGCTTCTTCGATTTCCTGCCAGGAGTTGTTGGAATGAGGTTACGGGTAGTGTATGCACGGGGGGGGGGGGGGGGGGGGGGGGGGGGGGGGGGGTTAGGCATTGGCTAACGAGGTGCCCTGGTTACCTCGTATGGGATATTTTGAAGGGAAGATAACGGCCTGAAGCAGCATTCGGGAATTGTGTACGTGACACGCCCGCAGCTAACGGACACGAGGGCAGGTACGTTTTGATCTTTAGGCAATGGAGAAGATGGCGCCACGCCACACCCGCGCGACGAAATTTAAAGGCACGCGGGTTACCGTATGTTCCTCTGGTACTTCGTACCGGTATATATCTGTGTGCGGCTTCAGAACGTACCTCGTGTTCTACAGCACAGCGTTTGGAAAGACAGCAGGGGGTTGAGCAAGGGTAGACACTATCGACCTGCCTTACGTGCAAAGACCAAAGTGCGACAAACTCAGAGCAGTACCTGAACCTGTGCAAGGGGCAGGAACCCAGCATATCACAGGCGGGGATATCGCCGTGGGATCGCACGTCGCTCAACATGCGCATACACATGCATGTGTCCGCAATCGATCATCTACAGCACGACCAGCTTTTGGGTACATGTATGCTGAAAAGGCCGGAGCGCGCGGTATCTCCAGTCCAGCGTATTCATGACTGTTGATCCTAAAAAAATGTTTGAATAAGGCACCGACGCTCGTATTCGTGAGAAGCCTGCAGCAGTAGAGTCTAGTGCTCAAAGCTACAGCCAGTCTTAGTCTGTAGAGTTCTCCAGGTGATGCTGACTGCTACGCAACGACGTACTGGTGCACTTTGTCTCGGAATCAAACCCAACCCTGATCTCCAACTCCAACCCGAATCCCAACCACCTTACCGGAACTGTGAGAGATTTATTCTTGAGGAAAGCCATCTGCTTCTCCTGCGGCGCACCCTTGACCTTGGGATGGCGTAAGAAGGTCACCGCTCTCTTCACCATGTCGGGGCGTATGGGTGTGCTCGACATCGTCACAACAACTCACTCCTATTCGGGACTTCGGACGTACGTCGTATCGGTGTGTACTTCTTCGCTGCAACTCTCGAGAGTTGAAAACGACCGCAGGGATACGCAGAGACGTTTCCGAGACAAGGTAAGCTCTCGTTCCCCCCTTCTGTTCCCTGCGGCAAACCTAGTGACGCTAAGCTGAAATGGAGCACGCTGAGCATGAAAGACCAAACCTAAATGTACTTAAATATAAGAAACGTTTTCGCATCAATATTAATATATAAAAGATTATTAAATTTGCGGACAAAGCTGTAGCAAATTTGGGGTTTGCAGTTTGAAGTAATTGCGGTAATCCTACGGGGACAGGTTCCGCCATATGTGTGTTCATGTTATCTTGTGCCCCCAGCCCCGTACGTGTGCCACTCCAGCATCGCTGCCCGTACCACGTGCGTATCCCAGACGTCAGCATGATGATGACTGCGGCAAGGTGAGCCACCGTGGTTCTAGGTTCCATTTTCAGATTGAAGGTCATGGAATGGAAGGCGGCAAGCGGCGCAGCTATCGACTGAGTCTTCGCAATATCCGACAGTCCCGTGAAAACAACATTCAGACAAAGTCAGACATCACGCATGTTTCGGCAGTGTTTCAAGAGGTTCGGTCGACTGCTCTGTATACACTGCTGTACAGCAATCGTCTTGAAGAACCTGTTTTGGTAGTGTTCACGTGTTGAAAGCTTGGCTAAATGTCAACAGGGGGTGAAGTGGCATCCCAGCCGATGCTCGGTCTTTATTTGTTACGGGAACCGGAATTCGTAAACGGCTCGTGCGGCGTTTCGCACCTGTCTCTTTCGACGTCAGCATGGTATCAATTAATAGTTGGAACGCGTACGTATTATACTCGCCTTCTCCTATTAACCTCGTACAATACGCTGTCTGTAAACGTTTGCTCGTGTCTGTACGTTTGTACTCGTTCTTGGACGTTTTTTAGGACAATTTTGTGGACGCATGTGACTTATAAATTTGCAAAAAAGTGCGAAAGAAGTAGTATAAGGCAACCGAACTACGTGAGCGTTTGTGTCAAGGGGTCTTCGCCTGTACTTCGCCTAGATTGCAGTATTGAAAGCCTCGCTCTTGCCCAGGCCAATATAGGCCAAATCAGTCTCCGCTAACCATGCCCGGTTCCTTGCAGGGGTCTCGTTGGCGCCGTGCTGACCATGGCCGGAGCTCGGTCGGTGGAGGCCTTCACCCCGGTTAGCATGGCACGCCTTGCCCCGAGCCGCGGTGTCTTTTCTGGCATGCCTGTGGTAAGAATCTCTCCAAAGGATATCCTCGCAGAAAAGTATACTGCAGTAGCTCGTATATGCGATACCTCCCAGGGATTTCTGTTGCGGCGTCAAGCGTATTACGGCGGACCATAGTAAATAGGACCAAATGTTGTTATTAAAAATAGGGAAATACATAGGTTTTTGTGTGTACCGTAGGTCCTATTTACTATGTTCCCCCGTAATAGTTAAGTACGAGTAACAAAGTCGGCCCTACGCAACAAGAAAAAAAAAGCATCCCCAATATTGTGTACCTCCCGGTAGCAAAAACAGTCCATATTTATATTTAGTGGAAACCCATCGGATATACGATAATTATTTACACTACGTATGAATTCGTACGTGCGTTTTTTTTTTGACAATTTTCTTAATTGTACTGGCTTTGTCATGGCTACAGCAGTGACCACTCCGAGAATGGTTGCTTTTAATTCCCGGGTTTCGCTCTATATAACAGTCGTACGTAACAAGAAAAAGTGATTTCCCGTCATTGCCCGTAACTATTTCCTCTAATCTACCCTAGCCTGCCGTTCCTGGCAATAAATACATCATATCGAGTGGATACACAGCATTACTATGTGCTATTACAAGCTTCGTACATTAAAACAATGGCGTGTTCAGCTCAATGTGTGCGCTGTCGCCAGTCCCTCGAGGGCTATCAAACAATTGCCGAGCCTGATGCATAACGCACCAAGGTACGAGTACGATCACCGGACGGACTCTCGAAGTAAAAGCACCTTACGGACTCTACGTGCGAGGGGCGCAATTGTAGCACCACCAACGACCCGTAAACACACCAACACAGGCCTCGGTTGCTGCGCAGACTGGGGTGGAGCCACGCGGTCGTGTTGCGTCGGCATCTCGGTGCGCGGCACGAAAGAGCGGCGCCGCGGGGGCGCACATGTTAGCCGGCCAGGAGTTCGCCACTTGCTCTGAGGACGACTTCCGCGCGTACATCATCGGATGGACGTTGGTGTGGAGCGGCATCATCCCCTACACCATTGTCGCCGCCAAGGTATGTACGAGCGGCCGTACGACATAGTACAATAAGTGTGTCAGGGAGCATCGATGAAGCGGTGCGTCTATAATAGCGCGCCATGATAACCGTGCGCTAGATATACCTGGTATGGCATACTGTAGCGGAATTACGGAATGCGGATGTTGACGACACAGATCTGCTCCAAAAGTAGGTGTTTCTACTTTTGTACTTACCGGCAGCTCTTTTCTAGAGCACCCGTGCACAACCCCGCTATTTTATCGTGCGTACACCTCGTGTTCGTTTTCGTGCGAAACGGGACGAACCGCAGAACGTTCTCGGCGAAGTCGTGAGCGTGAAGGCTCTGCCGTCAGTGTCGAAGGGGGAAGACGCCACAATCTCGAACCAGTCCCTGCTGCTCTACAAAGACCCCATCAAGCTGATCGACATCGTCAACATTGTCGGCCGCTTCCAGACGTGAGTGCCTGATTGTCTTTCGTGGGATCGCGTTGGCCGCTACTCTCACTGTGGGCGCGAACACCGCAGGGTGACATTTCGCGGCAATTTTTGTTTCTCGAGTCGAGTTATTCAAGCCTGTCGCAGCTCTCGTGTTGGTTGGAGGCGGATCGTGTTATTCCCGCGATTGCTCGGAGCGTTAACTGTATGAACACAACCTACAAAAAAATCCCACTCGGTCCGATAACATACGCACCGTTTCTACACTTAATTGTGAAACCAAACTTTGCTCCTGTTTCGTCTGCCCGAATTCGGCATTTATATCATTACCTCTATTTCCATTACGGGGGTCCATATTTAATAGGACCTATGGTATACATAAAACCTATATATTTACCTATTTTTACTAACTTTGGTCCTATTTACTATGGTCCTCCGTAATAGTACGACTTAAAAACTCAACTATTCGTACGTAGTACGTAGATGATGCCACTACAGGCACTTCTATATACTGTAGTTTCGGGACAGAATAGAAGGTGGGTTTTCGTAACCCTCTCAAGAATGCAGTCCCGTTTAGGTGACAAACTACTTGCAGTAGAATTTGAGTGGTTTGTCTCCGAAACGGGACTAGCTGCAGTCCGAAATGGTTCAAGTCGCAGGCAGCACCGACCATGACCGTGGCGCCGTAGGTCGCATCTCCCGTGCTTAACCTTCACCGAGGCAAGTGCGTGGGCTAAACCGTACGCCGCCACCGCCGTCCTCCTTTTTCACCACTGAGCTTGTCGAAATCGCCCTTGTATTCCAAGATCGCGGCGAGCGAACGCTTCTGGTCCTCGCGTGAGGCTCGGTGTGCCTCCAAACGCACAATAGCGCGCGTCACTTTGGCACGGCGTAGTTGTTGCCTGTTTCTCCATACTGTCGCATGCGTGACGGGTGTGGGATGAGTAGTCGCACGGTGGGAGCACGCCGTCAACGATGGTTAACCATTGTGTTTTACGCCATGCTGCCGCATATCGACGACTAGCGAGGATCATGCTGGGATTACAAGCGTCGAACCAGAAGCAGCCGAGCTGGCGCGATAATCCATTGTCGCGGCTCCCTGCTGCGTTCGGACCGCGGCAGAAACGAAGCATCGTATACACATGGCAGCATATGGCTTACTGATACGAGTAGCACGGTCGGTTGTTCTGTCAGGCAGGCCATCGCGTACGGGGCTTTTTTTTCAGGTCTGAGGCGGGTGTGGGGTGAGCTGTTCCGCAGACGCCCTACGTGTAAACCGCAAAACATTCCGACAACATATCGTGTCCCCTTTATTTTGGCGCGTGGTTTTTTTCTTGTCCTCGTGTTTTGTGCTTGCTCCGCAGTTTCGACGACGTGCAGACGGGCAAGAAGGAGTCGGGCGCCATGAGCGACTTCCTCTTCAGAGAAACTTTCAAGGCGAGAGAGAAAATTCGAAACTTGGAGTGTTAACAATTATGTCTGACACCGAGACTTGCTCGGCAGTTTCGACGACGTGCAGACGAGCAAGAAGGCGTCGGGCGTCATGAACCGAGAGCTTTTTTTACGAGCACCATATCAACGGGTGTCCTTTGCACCACATGGCGGCACGGGTGTACAAATTGAACCGATGCCAGGCGGGAACAAACCTTCCCACCCTGCTCGACGTGTTGCCTTCAATGACCTCTCTGAAGGGTCTGCGCTGGGATGTTATGCCGCAGAAAAACTAACGACGCTCGCAGTCTTATCGTGGAAAAACTAGCGACGCTCACTATTAATCGTAGAATAACCAACGACTCTCACGATCGACCGCCGGACTGCCTCGTCGTGCGCCCTCTGCGACCAATATTTCACGTACATCGAGTCGTCGCTCCCACCCCCCCCCCCGTTGATTTAGAAAGGAAGGTGATTCCACGGACTCCCTTCGCTAGGTCTGGATTCTACCTTTCCCCATCTCCTGTGCAGAACGTGTACTGTGCTCGGCGCGGATTTGGAGTCCACACCCCTCGCAGAGCACAGTACATGTCCTGCGCAGGCGATGGGGAAAAGTAGCTTATAGACCTACAGTAGTGAAAGGAGTTTTTGGAATAACTTTCCCTTATTGGTCGATGGCCAAGTCCCCTTCCTAGTCAACGGGGGTGTGGAAACGAACGACGAGTCGATTTCTGGGATATATGGGTCGCAGAAGGCGCACGACGAGGCAGTCCGGCGGTCAGCCGTGAGTATCGTTAGCTTTGTTTACGGCACAGCTCAGCGCAAACTCTTTCAGGAATCCGTTGAATGCAACATCGGTTCGTTTTGGACACCCCACTGTGGTGTTTGGCACTTACACGTTGATATCGCCAGGAGGCGGGGGGGGGGGGGGGGGGGTAAACATCAACATCAAGACGGATTCGCCGCCGCTCAGAGTAACCTCACGCGGGATCGAGGAGGGAAATAAAATAGAGTGGGGGAAGTGATTTACGTTGGCGATGCGGGGCATCCCTGCGGCGGTGATCAGAGCTGAGTTACTGTTGTTGACCGGCCTGATATCCATAAACTTAGCGACTCATTGGACGCATGCCCTTGCATGTTTTGGTGGTTTTTGCTCAGTAGTTTTGGAGCGTTACTCTGCGGAGTGTACCCCTGAGGAGACGTCGCGAGGGGGTTCTGTACCTTGAGGCGCGACGCGGTTTCCGTGTCGCCGTCGCCAGGTGGAAGGCGATTGCGACTGCAAACGAACGGCACGACCTTTCGTTTAGTACCCAGTGCTATTGATATCGCCATGAGGAACTTTGAAGCCCATTCTCGGGGGAAACGCTCTCTGCTCAAGCTTCCAATATCACACACAACCTTATGGCATGCGCACCGTCCTACCCACCTTTAATGAGGCTTCTTCGCGGGCGCTGCCACTGCGGACAGCCGCGTCCGTGACCTAAACCGTACCTGGTAGAATAAAGGAGGTGAAAATAGAGGGGGGCCCCCCTCGTCCTAGCACGGCTCCCGGTAGCTGAAACAACGGCGTATCTACGCCGTCGAAGTATTCGCACCCGTTTTAGACGTGTACCCGCACGGAGATCCATAGAAGAAGTCCTTTTGTTCCGTTCGGCCCTTTGGCCGCCTTTTTTTGTTAGAGGCTGGTCTTCGCCAGGTACCGTTGCGTTTCACTGCAACAGCAGTTGCGAAACTTCTGTGGTTTACGCGTTCAGGGACAGGGAACTCGCAGAACGAAACCGGTGCGGACGGCCCCACGACTCCCCTCCAATCGCATCGCTCTTGCCGTTTTGACACAGGAGAGCCTCCGGCGGGCAAAATTTAAAGGGTGGCCGAACGGTCCTGACGGGCAGCCCGCCCTTGAGAAAGCTTTCGGCGGCGATGTGAGGGCGGTGACGAAAAGCATGGCCAAGCGTGAGCTCTCGGAGAGTGCGATGGACGCGGTCTTCGACAGCTTCGTCGGCAGCCCGCTGTCCATCGTCGCCGATAGGTGAGGTGCAAAAAAGGCAAAAGGCGCCACGTGAAGCTCGCACCGTGACGCAAGTGGACCTACTGTAGCACAACCCAATCCAACCCAAGCCAAGCCAACACAACACAGCACAATACTCGTGATTTTTTATTCAATTATTTTTTCACGAGCTGCCCCCTTAGTCTCTGTATCATACGAACAGTTTTCCGGCCTACGTTCGAATACAGCTTGAATTAGCAGCTGTGCTCGTGGCATATACACAGCCAGAAAGTGGCAGTAGTGCTCGTGACGTCTGGTTACTGCTCGCCGACCTGCGAACATATCATACCCCCTTCGGTTAGCGCCAGGCGTAGGTTTCCATTCCTTGTTTTTCGCTTTTGTGTGTGTAGTTTTTTTGTGTACGGCATTGCTTGCGACGTAGACGCTTACATAAAGGAACCCCTCAGTGGACCTTCCTGATTCCCACAGTATGTGCTGCCTTTTTTCTCGCGGGGGGTGTGTGGCAGGTTCAAGGTGGACAACCAGCTTGAAAGTTGGCGCAAGGACAACACCTTCAGCGTGAAGGGCTTTGAGCGGGGCTTGCTCAAGGGACGATTGCTGTGAGTTTATTTTTGAATCCTGTGAGGACCTTGATTCGTTTTTTTTTTTTTTTTTTCAAGATGTTGCCTTGAAGTTCGATGGTTTTCGGGAACTTGGCAGTTGTTTTTCGTGCGCTCGTCTATCGATGCTGAGATAGGATTCCCAAGAACCTACATACCGCATGTGGTTTCTCGTCTACGTGGTGGATCGTCCCAGAAAATGTCCACGTATGATTGGATTTTAAGTATGTGGCGTCGTACACCCAGTAGGAAACGACACCATCTACGAACGACTCTGTGGTCCTATCTGAGGTTCACCTGGTGCGAACGATAACACTGTTGTTTGGCGTGCATGGACAAGGACCCAACTGGCAACCCCGTACGTGGATGAGGAAGACGGCAGTTATACTTTCGCGCGCCTGTCTCTTGACGAAATACCCGACAGGTTCCTATTTACCGTGGTGAGCGTCGTTGCCCTGGAGCTTGCTGGGTACAGCGTCTTCTTCGTCGAGCCGCTCATCATCCGGTGAGTTGTGGATTTTTCGCTCGCGTGTGCCGACAATGAGTCAAGACAGTCTGCAGTAGTACTGCTGTGCATTTTACGGTCGATGAAGGTCGACGAACTGGTGTGGGCATGCCGTGCGGTACCCGCGATAGAAACCAAGGCAAGTACCGGGGAGATGAGGAGGGGGGGCGGCGGGTGACCGTGACCACGCCTTTTGTAGAAAGTCACCGAGCGCAAAATACTCGTGCGAGTTGGGCTGGAACTAAATTAAGCTACGAAAGGGATGAAAACACGACGTTGCCGAGCGATTCGGGGGCATCGTCCACAGTACTAGCGACCGTGCAGCGTCGCGGCTATGGAGGCATCTATGGACTCGTCTCTCTTTCGAACAATCTCAAAACCGCTTTTTGCGACGGGATATTTCCGCTCTCAGCCACACACTTCAACTCTGACGTCGCGAACAAACATGTCTTTCCTACCGACTCTTATACTTCGCCTTTTTTTCTGCAGGTACGGAAACCCTCTCTCCTTCCTGGGCTTCTAGACGAGGTGGAGAGGGCCTCTAGAGGAAGGCAGCAAAAAGTTTGTTCGGGTTTTGCGCGGAGAAAGCGGGACATGCTATCCTGGGAGTGTGAGGCGTGAGAACGCGCCGTCCGGACTCTGTCGCTGGGCACGTCGGTTGCGCTATATTGTCGGTCGCCTTGGACTGTGGGTAAAAACAGATTTAGTCGTGGGAGGTTGGTTGTAGTAGACACCTGTGTCGTGGTCGTATGGCGCAAGGAGAGGCCCATCGTGCATGGTGTCAGACCGTACAAACTTCAGGGGCGTTCACTATCCGGCCTTTGGTGCGGTATGTAGCGATCCCACATTTTTCAAGTGTGATGGTTTGCCTCAAAACAAATTGATTCTGCTCGGCAAACGGAAATCGCGGGCCGTAGGGGCACGTGCAGACGGTGTTGTGTGCTCAGAACATGAACCGGTGGGAAGTGCGCCATCGAATTAGTTGTTACGTGCGAGGCTACGCCTTGCTCGTACGGGTGGGCGCCAAGCACACCACGTGCTTCCCCCGTCCCCCGGACGCATTCAGTTGTCCCGCTGCAGCCACGCCCTTCAAATTGGTTGGAGGGTCCATTCCCTCGAGCATGCACAGCTTCCGCATAACGATCCCTCGCTGACTACGGGTATACATCAGTTTTTGTTTGCCCTCCTGTCCCGGTCTTACAGCCGCCTAACGTGCGCGATATGACTTGACGCAAGGTATGATAAACTCGGACCAGCTTTCTTCCCGCACTCCATTCACATGTGGAATGCGCACATATGCTCCACACACATGGGCGTTTAGTTGCAGCTTCAAACTCCCCGTTATCCTTTGGCCTATCGCATGCTGTCCTCGTGTCCAAAATTGTGCGGAAATATACGCCAACATCTCTTTCCCTGCTCTACCAAAAAATTATTTCGCAATGCTCACACCTTCCCTGCCCGTTCTATGATTCTAAAAGATTCACAAATTCGTCAGGTCCAACCAAACGAGCTACATCTCGTACAATACGCTCGCACGCGAGCTGTGCAGTACGCTCACACAGCGCAGCGCGAACACACCAAACCGCGATACCTTTGGCGCGGTGAGTGGACAAACAAAGCCCTCTTGTCGAAGACCCGCCCGCGTACAGCCTCGTTTTTATTTTCGGCTACTGGCCCAGGGCTAAGGTTTGCCGCAGACACGCCCTACTTTTCTGCCAGTGTTTCGCCCCAAGTTTCACGCCTTCCGCACTCTTTCTCCACGAGGAGCCCCGATCAGATTGTATTGTGTTTATTACACTACATCGGCAGTCGCGTGCTCCTGAACTTCGTACCACATGCTACACAGTAACAAAATACAGTACCTGCGCTCGCCCAATGCTCTGCAAAACCGGGAATCACCCGTACGTTCACCAGTGCCTCTCCCATCAAGAGAGACGTGGGATTTTTATAGATAGTGTCGACGGGCTTGCCCAGCGAGGAGTTTGCGTGAAGCAATACCTACCCTGACCGGACTGAAGCGTGTACGGCACCTGCGCAGACAGTGATGCGTGTTACAACGAAACTGTTTTAGTGAGGCAGACGTGTACAACATGCAGGATCTCTACTGTGCCGATCTGGTTTGCTTTTACTAGTCGGGACGTGCTTCGAGATACAGGGTCGTGGCCAACGTTTAACCGAGAAAACTCAGGCAACAAAAGCGGGACAATCATCTTTGCTCTGCTTTCACCGAAAATCATGTGCTCAACACGAACCCTGTCATGCCGCACCGGTGAGACTCGTCCCTTAAACATCCAATCTGGCAGAATTCGTTTGGCCATCACCCTGTACACTGCTTCCGAATGGATTGACGGGACTGGGTGGGCGCCCACGTTTCAGCTGCCTGCTCGATCAGAGGAACAGCCATCACACCTTGTCCGACCTGGCTTGTGATTCTCACCTTCCTGTGACGAAGTCTGGTCCCGAGTGACACCCTAGGCCTCGCCCGCCGAGAGACCATCGTTTTGCTCCTGGTGACAATATTTCATCGTGGATGGGTGGTTTTCCAAGTCAGCACCTTTGGCGATCGCATAAACTGATTGACGCAGCCAGGCCCAAGGGAGACCATGAACGGCGTGATAAACCTACAAATTGCATGATAGCCCTGCTCCTGCCTCTCCCCTCCCCGCCATGTTCCAGATACCACCCCCTGCCGCTACAGATCGTCCCGATGTACATGTTAAAAAACCACTATGCATCGTAGCGGTTGGTCTGGGGTCCGAAGTCCAGCTATCGTCGGGTCTATTTCCCCAATTTATGGAACGCATCTATTGGGGCTACGGCTAACATCGACAGCGTGCCGCACGAAAAACGTCCCACACGAGTAAACTCCACGCGCCGAAAGTCGCGGAGTATTAGACCGAATGTGCGATCGTACCAACTAAGGCAGGTTCCGGAGTGGGTCGGGGGGGGGGGTGTCATGTGACTTGGGGTCGGAGAATGATGCTGCACAAAGTAGAGACAATAAATACAAGGAGGGGGGTGGGGGGGGTTATATATACATGGAAGCATCAATGTTCTATCGAGCGAAACGCCGTTACCGTGATCATTCGGGCTCTACCACTTACTACATGGAATTCAAAACGAGTGTAGGTGTGACAGCACACCTTCATGGCTGCGTTTGGTAGCGTGTGTCCGCCCCCCTTCTCGTTTTCCGCCGCGCGTACTATTTCTTCTCTGGCCTCGTCATTCTCCAAGGTGCCGTTCGTACCAGGTGGCAATCCAACCGCCGACTCGTTGCTGGTTCTAGCGAAAATTTCGTTGGACGTGGAAGTCGCGGCTTGTTCTTGTGACTGCCCGTTTGTTAGGACTTCTGCTTTCTCGTCGATAGATACCGGCGTAGACTCACCAATGTCAGTAATGCCGTCACTCTCTATGGCTAAGGACGCCCCCACTCCTTGGAAAGTCGTGGAGCATCGTGCCTGCTCCGAGGTTGAACGAGCAGTAGCACCACTTACGTTTTTTCTACCCTCGATATCCTCAGACGAAGGGTTATCGAGGCGAACTATCTCCGCGGCGACTGGCACCACTTCCGCACTCTCACGAGGCACCAACGCCGGTTCTTCTTCTCCCGTTCCCAATTTCATGACGCTGGAAGATACTTCCTCGTCTTTCACTGCCAACCCGTCTCCGACTTTCGTTACCACGAACTGATCGACTTCGCGATCGACCTCACCACGGACAACCAAAGCCACCGGCGTCTTGTTAACCGCCCCTTCCTCCTCATCATTCTCCTCGGCAGTAGGTGCATACGTCGCCGTCAGAGACGGAACACGCTCACGGTACATTTCGTCTGGAAGGACACCATCAGAGGCCGCGACCGATGCCTCGTCCTCCGTAGTCACAAGGCCTGCCTTCTCCACCCCAGCTTCCGGCTTGTCCGCATCGTCAACGGGCTCATGAACGGGAATCCTCTCGTGTTCAACGGCTAGCTCTTCCTCCTTGTGAACTGTTTCGTTGTCGGGCGCTAACGGTATACTTTTTGCGGCCTCCGCGGCCGGGAAGACAATGGAACTCTCGTCTCCCATCGACGCAGCGGCGTCAACATCCATGAATACCGGCTCGGGGCCGATCACTTCTTCAGCCACGGAAAACTTGGACGTCCCATCCTCGATGGTCTCTGGTGTGGGCTTGAGTGATCCACCCGGAGTCGCAGCCAGCACCATATCCTCACCCACCGCGGTACTGGTACCTGAAACCCTTTCATCTCCCGCCGACACTATACCACCCGCAGTTAACGTGTCGCCCGCTCTGACGTTCAGCCCCGATGTTTGACGGGTAGCAGGCGCCTCCTCTCGGGATTTGTCGAGTGACTCCGCAACGGCTACCGCGGACTCCACTCTTGCCTCTTCGACAACGTTTCCCTTGTTTTCCAACGCCGCGCCGTCATCGGACAAAACAGACCCAGATTGGTGCCGATGATTTCCCATCTCAGGTGCAGCTGCCCCACTGTCTACGGCTTCTTCAAGGCGATAATTCTCAACGCGTGTCGCCAAACTCTCTTCTTGCTTCATCGCGACGTTGACGTCCACTGGCGGTTTCGTCTGCCAGGCCTTGCGCTGTTACGTTCTTAGACTGCACGACCTCAGCACTTTCTTCCGATATCCCTGTTGTCTTCTCCGCCCTTTCGTCGCCTGACTTGCCCACAGTCGGCACGCGCACCCCGGCCTCCAAAGCGAGAGGTGCATCTGACACCGCAGGAGGGGTGGTTTCTTCTTTTACAGCAGCAGACTCTCTCTCCTGCCCCTCCAGCACATCTGAAGTAGGTCCCACAGCATTGGCCTCGACGGCAGAATCAATAAGCGTCACTTCCGCAGAACTCGCCTTCTCGTCGCTGTTAATAATACCGTCTGCAACCTGCGCGGCCTCCGGAGGGGGGGTGGGGAAACCGGGTGATCTTCGCGCCCCGCCATCAATCCCTTTTCCTCTGGCGAAGATGTGGGATCTTCAGATTGAACCTCTGCTTCCGACGCAGGCGCAGAAGTAGGGCTGACTTTGGCATGGTCAGCGGCGACAACCGAGTCCTCTGGGGCTGGTCGTAGGCCGGAAACGCCAGCAACTGGCTCCTCAAGTCTAACCTCATGCTCTTCTCCAACATCATTGGTCTCGTCGATGGGCACGTTCCTCCCCGCAGCAGGAAAAGTCGCTGATACCCCCCCGTCAGTATCAGCCCCCTCAGTCGCGTTGGAAGAGAGATGATCAGTCCCTGTTCCCGCCCAAACAGTATCTCGCTGTTCTCCCACTGCTTCTTCTGCGGTAGCCTCACCTACATTCTGAACGAGGGATCCAGCCCCGTCTGCGGGGATTTCCTTCTCCGCGCCCACCGAGGCGGTGCCAACTGACGTTATAGTTTCCACTGGGCTGTCCTCCTTCCCGGTGATGGAAATCGTCTGGGGAAGCCCTCCCTCGGCGACCCCCTCCGCTATTCCTTTGTTCAGGGATGTGTTTACAGCTTCATTCAAGGTGAGAGCACCTGCCGCTTCTGCTTCCACTGATGAGCGGGGGGTGCCCAGCGTTGCACAGACGAGGTTCTGCTCGGCTACCAGGGCTGCTTCGGCTTCTGTTTCAGTCATGCCAGGAGGTACATCAACGACCGCCCCGTCCAAGGAAGCGGTAGGCGCACTATTCTTGACCATACCCATTGGAGCTCCCTCCCCGGCAAAATCGCTTTTCTCCTCGACCTTTACTGCTTCCGCAGTCGTCGTGTCCAAAACTTCACCCTCGGCACTTTCACCGACGGAGTTCTGGATATCAATCTCCTTTGCGGCGGCAGCGGTGTTCGTGCCCTTGGATACCTGCTTGTCGACCACGAGAAGGGTTTCGTCTGAGGCAACGGTCAGAGTGTCTTCCACAAGAGATGATCCGGCTGCAGCCGCTGTCTCTGCGGATTCCTCGATACGCTCGGCGATCGCGAGGGACACTTTCTCGTTTGTCGATGGAGCAAACCCGGCCTTCATACGATGGACCAGATTTTCCTCGGGTACTAGAGCTTCTTCTTGTTCGTCCACCGAAGCCCCAGGAAGGGGCTCGTCCGTGACCACTTTGCATATGGCAAACGACGGGGTTTCTCCCTCAGGAGGCGCTCTTGGCATGTCCTCTTTGCTAGAAAGGGTGCGCGCTGTGCTTTCCAAGCTCTCCGCCTCCATCGGCAAATCCTTCTTGATTACTTCTTGTGTAAGAGTATTTGTCGTTTTACCCTCGGCGACACAAACGATGGCGTGTTTCTCGTCACCGCCGCCCACCGTACTCGCTTCCGGCTGCTCAGCCGATCCATCGGTGAGCCGTGCGGTGCTTGATGCGCACGGTTCAGTATCCAACGGCAATGCCTCATCAAGCAGCTCATCAGCGAGCGTGTTGACCGACCGGACTTCTTCGGAATTGGCCCCATTTTCTTTCTCCCCCTCTGTCCCAACAATAGCCTTATCGACGAAGACTCCGTTAGCGGAAGAGTTGTCCTGCGCTCCGTCTTGACGAAGGTCACTTACATCGGCTGCGGTGCGTCCTTTTCCTGCGGTTGCCGCCGCTGTCTCGGCACGCTGCGCATCTCTCGTTATATCACTTGATTTAGCACCCACAAGTGTTGATCCGCCCACGGAATCTTCAGCGCGGACAGAGTTATCAAGTGCTTCCCC
Organism: Macrocystis pyrifera; assembly: GCA_031763025.1. Classification (NCBI taxonomy): domain Eukaryota; class Phaeophyceae; order Laminariales; family Laminariaceae; genus Macrocystis; species Macrocystis pyrifera. The sequence goes on from JASSKH010000034.1 coordinate 213,418, forward strand.
CTCGCTAGTGATGCGTACAGGCCCTAAGGCTCCCTCCGCGGACTCAACATGCTTTTCCTGCTCGCCTGTTTCGGGACAATACACGGTCTCGTCGATGCTCGCTACCGGTTCATCTTCTCTAGTTAACCCGATCACTCCGTAGATGTTCTCACCCTCAGCCGGACTCCCCGGAACTCGTTCAGCAGGCAACTCATCATCGTTGTCGTTGATAAGCGCAGGGACCTCGTTCACCGCCGAGTCAGAGCCACCCAACCCCGCGCTGGCTTTCAGATCTGCTTCCGAAATATCTCCAGCTTCTTCCACACCACCTTTCGAAACAATATCGTCGTAGGCTAGTGTGTCTGCAACGTTGGGCGTGGGTACCCCTGTCGTGCTTTCAACCCGTTCCGGCGATGCCTTCTCAGCTTCCTGGATTGATTGTCTATCGACTGCACCACACTTTGGTTTGTCGTCGTTCCCGCCATCCAGGGAAGTGGGCAAGTTGTTCTCTCCGTGGTTAAGGCCTTGCGTATCATCCGAGGCAAGAACGGAACGATTCTCTGCCTCGGCATTGTTGGCATATGCTGGCGCCTCCACACGTACCTCTGCACTTTGTTCCTCGGCTGGCTCGTCCGCGGTACCACCGCCAACCGGCTTTCCTACGGCGTTGTCCTGGAGCGTGTCCATACGGTCATCCTCAGCAGTGACTGGTGTTTCGCCAACTAGCATGGCGGGACGACCAAGCGCTGTGCCGGCAAGATGTTCATTGATCGTCGGGGTTGCCTCTTCCTCTTCCCGTATGTTGAAAGAGGCGTGTTTATCAGCGGTTCCTTCGCCATGGGTTACAATCGGCCCGCGACCCTCGATCACAGACACGAATTCATCCTCCCCACCTGTAGGGGCGGATTCAAACCCATCTCCGTTCTCTGCCGTCGTTTCCTCCCCGGTAGCTTCGTTTTTAAGAATTTCCACTCGCCCACTCTCCGTCATCTTGACCAGTGATTCCTGAACCTCTCCCTTACTCGCCGTGGTTGCCAAAGGTTCTTCCCGGAATGCCTTATCAGCACTGCCGAGGACGAAGGCAGTAGAACGCCCCGACACATTGTCAGCGAGAGAGTCCTCAACTGCTGGAACTATCGGTACGTTTTCCTCCGTGGAAGCCAGAGATATAGGTTGTACGTTAGTTATCTCGTCGGTGCCGGGTACAGGACCAGTGTCCACAACAGCATCCACGACGGCTACTACTGGAGCAGATGCCCCTCCCAGCGACAAGGGAGTATCGCCCGGCACGACATCGTCGACAGGGTTTTCGTGTGTGGTAGCTTCTTGCTCCTCCGCAGCATCCAAGGAGGCAAGGTCTACTGTAGACGTCCCGTTGAGGGCGTCGGCGGGGGCCGCATTCTCTTGTACCGATGTTTCTTGGTACTCGGCAGGGGCATCATAGCAGGGTTCTTCAACAACCGTTCCATCGACTGCAGCAGAAGGCGATTCATCCGTTACCGCAGCCACTGGCGTCTCGTCCCGTCTGACAGGAGCCGGCATATCGATCTTTGTGTTCGCTGCCTCGTTCACACTCGCGAATTCCTCCGTGGTGGGCACCTTGGCCAGTTCGCCCTCTACAGCACCGGCCACAGCCTGTCTCTGCCCAACGTCTTCGGTCGTGGCTGTCAACGATGTTTCCGCGGACACGTCAGCAGTTCCGATTGCAGCGGCAACAGACGTGCCGTCGCTCAACGAAATGGAACCGCGCGGCACCATCTCGGTGATTCCCTCTTCGGCGTGCGGCTCTGTTTCGTCGCTACCATATGCGGTGGAGATGGGCTCTTGAGGGATGGGCTGCTCGAGCTCTGTCCCCTTTACTGTCGCCAGTGCGTGATCATCTACATCAGGAGTGGACATATCTACCTGTGCGCCTTCTGGCATCCCGGCTTTTATCAGCTGGTCTTCACCCCCCTCGCCTAAGATCATCGACGCGTCATCGGTGGATTTATCCGCCGATTTACCAACATTACCGTCTTTGGCTAACGATCCATCATCTTTCAGTGTGGCAGGGTCTCCAGGGACTCGCTTGGTGATTTTCTCTTCGGCTGGTGAGGTTGCACCCCCCTCCACCGCGGAGAGCGGTGTGGTTCCGTCAACGGTCACTCCGTCAACGTGCTCAGCTAGTGGGACTATTGGTACGCTTTCCTCTGCGGACGCCATGGAGACACGTTGCTCAGCGGTTGACCCGTCGGCGCCGGGAACAGGACCGGTGTCCTCAGCAGTATCAACGATGGCCACTGCTGGTGCAGATGCCCCTCCCAGCGACAAGGGAGTATCGCCCGACACGACATCGGCGACAGGGTTTTCGTGTGTGGAAGCTTCTTGCTCCTCCGCAGCATCCAAGGAGGCAGGAACTACTGCAGATGTCACACTCGCGAATTCCTCCGCGGTGGGCACCTTGGCCAGTTCGCCCTCTACAGCACCGGCCACAGCCTGTCTCTGCCCAACGTCTTCGGTCGTGGCTGTCAACAATGGTTCCGCGGACACGTCAGCAGTTCCCTTTGCAGCAGCAACAGACGTGCCGTCGCTCAACGAAATGGAGCCGCGCGGCACCATCTCAGTGATGACATCTTCGGCGCGCGGCTCTGCTTCGTCGCTACCATATGCGGTGGAGGTGGGCTCTTGAGGGATGGGCTGCTCGAGCTCTGTCCCCTTTACTGTTACCAGTGCGTGATCACCTACATAAGGAGTGGGCATATCTACCTGCGCGCCTTCTGGCATCCCGACTTTTATCTGATAGCCTTCCCCCCCCACGCCTAAGATCGTCGACGTTTCACCGGCCAATCTGTCCGCTGATTCAACAATATCACCGTCTTTGGTTGATGATCCGTCATCTATCAGTGTGGCAGGGTCTCCAGGGACTTTGCCGAAGAGTTTCTCTTCGGCTGGTGAGGTTGCACCCCCCTGCGCAGCAGATAGAGGTATGGTTTCGTCAGCGGTCGCTCCGTGAACGTCCACATTTGGCCCATCAACGCCGGTAATTAATTTGTCAAGATCAACGATCGACCCATTCGCCTCGTCCATAACAGGTGTCGCCTCCTCTCCACTCATCGTGGCACGTGTGTCGACCTCAGGATTCTCCTTCACGTCCCCCATTTCCGGTTTCTCCTTTTCTGACTCCGGAGTGATCTCCCCGACCGGTCTGCAACCGATGACAACTGCGGCGGGGTCCTGCGTCTCACCCTCTCTGGTCGCCTCGGTCGTTGCTGATGCGTCGTTATCCGCAGACTCCCCGCATTTTCGAATTGCAGCCACCAGTGTCTCTCCCTCAGCCGTAGGTGAACCCTCTACTGCTTCGGGGTCTTCGATCGTTCCCAATGTCTCTGTCGCTACCTCGTAAGTAGGAGTCCCTGTACCTCTGTCGTCGGTACCATCGGTGACAACCTGGCGGACCTCACCCCCCTTGACTATGTCTTCCGGAGCGTGGTTTGTAGATCCATCAACATCGTGGGCAATAAAGAGAGCAGATTTATCGCCTAACGGCGCAGCAGGAGCAGCAAAGAAGCCACCCGTAAGCGGCTCGTGGAAAGTCGGAGCTTCTTCTTGTGGTATGTCGCTCACTGAAGCGGGCTCTTCAGTGATGCTTCCGCCCTGGATGGTCGATGCTACTTTTTCTGTGGCAGACACGATCGTCTCCTCCCCGTGAACAGGGTCATCACGTGGTCTTTCTGCATCGCCTGCTGTCCTAGGTGCGTCGCTGGTCACTAAAACATCGGCTGGGAGCTCCTCGGCTGCCGGAATTATTTCCTCCTGCGCTGGAAGCGACGATATCTCTGGAGAAATCTCGATTGCTAGCTCCGGAGAAATCACCTCCACAGGTCTGCAATCCGCACTATCAGCGGAAGCTTGCGATATGTCACCCTGTCCACCTACGGCTATCGTTGGTGTGCGCACCACCATGTCAATGGAAATGTCGACGGCGAGAGTGGATGCCTCATCAACAAATGGGGTAGGACCGCCCGACACAGGCTGGGTGTGAGACTCCTCGAGTGCTTCTTCTTGTGGCATGTCGCTCACTGCAGCAGGTTCTTCAGCGATACTTCCGCCCTGGGTAGTCGAAGCTACTTTTTCTGTGGCAGCCACGATCGTCTCCTCCCCGTGAACAGGGTCATTATTTTCTCTCTCTGCATCGCCCGCCGTTCGAGGCGCGTCGTCGGTCACTAATACACCCGCTGGAAGCTTCTCGGCTGAAGGAACTATTTCTTCCTGTGCTGTAGGCAACAATACCTCCGGAGAAATCTCGACTGCTAGCTCGGGAGTGACCACCTCCACAGGCCCACAATCCGCACTATCAGCGGCAGCTTGCGAGGTTTCACCCCCTTCACTTGAGGTTATCGCTGGTGTGTCCTCAACCGTGTCAATGGAAACGTCGACGGCGCGAGTGGATGGCGCATCAACCGATGAAGTAGGACCATCGGTCACAGACTGTGTGTGAGCCTCCTCGAGAGCTTCTTTTTGTGGTATGTCGTTCACTGCATCAGGTTCCTCAGTGATACTCCCGCCCTGAGTGGTCGAAGCTACTTTTTCTGTGGCGGTCACCGCGTCCTCCTCCCCGTGACCAAGGTGACTATTTTTTCCCTCTGTATCGCCCGTCTTTTCAGGTGCGTGGTTGGCCACCAACACGTTGTCCGTGAGCTCCTCGGTTGCCGATACTACTTCCTCCTGTGCTGGAGTCGGCAATACCTCCGGAGTAATCTCGACTGTTACCTCCGGAGTGGCGACCTTCACAGACCTGCACTCCGCACTATCAGCAGCACCCTGCGAGGTTCCATCCTCTCCACTTGCGGCTATCGTTGGTGTGCCCACAACCACGTGAGTAGAAGAGTCCAATGGGGTAGGAACGTCCGACACAGGCTGGGTGTGAGACTCATCGAGTGCCTGAGAGTTTTCCGCCTCCTGGGGAGGTTCCAAACAGAGCTCCTTGGCCGATGCTCCATCGGCAGCAGGAGTTAAAGCACTAGGCTTGGTCACATCGACCGGTTTGTCTGTACCGGTGACAAGGGCGGGTTGCTTGACAGTGAGCACCTCCGCTTGTGTGTCCTGGGTACTGCCGGAATCAGCTTTCTGGATCCCATCCTCGTCAATGGTTACTACAAACGGCTGATCCACCGACGCATCACCACATGTGTCAGCACTCAACGTTGGCGGAAAGTCCACCGACACGGCAGGACCGTCCAATGCGCCATTGGCAAAGGGTTCTTCAGCCACCGGGGAGGCTTCGCCTTCCGTAGCGGCCACGAACCCGGGTTCTGCGGTGGCGGTTAACTTGACGGCAACTGTGTGAGGCATACTGTACGATACCCCATCCTCGCCCATGGGGATGGGTTCTTTAGTCTGACGATCACCTTCCGCCGTAGATGGTGGGTGGATGTCCTTTGGAGTGGATGCCTCATCCCATTTTCCCTTCGTCGCTTGAGTGCTAGCCTCGTGGGCTTTAACTCCCTCAATAACTCCCACTGGATTTATGTCCCCAGAACCGATAACAGCATTATCGACGACTGGAGCAGATGTTTCATCAACACACAACGAGCGATCACCCAATGTCTGATCCACGAAAGGGTCCTTGTTCGCTGGGGTTTCGAAGATGGATTCTTCGGCCATCGTGTTGTCTTCCGCATGTGCCGTGAGAGCGGGGTTCTCTGTGGGGACTCTGTCATGAACCAATGTTTGGTCTTTACGCCCATTTGCAACAAACGTTGTTTCCTCCTCTGCCACGAGTTGGGGGAGCGTAATTTTCGTGTCCTCCACCGTCTCCAGCATCTCCTTGGTTGTCCCAGGAGTGAACACCTCCGCCGTATCGCCCTTGACAGTACCGGCAACAACTTGATGGGCCTCAGTATCCTCAGTCATACTCGCGGGAATAATTTCCGCGGACTTTTCCGTAGCGCCATCAGTAGTTAGAGAGGACGCCTTTAACACTGATACGGTAGGATCACCCGCTACTGGTGAAGCGAGAAGCTCTTTGCTTGTCAACTCTGCGTGTACTTCCGGAGAAGTCGTGGACGATAAATCCCTAGCGGTTGCTTCATCAGCGGCAATCGTTGGGTCCATGCCCTCGAATGAATCCTCCGGCGCTTGACTCCCCGTCCCAGAGATACGCCGTCCGACGTCAGTGACATCTACCGACGCCGATGGTTCTTCGGCTACCTCTATAGGCAGTGCCTCTGCCGACTGGGATTCATCGTTACCGGCGGCAACCTCGTTTGTCTCACCGTTTCCCATGGTTGCTGCCAGAGATGTATCTGCGGACAGCTCAGCAGCATCATCGACGATACTGACAAGTGCAAACGGTTCCCCGACTTCCGAGGCACCTTCTATCCGGGCAGCTGACCCTAGAGTGTTCCCCTCAGGCAAGGGTGCATCAAGGGCGACAATGTCCGCATTAGCCGTAATCGATGCCTGATCCCCGGCCACGGGGTGCTCCTTTCCATCATCCGTGCCCTCCGCCATGCCTGGTGCCTCCGTCGCTACTATCCCCAAAGCGGTCGCCTCGGCTCCCTGACTTTCTGCGATCTCGGTTGCACCGTGCTGAGCCTCTCTGTCCTTCGTCATTGGCGCTGAAGCTTTGTCTGCAGGCACATCAACAGCGTCTTCGGTGGTCAAGACAGATGGCTTGCCTGTCGACGAGGTGCAATTCCCTAATTCTTGGCCGGTCAGAAGTTCCTCGGTGGCCGGCCTTTCCGCCTCGTCCATATCAACTGTGAAAGCGAGATCCTCAGCGAAGACCCCGTCACGGACCTCGACTAAGTCTGCAGCATCGATTTCTTCAACCAGTTTCTCTTCCTCGGCCACAGCAATGATAGACTTTTCGACCTCAGCATCCTCTGAGGTTCGCAGGATCTTATCCGACGGGGTAAGACCGCCCGACACCGAAACTTGGGCAGTTTCCTCGGCTGCTGGGACTGCAAGCGTTGGAGCAGCGGTCATGCTGATATCCTCTGTAGCCAGAGCCGCGTCCACGACAGCGGAAGGAGCAATGTCACCAATCACAGGCACCGGCAAATCCATCGCAGTCTCGGCAGCGAATATTGTGACCTCGACACTCTCTGCCATTCTTACAGCCTCGCAGGCTGACGAAGTGAAACCGTTGGGAACGGTATGATCAATCGTCTCTTCTTCTGTTGACAGTTTGTGCTCCGGTGCTGGTGCAACGGCGGAATCGAGATCTTCACTGCATGTCGCTTTGAGAACGTTTTTAGGGTCCCAATCTTCGGTGGCATCCGCAAGCGCCTCATCGCTAGGGGCAGGGACGGGCTGCGCACCTTTCTCGTTAGCCGGGCCAGCGACAGAGTCCTCGACTGCCGAGGCGTCGTTCGCCGGTGCAGTAGAATCGGAAACGGTCTCTTCAGTCGAGACCCCATTATCTTCAAGTAAGCCCACCGGCGTGTCCCCTGTAGCAGCAGGGGTAGATTTTTCGACCCCAACACTATCCGCCATTGTCAGGGCTTCTTCGACTGGTGACGTAGGGTCTCCTGTAACGGGCACGGTCTCAGGCTGATCGACAGCCATGACTACGTGCTTCGGTGCACCCACCCCGAAAGCGATTTCTCCAGCCAATGTCTTGTCCAGAGTGATGTCTGGGGCACTGCTGTCGTCGATCGTTGTCACCAGTGCTGAGTTCCCAGCCACCGGAGTAGCCTGCTCGACGCCGGCATACTCTTTCACCTCCGATACTTCCGCGGCTGACAAGGTAGGGTCACCCGTGACTGTACTAGGGACAGAAGGAGCCTCTGCGGATGACGCGCCAAGTTCGGCAGGGGCTCTGTCCACTGGGGAAGGTGTAGCAGAAGAGATACCGTCACCCAATGCCCCATCGAGGACAAATGTTGAGGAGCTTTGTTCCACCGTAGCTCCGACCACCTCCTGCTCAGGCACAACGATGGACTGGTCGACCTCAAAATTCTCGGCCATTCCAACGTCATCCTTGGCAGGTAAAACTGGGACGTTGGCTATGGGCACAGCGATAGATTCCTCCGCTCCACAGGGTACGCACTCCGATGGAGCGGCGACGGACGTAGGTTCATCAGCGGACCCCTCGCCGAAGACGAAGGTGGTTGCGGTTTCCTCTATCGTGCCCTTAAGCGTTTCTTGGGCACCCACAGGGGTGAGCTGTTCGGTATTGACGTCCATCGTCGCCCCTAGGGTTTCTGCAGCTGATGAAATAGGATCGATCGTGGCCGGTGCATCAGTTCGGTCCCCGGATGTCGTTGCGATGCGCTCCACCACAGCAATATCCGAACCCGACCGTCCTGTTGACAGCCCGCCTGTTGGACTAGTGGCGACACCTGTCCCCACCAAAGCCACTGGCGTCGCCTCCCGAATGCCAGAGGTAAACTGCTCGACTTCAGGACCCTCCTCCATACCAAATGTCACCGTTTCTTGCAAGACGGGATCACTCGTGACCGGATCGCGCACACGCCCCTCGGCTTCGGGGGTCGCATACTCCAGTGCCGAGGTGACGGAGGCGGGCTCTTCAGTCAAGGCCAACTCGGGCTCAACAAGGAGGGCAGTTGTTTCCGTCGTAGCCACAATGAGTTTTTTTTTCTCCAACAATAGGGTTGAATTGTTCGATATCGGCATCCTCTGTTATTCCCAGGTTCTCCGTGCCTGGAACGGCTGGCTCGCTCGTGACAAGAGCGTCGACTTTCTCCTTGGCTGGATTGGTACGGTGCTCCAGCGCAGGTGTTTCCACGCCGGCCGCATCATCGGCGGTGAATTTTGTACCTTCGGAATCCACCAGCATCTCCTCGATCCAAGGGGTGGAATCTCCAGCGTCGACATCCTCTTCACCGTCCAGTTTTTCCGTGGCTAGTGAACACGAATCGTTCGTGCCCGGAACGGTGACTTGTACTTCAGATGTATTGGTAATCTGCGAAGCGGGTTGCTCAACCAACGTGGCATCTGTAGCGTCAGGGGGGGCACTAGGCTGCATCACAGCCATGAGTGTTTCGTCTCCATTCACAAAGGTGGATTGCCCGATGTCTGCATCCTCCACCATTTCCAGGGTCTCCTTGGCTTCCAAGGAAGGACCTCCCGTGACCCGGACGGCGACCGCCGCTGAAGCTGCCGAGAAGACGTCCTCCGGCAACGAGGTGGTGTCAGTGGGCTCGTCATCGACAACAGCCATGTAGACACCAACATCTGCCGCTCCCGCGACTATTTCCTCCGCACCCGTATGGTTGGGTTGTGCGACGTCAACACTCCCTTTCATTTCCGATGTCTCTGGGATGGACGGGGCACGATCACCGAATGCCGAGACGGTAACAATCGCCTCGGCTACAGAAGTCACAAGCTCTGGCATAACGGTCTCCATCGAAGACTCATCGGCAGATACCAAGCCTTGGACGAGGTCGGAGGCACTTCCCTCGATATCACTTGGGAGCGTTTCCTCCTCCTCCCCAGTAGCAGTGGTGCTTCCCATAGTTGCCGGGGTCTCCGTCGCCGACCAAAAAGGGTCGACCGTGATCGAAGTGTCTACTTTCTCGTCGGAAATCACTGTACTGCGCTTCGGCGCAGCGGTTTCCAAAGCGGGCTGCTCTGACAATGCGCTACCCGTTGCCATGGAGGAACTCATCCGATTCGCGGTCAGTTGGATCTCCTCTGCGATCGGAGTGCTCAGTTCGACGCCACTATCCTCGATCGTTCTCGGAATCCCCATGCCTGCCGAGTTAACGTCATTCGTGACCGGAACGGTAACAGGTACTTCGGCTCCAGGGGTCGTGTTCTCCGGCGCAGGGGTCATAGATGCGGGGCCGTGAGCAGTCGCCTGGTCTGTCGTGCTGGTGGCGGCACTAACTTCATTTTCAGTAATCAACGTCTCCTCCGAAGCTAGAGAAGTGGTCTTTGCGAATCCAGCAGCCTCCACCGCTCCCAAAGCCTCTCCGACAGCAGGGTTAGAGTCTTTCGAGGCCACTAGGGGAATAGCCCCCTCGGCTTTGGGGGTTGTACGCTCGGGCGAAGAGATAATGGGTACGAGCTCACTACCAGACCCCCCGTCTCGAACGGAAGAGTGGGTATCCTCTTTTGTCATAGCCATGCGTTGAGAAGTGTCAGCAGCCGCCACCATCGGAGTATCCTTGGTTGACATAGTGGGTTCGTTGGATATTGGGTCGGCGACGAACTCCTTGGCTGCTGGGCCCGACAGGGTATCCTTCTTATTCACATGTGTGCTTTGAAAAGTGTCATTAGCCTCCGACGTTGGGAACTCTTTGGCTGACGTGGTAGGATCATCCACTACTGGGTCGGCGACCAACTTCTCAGATGTGGAGGTCATGGCCTCCTGGACAGGGATAATGGGAACTGGCTCATGCGTCGATGCTCCACCCGAGACAGCGTTAGGAATACTGTCCCCGGCCGTGGGCACCAGCGTATCATCCCCAACCACATGATTGGGAACATCAACGTCAGCGTCCGCCACCATTTTGATTGACTCAGTAGTGCCACAGAACACTGGACTGGGACTGGTAGCACTTTTTGTGGGTACTGGGGACGCAGATCCCGATGCAGCGATCTCGGCGGCCGGTTGATCTGCCGATGTCCCGTCCTGAACGTCGGTAGGAGTGTCGTCCTTGATCGCACCCACCGTCCTGTCCTTTATAACCGCAGGTGTAGGATGTGATTCTTCGGCGTCTTCCACACCGGCCGCAACCTCTGCGGCTGACCATAGCGAATCGTCTGATGATGCAGCAACGTTGGCAGCCTCCTTCCTTGTCATAATAACATGCTCCGGCACAACCTCTTCCAACGCGGATCCTTCAACCAACACGTCGTCCTCAACGTTGATTGCGGGACAGTCTCTGATCGCAGCCGCAAGTGTCCCCTGAATAGCCACGGGTATGGGCTGTGATACTCCAGTGTCCTCTGCGTCTTCTACCGTCTCTATGGCTGACAGTGGAGGGTCGTCTGGTGCAGGAACGACAAATGGCTCCTTGACTGTCGTCGGGGCAGCGTCTCCCCGCTGCAACTTCCTCCGAGGCTGTTTCATCCATCCATGCCTCATCCTTAGCGCTTGTTGGGGCGCTATCTTGCTTTATCTCAGGGGTGAACTGTGCGGCGTCAACAGCCTCGGCCACTGCCAAGATCTCTGCGGCTGACGGAGTAGGATCTTCCAATGACGTGGAGTTCGCATCAAAAACGGATGTTGAAGGTTCATGCTCCTGCTCAAGATTCATACAATTGACATCACGAGCAGACCCGCCGTTCGGAGTGCCGCTTGGAGCACCATCTTCAATCGCCGTCGCGAAACCATCCTCGGTAGCCACCGGTATCGGCTGAGCGATGTCATAGTGATGTGCCATTCTCAGCACCTCTGCGGCGGAAAATAAAGAACCCCCCGACACCGGATCGAAGACGGTCTCTTCGCTTTCATCTCGAATGAACGAGTTTCCCGGTATGCTCTCAACTCCATCGGCTGCAGGTTGCAAGGATTCATCTCCTCCTCCGTCTTTGTCAAGAGGCACCGCCAGAACATCGTTGGTTTCGAGGGAGGAATCCTCATCGAGTTTTGATGGACTGCTCGAAACAGCGTCGTCGAAATGGCCCGTTATAAGGTCCTGCCCACCTTTCTCCGGAGTCAATGCCTTCACCGGTCGACCCTCTGAACCGTCGGTGACACCTTGAAAGACCCCATCCTCCCCACTCTGTCTTACCTGAACCTTTCCCGCTAGTACTCCAGTGGCACCGGCAACGGCGAGAGCAACCTCCTCCTCAACTACATGGACCGGAACGCTGACTTCCACTGCACCGGTGGTAGGTTTCTCAACTGTAGAGGCGCCCTGTCCTTCCACGGGGAGCTGCTGAACTCCAGTATCCCCGACTGGGACTGCGGGTATCCGCTTCACCACCGTCGCTTCGATTGTGTTCTCCGGCGCGGACTCACACGGCTCGATTGACAACGCGCCATGGTCTGATATTACACGTTCGGCGAGCGCGACGTCAGCCACCGAGGCTGGTTCTTCCTCCGGTACCTCAAAGCCCGAACTATCCACCCCCTGCTGGATGGGGCTCTCCCCGGCAACCTCAGGGACATCGTCATCGAGAACTGCAGCAGCGGGTGGACAAACCACCACCCCTCCCTCCTCATCAGGGGAGGGCTTCTGGTATGCGGTAAACGGCGTACATTCCGCTTTTTCCTCGTCACTATCAAGGTGCCCGTCACCACTGGCAGCCGCTCGCTCCTCGGCTGCAAGAGATAAAACCCGGGTCACTGCTCTTGCATCCTCTGACGTTACACCTTCAGGCTCGTCGTTGTCTCGCCCCGCATTGTCTCGCCCCGCGTTGCCTCGCCCCTCAAGGCCCGGCTCCTCTGCACCCACAGCAGCGGGGTCGAACGGATTCAAGGCTGCCGCTGATCTTTCCTTCCCGGGGTCAGCCCCTTTCTGTAGGACCTCGCCTCCCCCAGCGGCAGCAGCAGCCACAAGCGTCTCCGCCTGAGACCTTTGTACGGACGGGGCCACCTCATGAGCACAAGTTTCAGGGGTCATCACTGCATATGCGCCCGGAACGTCGGCTACGGGAACTCCACCCTCCTCCGGGTCGACCAGGGAGTTTCGCGCAGAAAGGGGCGCCGCGTCTGTGGTCGCTTCGGTAGACAGTAACTTTTCCGGCAACGGCCGGTAGGCTACCGAAGTGTCTTGCTTCTCAGCAACAGTAGCCGCAGAAGCGGGATCCGCAGGGGCAGTCACGCCCATGGTAGCACTGCGAAGTTAATGGCATCCGCGGCCAAACACATGTGACGAGGGGGGGGGGGGGGGGGGGGGGGGGGGTCGTGGGACACAGCTGAAATAAGGCGGCCATGTGTACGCGTCAACGGATACAAGGTGGCAGAAATCACAACCCGTGCACCACCTCTGTATACCCCACACGCCGCACTGTCTACGCACACCCACCCGCGGGGCCTTAAGTGATATTCCACAGCTTTAAACGGAGAATGCTGCTATTATACGGGCGGGGTGTACTCATTAACATGCATGGCCTTAGTCGTTTGGCCATAGCCGCTCGCATCCCCACAATGCTGGGACGGAGCACGTTGGGTTTTCACCGACCAGGCAAACATTGCTTGCACCAAGCGCGAAGCGCCGTGAGGTGTGGGGCGGGTCGCGTGATGGAGTGAGCTGCATCCTACTAAGAACCGCTCGTGAGGTGGCTTTGCACATGGATGACAACCAGCGTCAATGCAATTTTTCGGGGGGGGGGGAGGGGTAGTATTCAGAACCCCATGATGGACCCGCAACATAATGTATCCCCCTGTGCTTTACACACCATATTTTTCGATCAGATTACCATGTATTACTATGTTCCCCCGTGATATTAACATGAATCCCTACTATACAGCAAAAATCTCAAAGCCCATCACATTCATCACAGTTCAAACTTCATAGTTGGAGATGCATTTGCAGCGGGAATGTGGATTGAGCTACGAGCACCTCGCCCTATTGCTACCATTCGCCACCATGCTTGGCTGCGTGCGACCGACCGGGCGACGGTGCGACCGATGCAGCCACCCAAAAAAAATACCTGCGTTGCACTCGAAACCTACCTAGCTATTTTTTTCGCCGCTTTGAACCTCGCCCAGCACTGTAGTACAACCACCGCCCTCCGCATCCGCCACCTGGACTCAAACTCTCGCCGGGCGGCCATACTTCTTGCGTTGCATTGGATGCGCGTTGCGGCGGCAGCCTGACGGTCGCAGTCGCGGCGCAGAGAAACTCTTCGCCGGGAGGCATATGAGCGCACCAATGCCTGCATTTTCACGGTTCTATCCCTGCGTGTTTTCCGCACCGTCAAACCGTAGCAAAAGTGAATCTTCGAACTGCATAGTGGCAACAAAAAAATAGTTAACTACAGCTGTCGTTGCGTAGGAACTCGAGCAGCAGGATAAATACTCTAGTGAGTCCTGGAACTGCTGTACTTCTGCGAAAACAGATTGTACGCTTGCAGCGGTCGCTACATAGGAACTCGCGCAGCAGGATGTTTCGTAACTGTCGCCGACTTGTTGGCGTCGGTGGAATGTTTGCCGGCGGTCGTTACATGAATTTTAACATCAACTAACGTTTGACTTCAGCAAGGTGGGAAAGTCTCCCAGCTTTTTGGCGCCGTCTTTTACCAGAAACTCGAAATCGCTCAAAAATGTGCCTGGCATGTTCTTCGTAAAGTGCGATGAAAAGAGCATGGTTAGACTATATGCTTGGACAATATCGGTAGGCAACGGGCGAGAGGTCTGCGTAGTTTAGAGACGCAGCAAAAACGTTGTTGTGAAGGCGTATCATATACCTTTGAGCGATCTGTTTCAACTCTCCCTCTCTTCGGGATCGACCGATCACTTTACTCCTGAAAACGAAAGGCGTCGCTTGTTTCTTGGGGCTTTAAAAGAAAGCAAAAAAAGCGGTTCGTAACTAAGCTACGTACATGGGGGGGCGAGAAAATAGGTGTACTGGTCGTGTTGGCCAGAAGCAATACCCTATCATATATATATGTATCATACCAGGTACCTGGCATAAGTTATATATTGCATATATATATATTTACAGGGTATAAATTATTTTTTTTTCTTGCGTTTGCTACGGTATGCCTTCGTGTAGGCCATGAATGGGATTGGGCATCACAGCAGTTCTCCTTGCGTTCCGTCTTGGGGTGAGATCACAGAGCTCCTCGAGCGAGCAGCAGCAGCCTCAGGTACAAAAAATCGTGCACCACCATGCGTCCCTCCTACTAAAGTCAGCCCTGCCATATACTGCATAATGCAACAAGACTGGCTTTCTTACCTGCGCCGAGCACGAAGTTCGAGCTCAAGCTTGGCGGACCACCGACGCGCGCACAGCTGAATTGTCAAGGCCTTTTGGTGCCGGTCAAGGCGCCCTCTGAAAACCGCTCTCGCCTGGTGTCCCCTGCAAACCTACGTATCGAAAGGGGTGTACTCGTGTGTTACATATTACATGCCCGTTTGATCAGCCAAACATTGTACTCCGTACATAGAATTCATGTACGTGTAGACTAGTAGGGCTATGAAGGGGTGAAGACCCCGTGGTACGCTAAAGCATGGGTTGCAATTGGGAGTTGCAGTTAGGGGGTTGCCATAGGGGGGTTGCAATCACGGGTTGCAATTGCACGTTGCAATTACGAGTTTACAATTAGGGAGGGGTTGCAATTACGGGTTACAAGTCAGGGGTTGCAATTACGGGTTGCAATCAGGGGTTGCATTTTCGAGCCTCCAACATTCTTCAATCATCGCATCAACCATTCGCAACTCTCAAACCACCCAATACTTGTGGGACTCGAAGTGTGCCTGGCATTTATTTTAGCGCTCTTCGTCAGGTGCCTATATACAGCAGCGGCCTGTGGTACATGCAAGTGAAGGAGTCGTACCATATCGTCCGTAGGGCGCAAGGGCGCAAAATGATCCACTCTGCTCTCGTACAACTACTGCCGACCGGACGCGCTCACGCCGCTCGCAGATGGTTGATGACACCAACGCTGTCAACCATTGTTTTGGTCGCTATCGAGAGGTTCCAACGGAGTTGCGTTCCTTTTTAGGACTGCAGTCCCGTTTTGGGGACAAAACTCCTAGAATTTGAGTGGTTTGTCCTCCAAACGGGACTGCAGTTCTATCAGGTTTAGGATTTACTTTTACAAACCCGGCGGAGGATGGTGTTCTTGTTTTTCATTGTTCAAGTGTGCACATATAACAGCTTGCTCACGGCAGCTTACAAAAAACATCCTCAATATCGATTGTCTGAGTTCCTCATTGCTGTTGTATTTTGTGTTTCCGAAGGCGTCATGTGAGTGAAAAAATAGTCAACTACTTGCTTGAGCTACATACATACTTCGGAGCAAAATACAAGTGGGGGTCACAGTCCGAAAGCTAGCTGGTACCGGCTTGAGATAAAAAAAACTGTTGCAAGAGAGGTAGAACGGCTTGGCACGGGGATAATAAAAGCTACACGAAAATTCTACTCATTCTTGTTGAAGACAAGCTCGGGTTCAAGAGAGGTTGACCAATCCTTCTCTTGTACTAGCGCAGGTACGTTAGATACGGACAACGATACCATACCTAACTTTTAGGTACGTATGATAGGTACGCCCCTCCAATATTTACCCAGGTATCGGGTATATCCGTTGACAAAATATCCGAGTTTCGGTAGGTGTTAAGATCAGAGGTCGGGACACTTTGTGGACCTGGACAGGCTACCTATCAAGTCGGTACTCGTTGGTACTCACGTGTGTTGTTTGCTTAGAGATAGAAGAAGAGCTACATTCGTGCACGCGGAGACTGGGAGCCAATAAGCTCGTGCCTCGCTGGTAAAACCCCTGGTTTTCCATCTAAGATACGCCTCCCAAGTACTACAAATACGATCCCAGTGCCTGAGCCCTGGTAATTACCGGGCTTTCAGCCTCAGTCAAAGCAGTACCATAACACTAGCCCACTCTGATGAGTCGTATATGCAGAATTATGGGGGGTTCGTGGGAACCCCGATTCCACAAGCTAGAACACGAGTCGAAGATGCGGCTCCTCAAGACCCACTCTCACACCTCTGAACGGCAAGGCAACGAAGCCGCCAAGATATTTGTCCTGCCGTCGACGCCACATATTACGATCAGAGGTCGGGACACTTAGTATCCCTGGACAAGTTACGCCTATTAAGTCGGTACTCGTTGGTACTCACGTGTGTTGTTTGCTTAGAGATAGAAGAAGAGCAGCTTTATTCATTTCGTGCACACGGAGACTGGGAGCCAATAAGCTCGTGCCTCGCTGGGAAAACCCCTGGCTTTCCATCTAAGATACGCCTCCCAAGTACTACAAATACTATACCAGTGCCTGAACCCAGGTAATTACCGGCCTTTCAGCCTCATTCAAAGCAGTACCATAACATACGAGCCTGAGGACGACCTTAATACCTTACCTGATTTTTAGGTACGATATAGGTACGGACCCCGATACCTCACCGAAGTGTTACGTATGTTTGGTACGGACCTCGATATCTTTTCTAAGCTTTAGGTACGATGGATACGTCGCTCCAACACTTACCCTGGTATCGGGTATACCCGTCGACGAAATCCCCGTACGAGCCTGGGGACGACCTCCATACCTTGCCTGAGTCTTAGGTACGTTATGCGGATCCCCGATACCTTAGCTAAGTACTAAATACGTTATGTACAGCTGTCAATTCCTTACCTAAGCTTTAGGTACGTCAGGTACGCCTGTCAAAAACTTACGCGGGTATCGGGTATACCCGTCGACGAAAGACCCGGGTTTTGGTACGAACCTGGGGACGACCTCAATACCTTGCCTGAGTTTCAAGCACGTTAGGCACGGACCCCGATACCTTGCTCAAGTTTTAGGCACGATAGATACGCCCGTTTATACCTTACCTAAATTCTAGGTACGTCAGGTACGGCCGTCAAAAACTTACCCGGGTATAGGCATTCCTTACCTGACATACCCTTGGAAAGAGTACCTTGGAAAGAGTACATAACAAAACGAACGGAATTATCGCCAAAAAAAAAACGAACAAAGAAAAGCACAAACCGGATGGGATTGCAAAAGAAAATTACATTTGTACATACGCCTGCATAACGCGAATGGGATCGCCAAAGAAACTTGGGGGTTTTTCTCAGTCGAGGGGCTGGCGTAAAATAAAATAAAAAAGCCAGCGTAGAGTAATTTGGCCAAAACGTGCTACGTACGAGTATAATACCCTAATTAGTAAGATGCATGCTACGATAGTTGCGCACCTACTGTAATGTTTTCTGAAGGTCCTAACCCGAGGAGCTCTACACTGTTAGTGCGTCAAAATCTGAGTATCGTGGTAAGGGAATGGAATGCAGGAACTATCTGAACTGGCTAGCGAGGCAGCTTCTCTTCTTTAGGGCTCTTCCTGTGTTGTTGTATCAGTACTCTTCATGATTAAAGATGAAAGGAAGCTGTTGAGAGCGCTTCGATAGGGGCTTGATTCAAGGCATCAAGTCCACTCTGCGCCCCTTCTATAGACCCGCTAGACGGGGTAAAAGACACTTGTCCGAGGAACTTTCCTCGGGCGCTTGTCTACTCTTCTCCTATCGGCTATCCTAACCATTGTGCTTCAAGGGAAACTACTGAGCCCGGGAATACTCTTCGGGAGTTACAGAGCTTTGATACTACGGCTATCCCATGACTATTCTGTAATATAATACTACTCCATATCACATTAGTAAGTCAAAACCTGATCGCGACCAAAACCGAAAAAAATCACCCGGTGTGAACAATCCCATGTCTTAGGGGCATTATCTGGTATCGAAAAATAATAAGAAAAAAAAAATGTATTCCAGCGATAGATGTGCGCCTACAGTAATGTTTTCTGGGGCTCTTCACTCGAGGACCTCTTAACCCTCCCCCACAATCTGATCACGACCAAAAACGAAAAATTTAACCCGGTGAGCAATGCCATGTCTTGAGGATATATCGAAAATATTGGGGGAAAAAAAAATATATATATATACATATATATATATATATATTTCCAGCGATGTTGGGTAGTTACTGTAGTTCCTCAGTCGAGGAGCCTGCCTCGGCTGTCAGAGTTACTTTTCCCGCAAAATTCTTCCCCTAGTATCGCAGCACGCGTCCTTATGATGTCACGCGCCAAACGCTTTTGGAGGGCATCGACGGGTGTGAACGTGGCGGGCCTCAAGCTGAACCCCTTCAGAACAGCATTTACTCCCGCTTTGGGTTCGGCGGACAAATTGCTTGGAATTACGAGGAGCCTAATACATGTTTTTTGTGTACAGCGCAGTTGTATGGAAAGGGCTGGAGCTTACCTTGGCGATGGTCGTGGCTTTCGATGCAGCCAAGCGTTCCACCTGTGTACATTTGGTCGGGATAAAAATTGCGGAAACATTGACAAATTTTGGTGGTTGGTGGAAAACAAACTGTAGACGTAAAAATACGCAGGGTGGGGTTTAGGTTCGTGGACAAAATTCAAGAACACATGGCAGTTAATACCTAAAGTGGGTTCTTCTTACTGGATAAAACGCAGACTTGCGGTACGCAGGGTTGTTTTTGCTGGTGGATAAATAAATATATATGGCACGCAGGGGACGGGCGGGGGGGGGGGGGACCATCACAAGTCGCAGATTATCGGGAGTGCCGCGAACGTGAGAGATTTACGTTTGCAGGAACATTTTATCAATCGGAGATATGTCTTCCGCTAGAGTCAAACTATGCACCGAAAACATTATCCGGCCGTGTGGAGGGGAACGTCGATGGTTCGGGCGTGTGTACCTCTATTCAGATACCCCTTGGCCATACAGCATCTGTGTCAGCATGTCGACAACAAAATCCTGCATTTCTCAACAGTAGACATGTCACGCGGGAAAAGAGAACAATCGGTATTCGGGCGCAGCTGTGAGTGGCTACTGCGAAAGTGCTTCTATCATCTCCTCTTTAGAAGTGCGCTGACGATTTGTTTTGGACAAAACACTTGGACACAGCAGTACACGTTTCTTGACAGCAGCAGCGGAAGGGTTTAAGAACAGGCCAATCTGAAACAAGACCACACGCCAAAAAGTACATCAACCATCGCGCTAAAACACCTGTTCAAGGATTCTCTGACGTCGCGCGGCCTTGGACTCATCAAAGCTGACGGATATTCTCCTCCTCTGTGACGGTCGCTGCAGGCTGCCGACGTTCACGACGACCCCAAGATTCGAACCACCGCGGTAGTGGAGACCGGTCTCCTCGCGCCTATCGTCAAACCAATGCATCTCTTCACTTCCGCCATGAAACGATGGTATGGCATTCATGACGGGGGACGATGGTAGGCAGCCTGTGCCGTTCAAATGTAAATGTTCCGGGCTGCCGGCAGAATCGTCCAGTGGGAACGCCTGGAACCAGTAGCGTGAAGAATGATCCCACGGCAGGTTTGGGGACGGAGTGGTGAGCTATGTATGTTCTCGAGCGATTCAGGAGTGTTTGCAAGCCAGCGGGTGCCATTAGTTGTATGGCAATCGAGACCACACTTTCGACTAATTTCTTGTTTAATGTTTTTTTTTTTTCGTCTGACAAGGCATGCAGCTTTAGTTCAAGGCATTTGACGAAATTCCATTTCGAGGCAAACGATATATTACGGACCGGTTAACATTCGGGAGCGCCTTGTGATCCACCAACACGTACGCTCGTTTTTTTCGAAAACAAAAAGGGCGCCCAACGCGTATTCCCTGAGGTGGTCAACGATACCCGCCGTAATTTTGGTCTTCCTCATGACCGTTATGACGTACCGGGTAAGTCACACGAAAAATAAACCCTACCTCGTCTCCGCAAGACCCTCCCTCTCCCTGCAGTCTCCCCCAACGGCTCAACACACCACCCTCGTGCACGCATCCTTCATCCCCCATCTCTAGCTCCTTGCTCCGATACGAACAAGCTCGTAGAAACACGCACACTTCGGCAGAGCGCCGACCTCCCCCACGACCACCCCCACCCTCCCCCCCTAGCGGGTCATCAGCGTTGTTTGTTGCACGCGAAGAAGACGATGCGATGGCGATGTCTTGCACGCTCAGTCTGTCCTCCTGACCGCGGTCGATTGGTACGCCGTCGGCGTAAGAGAAGAGGAACGCTGGGCTGTCGCCACCGCCGCCGCCGCTCCCGCCCCCGCGGTGGGCGTCGATAATTGGACGCTTGCTGCGATCAATGTCGGCGTGGATCGCGGCTCGAAGAGAGCGTACGCTGTCGGATGGGGACATCCCCACGGCAGACACCTGACGCGCACACGAAGCAAGTCAAGAGGTTGACATGCATTTCTGCACATTGATGAACCGCGCTTTTTTTTTCCACTCAACCAGAGACCCAGCAAGTCCCGTGGCCCATGGTGATTCGTCACCGTTTACCACTGTTACGGGGGGGCATAGTAAATAGGACCTACGGTACACACAAAAACCGATATATATCCCTATTTTTACTAAAAAATATTTGGTCCTATTTACTATGGTCCCCCGAAAATATTTTTTACGGGCAGGGCATAATATTCAGAACCGACTATGGAAGCAGAAAAGCATGTATCCTGGTAAATTTGAACGGCAAATTTGGTTCTGATTACTACATCCCCCCTCGCAATAACAGGAGATATACGAGCCCCGAGGTCACAACACAAACTGCTATATAGACAGACATCAAACACCGTCGAAAAAACAATGCACCGGTAAGGAGACTAACAGACAATGCCTTTCGACTATTACGGAGGACCATAGTAAATAGCACCTACGGTACGCACAAAAACGTATATACTTGCCTATTTTTACTGACAAAATTTGGTCACATTTACCATAGTCCCCCGTAATTATAGGAAATGCTTTTCCAACGTACTGGATACGAAAAACAGAACATCGCGCATGGAACCCAACGTTGACAAGCGGCGTCATTACGTGACTTTATGGGCCTTGGAGAAGCAGCAATTAGCGGGTGTTTCGGAATAACAGATCGCTTGTACGGTTAGTAACCGCCCTCAAATATTGTGCGGAACACGGTCCAGGTTGCATTCTTTGAATGTAAACAGGTGTGTAACACATTAACTCTAGTGTACCGTACGTATATCAGAGGCGTTCTACGATAGAGCTTCAAGCTGAAATTTCTGAAGCTCCTCACTTGACCTTAAGGAGCTCTATACCCCACCCGAAAACTGACTCCAGCAAAAATTAAAATGCCGTCTCGATGAATAATCCCATGGCCCAAGTATACAAAAAACGTCATTTTTCGAAACAAGATTGGCATTCGGACGAGTGATAGAATAGCACACATCTTCGGACGAATTTCGAAGCCGTTTTTCTCCTTACAATGTATGCACAGGCGGAGCGATCGATGCGCCTGTGTATGAGATGTTTCCAAAGCCACCTACGTTTTGGTTGTGTGTGCCCCCCGCCCCGCCCCCTGCTTTCGAGAACAGGGATCGGAAATGCGCCCGGGGGGGTTGTGATATACGACAAGTGCTCCGTGTTTTTCTTTTCCCAAGAGACGTTATGTATGCTCTATCAAAAGGCCGGTGGTGTATGTGTAAGTATCGTATGTATGTATGTATGTATGTATGTATGTATGTATGTATGTATGTATGTATGTATGTATGTATGTATGTATGTATGTATGTATGTATGTATGTATGTATGTATGTATGTATGTATGTATGTATTATGTATGTATGTATGTATGTATGTATGTATGTATGTATGTATGTATGTATGTATGTATGTATGTATGTATGTATGTATGTATGTATGTATGTATGTATGTATGTATGTATGTATTATGTATGTATGTATGTATGTATGTATGTATGTATGTATGTATGTATGTATGTATGTATGTATATGTATGTATGTATGTATTATGTATGTACAACCGTATGTATCGTGTTGTTTCGATGTCCTTCTACCTCCTGTCCCGCTGTGAAAGCGCCCGCACGGTGACAAAGCAGCGCGCCTCGTGCTTCCTTCTGGCGGTTCTTCCATCGCATGCTGCCGGCTTGGCCCGAAGGAGTGTATGTAAACGGAGTATGTCTGTTCGTCGTCTGTACGCCCATCTTTGGCGAGGGGCTTAGCGACCTAGAAAGCTCCAGCCGCGCATGATCTGGCTTCGTAGTCTAGATTTTTCAGGGCAGACATACATCCCTCATCTGCATGACCTATACCTCATGTTGTCTGCCGGGTGGGAATCGCATAGCCTGCAACATCTAGGGCGTGTTTTCTCGGGTTGGATCATGTGTTACATACTCACAGACCCCTCGTAGTTCCTCATGACGGCGGGTTAGGATCTGCTCGATCTACATTAGTAGATATATGTATATATTGTGATCTGTCCACCGTGCGAAAAGTTGGCATCCGGGCGCAAGTATCTTAGCCCCTTCTACGCAGAACAGCCCCCACGTTTATGTATATGGGGACAAACTACTCGAAATTAGAATGGGGGTTTTGTTTTTATCCGGGTCGCCGTAGAGAGGGACGTCCTGCGGCAAAAATCGAGCTCAAGACGTCCATTTGACAAAGGGAAAAAGCCTGTGGTCTATCCCGACCCTGCGTCGTATTCCGCTCGCACGTTTCAACGAAACGAAAAAATACTGCCGCACCTGCTGGAAACCTGACGGCGAGAGGCCATCGAACCCCCCCCCCGCCCCCGCATGTAGTAAGCCAATCACGCTTGAGTCGGGATCGTTTGAATCTCGCGAAAGCGCCCTTGTTCGCCCATTTTTCCAGGACGGGCTCAGCCGAGGAGGCTGCAGGCCCGGGGCCGTGCGGGGTCGACGGGTTGGCATCTGCGACGAGTAGATGACGGAGAGAGGGATGGAATGACCGGAGAGAGTACGCTTAGAATCAACTAAAAAGAGCCGCCTCAATTAGCTGCGAGATCGAAAAGCTCGTCGAACTCGTCATGTTTTGCAAAGCTACGTGTGGTGCCTATCGATCGCGCGTGCTAAGGGGAGACCGGAGCCTCGCTTGTGTAGGGGAAGAAAGGCCCTCGTATCGTGTGTCAGTACAATAAGCCTCTTCGCTACTGTAGTGTTGCGGTTACCGGGGACCTTCAGTTATACGTGCGTGTTTTCGCAGGTGAAGACAGACCACAAGAAAATAAGCAAACAACGTGGCGCAATAAAGTAGGCATGAGACAGGCCGGGACCTGTGAAAGATGCATGGAGAGCTTCCGTTGGTCAATGGCAGCACTCACTTGCCTGCTTAGTCACGTCGAAAGTAGGTCGGGGGGGACATACTGTAGCGCTGCATGCATACTGGTGTACCTTAAGGACGCGAGTCATCGCGCCCCCCTCAACCAATTTCGAAAGCACCACTTCTCCACATCCGAGAGGGTGTCAATGCACAAAGAAGGTTGTGTTGGAAATATCTCGCTGAGGGCGTTCCTTAGACGAGTCGGTCGGTTTTTCGCAGCCTCTTGGTTGTGGAGGAATCGAGCTTTGAAAATCAGTCTATATGGGGGGGGGGGGGTGTAACGACTCGCATCCTCGCGGTACCTGGTACGTACGTGATCAACGAAATGTATACATGGTACATGCTTTCGGGTCCGTTGAATTCTCACCATGCGGCCTTCATCTCCGGGGCATTGCCCTCGCCTAGAACTCTACTGGAGGACCAAGAACCTTTGAGCTTAAACGGACGGACGCTAAGCCACCCATGGCAGCGATCGCGGTCCTCAACAAACTTGTCGATGGCACACTCACCTGACCACCGCTGTGGATTCTGGAAGGACTCCCAGTCTGGTCGGCACCTCTCCCCAAGAGATCGTCCGGATCCAGGAAACTTGTATCCCTCAATATGATAGAACTTCGGCTCCTCGAGCGGCCTGCGGATCCGACGTTCGCCCTCATCCGTGGATTGTCCCAGCTTTTCGGAGCAGCAAGGTACTGGTGTGGCTTCTTCTCGAAAGTAGGGGCACTATATAGAGGTCATCAGGTGGTATGACAGGGACGCGTTGGCGCGGGCAGGAGAAGACTGTTGTAAGGCTTACATTGAGTAGGCGATTGGTTAACCTTTTCCGAAGAGACGAAGCGGAGGAGAGTGTTACAAGGCTTAGATTGGGTAGGTAATCGGTTAACCTTTTGCCGGTAGCCCAACGGACTGACACCTTAACAAGACGGCATACGGTATGATTTTGCAGTGTATGCGGCAAAAAAAAAGACACAACAAAAGGAGTCGTAGTGGTCCCTCTATAATGCCGGTTGAATAGTGCCGGCTGCACGCTATAGGGTATAGTGCCTCTGAAATCGCTTGGATACAGCAGCAGTGGTCTCTCTGTGGTGTCGGTTGAGTAGTGCCGGCTGCCCGCTACACGAGTGCCTGTGACAATGTGTGGCACCGCCGAGGGGATTGGCCAGTGCGGCAGTGTGTGGAGTAATTAGTGCCGGTTGCCACCGTAATGCCGGTATTGCCGGCTGGGGTACATATATACCGGCACTATAGAGGAACCACTACCGTACCAGCAGCACCAGGTTCTCACTAAATTGTTATTGCGTTTACCTTCCGGCAAGGTGCAGCAGCATGAGCTTCAATGTTAATCAGTCATAAACAGTCCCCGATATAAGAAAAACAAGAAGAGAAATAATGACCAAAGCAAACCTATTGGCCTACAGTAGACTCTTGGACTACGACAGTAGCTTCAACGTTGATCACTCATAGACATTCCTCAAGAGGAGAAACAAACCTAGGGAGTCCAGAAAAAAAAAGCAAACCTATTGGCCTACCGTAGGCTGTTATACTACAACTGTTAAGATCA
The DNA here is from genome assembly GCA_031763025.1 of Macrocystis pyrifera. Classification (NCBI taxonomy): domain Eukaryota; class Phaeophyceae; order Laminariales; family Laminariaceae; genus Macrocystis; species Macrocystis pyrifera. Next base: position 238,679 of record JASSKH010000034.1, read on the forward strand.
ACGGTTGCGGGACACTTTGTATCCCTGGACAGGTCTGCCCTTTAAGTCGGTAATCGTTGGTACTCACGTGTGTTGCTCGCTCAGAGATAGAAGAAGAGCAGTTTTATTCTTTTCGTGCACGCGGAGACTGAGACCAAGCTCGTGCGTCTCTGGAAAACCCCTGGTGTTCCATCTAAGATACGCCTTCCAAGTACTACAAATACGTTCCCAGTGACTGAACCCAGGTAATTACCGGGCTTTCAACCTCATACAAAGCAGTATCATAACACTAGCCCACTCTGATGAGCCGTATATACAGAATTATGGGAAATTCGTGGAAACCCCGATTCCGCGAACTAGAACATGAGTCGAAGATGCGGCTCCTCAAAACCCACTCCCACACCTCTGAACAGCGAGCCTATTCGAGCCAAGCGTCGTGGACAGAGAGGCCTTCGGCCGGCATCTCGCGTCGAAGGCGGCGAGCGGCAGAGGCGACCAGGCCCGCCAGCGCCCGAGGGTTGGAGGGGATTCGGCCAGTGCGGACGGCAGGTTCCGCCGGAGCTCGGGTGGGGAAACTGGTGGCAGTTCGTCTCGGCGCATCGGGGTTGGACGGCGGAGAAACCGGGGGAAGGGGAAGGAGCGATCGGGTGACGGCCGGTACGGCCCACGGGGCAACTTGTCGAGCTAGTTCTCCCAGTTCTTCCTCGGACGGCAACACAAGAGCCCCCGTCCCAGAGAAGCACGCAACCAGCAAGAGGCAAGTGATTCCCTCGCTGACTGAGGTTGCTTCTTCCGCCGCGCGTCTTGGCCGTTTGACCATGCCCGATGACCGCGCCATGCCTGTGTCATCTAACCTTGCTCACGATCGAAATTCGGCGATCGACTCCGCCGCCGCGACCGCCGCGAAACAGCACACCGCCGACGTTCAACGGGCGTACAAACACCTGGGACTGAAGGATATTTCGCGCATTTCTGTCCTACCTTTTCCCTCCTCGATCGACCCTTGCGATGCCGCGCAGCAACTCACTCGTTCGGCAAAGGCCTCCGCCTCTGATATTCTCATGACGTGCAACGATGGCAGCCATGAAGGCCTTAGTTCTACTAATTGGATCCCCGGTTGGGAGTACCCTCTTAAGAAATCCTTCGCGCGCGCCACCACGCCTGACAAGCCTACGACCGCCCCTCTCACTACCTTGATGGATGATTTTTTTGAACAGGTGTCGCGCGCCCTCGCAGCAGGATCGACGGGACCGGAGGCGTTCACGCTCCTCCTGAGGTTGCTGAGCAACCACTTCGACCGCATCAACACGGGGGCCAGCTACACCACGTTGCATAATGTTGGCGTGGCTAACGAGACCCCTTTTTGCGATTTTAGTCGTGCATTGCGAGGGGTGGTGTCCGCAGCGACGGGGACTGAGCGTGTTTTGGCACCGGGGGTGGAGGTTGTTTTGGAGGTAGTTCGGATGGCAGTGAAGGAGCAGTACCCTAGCTTGATGCTCACGCTGGGATTCTTCTCCTTTTCTTTTTCTTTTTCTTGTTCTTTTTCGGTTTGGTTTTTTCGTTGCTTCTCTTTCTTTATGGTGTATTTTGGTTGCTGGCGTATGTATGTATGTTGTGTCGGCCGCACCTAGTGCGAAGGCATGGTATTACGTAGGCTATTAATGCATTACGGTGTGTTATCTCTGTGTCGTAGTCTGTGACCACAGAGCTCGTATCTTTCTAGGGTGAAGAATCAGCACGGACACTGGGCTTGCTGGATGTCGACGAGTAGAAGAACGGTTTAATGTGAAGAAACACACACACACACACACCCGGGAGTTTTGGCTACGGTATCGATGCCGTTCGGCACTTGGACGCCATGTGGTTAGCTTTCGAGACTCTTGCGAATAATAAGACACCTGCCGTCAACGGCGAAAAATATTTTTCTTTAGACGCCACTTGTTAAGATCAACGGTTGCGGGACACTTTGTATCCCTGGACAGGTCTGCCCTTTAAGTCGGTAATCGTTGGTACTCACGTGCGTTGCTTGCTTAGCTATAGAAGAAGAGCAGTTTTATTCCTTTCGCGCACGCGGAGACTGAGACCAAGCTCGTGCGTCTCTGGAAAACCCCTGGTTTTCCATCTAAGATACGCCTTCCAAGTACTACAAATACGTTCCCAGTGACTGAACCCAGGTAATTACCGGGCTTTCAACCTCATACAAAGCAGTATCATAACACAATAGCCTATTGGACTACGACAGTAGCTTCAACGCTGATCACTCGTAAAACATTCCCCAAAAGAAGAAAACAAGAAGGAAACCTGTTCGTACCGCAAATACGTCAGCTGCGAGTCCGACTGATTGAGTGGTTGATACTCATATTTTTACGCTTCGTCATGCGTAGGTCGCGCGCGCTCTGAGCTCAACGCAAATTCTGCGTAGGGTATGTTTCGTAAGTCACGTGAAGCCCGTGTGCGTGGTATCATACCTGGTACCTGGTATGCATGAAGATTACTCATGCTTTTTTTGCTGTTCTTGTTAGATCCAGCGACTCGACCTTGAACTAAACAGGATACAATGCCTCAAAGTCGACAGCTGTACTCCCGGCATATGCTTGCTTGATGCACTGCCACTACCGTCCGCGTGCCCAAGTGGTTAAATCGACAAAAAACTTTGGGCATCGTACCAATAATGGGCTGCTGCTTGGTATACCAGCAGCATCCTGTGCGTTTATCGTGTACCAGCACCATCCATACCTGCGGTACTCATTCGTATCATATTATGAGGCGTTACACATTTTTCTCGTGAAGCCAACACGAAATGCGAGAGCACCAGGTAGGTGTTATTGTACCAGGGGTCCACAAGAAAAAAATCCCGACACCCCACTATTAATACCCTTTTTCGAGACCCAGATAAGGTGGGGGTATACTAAAACCAAGTAAAATACAAATTCGATAAAAACTCACTTTTCATAATTTCGTTCAGAAATCCCAACTCAACTCATTGGTTTTGTTTTTCATTTTGACCGGGGGAAGGAAGTAGGTCATGTTCTCTTTGTGTCGAGTACCCTTTTGGTTATACCTGCATCTCTCGGTTGAGCGTACGCACGTACCTGGTATATATCACAAGTCGAAGGTGAAGACACATGCAAGCATACCGCACTGTACTCATAGCGAATGCTGAAGTCGAACTCACAAAGAACCAAACCAAGCGCATGTACGGTTATGTACATGTACGGTAAAGCATCATTACGTGTTACAGCAGCAGCAATTGCCGTACCTTGCAGAAGTGGAGAGGCGTGCCGCGAGCAGGCGGCGCTCTCCCCCAGTGCGCCTGCCCAGCGCCATGCGTCCGTCCCTTCCGCGTTCCAGTATGTTCCTAAACTGGGCGTTCAGCGGCACGACCCTGTCGAGGTAAGTGTTAGGGTTGACAGAAGCTTTTCCATCGACAATCGACCTGGCGTACGCCCCTGGTGCTGCATGCGCCGAGGGAGACCCCAGGTTCGTCGCTCCTCGGTACAGACTACACGTGCCGGGCTGCCTTGCCCAAGACGGGGCATGGCGCCTGACTGTGCGCGCGATATCGACGCGGCGGGATGCAGGTCGGGTTTGATTGCTGGTACGGAGAAAAGGCCGAGCTGCTGGGCCAAGATGGATGATTGTTGTTGTTGTTGTTGTTGTTGTTGTTGTTGTTGTTGATGTCGAGGAATGATTGGAGGCTTGGGGATAGCGTGGTCGAGCTCCCATCCCGTGACAAGTTGGAAATGAGGCTTTTGTAGTCGGGAAGATGGTCCCAGCCATGCTGATGAAGAGTACGATTCGGACAAAGCAGAAAAGAACAAGATGAGGGGACATAGAAGGGTAAGTCGAAGGCAAGACGAAGATACTGCTTCGGAGGGTCTACGAGTATACGATACGAAGTAATATGCAGAAGTTGTTGTAGTTCTCATGTGTATGTGTTCCTCTCTCACTCCCACTCAGCCTGCTAACAATATAGACGTGCGTGCATACACACTGACTGCTGTAGAACTCCACGCGACGAGATGCATGATACCCACGCACACACGCACGCAAGCTTTTGCTGGCGTTTACGCGTGCATGCGTGTGCTGGAGGTTCCGTCCAGCACTACTACTGCTGTACGTACGCGTACTGCAGCATATGAGGCGCGTGTGCGCATACAAAGAGTCGGGATACATACGTCGAGACAGATTTTTGTCTGTAGGTACGAACTTGTTTGAGTGCCCACAAGATTGTTCGTTGCTCTTCGTTTCTCCCTGTAGCTTTGCAAGCACCAGCACTTATTTTTAGTCACAGATAGGCTAAACCCTTATCTGCCCATATTTGGAATGGGTCCGCCCTGGCATGGAGCACGAGAGTCCTTACCTCAAAAACATCAACGTCCATCGATAAACCTAAGCGTGATCAGCAGCAGCAGCGGGAACAGCAGTAGCAGTAGTAAATCCTCGCGCAGATTCTACGCTGCTGCACGCTCGGAGTCTCCGGGGGGTTTCGAATGATCCCAGCTGGCATACCAGTAGGACAGGAGGTAGATGACTGGAAGAAAAGGTACAAGGAATTGGCGGAATTTGCGGACCATCTTATCTACCTCTACAGCAGTAGAAAAAAATCTCACCGCGTTTGTTTTCGGACGTGAAAATCTTTGGATCTGTTCTTGATCTGTCGTACTCGTATGTGTTGAATGTGCGTTCGTATGTGGGTTCGCGTATTTAGTGGCAGATTGTCTCCGATGCAGCCCGCTGGCACATGTATGCAGGCATTACTCGTACGTCTACAAGTTGAAGCTGCCAGGTGATGCTCAGTGGCCATACATAGGATCGGACAGCAGTAGTAGGGTCAAATCTACAAAGTAACTGCTGCTGTGAAAAATATTTGGATATGCTGTATGTATGTGTTGTATGTGCGCGTTTGTACCTACAGCAGTAGATACGAGCAGGATGTGTTCCGCGCATGTAGCCGTAGATTGTCACCCGGAAGCAGTCAGTGGCCACGTTAAGCACTACTGTATATACACGTTGAGGTTGTAGGTAGTAAGTGTCAGGTAGTAAGTGTTAGGTAGTATGTGTCAGGTAGTAAGTGTCAGGTAGTAAGTGTCAGGTAGTGTCAGGTAGTAAGTGGCTAAGTACAGTAATCTGATCAGCACAGCTAGGTGTAGGTACGAAATAACTACTTGTAACAGAAACTTCTCGGACAAGATCCCAGAATGACAGCCACACGCGATATATCGAAACGTACGAGTACGTACATATACGTACTGGGTGACGACCACCAGCAGTACGAGACAACAAGAAGAGGCGGCGATCATAGAGCCAAAGAAAAACTGGAGGGGTGTCAAAAATGTGCCGGTGAAACAAATACCTGGTACCTGGTATGTGTACGTACTGGTCTGGTGTAAAGTTATGGCGTCTGACTCCTACCTGCTATGCACGACAACCTATCATACGCTACTCGTGTTCTGTCATACGCTGATGTACGCATTGGCTGCACGCTACGTATTGCTGCCTGTAAGTGTAATCGGCAGCTGCACTCGTAGGTCGTCTAAAGCAGTAGCCGTGCGTACGTAGCTTGTATTTTTCTAGAATGCTCACCACCCAACAAAACCTTTTGTCGGATAGGAAACTATAGCATCATGATTTCTCGAACGGACGCAAATCTGTACCACCGGGTGCAGTTTATTGAGCTCTCGTACGTGCCAGTAGTTGCCGGTGTCGACGTCACGTTGTCGGCGGCTGAGACACCGATCGTGACATCGCGATTTATGTTTAATCATTATGACAGCAGTTGTTGCAAAAATTGAAGTTGTCCTCAAATCAACTCCTTGTCGTAGACTGGCGAGAATCTGCATACTTGCGCCGACCAATACACGTACCAGCCAGCGTCCAAATTCCACGTTTTCTTTTCTGCGGTTGTATGTTACATATATTGCAGGTAAGTAGGTATGTAAATTGTATATGCATGTATGGATGTATGTAGACTTTTGACCAACATCCACCACGCAGCGGTGTGCAGCTGCTTCGGTTCGAGTCGCCAGTCGCAAAAGCACCACGAGACCTGCACATATATACGACCCTCTACGACGAATGTAGGATCGTAATGGCAGTGAGTGGGAGCACAGCTAAGACAGTATTAATCGGTAGTTTTGTTGTATATCCTTCGAATTGTCATATTATTATTCTCTGCGACGTCGGGGGGGGGGGGACCACTGGCGTGGTACGAGAGCCGCGACACCGGCCGCTGACTCTCGTTGCCTATCGTACTGCCAGTACCCGGGAGTTCCCCCCCCCAGCCGACTGGCCGGGGCTCTCACAAACGCAGTCTCGGACGACCGAGACCCCCATTGGTAGTAAACCATTGACACACCGCACTCTCCTAGTGAGAGCCCCGAATCGCAACCGGAAGATAAAGAAAAAAAAAAGAAAAAAAAAAGTTAATCACAAACAATAATTAAAGTAAAATACGGTGTGGCCAGCACCATGTGTCCGCTCCGTTCCACCCACCTTCGAAAGAAGAAAGGGGCGGGTGAGCGGGAGAAACCACAACAGTAGACCCAGCCTCTGGGCCTATCAATCGCCAGCGAGCAGTGCCGTGCTCTACTCGTGCACCTATCACGAGAAGCTAGGAGGGGGCACGGAGCGAGTATGATCGTTCTTCTTTCCTCTGCCTCTGAACAAATTAAGCCATTTAGTTTCCATCGGTAGAGCCCATGACTATAAATAATTTATTCCGTCGGTTGTGAACAAAACAGGCATGTCGCGTGAACTTAGAAACACTACGCTTTTTTGTAAACGGCATTTTTTTTTGCCCTTGACATATTATACACAAGAAAATCATTTATTTTTACACCTGAAAATTGTGTAGGACACACACGCCCTGACCCGCCTAAAAACAAGAACAAAGATCTGAGCCTTTTGACCCTAGCTCAAACTAACCGTTTCTGGCCTGTAGTGGTAGTACGAATAAATAATCCCATTTTGATGTTCAACCATTGTACGTCCAAAGCGGAATACGGTAACAAAACGTATCTCCTCCCCCCCCCCCCCCCACACACACGAAGAAGCGAGTGTCACAGATGACCCAGAAAGAATGTTACGAGCGTGTCGTAGTCGTATTGGGTCAGAAGATTCTCCAGCTCTGGAATGCGATGCCGGGCATCGTCACCTGCCACATGCATGTTGTGATGTTTTCGCGAAAAAAGTCAGATCGCAGGTGGTAGCAACGGCTTTTAGAGCACGATGAGGCTACAGCTCAACGTCAACGCATCCTGTATATGATCGACCGGGTTTGGGATTTATCGTACCGTTAGTAAATTAACATTTTCGAAACATTACAGGAAACCTAGAGGGGAAACTGTTGCGTCTGGACAACTGCATGCTTTGTACACTATTTACGGCGGCGAGGACACAAGTACCCATACATGGACGTTCACAATGATATGACACGCATACGAACCTCACAACCTGATGGCGCTGCAGCAGTAGCGCATGCAGCAGTGGCGGAGGCTGCAACATAAAAGAGCATGCAGTAGCTACGTAGAAGCGTTGAGTACAGATTCGGGCAGGGTAGAAAAAGACAGAGCGAATTAATCTCTCACAGCACAGACGTCGAAGTTGCCTGTACTGGCGGTTTCATACCCAAGCAAAACCGCCTGACAAAACAGTACAAAACTTCAATATCCTATGAGTTGAGTTGTTCTTGCTCAACAAATTTGCTGGCATGTATGTACCCGATTCTAATTACCTTGGAATTTGTGCCAGTCGACGTATAGGTCGGTGATAATTCCGGACAGATACTCCAGGGCTCTTGGTCGACCCTTAAACTCCTGTTTTGACAATAGGGAAACCGGTAACGAGAATATCATGGTTCCATGGATGTCATGAGATACACGATCATAGCTCCAAATAGCAAAACATGGGGGGGGCGTTTTGTTTTACCACTCGCAGGTGACGAGTTGAATTCATCAACAGAGCTAAATATATATCTGGTGCTTGGCACAACGTGCCCAAGAATAATTCACGGCACGTCAGAGCTTCTTCTGCTGACGCTGAAACAGCATCATCTTTTTCAACGGCACACCCCCTCCCTCCTGCGTCAACGCACGTAGTGCAGGTCACGATGGACGAATAAATGTAGAATAGTTGACGACCAACAGCAAGAGACAAGACGCAAAAAAGACATCCCAGGGTCCCGTGCCGCACTGCAGCGAGCGGTCGGGTGGCATCGCGAACCGCGAATCGGGACACCACAGACGTGTGTGGAGATTCGAACACCAAATTGAACTTCCTCGTCGTCGGCGATATACCGTACGCCCACTCTGTCGAAATAGGTTCTCTGACCTTCTTGATGCGGTCGGCGTTGTCCAGAATCGACCGGTACTCGTCGAACATCCAAGGCGTTTCTGGCTCTTGGATCGAAACCTCTTTCAAGGCGTCCATCAGTTCGACCTGGTTCGGAAATGTTGAAGAGGTACCGGTGTGTTTTGTATGTCCGTGCGCGATAGAGGGGGGGGTGGCATGCCTCCGATAGGTGCAACGGTCGACCACAGAGGACTAGTGCGCGCCCTTTCCCGCACATTCTGGTGGTACCAGGTATTGAGGGTAGCTACGCTCGCCTGAAAAAAAGTCACCAAAAACAAATAAGCCCATACAGTTGGCGCCCGCAGTCAAGAAACGTCATGTTGAGAAAAATAGGCTCAGATCGGCACGAACAATAAAGAAACTAGGTTAAGAAACACAGCTCAACAGTGGGACTAGCTCTAAATCCTATATATATACAGTAGAGTTAGATCAAGGTCCAAAAAAAATAAAGGCATTGAGCCTGGACATCAAATTGACGTTTCTTAAGCCTTTTGGAACCGCAGTCCCGTTTTGGGGACAAACCACTCAAATTTCAAGTAGTTTGTCTCCAAAACGGGACCGCGGTCCTAAAAGGGGTTACACCGGGCGCCCACTGTACGAGTACTTACCCGTAGTCTAATAAACGGTGTTGGATATCGCATCGAAGAACTTTTCGATGCAACGTACTCTCGAACGATTTTTTGCCCACCATCCATCCCCTCGCATCATTCATCCCCATGTTTTGTTGCTATGCAGATACTGAACGAAAGCTTCCATGTATCAAACATCGAAACCGTATCGAGTACGAAGTTTTTGTTTATCGGTATCGTATTGAAATATATTTATTTATTTTTTCGTTCGATATCCAGCACCGAGCCTCGGCATCTGCCCGATGCGGCGAAGGCAAATATGAAGACTGCCGACCACACAGCTCAACGACGGTTTCGAGAGGCACTATCGTACAACAGGAGCAATACACGTGAAGGAAAACCTTTCACGTACGTATGTGCATAGAACGTTGTCAGACCTGATGGGCGAGCACAAACTGTGCAGTGAGCTTGGGATGCAGCAACTTCAGGAACGCTGGAATTGAATCCGGCTCTCCCTGACCGTCCATCATCCATTCCGTCCGGAGTTCCAGTCCAGGTTGCGTCGAGAAAGTGACGGCCCCACCGAGCAGGAGAACGAGGAATCGTATGCAAGTTAGTGGCATGTTATATGTCAGCGAAAAGAACGTTGACCTCGTGGTTGTTGGGCAGCTGCGACTCCTGCGCATAGCAGTTCATTATTTAGCGGTACATCTCGCTGTTCAAAGCGTCGGGGTCTGCCAACATCACGCCCAGACATCAGTACCGTCACACCCAGGTCCTGAACGCATATTACACGAGCCAAATGTACCAAGTTGGTGTCTACACCCAGGTCCTCGTTATAATCACACGAAGACATGGACATCTCATACACAGCTACTATTCTACCTGGTATTCAATTGTAGCAGCCTTTCTTGTATAGGGGGCGCAACTTCTCGTTGTCGACGAATCAACATGTCATTTTGTCCAGGGGACTCAAGACGCACCACCAGAGGCAAAAATAAAAAATGACACACCCTGGTCGTGCCCGACTCCGCAAAAGAGGCACGGCCGCTGGAATACCCCATTGACGCACATAAGACCGCTTTCAAATTAACGCAAGCTTAGTCCGAATGCGATTCGCGCGCGCTCTTGGTTCGGTGCACCACTCTCCTGCACCGGCCATCCGTACGGGGGAGCACGACGGATCTAATGTGGCCCCACACGTTGGCGTGGAGCCTTTCGTCGAGACAACAATGGTACGACACGAGAACGGGCAAGAGGTTGTTGGCACCGTGCATCAGCCCAAAGACACGTGCTTCGAGAGAGACAAGCGTAGTAAAGAGCGTTGAGTTCGATTTTTTTCATAGCGGGATTAACCCTTTTAGTACTGCAGGGCCGTATTGGGCACAACCTATCTAGAATTTGGAGTGGTTGGTCCCGAAAACGGACTGCAGTTGTAAAACGCCAATACCGAACAACAAGGTGCTTTCGGAAAGATGATGGTCGAAGGAGAGAGGGAGAGAGGGAGAGAGAGACGAAGAGAGGGAGAGAGAGGAGAGAGAGGGAGAGAGATAGCCTTCCGAAAATGAATGACCCACTTTAGTAAGCAGCGCCCTTGCCGCTGACGTCGAGAAACCGACAGCTGTTAAAAATCGATCAACACCCCTCTGTGCGAACTCAGCAGTTTGTTTTGACGGTACGTAGCACTTTTTGTCCAAACTACTTCACACCTCGGAGAGACCATCATCTACGGAGAGATCATGACCTATCTGTCTATGATTTATCTGTCTACTGCAGATCATTCAGTTCCTCAACTGCCGCTGCGAGAGTTTTGTGCAGGATCTGCTCAATAGTACAGACCCAACCCCGGAAACAAATGCTACACTAGATCGGGCACATGATACGGGTCCCGCCCGGCGACGTGAGCTACAAGATCATACAAGATTGGGCATAGACTTTCCTTGAATGAGCTAGATCATGAACTGCGGGACTAGATCATACATCCGAGATGTGAACTGCAGTAGCTCTGACGATGGAGGGGCTCCGCAAACCACATATTGTCTCAAGTTTCAGTACTGCTGGTCTCCATTTGGGGATGAATTATTTGGAATTTGTGCGGTTCGTCCCCAAAAATGGGACTGCAGTCCTACAGTGGTAGGGCTAATTTCGTCTTGGGAGTTTCCACAAAAGAAAACATTTCGTTGTATACAAAACCACTACTAGTAGATGTTGTTCAACGAAAAAAATAAAATCGTCTCACACGTTTTCTCCAACGCATGTTTTTCGAGTTACGTATGGACCTACCCAAAAGAGAGGGGCCTCAGAAAGAAGAAAAATATGAGGGCGCAACCCTAGCGTAGCCTGCGCCAGTCGGTCAGAGGAGACAATGTGCTGCTACGATAGAGGTAGTTTGTTTTACTACCAGTAGAGTAAAGCTACTATCTGCGACGACGTACTTTTAGGCGAATCGACAACGTGGCGGCACGGAGCAGTAGTAGTGGCAGTAGTAGTAGTAGTAGTAGTAGTAGTAGTAGTAGTAGTAGTAGTAGTAGTAGTAGTAGTAGTAGTAGTAGTAGTAGTAGTAGTAGTAGTAGTAGTAGTAGTAGTAGTAGTAGTAGTAGTAGTAGTAGTAGTAGTAGTAGTAGTAGTAGTAGTAGTAGTAGTAGTAGTAGTAGTAGTAGTAGTAGTAGTAGTGTAGTAGTTGTAGTTGTAGTTGTAGTAGTACCCCTGGGTAAGAGTCGTCTCGCTTCTAACTGACCGCAACAGCAGGTGGGTCTGAGATCCCCCAACTACGTGTATACCTGGTAAGAATTGAAGCGACGGTGGAATGTAGTGACAGCGGTACAGTAGTTTGCTGAGGCTTTCCTCGCCTGAGTAACTCCTTACCTCAATACCTCAATACCTCAATACCTGCAGCAACCCAGACCTTGAGAGACGAGTGAAAGTGCAAAACCCGATAAGCAACCAGCCCCATGGCCTACTGTGAGGTGCATACCAAAACCTGCTATTACGGGGGACCATAGTAAACAGGACCTGCGGTGCAGACAAAAATCTATGCATTTATCTATTTTTACCAACAATATTTGTCCTATTTTTACTATGGTCCCCCGTAATACTGTCGACATTCTTTTGTTTTTTCACATACAAAAACGAATCCGTTCCCAGCCCCAACCGAGTGTTACAGGGGACAATAGTAATCAGGACCTAACCTACATATTACAGTATTTTTACTGATCATGTTTGGTCTTGATTACCATGCTTCCCGTGTAGTGGTAGTGCAAAGCACAAATGATATGCCAACGATACAAGGCGTGCCTTGTAAGGGTCGCCTTACTTCCTCAGTTGAGTACTATTACGGGGGGGCAGAGTAAACAGGACCAAATATTGTTCGTAAAGATAGGGAAATATGTAGGTTTCAGTGTGTACCGTAGGTCTTGTTTACTATGATCCCCCGTAATAACAATCAGTCAAGAGTATGTTCGCCGAAACAAACGCTGCCCTTGTCATTGTGGCACGCGTCCCGTGGTATGTGTATACCTTCCTCTGTTTGCCCCCCCCCACACACATCCAGGGTGCCGTTTTTTTTCTCTTTCTTTTTCTATTTTTTTGGCGGTCGCCCACAGCTGGTCGTCGAGTTAGATCATTCGGGCGGGGTAAAGAACCTTTACTCTGCACAAGGGAATTGATCGTATCACGTAGTGTTCAAGGTAAGGCACCCAAGAGGCAGTTACATAGTACTTCTATTGCTGTCTCTGGAAGTGGCTACACCGGAAATTAAACTAACTCATTGAAGCTGTCATCCATATGCAAGTCCGCCTCGCAAACGGTTCTTAGTAGGATGCGGCTCACCCTTCATGCGACTCGCCGGACACCTCACGGCGCTTCGCGCTTGGTGCAAGCAATGTCTGCCTGGTCAACCTACATGCCCCGTCCCGGCATTGTAGGGATGCGAGGGTCTATGGTCATACGACTACGGCCATGCATGAGATCGAGTACATCTCTCCTATCGAGTACACCCCCCCACACGCACGAGATCGAACACAACGAACGTGACCGGTTTCGTTTTTTCACCTTGAACGAGTCCGTTATAGCTAGTCGTCGCGCGGTCGCCTCCTTGCTTACGAGCTCCTTGACGATCGCCAGAGTGCTCGCGCTGTCCGAGCGCAGCACCGCAGCCCCTTTTCTATAGGAGGCGATCATAATCCCGCCCGAGAAGATGTTTTCGAAGTTGAGCGTAGCTTCCTCGTCCTCTTCGGACACCCTTTGAATTGATTGAGAGCACGGGGAGAGAGGGATGGTCAAGGAAACATATCGGCATCACGGATATACTGCCGTGGTAACAACAATAGGTTATTTCGGTGGTCCCTATCATAAACCTATCATAACAAGTAGGCCCGTGGAGCCCACTTCAGCATTGATCACTCAAAAACACTTCCCAAAACAAGGAGAGAAGCAAGGTCGGACAGAAGAAAGAAAAGGACTCCTTACTAGGAAAGGTCTACCACTCTCTTCTGTGCGTGCTTCCGGCTGATATCATCGATTGTTGTGCACGATAGAAGGAGAAGAAGAAGATAGTGCACTTTATTCTGTCAAATCTCTCTTACCGGGGAGGCACGTCGGGCAGGCAGCTGGCCAACCAATCGTGGAAGACCTGCATCGTAAAAGAGCCTCGGAGAACCAGTGCGTTCATCGGTCGGGCCTGCGAGTCGGGGTGCATGTTGTGGACCCTGCGGTGCAGGGACAGCGGCTTGATCGAGAAATGTATCACCTGCAAAGATGGCGTCGAATGAGCAATCAAGCCAGGAAGGTTAGGTTGGACGGGGGGAGGTTGGCTTCACGCTGTTGACAATGTTTTCCGGTTCATCTATGTTCTCAACGCTTTGTTTTGGCCTGGAGGTAGCGCCAAATATAGCGACAATTACCGTAATAAATGTGGTAAAAGCCCCCCTCCCCAGGACCGACCATTTTGGTGCGGAGAGAACCTTCACTCCGCACGAGGGGGATGATTGTATCGCGTAGTGTGTATATGGTATATTAAGGCACCCACGAGGCAGTTACATAGTAAACCTACTGCTGTCGCTGGAAATGGCCAAACCAGAAATTAAATCAATCCATTGAAGCTGTCATCCATAAGCAAAAATCCGCCTCACAGGTGTTTTTTAGTAGGATGCAGCTCACCCTTCATGCGACTCGCCCAACACCTCACGGCGCTTCGCGCTTGGTGCAAGCAATGTCTGCCTGGTCGGTAAAAACCCGACGTGCTCCGTCCCGGCATTGTAGGGATGCGAGGGCCTATGGTCTACGGTCATACGACTACGGTCATACATGATAGTGAGCACCCCCCCCCAACAAGACCGAATTTTCGAGCTCGATATCTCCACAGCAAGATGAATTTCAGCGCCCATAAGCCTAGCAGGGTGGCGTGGGGCAGATCTCATTGGGGACTGTCCTAAAAAGTGTCGTTAGGTATTGGCACCGCGGGCGCCGCGCCACCCTGGACTTTTCTCATTCACGCATACCCATACCTTCGCCCACCGCCGTGCGCTCCCCGCCCCCCCACCCCCGCCCCCCCCTCAGTCTCGGCCCCTCCGCCCCCCCGGCGCCTATTGTAGTGGTCCTCTGGAGGGGCACAGGCCCCTCCCGGGCGGCTTTCGAGCTCTTGGTGCAGGGAGCAAAGTACTGCCTGGTCGGTAAAAACCCGTCGTGCTCGGCGTCCCGGCATTGGTAGGGATCTAGGGCTATGGTCTAATACCGGTCATACGACACTACGGTCATACCATTGATTCGATTAAGTGAGGCACCCCCCCCACAGCAAGACCGAATTTTCGGCGAGCTCGATATCTCCACTGCAAGATGAATTTCAGCGCCCATAAGCCTAGCAGAGGGTGGCGTGGGGAATCTCATTGGGGGACTGTCCTAAAAAGTGGTCGTTAGGTATTCTTCTTTGCTTCGGAGTCATATCGAGCTCGAAAAGCCGGCCCTGGGGGGGCGGGTGGGGAGGGGCGGGCTCATTTGTTGATTGCCTTAGTTGGTTGGCCATTGACCACGCGTCCCGTTGGAGACGGGCCGGAGGGGGGGGGGGGGGGGGTTGCTCCCATTATTGCCTTATATGATGAGTTTGGTCCCCACCGCCGACGTCGAGTAGTGTGGGGTGTGTGGGCGGAACAGCAGGGGTACGACTGTGCTGCGCGCCCGTGTCGCCGTATCGTACGACTCCTTCTGCACTGCAGTCCGGACAGTACCCGAACGGTTTGCCCCCAAAGCATGTGTCTTTCCCGCTGGAGCACTCCAGCGCTTTACGTCTCGTATTGTCTGCACCCCGGGAGCCTCTGCGCTGCCAAATACCGTGACCTGACTGCAGCAGCAGCAGCAGCAGCAGAGCTCCGACGTCGAACTTGCTACCAACGACCGATGCCGCGATCGTAACTTTTGATATCCGTCCATGTTTTTTGTGAAGCCCCGTAGCAAGGGTTGACGTTATGTGGGCTGCAAGAGATGGCATATACCCCCCTTTCACAATAAGCGAGGCCGACTGGGCTCTTCCGTCGATGCGAAGGTGTTTTTTTT
This sequence comes from Macrocystis pyrifera, assembly GCA_031763025.1. Classification (NCBI taxonomy): domain Eukaryota; class Phaeophyceae; order Laminariales; family Laminariaceae; genus Macrocystis; species Macrocystis pyrifera. The sequence continues at coordinate 254,125 of JASSKH010000034.1, forward strand.
TTTCAGGAGGGGATGTGCTCTGACAATAATACCTGCACCAGAGCGAGAGCACATGCTTCACCACAACCTTTCACGTTTTGCCATCCGTCTATCCATCCATCCATCCATCCATCCATCCATCCATCCATCCCATCCATCCATCCATCCATCCATCCATCCATCCATCCATCCATCCATCCATTCATCCATTCATCCATCCATCCATCCATCCATCCATCCATCCATCCATCCATCCATCCCGCAATTATTCTTTTGGCAGAGCCCTATGTTGTGTCAGCAAGTATGTCACACGATTTAAGAAGCGCAGGTCTAGTGCCTGGGGGGCTGTGCTGTTCGTGACGGCATGAACGTCATCACGCAAAAGAAAAACTCCGAAAATTGAGGTGCGAAGACTAAAATGTGGGCATGTGTCTTCATGAAAACATATACATACAACCCTCTCGAACAAGACGCGACACAGACTCGGGGCCTGCAAATCTTTCGCCGGAGATACCGTACGTGGGCAGGATGCGGTTTAGCACGAAATGTCGGTGGATTTTTTTCCGCCACGAGGATACATGTCCTAACTCTTTAGCACCAATTTCATGCTCCAATGTACCTACACTATTAGTATTAGTGGTAATATTAGCGGTATCATTACCATTATTATTAATACTAATTATTTTTAATATTATCATTACTATATTAATCTTACTATTATTGTTATTTTATTGGTATTACTGCGTTTGCCATCCGACAATGTGCAGCACGAGCTTCAATGACCTACAATAGTTGGACGCGGTCATGGACGCGGTCATGGACGCGTCCTTGATCGCAGCCATGGATGCGGTTATAGGCCTGTGCATGGACGCGTCCACGGGCGGTCATGGATGCGATCAGGACGGGCCCGTAAACGCATCCATGGCTGCGATCATCGACGCGTCCATGACCGTTCAAGGACGAGTCTATGATCTTATGGGCCCGTCCGTGATCGCGTCCGTAACCACCCATGGACGCGTCCATGTACAGGCCTACAACCGCATTCATGGTTGCGATCATCGACCGTCCGGTACGCGATCGTGGCCGGTCACGGCCGCCTCCGGTCATGGACGCGTCCACGGACGGGTCCATGATCGCGTCCATGATCGCGTACATGAACGCGTTCATGAACGCCGGCATCGATGCGGTCATGGAAGCGCCTATGATCGCATCCATGATCGATCACCGACGCGTCCACGGACGCCGCCATGGATACGATCATGGGCGTGCCCATGATCGATTGTGGGCCCGTCCATGGATGCCGCCATAAATGCGGTCATGGACGCGCCCATGACCGCGTCCATGATCGACCATGGACGCGTCCATGGACGCTTCCATTAACGCCGCGATGGAAACGACCATGGACGGATCCATGACCGCCCATCGACGACAATCGACGGGTCCGTGGTCGACCATAACCGACTATGACCGCGCTCGTGGTCGTGCATGGCGACCATGACCGGTTACGAATCCGTCCATGATCAGTCATGAGCGACCATGAACGACCACGGACCCGGTCATGATCGCTCATGAATAGCTACGAACCCGGTCATGATCGCCAATGGTCGATCACGAGCCCGGCCATGACCGGTGATGGACGCACGCATTCATGACCGGTCCAACTAATCTAAAACATGAGATTCAACGTTAGTCAGTCATACACAGTCCCCGAAATGGAGAAATAAACCAAGGGAGACCAAAACAACGAAGCAAACCTATTGGCCTACAGTAGACTAGTGGACTACAATAGCCTATTGGACTACGACAGCAGCTTCAACGTTGACCACTCATAAAAAAATCCGATCTCATATTTGTGCGACGTTTGAAAGGGGGTGTCGGATTGAAACGGCCGCCACGACGAGCACGAGAGATGCCAGAAAAAACGAAAGCACCATTTGGCAGACCCGGATTCTCACAAGGTTGGTGAGGTTTGCTTCAAGCACGAAGTAGTGGGGCCGCGCCCGTCTTGTGGCGTGACGAAATCAATTAGGGACTGACGGCGTGAACGAAAGAAAAAACTACGGAACCAAGACGAGCATCTGGACGGTAGCGCATTTTAGCAACCCCTTGACTCACGCCCGCGATACATGATCAGAAATGGGTCGCAAAACAAAATGGGACCGGCAGTTGCACGAGTAGTACTGTAGTGTGCGCGATAACCCCTACACAAAATAAATAAACGAGCATCGCGACAGCCAAACATGAAGAAAAAAAAAAAGACTCATGCTATCTATCTATCTATCTATCTATCTATCTATCTATCTATCTATCTATCTATCTATCTATCTATCTATCTATCTATCTATCTATCTATCTATCTATCTATCTATCTATCTATCTATCTATCTATCTATCTATCTATCTATCTATCTATCTATCTATCTATCTATCTATCTATCTATCTATCTATCTATCTATCTATCTATCTATCTATGTATCACATGATTTCTACAACCGAGAAAGAAAAGGTCGCACCCTTGGTCTGATTATGGCGGCGCGCGCGAAACCTCCGAAGAAACGAACAAAACGACCGTTCCCGATCGTACGTAAGCATATTCAGCAAAATCAAACACTCACGCTGTCTTATGCTTCCCCGATGCTAAGGAGAGGAAGAAAAAAAGGTGCTTGCGTCTGGGCGGATTTTTTCTGGAAGGTATTTAATCTTTTGGCGCATCCCGACAGCCACGCACACACGTATGCGCCATGAACGAAACCCACGCCTTACGCGTCGCCTCCTCCTCAACAAGAATATATATATATAACACACCGCTCATGGGCGTAAATATAAGGACGGCTTTATTTTGATACTAATGTATAAAGGTTCCTAATATTTACGGCCGGAATGGTACCGGTATAATTTTTTTCAAACTGCCTACGGGGGAACATGGTAATCGGAACCAAATTTGGAGTGTAAACATGTGTATACAAATGCCAGTATGATTTTAAGGTCTATCGTGGGTTCTGATTATTATTTTTACCACATATGCCCACCCCGTAACAACCCAAGCAATGAATCGATTTAACTTCACCCATGGGATACCCCGTGCTTACCTGGAAATACATTTTATTGCCTCACTACACTCTTTTACACATAAAATATATATACCAGGTATACTCGAAGTATACATGTATATATTTCGCGTACTGAAAGGACGCGAGTCATCGCACCCCCCCTACGATTAAAGACCGACTTCATCAAAAAGATCGATTGCTTTACAGCCGGAAGGGCGCCAAAGAAGAAGAAGAGGGTGGCAAAAACAGGAAAGGATCTCGTTGAGAGCTTTCCTTGGACGAGTCGGTCGGTTGTTTGGGCAGCCTCTTGGTCGCGGAGAAATGCGACCATTGACACTCTCTCGGTCTAGGGCGGATGCGATGACTCGCACCCTTACTTCGGGTCGGATGATAGCTGGACCCATGTTCTTCCCCGCTGGACGCACATACGATGAGTGTGCTTCTCCGACGCAAGAAGAAAATTTCATACCTGGGCTGATTTCTTGGGAGGTATCTTGGCGACCACGGTTAGCCGCACGTCGCCGTAGTCTCCCTCCGTTGTGCGGGCCCTCACCCTCAGCTTGGTGGCGCCGCCCTCGAAACGGTACGTGGCGCACACGCCTCCACCGTTTTCGGGGCTAAGAGGCGTTACGCAGCTGATCGTCTGAGAAAAACAATGGTCGCCGGAAAAACATTAAGAATGTAAAAAATAAATCCAACACCCCCACTACGAGACCCAGACAGGAGGGGGCGGGGGGTACTCGTGTCATGCATGGCCGTAGCCGAAGTCGGGGGGGGGGGGGGGGGGGGGGGGGGGGGGGGGGGGGGGGGGGGGGGGGAGATGTGCGGGGGGGGGGGGGGGGGGGGGGGGGGGGGAGCGGGGTGGGGGGGGGGGGGGGGGGGGGGGGGGAGGGGGTGGGGGGGGGGGGAGATGTATTCGATATCGTGCATGGCCGCAGTCGTATAACCATAGACCTACAATGCCGGAACGGAGCAAGTCGGGTTTTCACCGACCGGGCAGACATTGCTTGCACCAACGGCGAAGCACCGTGAGCTGTTCGGCGAGCCGCATGAAGGGGGGGGGGGGGTACTCATTTGTAGCTTGCCTCAGTCAGTTGACCATTGACCACGCATCCCTTTCGAGACGGAGCAGGGGGGGGGATAATGAAATGAATTGAGAAAAGCTGGAGAAAAAAAAAAACATTGTTCTTGTGTTTTTTTCTAATTCGTACAGAAATCTCACCCCATTGGGTAGTTTTTCACCATGACTTTTTTACTAGGTCCACGTGTGGTCTCGTCTTCTTTTTTTTGGCGTGCTCCCCTGACATACACAGACGTGTTTTTTTAGGAGGGAGGCGTTTTGGCCCTTGCGGCTGTAGGGGCAGGCAGGCAGGCAGGGCTACTGTAGGGGGAAACGGAGGTACATCTGTCACGATATTCGTAGTCTTTGATTGTGTTGGACACGTGTACATACATGTGTTTCGTGCTGCATTCGCTATATAAGTGATAGGCTATCCATGGGCTACATACTCCTATACGTCCTTCAACACAGCAGTTGCGCTGTTCACCGCCTGTTGCTACTATTGCTGGCCATGACAGCTTGTACTGAACGCTGACTGCGTACGCAGATCAGGCTATACAGTTACTTCACTTGACAGCAGTGGTCTTGATCTTCCTTGTCATTCCTTCACTACGTACGACTTTGTTCATTGACACTCACGCCGCACATTGCTCAGGAGGGAAAAATCAATAAAGTAACAATAGGTGAGCACGAGCCAAGGTGGAGGGGTTTCTATGGGGAACTAAAATGTTCTTGGGGGATTGGGATGTGCTCAACGAGGGGAGAGCTTCTATGCTGGGGTTAAAAGCTCGCATGTGCCAAAGGGAGCAAGGGAGCTATTATTAGCACTCTCGAAGCTTGCCTGTCCGAGATCGTCTTCGTCGTTCGATTCCAGCAGATCCATGTGCACTTGGGAGTGAAGGAGCACGAGGTCCAAAGGCACCGGAGTTTCGACGCTGATGACGTAGCCGCCCTGCTCGGGGTCCAAGATGCAGCTCGTGATAGCCTGCGGAACACACGCAACAAGTAGTGCAGCTTTAAATCCCTCTCGTTTCTTCGTTCTGGAATGCTCGCACGTACATACGAGTAGGCCAGAGAAGCGAGCGCGCACAGAAGAAGTCACAGACGGCTGCGCGGTGCGGCACAGGGTGTATTAATACATGTTACACGTTTGCCTCGTTTCATTGCGCTCGTTAGATGCACCACCGACCGGAAAAAGTGACTCAGTACGTAAGCTGCATGCCTTTGAGAAGCCAGAGCTTGCAACCGTTCTCACCATCATCGGACAGACCGTTGGCTCGTACTCCATGATCTACAGCAGTACCAGGTAGATATTTCAGTGCCAATGCTATTACTAGATTCCTGATCTACAGTCGTATGATCTACAGCGCATGCTGCCGGGTGGGAAACGTAGAATCTTCATGATCTACAGTGGCACATGTTTCCTGGGTTGGATCTATCTGCCCTATAAGGAAGATTTTGCACAACCTCTCACGACGGCAGGCGGGGACCTGTACATGATCTACAGTGCATCGTGAGCTGTCCGACGTGTGAATCATCTCTACAAGTATACCAGTGTTCGGTAGGCTATCATATATACTCTGAGGCACCCCGGTACCAGGTTCAGGTGTGATTACGTTAAAGGCACGATGTAGGCAATATGTTGCTCTAGAGTTCCTTTCACGCCTTAAATGCCCTGTTTAGATCAAGGCAAGTGTCTTACTAAATGCCTTAGGCTTGCCTTAAAATTCTAACGTGGTGCCTATACGAACGCATGCTACTTGGAAGTAATAGCACATATTTAGGGAGGAACAGGAAGTAAGGCACGCCCAAGGCATTTCGTAGGGCGTTTGCCTTATCCAGGCAAGGGACTTGAGGAAAAATGCCTCAAGGCATGCCCTATACCATTTTATTTTGCCTGCAGCGCCCTGTACGCCACTTGACTTAATTTGTGAACGGCGCGCTTCAGCCGCTCGGGCTGAAGTAACGGTATACAGAAAGATATTGAAAACATGGTATAAATACACACCAAACGGTAAACATCCATTGAAATACGTACGTAGAGTTTGGTTCCCTTCAAGCGTACATAAAACCTCTCGGCCAGCAAAAAATACCTCGTGTGTGTACTACGGTAGCGTTAACTGTACCTGAAAGTGCTGAGTTGCTGGGGCGAAGGCCGTCGTCCCCGCTCGCCCGCTCCCCTTCCGGAGCCCCGCTAGTTGCTTCGTTTCGTGTGCCACTTGCTTCTCCAGGTCCTGTCATAATTGTTGTTTTGGCCCCGCCGGGGCAACATGGGGGAAGACGCGCACTCGCTTCGACTGGCTGACTGACCGACTGACTGACTGACTGACTGACTGACTGACTGCCTGACTGACTGACTGATTGACTGGCTGACCCGTCTATGCTTTGGCCGCTGACGTACGGATGCATGTGACGACCAGGGGCGACACCTTGAGATTTTTCTTGTCTCTTTGCCTCAGGAGCTCTGCACCCGAACCAAGAACTGATTCGTTTGATGAAAGCCTTCACACCCCGGGACAGCTTATTATTAGCAAGAGGCGTTCTACGATAGAGGTTCAACATAAATTTTCTGAGGCTCCTCCCTTAAGGATCTGCATACCTCACCCGAAAACTGGCTTCAGCCAAAATCGTATTGCATCTCGATGAAGAATCCCATGGCCCAAGTATACAAAAAAACGTCATTTTTCGAAACAAGATGATCATTGCGACGATTTTGGGTTAAGGGGCCCCGTCATTCAGAAAAAAAAAATAACGGAAACGTGCTATTAGTACCTCTATCGTAGAAAATGAGACAATCTTCTGTAGATCATACGGACATGATTTAATGCATCTACGAACAGCTTCTCACTTTGGACCTCCACACGAGTACAGACCCCCAACCCAGGAAGCATGTGCTACGTAGCGATCATGGAGACTATACGGGCTCCCAAAACCGGCAGGTACGAGCTACGTGTATAGATGGTACGGATGATAAATATGCCCACCATCTGCCACAAAACATGTCCAGACCATCATCAAGTGGGAACCCCGTGACCTGTCCGTCCGAGATGCGAAAAGCCTTCACGCTTGTATAGTCCGATCGATGAACACAATCCCAAACGTCCTGTACAAGTACGTACGTAAGCGAGTAGTATCACGAAAACATACACCTTGTCCCGAAGCATCAACACCGTTCGGATTAAGTCTTAACCTTGTCCGGACCGCAGTCTCATTTTTGCTTCGTTTTTTTTTTTTTGGGGGGGGGGGGGGGGGAGGGGGGACAAACTGCTTGGATTTTTTCGAGCGGTTTGTACCCAAAACCGGACTGAAGTCTCAAAACGGGTCATTGTACGAGCGGTCCTCCTAAACTCAGCCCCGAAATACATTCAGACTGTTTAGAATCAATAAAAAATAAACACGCGGTCCTTATATTTTGGGACAGAGTATATACCTGGTATATAAATATACGTATAAATATACGTAAATGACATTCGAACGAGTTTGGATGAGTCCTCTCTTGAACGCGTTTAGGACCGCAGTCCCGCTTTCTGGTTACAAAACTGTTGTACGTAGAATTTGGGCGGCTTGTCCCTTTAACGGTACGGCTGTCCTCTATACAGCAAAAGCGTTAAGAATCAGCCCCCCCCCCCCCCCCCCCCCCCCCCCCCCCGCCCCCGGCGATCAGAAACATTTTGGCGGAGAAAAACGTGCTGCCCCCCATTCGACAGTGGAGGGGTTGCCCCCGTCCATGCATGGCACGAAGGTCTCAACATTCGCTCCATCGTCGGCTCGCATCGTCTCCGGTTGTGTCGTGTGTCTTTAGCCGTGCACGGAACGTCGTCGCGAGAAGGACAACGTCACAGCTACGCACATATTTTTTTCTTCTCGCCCGGTCGTCTTTTTCGTGCGTCCAGCCTATACGATTGTGGTACGGCGGCGTTGTTCCGCTTCCGATCGGCATCCCCTTTATCGAATCCCCACCCCAAGGTTAGGAGACCGCGGGTTGACCCCTTGACTGACCGCCTTCCTGACCAAAAAACTAGCGTAAATCCCCCCAGACGAAGGCCGATATGGAAAATTTTGGTTCGTTAGATGGTAACGAGAAAACGATGGCTATCCTAGGAGTTAGATGATGCCCCCGCCTCCCTCCCTCCCTTCCGCCTCGAAAGGGATGCGTGGTCAATGGTCAAATGGCATAGGCAAGCAACAAACGAGTACGCCCTCCCCCCTCTCTCCCAACGAGCTCGATGCTGTCATCCATATGAAAGAAAGCGCGCCCAAGGTGCCGAAATCAATCCGCCTCACAAGTTGTTCTCACGTACAAGGATGCGGTTTGCCCTTCATGGCGACTCGCCGAACACACGACGCTTTCGCCGCGATTGGTGCAACCAGAGATGTCTGTCTGCCTGGTCGGCGGGGGAAAAAAAACGCGTGACCTGTCTGTCCTGGCATCATCGTAGAGATGCGAAGGTCTGCGGTCATACGGCTACGGCCATGCATGACACTGAGTATACCCCCCCACACCAAAGTTAGCGTATCAAAGACAGAAGTGACCTTAAGGCGCCCAAAAATACCGGTCCCCTATCATAGTACCAAAATACCGGTCCCCTATCATAGTGCCACTCTGGACGGCAACGGTAATATAAGGACCGCTTCGAATTCAGATTAACGTAGAAAAGGTCATAATATTCCCGTCCAGATTGGTATATATTCTTACCATGACCTCTTTCTTGAGCTGCTTCAAGCGGTTCTCGTTGCTGATGGCCCCCACGCTTCTCCCGAACGTGTCGCCTTCCTCCTCTCCCTTTACGAGATGCCGTGGGGTTCACCGGACACAAGGGGAAAACGGGGGTGGGGCACACGGGTGCTTCAACTATTAGTAGAGGGTGTACGTCAACGTCAACGATAGTTAGCGTTAGCAAAAAAAAAAGACAAGCACAGAGAGCGTCGACGGTGCCCTTGGCATTTCAGGCGATTTTTTTTTTTTTCTTCTTCACGTTGCCATATACGTACGCGGTTAGACGTGAGCAACTTGTTTTTTTGGATCAGACTCTTCCGCGCCTCGAGCAGATGATCTGTTCCCATTTGATGATCTAGCTCTTTCGGGGCAGACGGATAGATAGATATGTGATCTGTATGATCTAGCTCATCATTTGGCCGGGTGGGAGCCGTATGGTCTGCATAAGATCTATGGCGGGGGGCCATAGTGAATAGGACCAAATATTGTTAGTGAAACTAGTGAAATGTACAGGTTTTTTGTGTGTACCGTAGGTCCTATTCACTATGGTCCGCCGTAAATAGCTTGTGTTTCCTGGGCTGGGTCTGTACTATGCAGATCCTGCTCAACCACTCGCAACGCGGCAGGTGCGGAACTAGATGATCTACAACAGATCATGATCTATCTGTAGATGATATGACTGTCCTAGGCGTGGACTCTTCTCACCGACAGAAACCTCCTCGATGGGAGAGCTACGGAAAGAGCCTTGCTGCACGGCAGAGGGACTGCAACCAGGGGTTGTACTTTCGAGCCCAAGACATTTGATCACCTAACGGAAAAGAGCTCCTCGCTTCTTGAAGAGTTATCGTATGGAGCCCCAAAATGCTTGCATTTGATGTATACACCAACTCATGGGACGTAAATGCAAGAACCGTTCATGTGTGGACATGCACCACCCTACCGGTCCTTCTTACATTCTCGGCCGGAGCGGTATCGTTTTTTCGTGAAAAATAAATAAATAGATATAAAACTGCGTACGTGGTAGCCCCATGGGACTACTACTGCTGTGCATCGGGCTTTCAGTTTACATTTTTTGTTCTTAATGTCGGAGGTTGGGTGATACAAGGATGGGGCTGCTCATGTGAGAGACCCCAGAAACATTTATTTATTAATAGGCACCAACCCTACAAGGCACCCCGTAACGTGGCAAGCGTTGAAAGGCGAACCGATGGAAAACCCGTCGAAAACCTCGCACGAGCACGTGCAAGCTTTAAAAAAAGGCGGAACAATACATGTGGGTGGGACGGCGGGGAAGCCCACGCTTCAGCGAAAACCTCGCACGAGCACGTGAAAGCTTTAAAAAAAGGCGGAATAATGCATGTGGGCGGGACGGCGGGGAAGCCCACGCTTCAGCGGGCGTTAGGGTGCCGGCCCAACCTGCACAAGCACGCCACGACAGACAGCAGCGGGGATTTTGCGTGCTATATAGGTATGTCTGGTACCAGTTTTTGCATCGTGTGTGCGTGGCAGCCTCTGCTCCTGAAGAACCTATTGCTGAATGCATGGCCGTCGCGGTAAAACGGGTCAAGGTATCTCCGTGAATCGAAAGGTCTCAGGCAAGTCGAGCGGCAGCTTGTCGCCTCGCCGTTGTGTTGTAAGTAGCAGCGGAGAGATTTGCCTGAACCCTCGCGCGTATGGTCCCTCGTATCATGGTTTCATTCGGCAGAAAATAACAAGACACGCCATGAAGCCGCTTGGCCCCCGACCACAACAACAACAGACTCATAGTAAAAATTTTCATCGGCCTACACAAGAGGCGACCCAACTCACCACGCCCCGCACCCTCCCGCCCCGCACCCCTCCCCCCGGCGCGACCCAAAACGCGACGACCTCAAACTCCACCCAAACGGAAACGCCTGATTTCGTTTGATTAGCGGCTCTACGGTGGGAATGAGTAGGGCTATCGGTTCGAAGACACATATAATCTGAAGTGCATTGCGAGTCGACGGGATTCTCATGACTATCTACCGAAGTATGGTATGTTGCTTGATTACAGCAGTGTGGGCCCGCCAACAAACAAACAAAAAAAGCCTGATCTGAGCAAAGCCTTAGAGCCTTCATGAGACGTCATCCTTGAAAAAAAAAACTTTATCATAGGTTATATAGGGTTTAGTGCAGCTCTCACCGCTGAGAAGGAGTTTTAAATCCAATGTCTTGACGGTCTCCCACAAACGGTGAGCTTCATGTTCTTATTACTTTCCTTTCCTATGTGTGAGCCTATTCCGTGCGACACTAGGAGAAGCGGAGGGAGGACAGCAGTACAGTGCTTGTCCGATCGTCCCCGCATTTCACGCGCACGGCGGCGCGAGTACAAGCAGAGGCACACGAGCAGACAGCACGACGCTTCCTGCCGGCTGTTGTCGCTGTTGAGGCCTAGGAGAGGCTTGGGCCATTGTTTGTGTTGCGGTTTGGGACCTTTTCTCCTGCTCACCTGTTCAGGCTCCTTGGCCACGAGCGAACACACTCGACCGCGAAAGGTGCACGCCACTACTTCCGAGCTATGATCGCTGCTAACCCTGCCGCACTCAAGAGACCGGACGCTCTCGCCGAGCCCAATGGAGAACGCCTCCTGCAGTGAACTCTCCGCTGCTCCTTGGTACCCCCCGCCTCCGCCGATGCTGCCAGCTGTAGAGAACCGGTACGCCTGACAAAACGAGGGGAAGGGGGCGTTAAGCGAGCGGTACGGTAAAAAAATCCGCCGTCGATGGACTTGTAGCAAGTCCCACTTTGTTTTCTTTTGCCGTGCCTCTTTGATCGCGAAACCTTAACATTAACAACAGAACTACTACGGGAGACCATAGTAAATAGGACCAAATATTAGTGAAGATAGGTAAATGTGTAGATTTTTGTGTTTACCGTAGGTCCTACCAGGTATTTACTACGGTCCCCCGTAGTAGCTGTGAATGAGACATGCCTCAGAGACGTTCTACGACAGAGATAGTGGTATCACGTTTGGTGAAAAAACTTTCTGAGCCACCACGGCGTCCATCCCTACCGTGCGCTACTGTAGTTGAAGGATGGGTACGTAACTCGTGCTCTAGATTGTTGGGCGTAATGCGTACGTACACGTACGAGATGCGCGTGGCGTCAGTCGTGTTCGTATGCTTGTCCCCGTTGAGTTCCGCACTGTACTTGGGGGGGCATAGGAGCCCCAGAGAAGTTACGGTGAACCTTAATCGTAGAACGCCTCTTTTGGCTGAAACCATCGCGGACAAACCGCTCTGTCCTCAAAAGTAAGGACAGTTTGGGTAAAACACCAACATGCAAACGATGCCTATGTTCGGTGGCAGAGCGTGGCGATTGGCATCAGCTGGGTGGCCAAGAATTGAGCCAACTGGCTGACTGTGTTAGTCTTCATGTGGGCGTGAATATGAGCGCCGATTGGTCTTCATTTTAACGTCTAGGCGTTCCTTATGTTTGCGACCAGAGCGGTTAAAAAGAGCCACAAGACAATTCTAAAAATAGAGTCAGGTACACTACATTTGATGATAAAAAAAGAAGCAGAATTTCGCATGTGGCGGCGCGTATTATAAATCATTGTAATATTTAGCCACCTAACAGCCATGATTGAAAAAGGCGGCGGCTTGCGGTCAATCAACTAGCCCGAGACGATTTACTGGGTTGGTTCGGTGTTTCAGGTGCTGTACGAAGAAGGTGTTGGTAGCGCGTGGGTTTGACGGAGAGGAGGAAGGGGAGGAGGGGGTGGATGGGGTGGGGTGGGGGATGCTCGGCTGTCAACACAGAAGAGAACGGTTTATCGCTTACGACGTACTAGGTATAGTACTACTCGGTGCACTGTTTAGTGCCTGAATATAACCATCCGTCCACGCACGCGGCGGAACCGCGGTGGTGTACGACTGCACTACTGTACATATGATAGGTTCTTCTTTGACGGGGGGGGGGGGGGGGGGGGGTGCACTCATGTCACGCATGGCCGTGGTCGTATGACCGACCATAGACCCTCGTACCCCTACAATGCCCGGACGGAGCACATCGGGTTGTCACCGACCAGGCAGGCACTGTTTGCATCATGCGAAAGGCGCCTACGGTGAGGGGTTTCGGCGAGTCGCACGAAGGGCTGAGGAGCGGTAATACCTAAAAGAAAAAGTACCTTGTCACTCTACAGTAGCTCGCCTTCTAAGCCCGCAAACGCCACGGAAGACCTCTCCCACTGTTCCTATCCAACACCATCACGATTTAGCACACCCAGCCCACATCAAGTCCTACCACCACCACCACCACCACCACACTCATACTCGCCGTGACGGTGCCATCCTCCCGCCCGGCGACGATCTCAGCAACGCCATCCTGCGTCAGGTCGCACCGTTTCAAGGCGGTCACGCCGCGTCCGACGCCGCCGCCACCGCCGCCACCGGAACCCTTTGATCCCGTGCCCCCACTCGGCAGCTCCCACGTTTTTCGGAGTGATGTTGCGCCAGATGGGGCGGGGCCGAGATGGCCGAGAGTCCCATGGTCGGTGCCGTAGACGACGCCATCCGTGTCCTAACACAAAAAACGTTTTGCGTGTCATTTTTTATTGTTTTCGGTGGAAGGGGGGGGGGGTGGGGGGTTGGGGGGGAGGGGATGGGTCGAGGGGGGGGAGTAGGAGGGGGGGGGGGGGAGAAGAGGATGGAGGGAGGGGAAGGGGGGGGGGGGGGGGGGGTGCACACGTCAGGGTTATAAAGGCCGTCGAGGCGTTCGGGCAATGTTGCGTTGTTTGTGTGACGTACCCCAAGGACGGTCGTTTGACTCAAACAAAGGTTACTGCTGTTTCTACTCATGCGCAGCGCGGCGCACGTGAAGTCACACTCCCTTGAGAAGGTTTACGTCTAGGGATTGCGACCGGGAGGGCTGAAGGCGGCGCAACACGCGGCACAAAAAAAAAATAAACGAAAAATATCGTGGTGTGTGCATACATACGATAGACGCGTGCTGCGATAGCGGGTAGCATTTGTTTTTTTGCTGAGGCTCCTGCCACACTTGATGAGATCTATACTGTTAGCGCCTGTTATTAATAGTGCTATACTGTACTAGTACCTCACCCCAAAACACCCGACCTTGAGGAACGCAAAGAATTTGCAAACCCGTGACCAAATCCCATGGCCTGCTGCTGTAGGTAGGTATATACCGAAAAGTATTTGTCCCGGTGAAGAAATATAGGTATTTTCAGTGACAAATTACTAATACCTACATATTTCCCTTTTTTACGAACAATATTTGGTCATATTTACTATTGTCCCCCGTATTAGTTCATCATTTGAGGAGCACACAAGTCATGACTAGTACGGCCCAAAAAGTGCTACCCCTAATTGCAACTCCTGTCGTATCATAGCACGCGTCCTAATTGCAATCCCTGATTCCAACCCGATGGATTTTTCCTTCCTGACCATCTCCGTGCCCTCGTTTTCGAACACTTTTACGGCCACAACCTTGACTCCAACCCTCACGCTATACACGAAGTAAATGTTTATAGCGCCTACCGAGCCTTCCTGCTTAGCTACGAAGCAAGCGCTGCAGGGTTTATCGTTCGCAAAACCTGACCTGGTCGGTGCCCTGGCCGCTCCTGCTGAAGGCACAGAACGCGCCCACTGGGGCGTCAGTCGACACCTGGAATGCCACCTCCGACCCGTCCGCCTTGAGCACTCGTATGCAGTGATCCTGCGTTGGAAAGTTTAGGGTTGTAAATCCCGCAGCATTTTGACGACGCTATACAGCGCAAAATCATGCTGCCAGAAGATTCGGGCGCAAGCTGATCAGACAAGATTTCGTTTTTGTCGAAGTCTGGGTTGACATAATGTCGGGGCTGTTGCCAAAGAGTTGCGCAATTCAGGTTCTGAAAACGGGGTTGTTCTTGAGGTGTACATAGAGGTCGGGGTGAAGCGAGCACCGCTCGAGAGTGGACCGGTGGGGCGCTTGGGGGGACATTAAACCTGACAACCAAGTCGTCGCACCTGACAACCAAGCACAGCGTCGACGCTGTCTCCCTGAGTCAAGCTGGCGGCGACGAGGGAGGTGATTCTATCGTGACACATGTAGAAAGCGGCGTCCCGACCGTCGTCGTAGGCGCTGCAGATGTACTCGCAGCCAGTCCAAATTCTATACCCCATGAAAAGCAGAAAAAGAAAAAAAAAAAATGATCAAAGGCACCGGCATTGGTCGAGGGACAATGGTTCACCGGCAACCATTGGAGCGATTACATAGTGCCGAAAGGTCTACAACACAGTACGCCACGGTCAAGGAAGGGGGCTACTCCATGAAAACGTGAAGGGTTGGATGAGCGTCCCCCATGATAATACAGTGTTCAAGACGTCGACTGGTACGGCTGTGCGGGTTGAAGCTGGTCACTCTTGACCACTCACACGAGTTGACATCTCATTAGCTCTCCCGTACCTTTGTACATGCTTCTGGGTGAGGAGGGAGCGAGGGCGTGTATTCCTCTTTCCAGGAGGAACAACAATAACGGTAACGCTTCCACAACAATAGAGAGCAAACAGGGAAAGCCATGACAACAGCCCCTGACCTCATCCAAGAAACAACTTGGAAAAAGTAATTGATTCCAGGGGCTGGACATCTCCCGAATCATGCGGGTTTTTAACGCACATTGGATCTGAAGATACAGTGTCGGCCCTCTTGAAACGAAAACAGAGTTCAAGAAATCCGGCCTTAATAGCTTTGAAAAAAAAAAAATCCAACAGTACATTTCCCGTCAAAAGTTAAGAAGTCGTCGCAAGGTTTGAATCTATTTCCGCCAAGAGTTCGAGCCTCGCGAATTGTGGTTGCCGACTCGCGAGATGACTAGCAAGAGTCCACCGACAGGCTCCTATTACGGAGGGCCATAGTAAATAGGATCTACGGTACACACACAAACCTATATATTTACCCATTCTACTACGCAATATTAAATACTATTTACTATGGTCCCCCGTAATAGTTCTTTCTGTATATACGTAAAACCCTTCAAAGAATTGGACGACATCCCATCCACAATGAATCAGTATGATACATGTAGCCTGCCGTAGGCGCTTGCCGCGAATACGAAGTCGCAAAGAAGTCTGTCGCGGGGGAGCATAGTAAATAGGACCAAATATTGTGAGTAAAAAAGGGTATATATGTAAATTTTTGTGTGTGCCATAGGTCCTATTTACTATGGTCCCCCGTGATACGTACCTCCTCGCTCCGCCAGGACAAAGGTGTTCAGCCTAACATGTGATTTCAGGTTCAGTGCGAGAGGGGTCGGTACTACGACAGTATTGGGGCTATCTACAGCTCCTCAGTTTGCAATGGTTGATGCAATGGTCGATGCAATGGTTGAGCTATACTGCAACAGGTGAAACATGCTAGGCCTCAAAACGTGCCAACCCGTCATTGAAAAAACATCGCCGTAGCACGGCTCGCGAAAGGAGCAAGCAGGTTCTGGCATGCAGGGGAGGCCATCCGCTTTCAACAACGGACCATGAATTTGACGATGCCTTCGAGGGGGGGGGGGGGGGGGGGGGGCGAGACGATTTAAGACAGAGACTAAACGTGTTAATCCGTTTTAAAACTGCACTCCCGTTTTGGCGACAAATCACTTGGAAATAGAGATATTCATATATGTATAAGCTCTGTTTTGACCGGTATAATAAGCACCATGTGGAATCTGATGTGAATATCGAACGGACCTTATATTCCCGATCAGAGCGGTATACGGTATGGTGTTGACCGGGAATATAAGCACCATGTGGACTCTAATATTAATGTCAAAGGTTTACTATATTCCCGTTCAGAGCAGTATATATATATGTGTTCATGTGTAGTGCGGTGATGAAAGGGTTAATGCCGCACCATGGTTGTATGAACCTCTTGAACTTCGATGTGTTCAACAAACATGCCCTACGGTGTTTTTTCAAAGCCTCGAGCATAGTCAGGTCCCATGTCAACGCTCGGTTGTTTTCTTCTTTGAGATTTATTCCCCGCGGCATTTATTGTCCCAAGATGTGCATATGTTGCTGTACAGAAGGCGTGCACGAAGTCACCAAGTCCGGTCTTTCGAGGGAAACAGCGTATCAAGCTCCGCCGAACAGCGCGAATTTTTTCCCAGGTGCAACAGCTCCAAACATGTCCCGAAGAGGATTGCGATGGTTGACGGCGCTCTTGTCCCCACACCAAAAAATAGTACATCAAGTCTGCAGAGAGAGGTATTGACGTGTCAAATCAAGTCCACCAGCCGACATCTCAAGGAACTGCCCAAACAAAAACTACTGTAGTATATTAAGTCTGCGGAGAGAGGTCTTGACGGGTCAAAACTGCAGACCGCCAGCCGACAACTCAAGAAGATTCCTGCACTAAAAACTAGTATCTTAAGTCTGCGGAGAGAGGTGTTGACGGGTCAAATCAAAACCTGCCAGCCGACATCTCAAGAAGATTTCAGCACTAAAAACTACTGTAGTACAATCAAGTCTGCAGATATAGATCTTGACGGGTCATATCCAAATCGCTAGACGATATCTCAGGGAACTCCCCGAACAGAAACTAGCGTATCAAGTTCGCGGAGAGAGGTTCGGACAGGTCAAATCAAAACCTGCCAGCCGACATGTCAAGGACAATCCTACACTAAAACCAGTACATCCAGTCTGCAGAGAGAGGTCTTGACGGGTCAAATCAAGACCTGCCAACCGACATCTTTGACGGAGACGGATCACTAGCTGTGGTCGATGTTCTTCAAGCGTAGTAGAGGTTTTGCCCCCCGTTCAACTATTTTAAAACCGCGAAAACAAGCGCTACACTAACTCCCGAGTAAATGTTTTCCCTCCAAAAAGTACGCGCAGTCATCGCGAGGCCTTAGCACGCTACAGACGGCATGTATACCGTACGTAAGCCGATAGGCCGTGGATACAAGCCGAGCTGTCGTTTCAAAAGTGGGGTGAGAGCGCCGTCCGCCGATTCCCGCTATTCAAAGTCCAAGCCTGGTCCTTTTTAACCCTTTTAGGACTGCAGTCCCGTTTCGGGTACAAACCAGTCTAATTTCAAGTAATTTGTCCCCAAAACGGGACTACGGTTCTGAAAGAGGTAAAGGGCTCTTCACGGGTCATGACCCTGCCCCCGAGTCGGGTCAGGATGTGTATGAACCTCACGGGTCGACTCGGGTCGGGTCGGGTCAGAACGTTCTCAAAGTCTCACCGGTCGGATCGGGTCACCCTTGCAAGACCCGACCCGACCCGACCCGTGAGGTTTGACCTGATCCGTGAACAGCATTACCTGCCGTTTCGTGAAAATGACGTTTACGTGTGAAGGAGGCGGGTTGTTCTTGATCCGTACCTTTCGCCCTGGACGGCCATGTGGTGGATCGTCTCAGATAGGGGCGACGCCATCCTGAAGAACTCCTTGCCCTTCCTGCTGAGTCCTACGATTGATGAGCCCTACAAATTAAGAGTGAAACGACGAGCACACACACGGAGCGAGATTTTTTTCAATTTGTTGTTGTTGATTTGTTGTTACTGCTGTTGTTGTGATATTGTTGTTGTTGTTGTCGTTCTTGTTGTTGTTTAGTATCGATCATAGCTGCTGTTTTTTTTCTGCTTCTCCCTTTAACTCATGACCGCAATAAACTTCCGTAGTGATTAGGTCGGAAGACAGGCGCAACACAATAAGAAAAATACACACACAGTAACAAATACTAACAAATACGAAGTCGCGAGCGTAAGCGGGCGATTCAACTTCGACCATCGAGCAGAGAGCGTTCTGGAAAAACCCACGCACAGCCTCGAGGTACATGCGCTTGATGGAGGTGGTCTCCCCGGGTTCGGAAGGTGACGCCATGGTAGAGGGTACTTCAGATTATCAGTTCAGAGAGTTCAACGAAGTCCCTCTGCGCGAGCAGAGTAGGTCATGGGCAGCCTTCGGAAACAGCCCGATGCTGTGAGCAGAATGGGATAAAGCGCCGCCGATAATAAGAAAGACGATATACAGATAGAAGCAAGAGTGAGTATGGGAGAAACATGTGAGACGCTCGTTCCCCAGACGGGGGCCTAGTCTCCGACAAGAGGTCTCCCACCCGGGCAAGACCGCAGGCAGTGAGGGAGGTTTGGCACCACCGGCCGCAGGAGGTGATGCCAATGTTTCGACCCACACTATACCGGAAGAAAAACAGGCACAAAAATACTGCTGGGTTATCGGGAACAGGGATAGGAACGGTCCCAGCGAGACTCCACCCCTTTTTCACATGGAAGGCATTTTCGAGTCGTGCCTTCCCCACCGGTGCCCACTCTTGATGAGCTCAAGCTCCCCCACGAAAAACTGAAAGAAGGATGAGCTCCAACAAGTCACTACCCACCCACCCAACCAATCATGAAGAGTCTGACTACAGAGCATCTAGACGCCTTCTTCTTCTTCACCGTAGCTTTAGTTCGAGTTTGACGGGCGTATGTAACCGAGGCTAGCACACGCCACTGAAACTGTCCTACTCGCGACGGGATGGCACCACCGCCCGCCGCGGGAGGTGATTGCTAAGATCAAGGTCGGGACACTTCGTATCCCGGAACAGGGTTTGCCTATCAAGTCGGTACTCGTTGGTACTCACGTGTGATGTTTGCTCAGAGATAGAAGGAAACAGCTTTATTCCTTTCATCCACGCGGAGACTAAGAGCCGAGCTCGTGCCTCGCTGGGAAAACTCCCGGTGTTCCATCTACGAAACGCCTCCGAAGTTCTACACATACGATCCCAATACTTGAACCCAGGTAATTACCGGGCTTTCAGCCTCATTCGAGGCAATATCAAAACACTAGCCCACTCTGATGAGCCGTGTATGCAGAATTATGGGAAATTCGTGGAAACCCCGATTCCACGAACTAGAACATGAGTCGAAGATGCGGCTCCTCAAAACCCACTCCCACGCTTCTGAACGGCGAGGCAACGAAGCCGACAAGGTGCGTGAAAAAAAGAAGAAAGAAAGGAAGACCTAGCCTTAAGGGGCAGGAATAAATCGTCAATGAGAGCGATCGCCATGCCACCCGAAACGGGGGGGGGGGGGGGGGGCGAGGAAGTTTCGTGGAAAAGCGAAAAGTGAATACCTAAAACGAAAAGAAAAATAACACAGAATACCCGAAGACGCCACTTGTTAAGATCAAGATCGGGAAACTTTGTATCCCTGGACAAGTTTGCCTATCAAGTCGGTACTCGTTGGTACTCACGTGTATTGTTTGCTCAGAGACAGAAGAAGGGCAGCTTTATTCCTTTCGTGCACTCGGAGACAAAGAGCCGAGCTCGTGCCTCGCTGGGAAAACCCCTGGTTTTCCATCTACGAAACACCTTCCAAGTACTACAAATACGATCCCAATACTTGAACCCAGGTAATTACCGGGCTTTCAGCCTCATTCGAGGCAATATCAAAGCATGATGTCATTGTTTCGACCCACACTATATCGGAAGAAGAACAGGCGCAAAGATACTGCTGTATACCCGTGGTAGAAAACTGGAAAAAAAATGCGGGTGGGGTGGTCTACTCGTGCCCCGTCTTTCAGCATTGTAAAAAACGTAGGGCCGGGGCGTTGTCTTGATAATATATACCACTCTGTCCGTAAATATAATAAACAGTTTATGTATTAAATTTAATCAAAAAGTCCCTTAGATTGAGGGGCAGATTGGACATAGGAAGGAGGGCAAGCCTCGAGAACGGGCTCCCCAGCGCCACCTGGGCGATCTAGAGTTTACGGATATTCACGGATCTTTGCCGCCTCGTCCATACATACCATTACCTCTATGGTGTGGCTGGTTGTTACCTATTATGCTTTTCGTTTTTTTTTTGGGCGGCGTAGACTCAAAAGCTTCAACTGCTGGTGGGTTTTTCATTCCGTACAGGACTATAAACATCACACTTCTACGAGTAACAGCTGGCGGGGGCGTTCGTTTTTGTTTTTGTTCACGTCATCAAAACGTTGTTGTAGCTATTTTTGTTTTATGGAGGTTGGTACAGAGTATTTTTGCAATCGGCCATATATATGCTCTTAAGGTGGGATACGTCAGGAGAGCAACACAACAAGAGCAGCCAGCAGCAACAGCAGTAGCAGCGGCGGCGACGGAGGCGGTGGTGCTGCTACTTCTGCCGCTACTGTACTGGTGCTGCTACTGCTGTTGCTCCCTCTTCTGCGTCGCCCTCAAAACCAAACACTCTTCTGCTGCTGTTGTTGTTGTGCTCAGCACGCAATTTTTTTTTATTACGTCATTAAAACGTCACAGCTGTTTGTTTTTTCAATACAGCTTTTAAGATACTGCTGTCGGTAGGTAGAGGGTCTGTTCACAATGGGAATTGTTGATGCTCAGGTGGGATACGTCAGACAGTCTCAGATTTTTGGAACACGAGGCATGCAGTGTAGTAGGAGAGTGATACAACAGCAGCAGCCAGTACGTAGCGGCAAGGCAGCAGTAGCGGTAGCAGCACCGCCTCCACCACCACCGCTGGACTCTCTTCTGCATAGCCCTCAAAAACGAAACACTCTTTCCGCTAACGTTGTCGTGCTCGGCACGAAACTATAAAACTATTTCGTTGCGTGCTCTCGACCCGTCAGTTGCTGTCGACCGAGCATTATTTTTTAGGTACGGTGATTTGTTTCTGTTGCTCGCTACACATTTTTTTGTGACTGCTGTGTGTGAGGACTGCTGCTGCTGCTGTAAACCATTTTGTGCTTAACCTAGCTCCAAATACTCTGCTACCTTTCGGTTGTGGTCAGGGTTCGTCGAAAATCCTCATCCTTGCGTCACCCCAAGGCCGAAGGGGAACCTTATATCGGAGACTTTTGTATTACTCCACAAACCAGTCCACTCTAATTTCAAGTAGTTTTTCTCCACAAATGGGTGCGGTCGTAAAAGGCTCAAGACTACGCAGTTATTGTAAGTTTTTGGGGCAAAATTACTTGATATTAGATTCGGCTAGTTTTACCAGTATTGTTGTACCGGTATGAAAAACTGAAAATGACGGGGATGATATCCTGGCATCCCCTGGCCACCCCGGCGATTTTTTTCGTCCCCCCCCCCCCCCCCCCCCATTAGGTTGGGTTGGCGTCGGTTGGCGACAGCGCTGTAAAACACGCATCTCACTGCGTGAGCTGGACAGCCAGGGCACCGTTTTGTTTCCTTTTTTTTTCGGCGGTTACCACGGCTGGCGGTAGAGTTGATCATTTTTGTGCGGAGAGAACCTTCACTCCACACAAAGGGGATGATCGTATCACGTAGTGTGTATATGGTGAGGCACCCACGAGGCAGTTACATAGTAAACCCATCGCTGTCTCTGGAAGTGGCCACACTAGAAATTAAATCAATTCATTGATGCTGTCATCCATACGCAGGAAAGTCCGCCTCTAAACCGGTTCTTAGTAGGATGCAGCTCACCCCTCATGCGACTCGCATAACACCTCACGGCGCTTCGCGCTTGGTGCAAGCAATGTCTGCCTGGTCGGTGAAAACCAGACGTGCTCCGTCCCGGCATTGTAGGGATGCGAGGGTCTATGGTCTACGGTCATACGACTACGGTCATGCATGATAGTGAGCATCCCCCCCCCCCCCCCCCCCCCCCCCCCCCCCCCCCCCCCCATATAATAATATATAGGCTGGGTTGGCGTCGGTCGGCAACGCCATTGTAAAACATGTTACTCACTACGTGAGCTGGACAACCAGGGTACCGTTTTTTTTTTTTTTTAGCGGTCGGTCACAGCTGGCGATCGACTTAGATGATTTGCGCCGGATGGAGAACCTTTACTCCGCACGAGGGGAATAATCGCACCACGTAGTGTTTATGGCTAAGGATTCGTGAAGCAGTTACATAGTAAACCCATCGCTGTCTCTGGAAGTGGCCACACCAGAAAATACATCAATTTATTGACGCCGTTATCCATATATATGCAAGAAAATCCGCCTCACAAGCAGTTCTTAGTAGGATGCAACTCACCCTTCATGTGACTCGCCCAACACCTCACGGCGCTTCACGCTTGGCGCAAGCAAAGTCCGCCTGGTCGGTGAAATCCCAACGTGCTCCGTCCCGGCATTGTAGAGGATGCGAGGGTCTATAGTCATACGACTACGGCCATGCATAATATTGAGTACCCCCCCCCACCCCCCCCTTCCCTCCCTCCCCCCCCCCCCCCCCCTCCAATACTACCTGCACTATATTTGTGCTTCTAACTCACCTGTTTCACCTCGTATTTAATAAATTCCTCATATTCATGTACGTATACTACAGTACTATAAATAATAATATACCGAAAAGGTTAAAGCCCACCTGGGTGGCGAATATTCTGTCGCCTCCGCCAGAACCACCGGTTGTGCCACCCATGGCGACAGCCGTCACCATGTTACCTACGCCGCCGCCGCCGCCGCCGCTCTCGCCCCCGCCGCCGTCAGTCAAACGAAAAGAGAACGCCTTTTGGGCTTCCCCTCGCTTCATTTCGAAGCAATGGACGAAACCAGAATCGTCGCCGACCTGTTTTTTTTGTTGTTTCAATATGATAATTACCAATTTGTTCAATCGTTCGCCGTGGTTGGGGTAAGTGGGTGGGTGGACGGACGGGCAGGTGGGTTGGTGGAAGGGTGAGTGGGATGGGTGGATGAGTGGGCGGTTGGATGTGTCGCAGAAGCTCGTCGAATGAGAGAAGTATTGTCACGCCCAGTACGAACGTTGAATCGGCAAGCGTTGCCAAGTTTTTCACGGCGATAACCACCACCCGGAGCACCGCTGTGGTATGACATGCCACGTTTCCCTACCGATCGAGGAGACGCTGATTTTTTGCTACGGCCTTAAATCAAACCTCAAGCTCAAAGCTCACAAGCAAGCGTATGACACGTTCTCTCTCTCTCTCTCTCTCTCTCTCTCTCTCTCTCTCTCTCTCTCTCTCTCTCTCTCTCTCTCTCTCTCTCTCTCTCTCTCTCTCTCTCTCTCTCTCTCCACGTCTCTCTCTCTCCACGAACAAGTCGTAATCTTACTTTCTGAACTGCAACACACGCGCAGGCGTTCTCATATTGAGGACAAATCTTGCAAAAAACACACGCGCACGCGGCAAACCTCACCACCAACTTTTGTCTCCCCTTCTTGCCAACGGGGAGCAATCCCAGCGTTCCCTTGTTGGATGCCGTGGACACCTGTGACGGCAGGGCGGAGGAAAAAGCAAACGGAATCCGCGACACGGGAAGACTACTACTACTGTCGAATCATTGCTTCCGTCCGTGCACGTATAGAGTGGGGTGGAGAACGCACCTCTCGCACCTCTTACAGATGATTGGTTCCTGCTGCACTTCCATGATCTAGGTTTTTCAGCGCAGATATAATAGAATCCTGATCGGTATGATCTACAGCAGTAGCTCGTCGTTTTGCCGGGGTGGGAGTCGGATATCCTGCAATCTGCTTTGGCTCTGTACTGTAGATACAGATCCTGCACAAAATAACATAAACGGCAGGCTAGGCTCTAGATGTTCTACCATTTACGGAGGACCATAATAAGCAGGACCTACGGTACGCAAAAAAAACATGTATGTTTCCCTATTTTTACTAACAATATTGGGTCCTGTTTACTATGGTCCCCCGTATGGTAGCTGTACATAAATGATCTATCCGATCTGCGGAAACCTTTGCGGTCAGTAGACCGTGGCGGTTCGCCACCAAGCTTGGAGCCCAGGCACAAGGCAGGTTTAGGAAGCATCGAACGGTCGTGTTCGCTGACCATGCAGGATAGCACACCGAGCCAGTCCAGCGCAGCACTGCTGAAGCTTACCAGGTATCACCCACTCGTCGTTCGTGCGTAAGTACGTACGTATGCACGCATGGAATCCTCGACACAGAACGAAAACAAAATAACACGAAACACCACCAGCGTATGATACATACAGAATAATACCAGGAGGTGGCGACGAAGGGACAACGGTAAAGGTAAGACGAGTGGTTTGTTCGCTGCACTCTCAATGCGCTGCACAGCTGTCACCTGCTGCTCAGCGGCACCGCTACGACACCAAAATGTATCGAGTTATCGAGTACATACTGGTACTGTACGCACCGGGATCGAGTTGTCGACTCCTAGCATATCTACCGGTTTTGAAATACCACTCTGTTCGAAAATGTAAGGAACGTTAACATTTTAATATTCAAATTAAAGTTATCCTTATTTTTCCGTCCAGACTGGTGGTACCTGGTATTTGGCGGGCCATAATTCCATAAAATGTTCGGGTGACAGACAAACCTAACCTGAGCTAGATCCGCCAGCTCCATGGCCAGTCCTCCAGGAGAGAAATCCATCTGATTCCGCCGTGGCTCGTTCGCCTTTCTGGGCGGGGATCCGTGCTAGAGGATGCGCTCCGGTCGGTGCAGTGACAACCGCTAAACTGGCCAAAAAAAGAGACCATGGGAAGTAATTGCGCCGCGTTTTCTTTTTTGCGGGTCGGATATGCTTTATTTTTACGTATCATCTTTTGGGCATGTTTGGATATACTGGATAGTCGGATAGTCGGATAGATCGCAGGAAGCTCGCTGTGTATCACTGCTGTAGGGTGTACATTGGTCTCCCCGTTCATCGCCATGGAGTTGTGCCGTCTCGTGTGCTATATGCTATGATATGCTGTGTATGTACTGTTTTTCAACAGCGATGATACCGCGACAGCAGAACAACGAAAAAAACAAGCGGCGGAACTACTATTAATACTACTGCTGGTGCTGTAGAGCTGCAGAGCTGCTGTACTTCTGTTTTCTGTTGCTGTACGTGGTTCATGCAAAAAAAAAAAAAATCGGGACGGTTTTAACCGTCGCAGGCTCGTATCATACCCTGTTTTCGTCTGCTGCTCGCAACAAGCCCATCTCTGACAAACATTTTCCGCAGCAGCAGGGTATTTTTATAGGGTAAGCGATGGAGTCACGCGGAGGGCTCGAGACCACCACTACTATCGTCTACCATGTGAGGTAATCGTGCGAGGCTCGTCATGGCGTACACCTACTCCTCTCCCGCGGACGCGGATGGCGACAGGTACTCTGCAGAAACCTTCCGCTCTACACGCCGATGCCGTGAGAACAATCGACTCGACCATCATCACCTGATGGACAAGCATCGCGAGAGACGGCGACAGGCACGCTGGCGCTCTTCCGGCGTCGGAGTGACGTTCACCCTATCGGGAACACTCTGCCCGCTGCACTGCGAACATAGTACTGCCGATCCCTTGGAGAACCTGCCCACACCCTCGGAACTAGCTACCTCCTTATCCGCGCATTACCGCCGCTCTCGCAACGACTACACTCCCGAACGAGATACGGGTTGGCGTGACCCTCCCAGGGGTTCGCGAGACATCTGCTCGGACGGTCAGGAGGGAGGACAAATATCGTTGTCCCTAGCGTACGGTTTGGCGGAGCCCGGCAACGGCCGGGCTCCCTGCCCGACTAATAGTAGGCCGCACCAATGCCCTGCCGCAGCTCCAACACGGCTTTCTCCGCGGTATGAGAGCGGGCAGCAGGACACAAGGGAATCTGCCGGAAGCAGGCGGCCGGTTCGGGTTCCGCCACATGTTTCCACGGATAATCAGCGTTCCGCGACAGTAGAGTCTACACAGAAGAACTCCAGTGCATCTCGAAGCGGATCCAGGGACCTCGGAACACCAGCACGACCAGTAGGCTCTGGCGCATGTCAAGGTAGATCCAGGGACCTCAAAACATCGGCGCCGTATGTTTCGCGAGAGAACATCAGTGAGCCGTTGGTGGGGGACAGGTCTTGGGCTGTGTCGTATCTGCCAGGGGAAGAAGTCGCACCGTCACCATCGCAGAGGGGCCGTGGTGTGGCGAGGGATGCAGTAATACTCGATCGTCGAGGGAACCCGGGGCCGGGGGAGCGACATCAGCAGCGGCAGCCCCAACATTTTCCTTGCGGTCGTTGCGGTGGAACGCTCATCTGCAGGAAGCTCGCATCATGAAACATGTAAGCGACGTTGAGTATTGGGGTTGGATTTGCATTGCAACAGTTTGGTACGTACTCGTAGGTCTTTTGCGAGTAGGTACTCGTACTTGTACGCACCGCAGCTCTAAAACTACATTTCATATACAAGTACCTGGTACGTCGTACAAGGAACGCTCCTGCCCACCCCAGCACTGTTTGTTTTATAAAGTTCTATCAAACGAACAAGCACAAGCCTAGCGCGGTACCAGGAATACAACTGCCACCCACCGCAATTTTGGGTTTCCGTGACTCCGTATCGCGTAGCTGCACGACTGAATGGCGTGATCGTATTTTCGTGTATACCTGAAATCTGTATTTTCTTATATGATCAGGAACTGGGCCGCGCTCTGGAGAACAACAGAGGTTTGCGAGACAGCAACAGCCAGCTGGCAAGACAGGTGGGACTTGACATTACGACACTGAGAATGGAAGTGACAAATGACGCGGCATAACCCCCTTAATACTTGCCTAAGTTATCGGGTATGGTGTAAATTTTAACGCAAAGTCTGCGACCGTTCTCGTGGTTGACTGCGTAACGTCCTATCCCAGAGGCAGTTACCGGTGGCTGGGTACCAGCCTTGGTGTGCCCGAAAACGTGACCCTGTTTACTTGTTCGAAACCAAGCCCAACTTATTGTATACCGTACAGTATATGTACCCGACTCGACACAGCAGAAGTACTTAGTGCCTATTACTTCACCGCGGCTGGTGACCGAGAGGAACTGAGAACAAAACGCTACAAAAACGTGAGGATACTGCGGTGTGTGAGCGATGCGGCAACCATTAGGCTTCACTCCTGTACTACTCTACTACTATACGCACGAGAAAAAACCGAAGACTCATTCCTCCCGACGCGTCCACCTCTCGCCGCACATTTTTTTCCCCGACAAATCTGTGAACAGGTTGTCGCCCTCCGGACTAGAGTGGAAATGATGTTGCCATCGACGTGCACCATTCCACCCGAGCGAGAAATCCGTTATGTGAATAAGGACACCGGCATTAATCAGGTGTGCCGCCATGTATAGTGGCACCGGAAAAATAGGTGCCTGGTACCTATTACGGGGGGGCATAGTTAATAGGACCACTTCTGGTGTACCAGTATATTCCATGGGTACATGTGCGACGACCATTCTACGAACCTTCCCCAAAACCTGTCCTCCACACCTGTGGTGTACATAAAAAAAACTATGCATTTACCTTTTTTTACTAACAATATTTGGTCCTATTTACTATGGACCCCCGTAATAGCACACTTGGTATTCCTTCTAGGCGGCTGTATTTCTCTCGCTGTTGGTCAACGGGGATGGATGCGACTCGTCAGCAGGCGGTAAATCGCAAGTTACCTGTCGTCGATACCGACTTGCGTTGTAAATCGTGGTCGTTTTATTGGATATTTTGGGTGAGAGCGTTTGGATTTATTATGCCTCGCCTCCGCAAGCAAGGCTGCTCTGTGGTATGGTCTCTGCCCTAGCATGCCCAGGCCTTTGTGCTACAGAAATAACCTACGGTACACACATTCATGGATGTCGACAGTAGCGCGCGTCCTCCATGCTGAACAGAGACACAAGCGCACAGTCATGGCGTACAAACACCCAGCACGAATCCTCGCTGTATCGTACAAAGACACAAGACCGATATGTATATCTCGACTATATGCCTTGATAAGTTCTCTCTAAATCTTACATTCCGCAGGCGCATCAGGTGGGGCACGGTGGGGACAACGCGTACCGGCTACGGGATGTCGAATTCAACGTAGCAATCACTCGGAGAAGCGGCGAAGAAAACATCGCCCAAAGAGTTCATAAAACTGACACCGAAGGAGCTTCCGAGCGCGGCGGCGATCAGCCTGATACGAGGCAGAGGTCAAGGAGGTGAGGGGGTGGAGAGCACCTGCAACGTTCTTCGTTCGCTCACGGTACCGATCATAAGTAATACGGGCCACCAAAGAGCAACTATGTATGTGGTGATAATACCTTGGTGCTAAGGGAGAACATACAGTGGTAAAGAGAACCAAACATGGTGTGTAAACATACGAAGAATAATATTTTTTAGGTCCATCGTGGATTCTGATTGTTAGCCCCCCCGTAGTATTACGGGGGACCATAGTAAATAGGACTTATGGTGCACACAAAACCTATATATTTACCTATGTTTACCAACAATATTTGGCCCTATTTACTATGGTCCCCCGTAATAGTAATTTTCACTCTGCTGCGTATTGCGAGGGGCATATATCAGCCCTCTCGCGCGTTGAACATGAGTGCACGTGCACTGCCTAATCGCTAGGCAAGTTGCGTGGCTTGGGCCGTATCCGTGCGCCGTGTGCTTAAGCCGACTGAACGGAGGGCTGTAACATCTGATCGAAAGATGTTCAAGCCGCTGCTATTGTAGTCCTCAGAGCGAGAGCGATGCTCTTGGCGAGAGGGTGGCACAACCTTGGCGAGAGGATGGCACAACCTTGCCGTCAGTCTCGGGTTCAGTGACCTCTTGCATTGCACCGGAGTGTTACGGGAGACCTTAGTAAATAGGACCAAATAGTGTTGGTAAAAAAAGATAAATGTATAGGTTTTTGTCTGTACCTTAGGTCCTATTTACTGTGGTCCCCCGTAGTAGTAGGTCCGAGTAGTCACGCACCCACCTCTCTCACCGTGTCAAGTGCCCCCATGTGTGAGAGGCAGGCCGGCGTGGGTATCACACGAAGGCGCACAAGATGGAATCACACAACAAAGAGTACATTGCTCCCGGAAAACAAGGATAGCAATGAAGTAACACAAAAAGTGACACACAGTAGGAGTGTGCTATGCCACAGGGAGAAACACCCCTGCTACCTCTACGTTATAACTCCGCACCGTTACGCAGAATATCGCGCTCGCCGAGTGCAATCAACACACCTCTGACCAAAACTAACCACCTGGTGCGATTATGTCCACACGCAGTCAATCGTCGACCACCCAGCCACGGGCAGAAGCGCACGCCCAAACACAGACGGGAGCGGAACTATTGGCAGGGGGGTATTCGGCTCCAGCTGGTTGGCGAGAGGAGGAAATTCTTCAATGCGCGGGGGGTGCATCATCCTGCCGCAACAGCGGGAGAGCGCGCCGTCAACCTGTCTCTGTTTCCACCACCACCTCTCCGAAGGAAGGTAGGAACGATTTGGACGAGGAAATTGACGCGTGCTCGTCATCGGCAACCCTTGCCACGCCAAGCAGACCGGCATTGGAAAACATTATCGCGACAAAAAGCGGGGGGAGTCAAACCCAGGACTTTCACCCGGCAACGGCAGCA
The DNA here is from genome assembly GCA_031763025.1 of Macrocystis pyrifera. NCBI lineage: Eukaryota > Phaeophyceae > Laminariales > Laminariaceae > Macrocystis > Macrocystis pyrifera. The sequence goes on from JASSKH010000034.1 coordinate 284,186, forward strand.
GCAGCTTCCGTAAGGAGTGCTATCAGCGAAGAGAATTTTCCGTGCCAGGGTCCGGAGCCCCACCGAGAACCGGTCGGCAGAGTTGAGGTCGTCGTCGAGGGGAAGAGGTATTGCGGGGGCCTGAATTTAGACGACCACGGGATGGCGGCGGTGGCAGCGCAGTGCCCCGAGGAAGGTGCATATCTTGCGCGACCCAGTGGCCTTCCGAACAGAGAGGAAACACCCGTGGACCACGGAGGCGCTGACCCAAATTGTGACAATGTTATTGTTTGTGCCAACGAAGTTTCGAGTGCGCGCAAGACAGGCAGTGGTTTTGAAGGTGCTAAACCGGGAGCCAAGCCCGGCGCAGGGGCAACTTCGATTCAGCCACTAGTGGGGAAACAGGTCGAGGTTGGTGAATGCTTGGTGAAACGCGCGGAGGGTGCTGATGCCGCGGTAGTGCGATTTGTGGAACCCGTTTTACTCGGACGCGCTTGTTCGACGACGACGATCGATGCGCCACCTGTTTCGAGCGAGCAAGCGGTAATTTTTTCTCCTCAAGAAAATATCGAAGCACAAGCATCACCACCCAAGGCTGAGGGAGGGGGGTTGGGTGACATCGTTCCAAGCGAGCCGGCGAGCAAGCCTGGCGATGGGACCGCTTGTACGGGGGCAGCACAGGGCGTCGTGCAGGTGGGGTGGTGAGACTGATCGATCATACCGGAACCACACGTTATGATCACGTGCAGAATATGTAAAACGTACACCAACGGCCCGTGATCTTAGCGTCATATGTATCGCAAGGCATTAGTAACTGACACCCGCCGCGCGTTGCGCTTCCGGCCAGGAAATCCCGGTGATAATGCAGATGCCAATACACACAAGGCAGCGCACACGTGTTATTTCTTTTCGAATACAGCCTTTCTGCTATATGCCACACCTTGTCTTTCTCTTCGGAGCAAACACATCACCCCACCACTCTTCAACGCTCTCATCGTCGACCCCTAAAGGCACAACACGGCCAACCGGCAACTCGGTCGATCTGCCGCCAGAACCCTAAACCCTCGTAAAACAAATGCCTACCTCAACAATGCCTAACATTTCTGCTATGTACAATGGCACCCCTCTTCTTGATTCTCAGGCGGACTTGCACCGTATGAGACACACCCTTGCGGCCTTCAAGATGGCGTTTTTGCTGGAGAGGAGGGGTGACAGGCGCGGCCGCGGCGGCTGTGTTGGTCGGGCTACTCAGGCCGCGGAAGGACAAGGAGTGGCGCTTGCATTTTCTAGGTATTCGTACAAGACAATGCATCGCAATTTTCGGGCGGGTACGGTGTGCATGTCCCCTGCGCTGCGAGTCTGCGCACTCGATAGACATGAATCGTTTTTAGTTTGTCTGCTGCCTGCAACAGGAGTGAACTCCTTTCCTGACGGTTCCGCAAGTGGAGGGAAACAATCAAACATATACAGGAACAGTCATTGTCAGAGGCCCCGAAGACTGTTAACGTCGGACAACCGGAAGACAGTCATCATCGGACGAACTACAGCAGTGGTACAGTCATTCCCCAAACGACGTGATTTCTACGAGGTTATGAGTCTCGACAGCCGGGTTGAGGAATCATTTAGGTTAATATGCGATCGAATAGTCGACGAGCTAGCGGGTGTTATCCATGGTCAAATATATATGGCTGTCCAACACATGGTTGAAGATCATAATCAAACGAATTGAGCCCTAGAAGGTAATGAGCTTCGACAGGCGTGTTGAGGAACCAGCTGGACCACAGCGAAATATATCAGATCACGGATGATACCCGCTAGCTCGTCAACCATTCGATCAAATTCAAACCTGATTGGTTCCACAACCCGGCTGTCGAGGCTCACAACCATTTAGAGTTCACGCCGTTTGATAACGGCTGTCCTCAGGTCGTCTGACGAGACTGACTTCAGACCGACGATGGTCTGTGGAGGCTCGAGATTGAGCGGGGTTGGGGCTAGACAGCTCAGGCTGCACTGACGATGATGGCTAGGAAGTTGGTGTGCAGTTTGTACTTGAACCAATATATTATTATCAAGAAGGACTGGTGAGATAATAGGAGCGAGGTGGAGGGAGAGTGAACTTCGCGGGCGTATGAACACTCCAGTTCCTTTGCCTCTTGTGGCAACGTCTACTTTTCGCTGTCACGTTTTCAACTGCCAGCCTGTAAATTACATACCCAAAAACCAATACAACGGCTGTTCGTCGAACCGCTACTTCGTCCTGAAGAAGTTATTCGAAGAGCAACCTGCAAGGCTATTCGAGTAAGAAGATGCGTACACTGCGCATTCGATACGACTTGGCATAGACGCGGCTGCAGAGCATCTACCCATCAAGTTAATACCGCATAGAAGTAGCACCAACAGCGACTCAACATTTGCACTCTCTTGAACTATTTGCGCTGCATTGTTGAAGGTGGCGGAGTTTGGGCTGTGGCCTCACCAGCTCAAGGGAGTTAAGCCACCAGCTGCGGGGTTCGGCGACAGGGTCAGCTTGCCGGAGGCGGAAAAACAGCAGGTTCCCGTGGTCACAAGAAGAGGGTTCCTCTTCCGGTATCAACACCTCGAGCTTAGAAATTAGTGCTCCCTCGCAAGTGCAACAACAACGGCAGCAACAGTTCAAGGGAAGCAGCCGGCTACAATATATGGGGGGTGGGCAGCTACCTTTTGAGGGGAGCGGGCAGCTACAATATAAGGGGAGCAGGAGGGAGGCCGAGGAGATGGTGCCGAGAGACCGCGAAGGGGGGGGTGGCGAGACGGGCGACATCTTTCCCAGCACCGCAGAAAAACAAATGGCGGCGGCTTCATCAGCCGATTGGATGAGCTCCAGGGTGGGCTTTGCCGCAGAGGACGAGATTAACGGAGATGCGGCCACGCCAACAATGGGGCGTCAATCTTTCTGTCTACCGGTACCACCGATACCACCGATACCACCTTTGCCGCTGACCCGCGGCAGCTCCGCGTGTACCGCGCGCATGGGTGGAACGATACACGCGCCACCTCACGTCAGCGTACCTACTAGAATCGGCGCGACACCGATGCCTCCGCTACCCTATCGTCCTGCAGTGGGGTCGAGAGACAAGGAATCGATTCCAGTTGAGGTCCGACGCGATACCGCTGCGGACAGCGCGGCACAGCACGGTGGCTGCGGAGCGTCTTCGGCATCTCAAGCGGGAGTGGCTGTTGTCGGGTATCAGGGTCAAGGGGTACGACGGAGAGATATATCAGCAGGTGTTACGTGGCCGGACATGGCTGTGAATGAGCTGCAGAACAACCACGCGGAGCTGGAAAAAGTTGAGGACTGCCAGGAAATAGCGGGGGGGGGAAAGGAGGAGGAGGTGGTGGGGGGGGGGGAGAGAAGGGTGGTGATGGAGGAGGAGGAAGAGAGGAGAGAACGAGGAGGAGGAGGACCAGGAGGAGGGAGGGGGGGGGGGGGAGGTAGGGGGGGAGGGGGGGGGGGGGGGGGGGGGGGGGGGGGGGAGGAGGAGGAGGAGGAGGTGGTAGGGGTAGAGGGGAAGGAGAAGGAAAGACGGGGGAGGGGGGAGAAAGTAGAGACGGGGGGTGGAGGCGGACGAGGAGGTGTTTGAGGAGGACGAGGAGGAGGGGGCAGGGGGAGGAGGAGGAGGAGAAGGAGGAGGGGGGGGGGGGGGGGGGGGGGGAGGGGGGGGGGGGGGGAGGAGGGGGGGGAAGAGGAGGAGAGGGGAAGGGGGAGGTGGGGGAGGTGGAGGGGCAAGGGGGGAAAGAGGGGGGGGGGGGGGGGGGGGGGGGGGGGGGGGGGGGGGGGAGGAAGTGAAGGTGGAGGTAGAGGCGGACGAGGAGGTGTATGAGGAGGATGAGGAGGGGCAGAAGGGGGCGGGGCAGGACGAGGAGGAGGAGGAGGAGGAGGAGGAGGGAGAGGAGGAGCTGGGGGGGAGGAGGAGGAGGAGGAGGAGGAGGAGGAGGAGCGATACGAGAAACACAGTGCACTCGTCCTCACCGAAGAAGAAGAAGAAGAAGAAGAAGAAGAAGAAGAAGAAGAAGAAGAAGAAGAACGCACAACTTCGCATCGAAGGGATTGCGCGGTGCTCGCAGGGACGGCGAAGATCATTTTCGCGCTCGTGGCGGTAGAGCACCGAAGGGTATCGTCGCGATTTTACCGTTGGAAACGAATGCGTCGTGAGCTACAGTAGATAATCGGTAGGAAGTGTTGTGTGTTATGCATGGCATTCGAGATAGATAGAGCTAAAGAAAAGCGTTCCATGTTCACAACGAGCCGAAATACATTAACATGGGCTGTCAGCACGCACATGGAAGGAATGATGACTCTATTTGCGGTATTTATGTATTGGTCGTCGGGAAATTGCTTGGGTGTTGAAAGTTGAAATCGCTGATTTTGAAGTTTCACGCGACGTATTCGGTATTCGGTGTGGTATTCGTCAACATGTATCCAGAGCCAAGCACTTATGTTATGTTACCCCCCCCCTGGATACCCAAACCACCCTCCCCCCATTCATATTGAACGCACGAACGAGGGTCGACACCGGTAATGGACAAAAAATCGTTGATGGAGTACTTCTGACTACAACAGCTGTGACGAAGATACCCCAACAGGCCGAGAAGGGACGTCATATGTGGTGCTTCACGGCAACAGCAGAAGTACGAGAAAGAGTAAGAGTGTCCTCTCTGTTATATGAAGATGATGCCGTGAAATAAAACGCTGTACGTACTCGTATTAGTAAGAAAGCGTCGCCGGTTTTCGGCCGTGTGCGGAGAGATGCCAGGAAGGGTGCGTTGTTTCTTGCGACGCACTTACAGCAATACTGTATATACAACTATACTACTATTAATACTATTGCTGTACTGCTGTGGCACTAAACTATTGTTGTGATACATTGGATATGACAAAAGCATCAACAACAATTGAATCACTGGACAGCAGCACTTACGATACACTATTGTACGCTGTATGCAGGCGTTGTGCTGTAGACTTGAGCGTCACACAGTGTAGGGTGCCAATCTGTCGAAGTTTGAGGTGTGGACGTCCCATCGTATATGATACCTGCCACCCCGAACAACACTCCGCCTGAGGGTACAACAGGTATACACGCAACTGCACAACGGCGACGAAACTCGCGGCTCTAACGCTGGGTAGGTCTTCAAGTCTTCACCGTGCACCAGCGAAACAATACTCAGCACTAGTGAACCCCTGCCATCATGCAGGCGTTCACAGTCAGACACCCTCTATGCAGCGAGGTCCCACTCCTGATATGCCGCGTGCCGTGCGGCCCTGCAACTTGCCGTACTGTCAACTTTGACTTCGCAGCTTCGTCGACAACGCTTTCAAAATATTCCTAAAGACGTTACATTTATTTGAGATTTTGCGGCGTAATTAAAACGCTCGGGATTTCCAACCATTTCATTTGAGAACTTGGCTTGACAGCCAACCACAACACTCGCATCGATCAGACATCAGGCAGCAGGAGATTGCCTCCGAACCTCTATCCATCTTACCTCGTCGCTAATCTTACGTCAGCACCCACCTGTCCCCCTCACCACGTTGTTAGCTGTACCTCCCCGAGAGATCGCCGAAAAGCGCCTCGGTGCGAGGAGTTTGTGCGTACGAAGGGACAGGACGTGGGGAGAGAAGGGTGGAATCAAAACATGCAGCTTTGACCTTCCGTCCCAAAAAAAACAACTTACGAAAAGCGGTCCGTCGTCGTTTGGATTCTGGAGAATAATAGCAGAGAGAGGCATACCTGGTAGATTATTAGCAGCATCAGCACACTCTTTTGGTAGCAGCAGCAGGCAGCAGCAGCAGCAGTAGTAGTGCTACTATGGCGGCGACAATCGCGCTCGCGGCTCAGGCGCCCGAGGTGGCGGAGGGAGAGAAGCTGGACGGCGGCGGCGCCACCGAGCCAAGCAACCTGCACAAAGAAAATGCTTTGGAGAACTGGGAAAAAGTCAAGGCGTTGATGGAGAACAAAAAGGTGTGTTATGATAGCAGAAATTATGAAACATAATGAATTAGAATGAAAAAAATTGGATGGGCTTGTCAAAAGCAGCAGCAGCAGCAGTACTCCCCTCCCAGATTCCACCCGGCAGTTTGTTTTATGTCCAGGTTGTTGTTGCGGCCTGTGATGCTGCTGCTTGTAGCCTGCCAAGCCCAGGACATAAAGAGCCTTGTCACGTATACATAGCACGCAAGCTCTAGCAGCACCCCGACTTCAGCGGTTATACCCGCCCCCACATAAGTCAACGACTCCCCATGAGAAATGTTTTTATTTTGCTTTCGGCGGCTGGTTCTCGCAAATTCTCACGAGTCACGTACGTACCGCAAATTACGCCGAACGCGGGAAAAGGGAAACGTTTTCCTATGTTTTTTTATCGTAGCTGGTACCTGGTACTTAATTTTACCTACCTCCTTTTTTGTGCACGTCCAGCTCGGTTTCCATCAGCCCCCTCCCTCCCCAGCAATACTGGTGTATTGTACTGGCTATAGTATAGGTTGCGCTTTTCGTAAGCTGTAAAAACCGAAAATAATACCTCATGATACTTCTGATGAAACGACGATTCACGATTCCGTGTGGCGAGTCCAGCGTCGTCCCAGGCGCCTGTGTGTGTCCGCCATGATCCCGATGGACTGGATCTATGGATGCATCGAGGAGGCTATTTCTCGGATGCTGGAGTGCGTGATGTTGTGCTTGTTGTCTTTGCTCACGCTCGCACCGCACGAATACGTTACGCACTTTCTGATACGTTCTGCTTTTTGGTTATTTTCGTTCGTCTTTTTCTTGTTTTTCGTGTTTTCGCTCGGTGTCGATTGGACGATATCATCAGCGGTACTTGTATCTTGTACCAGGTAGTGTACAAGAGTACTGGTGTACGATACCATGTACTGCGAGTACGTACAGGGTATCATCTCAATACCGCAGGACTACTGCTGTAGTAATAGACAGACACTGGTCAGGTTCCGCATGCATCTGCGTTTTTCACTATCGCTATTACGGGACCTACAGCAGTAGAGAGTAGAGTGAATAGGACCAAATATTGTAATTCATGTTACGGGGGTCCATAGTTAATAGGACCTATGGTATATATAAAAACCTATATATATAACCTATATTTACTAACAATATTTGGTCATATTTACTATGGTCCCCCGTAATAGGAAAAATCTTACCTGGTAGAATATACCAGACTGCTGTGTACCGTAGGTCCTATATGCTACTCGTATAGTTCCCCATATTACCTTGTGTTCATAGAACTATACCGCGGTAGTAACGGCACTATTAATACTGGTACAATGTATCTCGTTACGTACACAGCAGGAATGAGAAGAGAACGGCGAGCCGTTTTTTTAATATAATGTTGCTTTCCATCTTGTCTCATATCGCAAGTACTCGTACGAGTCCATACTACATACCAGGTATAGCAGCAGGCAGTGAAAGCAGCAAGCAGATGGCAGCGAAAGCAGCAGCGTGATGCCGGGTCGATGTCGCCGGAAAACACCTGAAACACTATCCGCGTACCGACGTGCCGAGTACGTATATAAGGTACCATGGTTGGCATCATACTGTTTTCGTCCTATTAATACGATATACCAGCAGTATCACATCGCACGTACAGCAACCAGTAAACCGAAACCGCACGTCGAAAATACCGTACGCGTACGTAGGTACTTGTACAGGTACCCGCTGGGTATTTACGTTATTTCACGTTACGTTTCGTACAGAAGACCGCTGCCCGTGTCCGGAAACCCGAGGAAAATGTATTACGGAGGACCATAGGCTATGTAGTAAATAGGACCTGCTGTAGGCACAAAAACCTATATATTTCACTTTTTTATCAACAATTTGTGGTCCCATTTACTATGGTCCCATGTAATCGTCATGCATATACCAGGTAGTCATTGAAATTCATGTTTTTACGTCCTCAGTCAGTGGTAAAAAGTACAGCAATACCACTCGATGTACGGTGTACCTTTAAAAACACGCACGATACCAGTAGCAAAACCCTTCGGATGATTTTTCCAAAGCTGGGTTTCTTGACGGGGACGGCGTACTGAGTACGCCGAGCGATGCGTCTAGACAACCTTCTCGACGAAATCTTTCCAAAGCCACCATTTTTGTTGTGTGTCCCTCAAGGCATGTTTCGCATGTTTTTTTGGGGAAACCGGGTAGGAAATTAGTCCCAGGGGGTGGGTGTCTTGTTGTCTTGAGTGTTTCACGGGGTAGCGAACCGCGGGTACATGCATGTTCATACGGTATTGCGTCGTTGTGTTGATAATGATTGATGATGTGACACCGCCGTGGCCGCAATTCCGAAACGTTGACTAAAAAATGTTCGAGTATATTCTGCGTCACGCTGCAACCAACGCTTCTGCAGCTTCTTTGGCTTCTGCTGGTGCTGCTCCTGCTGCTGCTGCTTTAGAGTCTGCTGCTGCTGCTGCTTCTCATTCTGCTTCTGCTTCTGCTGCGAAATAATTGAAGGCGACCTTTGCCCCCGTGTTCGTTTTTTTTTTGCTGTCGATCAGGGATATTATACTCAGATATCAGACACAGCAATACTCAGACGTACTTGTCCTTGCTGCTTGAGCAAACAGCAGTTAACATGGTACCAGTACAGCAGAGCAGCTGGTAGTACTACGCGTACCTCGGCACTTTTATTTTTATTTTTTGTTGTACTCGTATCACGCGTGCATGGAGGGTTGTGTTTTTTTTTGGCTTCTTTTTTTTCCGTTCAACCTGTTCATGCCGAGATTTCTTGTTTTTCATCCCTTGTTCATCTGCTCCTGAAGGAAGTTAAGAGCTCCACGATTCACGCCAGCTCAGCTCATCCCAAGGCTCACCTGGTAAATATAGTATTGATATCATATCATACCCTACCATGTTTATATTTACGGACGGTATGTGACGTAAGATGCCACCCTTGTACAAGTAGTATTACGGGGGACCATAGTAAATAGGACCTACGTCTAGACTAAAACCTATATATTTCCCTCTTTTTACTCACAATATTTGGTCCTATTTAATATGCCCCCCCGTAATAGTACGAGTAAATACCACCCCACCGCAGGAAACCACCCCCCGATGACAACAACAAGAAAACACTAAAATATAAATGTACAAATGCAAATGCATCTTATTAACACTGGGGTCACGCTAGATACCAGTCCCCTGGGCCAAGAGGCCTTCCAAACAACAAAAATATCACCCCTGAGGGGCCCACACTTGGGTGCTGGAATACCGGTATCTTTCGGCAGTGCACATCAGGGAGAACGACGGCGACTACATCGAACAGGCGCACGGAGCCCTTCCGCACGGGCGATCCCATCGCCGTGGGCAGAATGCGGCTGTGGCCCCGGAGAAGCCAGCTGCCCCGGCACGGTCTGCTGGCGCGTCTCTAGCCACGTGCGGGAGCACGATCGCTTTGTTCTTCGTCCGTCCGCAAGCTATGTACTCCTGCTGCACGTGCGCCTCAAGCTCCGGCAGCAGCATTGGACGAGCCAGCCACGGCAATGCGTACCACGCCAGCCACAGCAGTGTCTGTGTTGCCGGCACAGCAGCGCCAGCCCCCCCCTTGTTGTCACCCCCTGAGGCCGGGTGGGGTGGTACAGCAGTAGTACCCAATGTTTGTGTGTTCTTCTAATGAAACCGTTCATTTTACCCGTCGACATCCAGCACAACCAGTTTCGGTTACGTACAAACAGATGTGCAAGTCCTGTGGTCACAAAACTACGCGACAGAGATACTACAGCAGTAGTAAGTTGTTCGGCAGTAAGCAGAGTAGACGTTGCAATGCCATATCATACCGGATACGACAGCCACGGCATACGCACTTCTATATAAGCGAGAGCAACCCAAAGAAAAAAAAACAAAAAAAAAGGAAAGAAAAAAAAAAAACAACGGTTATCGCGGGAGACGATCGGACGGGAATTCCCATTGTGGATGGATGGAACGGGAATTGGCCAGGAATCCCACCGTGAATTTGGAGCTCCCCATGTACCCATCCTGCCCATCCCACGATGAAGTTATCAACCACTTGCTCCCCAAATGGCCGACCTATAAATAACATCGCACTTGCTTCCGATTGTGGGCACGGCTTCTTCCCATTCCCATTCCCATTGTGGGCACGACTTCTCCCATCCCCATTCCCATCGAGGGCACGGCTTCTCCCATCCTCATTCCCACCTTTTTCCCACTAACCTCCCAGTGGCACGCCCATACACACATCTACCTTATCATAACTGGCATTGTCATGTTCTGAATCTTGGATTGGATGACTAGAAGAACCAGGAGAGTTCAAGAGTTCTGCCGTGAGATGTTCTTTTAGAGAGAGAACGCGGCCGCTACCCACACACCCACACAAGCACACAAGCACAAGGTGGGCGATGGCAGACCCCACTCGTGGCTCTGCTGCTGAGCCTCTCCCACAGCCAAGCAGGTCACTGGTGATCGACGGTGTTGCCGTATATAGAAGTTGATCGGTGCTGGCGCTGGGAGCAACAGGCAGACGTCAGGGAGTTGGATGCATGTGGTGGCGTTCACGACAGCGGTGAAGGAGAAGAACAGCGTGTATCTGTGTGTTCCGTTGAGCAGTCCCATATATTTCCCCATTATCGTTTTCCGTAGTGCCCCCATAGTTTTCCCCACGTTTCTCCACTGTTTCCCACCTCTATACAACACGCTAGTACGGGGGTCCATAGTTTAATAGGACCTATGGTGTACATAAAAACCTATATATTTACCTATTTTTTCTAACAATATTTGGTCCTATTTACTATGGTCCCCCGTAATAGTCCCGTCCCATTCCCATCCCAAGTAAGAAGCAAGTGGACATTTCCCGTTCCCATCACAACCGGAGGCAACAATTTGGCGATGCGATTCCCATTTCCATCACAATGGAGGGCGACAAATTTCCCGCCTGCGGCGAGCGAAACCCGACCGTCCCGTCCCACGCGGGCCTCGTCTCCCATGATAACCCTTGGAAAAAACTGCCGTGTCCCCCCTGCAGGGGATGCGGCAGGCACTCCAAAAAACTCGCTGAAGAAACAACTCCCCCACGTACATATTTTATACAGAGTAAGACTACTGCTGTAAAAACGAAGGGAAATAACGGGCAAACCGAAGCACACAAAAAAGCACCCTCCCGGTCGCTGCAGCCATTTGTGATACGAGCAGCATAGCCAGGTCCTACCTACTGCAGCAGTCGGTCTGGTACCTTGCTACTCTGTCTGCCGTCTCCGTCCTGGTTTCGTCAGCGATGCCCCACCCCCGGAGAGGATGCGTGAGGCATCACGAACATCAATAGCAAAGCATGCTCGTCATCCACCCGCGCATGCACGCATGCCACAAGACAAGACTCCTTTCGATAAGAACAAGAAGGAAGATGGATGAAACGTAACTGAGAGAATCACGGAGGATCGAAAAAAAAAAGAGAAGAAAACGAAGGAAGACCACGTTTGAACCAGTTGCAGCAGTTGCGGCGCGAGTAGCACTTGACAAGTCCCGCTTTCTACAGCAGTAGTATTCCAACTTTCGTCCACCGCGGTGTCCCTTGCCATTCCATCTGTTGCCCCCCCCTCCCCTCATTCTCTTGGTCGGGTTTCCTTCCACTCCTCCTGTTGCCCCCCCTCCCCCCATTCCCTTATGCGTCGCCCACGGCGAAGGCGCGTCGCTGCCTACTCAGCTGTGCCTCGTCCCTGTGCCAAATATTTGAAACCCATATAATATACCTGGTACCTATTATACGGGGGACTATAATAAATAGGACCTACGGTACACTCTAAAACCTATATATTCACGTATTTTTACTAACAACATTTGGTCCTATTTGTTATGGCCCCCCGTAATAGTACTATCATATCAAATAATATTTTATCATATAATATCACATCACATCACATCACACATCACATCATATCATTTCGCATGTTCGTATCATACGAAGTACCAGGTATATCATACCCTGGTATCCGGTACTACAAGCATGACGACATAGAGATGTTCCTGTCAATCGGAGCGAAATCTCCGGGTCATTCCTCGGGACGCCTTTTCGACTCCGGGACGACATCCGCGGGACTCACTCACCCCGGGACTAAGTTGGTACTATTCGGACACTGGTCTGTGCTGGATGTCGACGTGTAGAAAGAACGGTTCAATGTGAAGGAAACATCAACAACAACAACAACACCATTCGTGTGGGATGTGGCCACCGCGGGATGTGTTTTTGCGGGAACGGGATTTTTCCTTTTCCGTGGCGCGGGAGCGCGGGATATTAGAATTTTGTGCGGGGCGCGTCTGAGCGGGCATGGGATTTCACATTTATCACGGGATTTTCCCGAATCCCGCACAAAACCATGGGAAAAGTCCCGAGGAATTCCCTGGAAATATCTACCGGGTATGAAATACTCCTACTATTTGATTGGATCCAACGAACGAAGAGAGCCCCAACCGGTTCTGGGCTGCTGAAGGCGCCAGTTAAGGTAAATATAGCCGGTGAAAAATGTTACCGTATGAAATTGTCCGCACGGCAGCAGTCGTCTCCATTTCACCACGGCAACGGCAACCTGACTCAACGAAAAATCCTAGCAACATCAACAGTTACAGCAACTCAACTTTTCTTGTGACCATTTTCATGAAACAAACACAGCCTCGTATCGTATTTTGACCCTTTTAGGACTGCAGTCCCAATTTGGGGACGAACTGCGTATGTAGAATTTGAGTGGGTTGTCGCCCAAACGGGACTTCTGTCGTTCTGAAAACGGTCGATCAGCACGCACGGACCTTGTGCGCCTATTGCTAATAATAGGGTGCCGCATTACAGCAGCAGTAGATACCATTTATTAATAATATCAATCAAAACTCCTGTTTCGGTCCTACTATTAATATTAATTGATAAGGCCAACAGCCGCATCATTGTTTCATTTTACCCACCGTTTACTTGTAAAGCAGTATGAAACACCATAGATCATTAATTACTACCAGGTACCAGGTATTTGCGAACCGTGAAAAGTCGATCATACCCACCTTGTTCGGCGCCTTGTTTTTTTTTCTCTTTTATGTTTTCCATCCTCCATCTGAGTGGTAAAATTGGACATGATTAACCTTGTCGTGTGTCTGGGTTCAAGCGAGAGAGTGTGTGTGCGAGAGAGAAACATCCCGATCCCATCACACACAGGAGCGCAAGTGGAAATGGCCGAAACCTTGTTTTCCCCGTTTTACCGTTTTCCGACGTTTTTCTTGGGCCATTTCTTGTCCAACTTTTCCCCCTGACTTTCCTCGTCTTCTTTTGGTCAAGGAAAACGGGAAGAACGAGGAAGAACAGGGAGAACTTTTCAATTTTCCCTACATCGGGAAATTTCACAGAAAGCAAGCGAAAGATTGATCAGAGGAACATTTTTACGTATCATTCCTCTTTCAGGGAAACAAGGAAAATAAAAATTCCAGGAAACTCGGGAAATTGAACGGAACTGTTTTGTTTTTTTGACGACGATCATGGACGTTTTGGTGCCGCGAAAACATCCCAAAAGCTACAGCAGTGATTCGAAGCACTGCTGTGCCCAAAAAGGGTGGATGCGTATCTATTGTTAATAATAGAAGTTTTTAATGCGTTACACCGTCCTTGCGCTGCTGCAAAATAAAATAACCCCGCACTTATCCCACGTGCTTTGTACCCGAACGTGCGGATGCTGCTCTAAAGGAGTTAAGACATGCCCATCGCTCCCTCCTCAAGCTTATCTGTTTGTCTCCGCCGTGGCTTGTCGTCGCATTTTCCGTTTTCGATCCTTGTATCCCGTTTTGGGGCGCGTGTGCTCAATTCGGTGTTAGGCTTGGCCGTCAGGTCTTTAGCTTGAATGGCAGCGATGGCTTGGAACGGCAACCTAACCTTTGAACGGTAACGTCAGTACCTTTCAACATTGAGCTTTGCGCGGTAACGGGTTGCTTCCAAGCGCATCCCGCACCGACCACCGACCCGCCGACTGCACGGCCATGGAGTAGTGCCACGCGCGATGAGGGGTTAATTTCGTCGTGAATGAACAAAGTCGACGTCCGCTAGCGGGATACGGTTAGCGAGTACCGCTCCCGGGAGTTTGCCGCCTTGCACGTACGGGCCGGCCGCCAAAGGTCCCCGATGCGTCGATCGGGAACTCGTGTCCCGCCACCCATGTGTGAATTCAGGTAGTCACGGCGCGGATGGCCCTGCTGGACTACTCCGCCGGACATATCTACACACGTGTTTGCGCCCAAGCCCCGGCCACACTCGTTCCCGCTATCCCCGGCGTTCCGGGCGGAGCATTGCCATGGCAGGCAACCGCCGCAGCGGGCCTTGCAAGCCTCGAGGACTATTTTCCGTGCTCGTGCTGTGCAACTAATTCCCGTGCTCGCTTGGCGCGGAACGAACACAAGACCACCAACATCACCACCACCACCAACCACCACCACGATCACCAGCACCGTTGCCACGATTGACATATCACCACCGCCACTGCTAGTACCACCACCACCACTACCAATATCAGCACTACCACCTCAATATCCCCCAGTGCTGTCGCAGCTGCCGGGGCTGTTTCGTCGGCCGCGATCTCTCTGGTGTTGGTGTATGTGAAACATGCACGGACTATTTTGCCGTCGTTTCCTGCCGACCCTCTTTCGGCGAACAAGAGTAGAAGGAGGACATGTTTCGGTTGTGGTGGTGATGGTGGTTGGTGATGGTGACGGTGATTGATGGTGGTTGTTGGTGGGTGATGGTGGTTGGTGGTGGTTGGTGGTGGGGGGTGGTGGTGGTGGTGGTGGTGGTGGTGGTGGTGGTGGTGGTGGTGGTGGTGGTGGTGGTGGTGATAGTGGTGGTGTTGGTTGGTGGTGGTGGTGATGGTGGTGGTCTTGTTTTCGTTCCGCGCCAAGCGAGCACGGGAGTCAGTTACACAGCACGACCGCGGAAAATACCCCTCGAGACTTGCAAGGCCCGCTGCGGCGGTTGCCTGCCATGGCAATGCTCCGCCCGGAACGGCGGGGATAGCGGGAACGAGTGTAGCCGGGGCTTGGGCGCAAACACGTGTGTAGATATGTCCGGTAGAATACTCGTGGTCTGCCCCTAAAAGGTAGGTAGGTGTGCAGGGGTTTGCAGGGGTCCCAACACCTTTTGATTTTCGGTCTCGTTCGTGACGTATTACGTGGTAAGTTCCGAAAAAATGACCCGTTCCTCTCTTCCATCTTTTTATTTTACCTACTCGAATTCGAAGTACATATACCAGGTATATGAATTGACACACCGCCTCCGTGAATTTTGCAACGTCAGATTTTGTCTTCCTCAGACCCATGCCAATGGAAACGCGAAGTCCAAAAGTTTTCTTTCAAACATATTGCTTTCAAAGAACGGCCGAAAATTTCCTTGTACCGCCATGGGAAAAAATGGACAGTTTTTTTTTTTTTTTTTTTTTTTCCCCAACGGCTGCAGGCGGCTCTATTTGCTGGTTGCAAATTGTCAACACGCTGATATAAACTGCGAAGATCGACGCTCGATCTCAACATAGACTCAGCGAATATAGATGATGGCCTCGAAGATATCAGGTGGATCCATGGTCTAAGTGGCGAGAGCTTGCCGGCGGCGTCCTATGTGTCCTCCCAAACCTGACAAAAGCCTATTTTTTGCCCTTCGAGACGGATGGAGAAGTTTTGTCTTCTGCTTTGCGCACACCAGCGCCAATTGTTTTTTATCATGCGCCTGGTCTGCTCCCGCCATATGACACCGGCCATGGTGTGAAGACGGTGACCCTGGGGTGGGTCGGAGCCCCTAGCGAGCGCACTCTGTTCAGAATTCATGACGCAGTCGTTGGTTTTGTGGATCGATGTCTGTCAAGCTGTCAAGGACTCGGAATCTGGCCGCTTCGAACCAACCATCCGCCCGAGTTTTTCTCAAGCCGATCAACATCGGCCCCAGATTTGCCTGTTTTTCGGGTTTTTTTCCAAAAGTTCGGAACATTTTTTTTTTTTCTAAACGTGCCCATAGGAAGCGTGTTCTAAATGTCTTTTTGACGGACGGGTGTCTTTGAAAGTTCAAACTTTTTATTGATGCTTCGCTTTCCCGTTGGCATAGGTCTCATGTACAGACTTTGTTGTTTTTTTATTCTCGGCATGCGACCTTACAAAGCCCGTAGTGCATATGCGCGATCGAAGTATGACACACACAGCTTGCAAACATGAATTTCGATGAAAGCCTCGATCTCACTCACGGCTCTTGTTTTTTTAGTTTTATAAATATACAGCAACATCATATATCATTTTTTTTCCCTTGTTCGGCGGGTTATGTAGTATCAGTGCGCATGATTATTATTTAAAATTGTCCTGTTTTACCCGGGCAGCATCCAGGGGAGCCGCTGGCCTATATCTTTGACAAGGAGTTACATATATAATACGCGCGTTCGGTTTATCACAATACTTGTAAAATTCGGTAAAAATGGAATATAGATGAGACGTATTACGCAGCTTGCAAAGTTGAGTATCAACTATTTAATCAGTCGAACTCACAGCTGACGTATTTCAAAATTTGTAAAATATACCTGATACATGAATGTGTGTACGAAGTACAGCAGTACAAACGTTTACGGCCAACCCAAGCACACCCTCGCAAAAAAAATTATAAAACGGTGGTTTTTGTTTCTTTGGGTAAACTCGGTCGAAAATACACACGATCGAAATACTGAGAATTTCCCAAAACCACTGAACAAAAAGGTGTTGTTCGTTACGCCCTTTTTTTGGCCCTATTTTTTTTTTTTGCCTTTATGTTTACGTATATAAGCGCTTTTTTTTTCGCACAGCCGCAGCAGCGCTAAGGACGTACGTGACTTGAGGCTGGCTGTCCAGAGTACAAGTCCTATACGTAAGGGAAAAATTGTAGAAGGGGCAACTTTCCCGTCTCACATGAATATTGATACGCACCGCCCTGAGCGGGAATGTAAATACCGTTCCTGTATTAATACCAGTACCTAAAGTTGCTTATATTTCCGTCCAAAGCGGTATGGTAGAGGGTTCACGTAACTTTTCTCAAGGTTCAACACCTCGGAATAATTTAATCTTTTCCCACTTTCTTCTTGTTGGTCTCTGCTGCTTGTTGCTGCTGGTAGACCTTTCAAGGCAAAGATGTCAGGAGACACAGCGCTCTTCGCAGACGAGCAAGTTTTTGCCTTGATGCGCCATCGGTTTCTTACGTTTGCGTACAGAACCACCATCCTGCAATCCCGTTTCTGTGCGCTCCACGCTAAAAAGCCTACCTACTGGTACACGTGTATTGTATTAATACAACATATTTACATCACACGCGCCCCAAAATGTTCCTTTACCCCTGTCCGTCCAGAGTGGTGAGAGTGGAGTGGTATTGGGTCTATAGTTCCTCGGTTGTAGCCCTTCTCGCGGCTTCTCCCGCGTTTTTAGGCACAGCAGCAGTATTTTGGAGTTTCAGAAGCGTTTATAGGATAATACCGCAAGCAGCGTGTTGAGAGTTCCGCACAGGGGATGACATCGTTTCTCAAGCGTTTTTTTTTTTTTTTTTTTTTTTTTCAATTTTCGACAACGATAAGGGCGCTGCTTGATTCTTCGGAAAGATTTCCCTTTTTCCGTATTTTGGAGTTTCAGAAGTGTAGGATAATAACGCGAGCAGCGTTGAGGATTCCGTACAGGGGATGAGATCGTTCCTCGAGCGTTTTTTTTTTTCTTTCTTCGAATTATCGACAACGATAGGGGTGCTACTTACTATTAATAGTCGAACGTTTTGTTTTTCGGAAGGCTTTTTTTTTCCCCTTTTTCCGAAAGCACCGTGTTCGGTATCGGCGTCCTTACTCCCGTCCCGGAACAGTCGAGCGCTGAACGAAAACTACCCCACCCCTGTGCGATCTCAACGCTCTTTTTCGCTATCTGCGGTGCTAACAGAAGGGGCACCGTATGTGACGAAAAATACCACCGTTCTCTTACAGCAGATACCACCCCCCATCACAAGAAACCACCCCCCTGTGATGAAATTTAAAAATAAAACTGAAATAAAAAGGCACGTTTATCACCGGGGTACGTTAGATACCACCCCCCTGGACCGATACGCCTTCCAAACGTGATGGCAAATATCGCCCCCGCCGGGAGGGGGGGGCACAGAAAAAAGTACTGGACGTACGTAGTACCGATGTCTTTGGGCAGCGCACATCAGCGAGAACGATGACAACATCGAACAGGCGGACAAGGCCCTTCCGCACGGGCGAGCCCATCGCGGTGGGCAACACGCAGCTGTGCCCCCGGAGAAGCCAGCTGCCCCGGCACGGTCTGCGGGCGCGGGTCTCTAGCCACGAGCGGGAGCCCGATCGCTTCGTTCTTCGTCCGTCCGCAAGCTTCCTCTGCTGCTGGCGCGCCTCGAGCTCCGGCAGCAGCGTTAGACGAGCCAGCCACTGCAACGCGTGCCGCGCCAACCGCAAGAACAAGTTCTTTGCCAGCCACAGCTGTGTCTGCGGTCCCGGCACAGCGTCGCCCTTCAAGCCCTGGGCAGCAGGAGCAGCATCACCAAGCCCGTCGGCAGCAGCAGCGCCAGCCCCCCCCCCCCCCGTTGTCGCCACCCCCCTGCGGCTGGGGTGGGTGTGCCACGCGTGCCATATACATCACCCCCCGCCGTTGTCGCCTCCCATGAGAAACCACCCCCCGGTGATAAATGTTGCAAAAAAATAAATAGAACATGTCCACTATCACCCGGGTCACGTTAGATATATAGATACCACCCCACCACAGGGAGCCACCCAGGGTGATGAAAAGAAGAAAGCAAAACGCGATTTAGCTACGTACACCCCACGGTGGTTTCGTACGTCCCAAGTGGCGTACAGTTAGTAAGGTGGCCCGTCGGCCAGAAGAACCCGGAAGTGCTCCCACTACCCGTACCGTGACGTGGATCATGCACTCCTTGAGTTCGGCAGCGTATGATTTTGTCTTCCTCATATACGGACTTTGTCTCCCGCAGGGTGCCAAATTAAACCCGCAGTGCGCGCGATCGAAGTATCACTGTTAAGAGTATCACACACAGCTCGAAAATATTGAGTTTCGACCAGCTCCTCGATCTCACAGCTATTTTATTTTTTTCAATTTTACAAATGTTTATTCGTGTAATTTATTACCAAGGATTCGAAAATCACCTGTGATATTTGAGGGTTTTGTCGAAACTCGTCTTCGCAAGCTTTGTGCGATTCGATTCGATGCGTCGATCGCTCGTACTACGGTTTTTATATGACCTCCGGCTCATGCAGAACATGCTCGTATACTCGTTTACACGAATTGTTTCTCATTTTGAGGAGAACGCAATCTGAAGCTGTGAAACTTGGGGATTTCGCGTAGTAGATCTGCAAGCGCAGACAGCGAAGATTCGAGCGAAAAAAAAACCCACGTCAGGGGTACATACGACATACAATACATGGATACAATACAATACATACCTGGTACCACGTTTTGGCGCGATATTTTCCGACCGGTTGAGCTCCCTCCTCAAGTGAGCAACCTACTGGTTCGTGCCTGGGTATGACACTTTTATTGGCATGTCTGGTTTAGGGCTGCTGCTGCCGCTGCTGCTGCTGCTGCTGCTGCTGTACAGTAGCAATACATGTGTTGGTCGGGATTTCCGCGAAACTAACTTATCTGAAGTCATGTTTCGGGGAGTGAGTGAGTGATATATTATGCTACGCCACCGCCCGCCCCTCTGAGGTGGGATTGAGATGTGCACGCACAGCGTCTATTCTAATAGAGCTTTTCCAAGCACAACAACCCGACGGCACAGCAACCAAGCAGCAGGCGTTTCTCCGGCTAGGGTTTCCGCCTCCGGGTCGGGGTGGGGTCGCTCGCGGGGTTATAGCTGAAGCCGAAAACAAGTCTCGCCGTCGGGAAAAAATGCCTCAACAGCAGTAGCATTAATTGTCTCTCGTGGCGAAACCCGACCTCCCCCGTGAAACAGCATCGTTTTGTGCGGGCACATCTACGAGTAAGGAAGTTCGGGTGCGTGCGCGGGTAGATATACCGCGGCTATGTACATGGATATCGAATCTGATTGTGTATCCCAAGAGCTATACCATCGATGCGATAGTTGTTTGTGCTCCGACTGTCGGGAGAGAAAACCTGATGTACCTGGTAGATGATGTTTATTCTGTATTACCAGGGGACCATAGTTGATAGGACCTGCGGTACGGACAAAAACCTATATATTTACGTATTTTTACTGAACAATATTTGGTCCTATTTACTGTGGCCCCCCGTAATAGTAGTAGTACTGCTGTGTACGTGATGAATATAGAGGAGTTGGGTAATCATCGGTATATACTCTCACGATTCATGTTTGGGCGGATGTACCGCCATGTCCTTTTTTTCCAGAAGAAGAAAGGCTTGTATTTTTTGTTGTTTCGTGTCACCGTCCATCACATCAACATCGTCAAAAAAAAAAAGTGGATCATCCAAAAAGTTCTCTTCGCTGCCCGTCTGCATGGAGGTATCATATACCGGTATTACGGGGGAGCCATAGTAAATAGGACCTACGTTAACTTAAAAACCTATATGTTTTGCTATTTTTACTTTTTCGGGGGGTACATAGTTAGTAGGACCTATGGTGTACATAAAAACCTATATATTTACCTTTTTTTACTAACAAAATTTGGTCCCGTTAACTATGGACCCCCGTAATAACGTTATTTTGTCCTATTTACCATGGTCCCCCGTAATAGCGTTCATGTTTATTAATCTATTAATAGGTATCATGTATAAATTGCCTGGCTGTTGACATGTTCCCCCGTTCCTTTTTTTTTTTCTTCTCGTTTTCCTCGTTCCCCCATTCCTTCGTCGTGCTACGGGGGACCATAGTAAATAGTACCTACGGTACACACAAAAACCTTCATATTTACCTATTTTTACTAACAATAGTTGGTCCTATTTACTATGGCCCCCGTAAAATGGAGCAGTATGACGACTATGGCCGAGGTATACTGACTACAGTTCGAGTTCATAGACTGCTTGTTGGTATACTTCGTATTATATACGGTATACCTGGTGCGTCGGTATATACCGTGTGTTCTTCACATCAAACCGTTGTGTCTACCCGTCGGACATCCAGCACACCCAGTGTCCGTGCCGATCCTTCGTCCTGGAGAGATAGCAAGCTCTACGGCTGCGGCCGCAAAACCAACGACACAGAGATGCTATATACACTGCAATGCACCAACAGGAGAGTAGACAAAACGCAAATAATATGCCGCATCATTAAACCGGGGACCAATTGCTCCGCACCCCGAGGAAAACATTTTTTCAGGCTCTTGTTTATGTAAGTAGCTTGCCCCGGAACGCAGGTGCACTCTTGACGGGTCTACATTTTCGTACGAAGATATGGTTATAACATGCGAGAGATAGCGCATACCCCTGCTGTGGGAGTGACTGACTTTGAGAGGCGATTTTTCTCCCGAACCCAGACGGGCGCGCTCTGCGCCCTAACGAGAACGACGGCGTTGGGAAGAATTTTCTCCAGAGATTTCTCCGTTACCGCGTTGCTCGGCGCTTTTTTTTTTCGCTCTCCCCGTTGTCAGCCGCTGTAGTGGCGCGGTCCCGAATTGGGGACGAACCATTCTAATTCCAAGTAGTTTGTCCCCCAAACAAGACCGCGGCACGAAAAAAAGTTCGAAAGATATCAACGGCTTGGGAGTTTGTGGGAGGGGGGTGTTTACCTTGTCAGAGGTGTCGTCGTGCGCAGTGTTGGGATACCGGCTTCGAAAAACGGACGGCCGGTATTTTTCAAAATATATACCTGGTACCGTTGATCAAAAACGAGTACGGTATTTTTCCCGGTATTTTCCGGTACTGCATCAAATCTAATACCGGTAATTTGTTTCGGTATTTCCCGGTATTCCAGAACATCGATATCACTCTGACCGGGAATATAAGCACCATCAGGACTCTGATATAACTAAAAAACGTATCTTATAGTCTCGGTCAGAGTGGTACCGATTTATAGATACCGGAGTTGTCTCGGTATTATTTCCGTATTACAGGATAATCGCGTATTCTTCACCGTTGTACTGCTGCTGTGTACTGCTGCCTGTGTACACCTGTATATTATTTCACATTAAACCAACCCGTTCTTATTCTTGTCGATACCCAGCACCCGGCACACGCAGTGTACGTGCTGCTTCTTTATCCTAGAGAGACGAAATGTCAATAGAAAAAGGGATTATGCTTTATAAATACGTACGTGCATCAAATGAGCGGCGAGAGCATCAGGCCCGGACTGGATCTCTGCTGGCCTTCTGCACGACACCTTCAGGAAGTACATACACCGTGTACCGTGTATCTATACATCCTCTGAGTTAAGTTTACACAGCGGTCAGATTTTGTTCCCCTCAATAGCCGTGGTACGCGCGATCGAAGTATCCCACGCAGCTTGCAAGTATGAGTCTCGATTAAAATCCTTGATCTCACAGCTGTCGGGTTTTTTTTTTCTAATATATATATACCAGGTATATATTATTTATAGTCGAGAAAAATAGAGAAGCTGTACACGAACTATAAGTTGGAACAGTACCAGGCAGAAAATAAAAGAAGGTCAAGGAGCGGGAGAGAAAAAAATCGAAATTACTTTAGAGGCATATAACACGACAACACGACTACTCAACAACAAGGCGGAAAAGGGCGTGTACTTGGAGAAAGCAAAATGGGAGCTACTATTACAGACCAAACAAAACAAACTAACTACTACGGGGGTCCATAGTTAATAGGACCTATGGTGTACATAGAAACCTATATATTTAACTATTTTTACTAACAATATTTGGTCCTATTTACTACGGTCCCGCGTGATAGTAACAGTAGCGAAAGCTACGGAAAGCAAGGCAGACCACGAACAGGGAGGGCTCGACGCAGCAACCGGCATTGGTTTCAATGCAAGTGCAACCGTTACCACGTTTTCACGCGGTCTGTCACGTCCTTACATGGCCCCGACTTTAAAGCTCCGAGTTTTCTCCTGCGTGATCATGGCAACGGGCCACGGACCCCGCAACAATCTCCCAAACCGGACAAGAAAGTGAGACTGCTTTCGTTTTTCCTCGGCCTTGGATGTACTTGATTCAGTTGTCATGAATAAAAGTACATAATATGAACACTGGCTGCTGGCTACACGACTATTTCAGTCTGTTTGAAAGCCTCGCGCCCTTTCCGGCCTGCTCCGTGGCATCCGTGCAAGAACACCAGGCAGGTTGTTCGCTGACTCAGGAGACAGCCTACTTCTTTTTATGGTGACAATATCTCCTGCGGAGGAGAACATTCTTCCCGAACAGCGAAGAAGCGGTTGTGGCGAGTACATCTATAGGTAGATTCACGCCACCTTGTATGGCACTTTTTGTTGTTGTTGTTGTTGTTTTAATCCTCCGGCGGATTGGTAAAAATAAAGCTTGAGCTCACCACAATTCCACGTTCCTATTTCGTGTCGTGTGTCAATTTAGCCCATAGCTCCCGCTGTAACACCAGAACAGGCTGTTGTTACCCCTGGAGTTTGGGCACGTTGCACAGGGTACCTACGCTCGTTCGGGAACCATCGGTCCAAAACATCTGGCGAGGAGGTCTCGCCTTTAGAGGGGGGCTCTTCTTCGCAGTGGTGCGAAATCTCGTCCTCCGCCTTCTGCTTCCGTTGAATGAGAGCCTTCTCCTGCGATGAAACCCCGCTCAATGTTCCTTCTTTTTCTTCTCTCTTTTTTCTTCTTTTTCTTTTTCTTCTTCCTCTTCGTCAGAGGAGTCCTCGGCGTCTCCAGCCATCTCGGCGAACAGCAACCTCGAACCATCCACGTTCTTCTTCTTGCGGCGGTCCACTATTACGGGAGACCACAGTAGTAAATGGGACCTACGGTACACACGAAAACCTAGATATTTCCCTATTTTTGCTAGCAATATTTGGTCCTATTTACTACGGTCCCCCGTATTAGAGGAGAACTCCGACCCGCCGCGCTGGCCCCGCTGTCCGTAGTGGCCGCGCTGGCCTGTTCGCCCACGGTGTCTGGCATGGCGCCGTCTATGATGGGCAGGGAGCGAGTGATGACGTCAACCGTTGCAGCGCAAGTAAGCCGACGGTAGTCGCGTCTCTCCGAGTCGCCGTGCCCCTTCAGCTTTTTTGTGCGAGGGTCGCAGAATGCGGCGATCTTTTTGAGCGTCCGTGGGTGTCTCGAAGCGGTTCCCAGGAGTTTTCGAACATGGCGTCCCCCGCTTGCCCCCTATGGGGAGACAGCTCGAGGTCGGCGGCCTGGAGCTCAATGGTGGAGTGGAATATTGAAGACAGCATGGGCATCATTCTGTTCGCAGTGAAGTTTTCCCCCTGCCAGACGGTGACAGTCGATTTTTTCTTGAGGAGAACCACCAGGGCTTTGGTGTTGGCCCAGTCGATGGCGTTCTAGTCGATGCTCGGCTTGTTCGGCTTGTCCTTCATCCACGAAATTGTTTGTCGATGGAGAGTTGGTGCTCGTCGAAGACCACCGCCTGATTATAATACGAAACTCCATCGATTCGTGCATGACAGAGGGATGTTCTTTTTCTTACTGACCGCCTGGCAATTTCGTTCACGGACCACGGTCGCCGGTAAACAATGCCACAGCTCTAGGAGCACACAAAACGAGGGGGGCAACAGCCTGTAGGCTGTAGGTCAAGGGAGGAAAGGTCGAAGCTTATTTTATACGACTTATCCACATATACTGTGTATATTATATATATATACGTATGGAAGGCTTTTTTTGGGAAGAAAGTGGGAGTGACAAATACCGTGAAATACAAAAATTCCTTGTCACGGTATTTTTCGGTATGCGTCATGTAATCGGGAAGTTGTGATTTTGTGACACGGTATTTTTCGGTATTCGTCATGTAATCGATAAGTTGTGATCTGTCACCCGTTGTGGTGCTCTGTTAGGCTGTAAGTGTTTGTTTATGTCATATACAGCCTTCAGCACAGGGGGATGACAAATACCGGAATACCGCATTGCGGTATCGGCATAATACCGATACCGTCCCTTTTATTTTTTTTTTTTTTTTTTCCGGTGTCGGTGTCCCGGTACGGATGCGGTATTACGGTATTTCCGGTACGATTCGGTAAACGGTTCGGGTATCCATCACTGGTCGTACGGCGGGGTTGTGCGAAAGATACTCGTTGATGCACAGCAGCAGCAGCACTTCGTTCGTTTGTAGAACCGGTAAAATTGGAGTACACTCGCACACCTTCAAACAGGTCTGACTCCCCTCCACCCCCCCCCCCCCCCCCCCCCCCGCAGTTCCCAGTTCATTCGATGCTGTCATCCTTATGCAAGCCTCACAAGCGGTTCTTACTTTTTAAGCGGGATGCCGCTCACCCTTCATGCGTCTCGCCGAACACCCCACGTTTCGCTTCGCGCTTGGTGCTAGCGGGGCTTGCCCGGTCGGTGAAAACCAGACGTGCTCCGTCCCGGCAGTGTAGGGATGCGCAGGCAAAGGTCTATGGTCATACGACTACGGCCGTCCACAGTAATGAGTACCCCCCCCCCCCCCTCGTAATTTTCCGTGACCCTGACTGTACTCTATATGATGAGGTTAAAGAAAAATTACTTTTTTTAGTGTAGGCTCTGGACTCAAACCTCAAAAACAAGACTTTTTTTACGTTTCGTTCGGTAAATGTGTCCGTGATCGGTCGTTCGTCGTCTTGGTTCTATTTCGTCTTTTGGTCTCTCGGTGTCTTGTCTCGCCAACGAACGCAAGCGGGACCCGATGATTGTTCCTTTCTTCCGACCAGTTCGGCAACACTTTTCTAATCTCCGCCTCCACCCACCAGCAGCGAGTACCGTTGTACGCGGCTATATACGTACATAGAACGGCATGGTTTTTTTCGAGGCGTTGTTGATAACCCTGATTTTGAACTTATCCATGTTTTGGGTGTTGGCTGGTCGGTGTTACTTGCCCGGTGGCTAGCTCTTCGCCGAAGGTGTCAGTAGACGCGTCAACCCACGCGAAATATGCTCCTGTCAAGGGTGTTGGCTGGTCTGTGTTACTTGCCCGGTGGCTAGCTCTTCGCCGAAGGTGTCAGTAGACGCGTCAACCCACGCGAAATATGCTCCTGTCAAGGGTGTCGGCTGGTCTGTGTTACTTGCCCGGTGGCTAGCTCTTCGCCGAAGGTGTCAGTAGACGCGTCAAGCCACGCGAAATATGCTCCTGTCAAGGGTGTATGTACTCGTATGTAGGGCCGAGTGTTCCTCACTGAACCCTATTACGGGGGGCCATATTTAATAGGACCAAATATTGTTAGTAAACAGAGGGAATATACATAGGGTTTTGTGTGTACCGTAGGTCCTATTTACTATGGCCCCCCGTAATATTTGTTTGCTGTCTTGTCAAGGGAGGTGGACGTGCTGTCTCGTACAGGTACTTGACGTATTTTGCTCTTCGCTATGTAGCACGTCGCTTAACCCCGACCGCTCTGTGTCCCTGCTGTACGTAGATGGAAGGACCGGGTAGGACGATGTTTGCGCCACATGCCACATGCCTCGCGACTCCTTGCTCCTTGCTCCTTGCATTGTGTGTATGTGTGTGTATGTGCATGTATCGCACCTCGGGCATCCAATTTTGTATCACCCCCCAATCGCGCAGGGGTGGCCGTTGCTGCAAGTCGTCACTTCTTTTTTTTTACCGCCAATTTTTCACTCTCAAGTCTCGAGAGGGTTACCCGCTGCCAGGTACCAGGCATTATTCATGTATGTATATATGTATATAATATACCAGGAATATATAATGTATAGTATACTACTATGTAATCAGCGGCAGTCCCAAAGTTGTGCCGCTATGTCTCAACCAGATGAGCCGCTACTACTCCTGATTGGGGAGTACTGGTATGTACTACTGCTGTAGCTTTTAGTGTGGGAGGGGAAAACTGCCTGTGCCAGCCAAATATGCAGAGGGCGCTCCTGCGGGAACCGGCACCACTGAGAGACCACTGCTGCTGCACTGCTGCTGCTTGTCGGTGATGATGGATGCCTGCACGGTACCGTACCGGAAATACCGCCCGTACGACGGTGTCGGTATTGCCCAAACTCGTACTGCTGTACGCACGTACAACAAAAAAAAAAGACGGTGTAGTATCGGTATTTTTTATTTTTCGGTACGATACCGAAGCCGAATTACCGATACCGTATTATCGCAGTATTTCGGTGTTTGTCGTCCGCCGTGTGTACAAAAGCTTCAGCACGCCATATGAACTCCTGCCACTCTAATGTAAGAGGACCGTTTCGATTAACTATTGATGTTCGAAGGTACTTGAAGTTTAGAGACAGAGTGGTGCGGCCTCACAGCGAACCGCGACAGACCAAAACTCGAGCGGTATCGGCAAACGTACGGATACGGTAATACGGTATTTGTCACCCCCCCCCCCCTGTAAGAAAGCCTACATAAGACATGAAAAAGGAACTTCGGGTCGTGGTGGTTCGTGGGCTGTGATGGTGTTGTGCTCATATAACCCGCGTATATCATGTGCCTGGTACCATACGCCACCGGCGTGACCCATTCAAATTTAATGTACGTACCTGTGTGCTACTGCTGTTGCTGCTGTGTGCTGCGTGCTGGGTATATGTATTCCTATGGCCCGTACGATGTTATCAATACATCGTACTCGGTGCCGCAGGTACGGCGAGCGGTACTTTCGTACTTTCCTCTCGCCGCGGACGCGATTGTCAGTGCAGGGAGGGTTATCGACGAAACACCGAGACAAATCTCCGATACATGCTCGTGCTTTCAGTCGACCTTGCGTGTGTGTGTGTGTGTGTGTGTGTGTGTTCTTCACATTAAACCTTGTGGACGACCGAAAATACCGAAACAAAATACCGATACAGCAGTAGTCAGCATTAATGGTCGACTTCCTGGAACACCGGAAAATCCCGGAAAAATACCGCGCGCGTCTACGACGTACAGCAGTACTTGCGAGCAGGCGATATTTGACAAAAAACCGACCGCCCTGCCTTTTCGACAACGGTATCCATCACTGCTGCTGCTGCTTGTATTTGTCTTGATTCACAGCGGTATTATGTCCTTCCTCTGTCCTGTTGGGCTGTTGGCGTCGACACAAGACCAATGGTTGGGTGGATTGTCGACGCGAAAACTACGAGTAGGGTCGGTCACAGGTTACACTGTACAGCAGAGTAGCTGCAAGCAGTATCGTACGTACCAGGCATATACTTGCAGCAGCAGTATATATGCCTGGTATATATGCGCACGTGAGCCTGTCGATTTTTCCTGGAATACGACAACGACCGGTTGACCTTTTTGACACCAGGATGATGTTCTAGAAATCAGCATCCAGGGGAGCCGCTGGCCTATATCTTTGACAAGGAATCACATATAGAATACGCGCGCTCGGTTTATCACAATACTTGTAAAATTCGGTAAAAATGGAATATAGACGAGGCGTATTACGCAGCTTGCAAAGTTGAGTATCCACTATTTAATCAGTCGAACTCACAGCTGACGTATTTCAAAATTTATAAAATCACTGTTACGGGGGGACGTAGTAAATAGCACCTACGGTAGACATTCAAACCTATATATTTCCCCATTTTTACTAATGTTGTTTTGGTCCTATTTACTATGGCCCCCCGTACTAGAAATTTGAGTCATGTATATCGTCGTATCGAACACGTTTTCGTTTTTTGTCCCCTCCCCCTTGCACTCCCCCTCGATAATCAACGAAAACGTTTAACTGCTGCTTGTATATCTCGACTTTCGATATCGTGCCACATCGATTTGATTTTTTCGTGTGTCGATTGTCGCACCGAATTCGGTGCTCGTTCGATATCCATCGCTACAGCAGCAGTAGGTAGGTGGACGATTCCGTGTGTAGACTACGGTGTCTCGCTTCACCGTCAGCCCGTCTCCGCAACCTACTGCTGTGACTTGGCCTTTTTGGGGCTGTTAGGAGCGCACTACCGTTATAGGACCGAGAAGCACTCAAGTTCTAAATAGGTTGGTCTGTC
The DNA here is from genome assembly GCA_031763025.1 of Macrocystis pyrifera. NCBI lineage: Eukaryota > Phaeophyceae > Laminariales > Laminariaceae > Macrocystis > Macrocystis pyrifera. The sequence continues at coordinate 313,188 of JASSKH010000034.1, forward strand.
CTCGATCAAATCGGGACTGCAACCCTAGAAGGGTTGTATGTATGTACGTAGGCGTTGTTCCCATTTATCCGTTCCTCTGCGAGTACCCGTCGACAACTATCTTGCCGCACCCAGCGTCCGTGCTGATTCTTCGTCCTGTTACTACGCATCATACCCTCAGGTCTGTGGGCGCCGTCTACAAGACACGAGAGAGTGCGCGTATTCGGGGGACCATAGTAAATGGAACTGGTTTTTTCTAGTAAAAATAGGAAAATATATACCTGGTCGGTTTTTGTGTATACCGTAGGTGCTATTTACCATGGTCCTCCGTAATCGTAACATCGCGACTGGGCCTGCCGCAGCAGTGGGGCCTATTCCGGGGGTCCATAGTTAATAGGACCTATGGTGTACATAAAAACCTATATATATATATAGGTTTACCTATTTTTAATAACAAACTTTGGTCCTATTTACTATGGTCCCCCGTAATAGAGCATATAGCCAATGCGGTGGCATGCCGACATCTCACAGCTGATGTTTTATTTTTTCTTTCTTTCTTTCTTTCTTTTTTTTTCTTTTTTTTTTAGTCTAATGTGCTGGATGCGAACAGCACAACGTGCATCAAGCCAGCGAAAACCAGATGTGCGCTGCTTTGCTATATGAGGACGACCGGAACTACGTGTAGACAACGAGCCTGTCGGAGAATTTCACAGGACGACGCTTTTTTACCGACCCTGCTCGCGCTTGTCACCCTCTTATCGGAATCTGAGCACTTCGTACCTGATACCAGGTACCAGGATAGCTGCTATTTAACTAGCCGCCAGCAGGGCCCACCAAGCACCCTGATCCCACACGACTTTTACCCACCAAATCGGGGTTTCCACCTGAACGGCCGCAGCAAAACGGGCACAACACTAGAACCGGTACATTTGTGTCTGGTCTGTGATATTTACCCCACAGCAGGCTCGTGTCATACGGCACGCCCTGGGTAGTTTTGATTATGGATATACCGGTGTGTGACGGTATTTAATATGACCTGACTGAAAACCTGCTTCTGTTGATAGTTGGTGTCGTTATACAGCAGTATATAGTAGCCCATACTACAGTACAGTAGTAGGTACCAACCTCGGGCTTTTATAACTATCAGGGTGGCGTTTTGTAGATGAAGACGTCGTATGAAGAAGGCCCATGGGTCCTTGTACTTCCGCCTCACTCAACAGCAGTAGTCCTTCTATTTCCGTCCCAACGGTCCTTATTGTTGCACCCCAACTCTCCTTATACATTCCCGGCCTCAACAATAGTCCTTCTTTTTTCGTCCCAACGGTCCTTATAATTTCACCCCAACGGTCCTTATATTTCCTTACACAACAGTTGCACTTCAATGGGGGGGCGCTAAGAAAGTTGAATTTGAGAAATCGTGCTCAACGGCGAAGAAAGTTGAATTTGAGAAATCGTGCTCAGCGGCGAAGAAAGTTGAATTTGAGAAATCGTGCTCAGCGGCGAAGAAAGTTGAATTTGAGAAATCGTGCTCAGCGGCGAAGAAAGTTGAATTTGAGAAATCGTGCTCAGCGGCGAGCACTGCACTACATCCTACGTACCTGGTATTACGGGGGACCATAGTAAATAGGACCTACGGTACACACAAAAACCTATATATTTCCGTATTTTTGCCAACAATGTTTGGTCCTATTAACTATGGCCCCCCGTAATGATATCTTATGCTCGATTTTTTTTGTTTCAAGGATGATGTCACGTCAAAAGTTCTGTGGCTTTTTGCTCATGGCATTGTGAATACTGGGCGCTTCTTGTTGTTGTTGGCGGACCCCTGCTGTAAAACGAGCAATATGCCCTGCGCGTTTCGTGCGTGAGTAGCTTTTTGATCGTCTTCTCCCTGGACCATGCACGAAACAACAACTTCGTTCGCAACTGCTGCTGCTGCTGCTGCTGCTGCTGTTGATGATGATGTTGATGTTGAGTTTGTCGGGCTGGGCAATGCCACAGCAGTAGGAGTATGTACCGGCAGTACAGTAGGGGGGGTAGTGTCACGGTCGCCTTTTGAGGCGGTTAGGTTAGCCAGGGGTCAAACCGCGGTCTCCTTCGTATGACGAAGCATTCCCACTTTAGCGGGCATTGTGGTCTGCGTGCCTATCATGATCAATTTCGTGGGTTCGAGTCTCGCCGAGTGCATGCTCGTATATAGGGACTTTTTCTTGCATTAAAAATTGATTAAATAGCGGAAAGCGCGAGAGCGTGAGTAAACTACATTCGATGAAAATCGACGAGCGGTGGGGATGCTGATATCCCCACTTTAGCGTGCATTATAATCCACTTGTTCGGGTTATATAGTATCGGTGCGCAGAATGATTATTTTAAATTGTCCTGTTGACCCGGGCAGCATCCAGGGGAGCCGCTGGCCTATGTCTTTGACAAGGAATTACATATAGAATACGCGCGTTCGGTTTACACACAATTCTTGCAAAATTCGGTAAAAATGGAATATAGACGAGACGTATTACGCAGCTTGCAAAGTTGAGTATCAACAATTTAATCAGTCGAACTCACAGCTGACGTATTTCAAAATTTATAAAATCCACGGTTGATATTCATGTGGGGGTCCGAAAGATGACCTAAGTTCTCGGGCAGTGAGCTCACGTGCTACCGCTTCAGTTGTAAGGACCGTTCGGACTTCATATTTACATCCCAATGATCCTTCCGTTTTCGTCCAGAGGGAGTAGTTGTTTGTTCGCCGTTGTTGTTCTCGCTGCTGTCGATGGTTCTTATCGCTTCCGTTCTTGTCGGTGTTGGTGTTGTTTGGTGTTGTTGGTGTTGCTGTTGCAGTCGCCGCTGTCATCACCGGGGTTGTTGTTGCTGCCGTTGCTTGTTCTTGTTCGGCCTCCTCTCCATGGAGGGCCCACAAAATCTAACGCGATGTTACCATGTACCGCCGTGTGTGTGCAGTCAGTGTGTGTGGACTGCGACAACCGTTTTGTCGATGTTTTCAACCATTTTGTCGAGCGTGCACACCACCATTTTTGTCCATTAATCGACCATGCTATCGAATTATTATTCAGCCATGATGTGGATCGATTATTGATCAATTTTCGTCGATTTTTCAGTAATTTTGTCGAGTTTTGGGGCGAAAAGCCTTAACCACTTGAAATACTTCGTGCTGCTATGTTGTTTAATAGGGAGCCTTTGCCCAGCTACGTCTGTGTGGCAAAAATGGTGAAAACGTTACCTGGTTTTGAACCGTACCGTAACAGCGCTTACTTCGACCTTCTGCGACAAATATAGAAATGGAGATGTAAGGAGGAAATATATTTTATGAGTGATCAACGTGAGGGGACCCCCCCCCCCCTAAAACCCCACCCCCCCCCCCCCGCCCCCCCCCCCCCCCCCCCCCCCCCCCCCCCCCCCCCCCCCCCCCCCCCCCGGCCTATATTATATACCTGGTATGTGTAGATGTAGGTTGGGTTGGCGTCGGTTGGTGACGACACTGTTGAACACGCTTCTCACTGCGTGAGCCAGACAACCAGGGTGTACCGTTTTTTTGTATTTTATGTTTGATTTTGGCGGTCGATCAACACGGCTAGCGGCCCGAGTTGGATAATTTTTGCGCGGGGAGAACCTTACCTCCGCACAAGGAGGATGATCGTATCACGTAGTGTGCATATGGTAAGGCTCCCACGAGGCGGTTACATAGTAACCCCATTGCTGTCTCTGGATGTGACCACACCAGGACATAAATCAATCCATTGACGCTGTCATCCATATGCAAGAAACCCCGCTTCAAAGGCAGTTCTTAGTGGCGCCTCCACGCCGAACACCTCACGTTTCGCTTCGCGCTTGGTGCAAGCAATGTCTGCCTGGTCGGTGAAAGCCCGACGTGCTCCATACCGGCACTGTAGGGATGCGAGGGTCTGTGTGTGGTCTTACGACTGCGGCCATGCGTGATATCGAGTACACCCCCCCCCCTCCCCTTGCACAATGTGGCAAAGCCCACGAGGTGTCTGACAAACCTCTCGTCTGGGATGGTGCGCTACGGTTGTTCAATGTCTCCACAAGGAAGGACATCTTTGCGCCCACAGTGTGCAGGGGAAGGTTCCCGGCCACCTACCTGTGTGGCGTGCTCTCTAACAACCTTTTTTTTTTTTCCCTTTTTTTTTTGTCGAGGCTGGGCCAAGTTGTTAGCGCCGCTGAAGGCCCTGACGTTTCTCGGGCGATGGGGGGCACCAAGAGTTAGGCTTGGGCGGCCGGTCCGTGGTGCACGTCTTTTACACCCGCTCCTTAGACCCTCTCGTGGTTGGCGGGCGTCAGGCTGGTGCTACTACATACGCGAAAAAAAAAATAACAAAAGATGAGGATCGTGTACGATATGCAGGAGGCTAAGCATGTTGTTGTTGTTTGTTGCTGTTCTCACATTAACTCATCGCCACAAACAATACAACGCATTCTGTGGTCGCAGGGCAGGCTCCAATAACTCTGGTATAATGTCTTGGGCCGACCGAAAAAAAAAAAAAAAACGCCTGCGAACCGCTGCCCCCCCCCCCCCCCCCCCCTATAAAGCTATAACCCTGGTCAGTACCAGCTTTTGCCAGCCGGTAGGGTACCCGCTTCGCTCGGCACTCTCTAATGTTTGACAGTCGCCGACCATCGTTCGCGATGGACTTTTCTACGTTTTCGCAGGGGTCCATTTTCTACTCTTCGGTGTTCCATTATCGCCACTAAAAATACGAAACCAGTACGTACGTGCTGGTGATGCGCTGCCTTGTATGCGAGTTTCTTTTTTTCTTTACCCGGCGACAAGAAAAAAAAAGCGGGGGTTCCCCTTTTTTTCTGTTATCACCGTCGCATGAAAGCTACCACCTATTTAATTCTACGACGGACCGAGGGATGAGTTTCCGGGAAAAGTACATAGAGGAGGGGTCTCAAGACCAAGACCGCTGGATACTTTTTTGGTGCGCTCTCAATCACGATGCACCAACGCACACAAGTTGTTGACGTTGACGTCATCGGTCTCAAGCTTGTGTGCGAGCGCCTGCTATGGAGACCAGCTACACTTTTGTCCCCGTTTTTGCTGTCGCAGCAGTAAATAACAAGTACAGTAAAGTGCGTACGTACAGCAGCGGTAGAGCTAAACGGGCTGCATTCCTCACCTACGTATTGTAGTCCTTTGGGGAACGATATAATTCGTGAATGGTGATTGCACGTCCGATACATGGGAGAGACTGTAGTATGGTTCCATGAAAATAGTGTTGGATATCGACGTATCGATGAGTTTCGGTATATATCGAAAATATCGCGCTTTCAGTACGTGGTATCGAAAGGTGTTTCGCCCCTCCTTCGCCTGACACATGCCCGGCCCCGTTTTTTGCTCATGTGGACATCGAGAAAGAAGGCTTTCAATTTTTTTTAAACGCCGAAATCGTATGAATACGTACCGATTCGCTTTTTTTTTTTTGGTTTCATCCGTATCATATCGATTTCGCTTTTTTCTGTCTTTTTTTTTTTTTTTTTGCTTGGGTTGATCGATATCATTTCGGTATCGTATCGATTCGCTTTTTTTTTTTTTTTTTTTTCTCGCTTATCGATATCGTATCGAACGCGGTATCCATCAACACCATGCGTGATGCATGGTGCGCATCGTTCCAGGGTGTAAAAAATAGAACAAAGGCGCTTGCGTTTGGTTGTGTTGGCCGGTTGGGCTCTGACGCAGCGAATCGTGTTGATGCCTTCCGTCCGACTGGTATTTATCATCATAGGCGCAAGAGGCGAAGGCACCTACACCCACTTTTACGGGGGACCAAAGTAAATAGGACCTATGGTACACACAAAAATCTATATATTTACCTATTTTTGCTGACAATACTTGGTCCTTTTTACTATGGTCCCCCGTATATATTCGTGTGCCGAAATTTGCGCCGGATGGCTGCCGCTATTCTGAGGCAACCTGGATGTAACCCATGCTGAATTATGATTGGCCGCTGCTGCTATTCTTGGGAGACCCCCTGCGTTGGATGTGACCGAAATCACGCAGGGTTATGATTGGCTATTGTTGCTGCCCGACTTGGAGGACACCTGCTTGTAACCGATTTCACGCTGAATTCTGATGGGCTGCCGCTATTGTTGCAGGCGAGCTGATGTAACCGAAATCACGCTGAATTCTGATTGGCTGCCGCTATTCTTGGAGGCGAGCTGATGTAACCGAAATTACGCTGAATTCTGATTGGCTGCCGCTATTCTTGGAGGCGAGCTGATGTAACCGAAATCACGCTGAATTCTGATTGACTGCCGCTATTCTTGGTAGGTCACCTCATGCAACCGAATTCCACGCTTATTTCTGATTGGCTGCCGCTATTTTCGGAGGCGAGCTGGATGTAACCGAAATCAAGCTGAATTTTCATTGGCTGCCGCTATTCTGGAGGCCCCCTGTGGATGTAAGCGAAATCACGCTGAATTCTGATTGGCTGCCGCTATTCTTGGTAGATCACCTATTAAAATAGATGCAACCGAATTCCACGCTTATTTCTGGTTGGCTGCCGCTATTCTTGGAGGCCTGGCGGGGCGGAGGCATTCGTCGGGGTGATGCGGTCCGTCGTCACGGTGTAACCGCCACCGGTTGACACACGGCCTACATTGTGGAACTCCGACGGTTTCGTTGCGAGGAAAACGTGACCGAAACTCGTTTTTTTTTTTTTTTTTGTGCAGAGTGACCACAAAACGCTTTATACAGCACATTCCCCCTCGATCACCTTCCTGAAACTTCGTCCGCCCCCCCCCCCCCCCCCCCCCCCCCCCCCCCCCCCCCCTCTCTCTCTCCCCCCCCCCCCCCCCCCCCCTCTGTCGAACGTCTGCTTTATATGTGAAATTGCTTGTCCGTGGAAACCCTCCTTCAGGTGGTGTTGTTTTTGGATTACGACGGGACGCTCTCGCCCATCGTTGATCAGCCGGACAAGGCGTACATGAACGAGGGGATGAGGCCAGTGCTTGCCGAGGTGAATTCGTGTAGAGGCGGTTTGTCTGTTTTGTTCGTTTGACTGCGTGTTGTTTCGTTGGGCTGATGTTGGATTGTCGTATTTGTTTTTTCTTTTTGCCGTCGTTTGTTTGCTTGTTTTTTTTACTTTTTTTTCGGTTTCCGTTTTACGCGTCTTGTCACCGTTTTTTTTCATTTTTTCGGGGGGGTTTTTTGGTATGTTGCTTTAGTGTGTGTACGTTTGTGTGTGTGTGTGTTTTTGTTTCGTCTGTTGTTTAGTTCTTGTTTAGTTTCGTTTAACGCCTTTCGTTTTCTTTTTTGTTGTTGTCTTGACCGGCGGGCTGTCTCTCGGTTGGTTGTTGCGCTCGCGCCCCAGGCGGCTTCCGTTTTCACGACGGCGATCGTCACGGGACGAAGCAAGGACAAGGTGTACAACTTCGTGGGGCTGGACGATGTGTTTTACGCTGGCAGCCACGGCCTTGAAATACAGGGACCGTTAGATAGGCCAGTCAAGTGCCAGGTGAGCGAAACGAAAAAAAAAAAGTTATCGTGTAAAAACCCCTGGGGGACGAAAACACTGTGAGCGAAAAAGGCCTCCCTCTGAGTTACCCCACAGTAGGGGTTGCACCTTTTGGGCGAGAGGTTTCTGATCAATTGAGTTCCTTAAGTGAGGAAGTACCAGTTACAGTAGGATGGAAAACTTACTCGAAAATTATTCGTTGTTCGACTAGCGCATACAAGTGCCGGTCGGGTGGCACGACCGAATTTCTTCCAAGTATTGTATCGGGTGATATCTTGAGCTCCTAATGTGAGGGGCTCAGGAACTTCGGGTGCACCCCTACTGTGGGATGCCTCCTTCTGTGTAGAAACCCTTTGGGGATTGGAGACCCAGCCTGGTACAACGAACGACCAAAAACAGTCGTACGAGCAAGTCGGTACACAACGGTACAAGGGTCTCAACAATACACTTTTTGTGTGTGTGTGTGTGTGTGTGTTTTTTCATTCCGAGCGAACGCAAGTTTCAAGTTTGCAACGGGAGCTATATATGGGTTAAAATTGACACTGGGTTAAATTGACACACGACACGAACTTTGAACGTTGAAGTGTGGTGAGAGCTTACGCTTTAATTTTACCAATCCGCCGGAGGACAAGAAAACTAAAAAAAAAAAAAAAAAAAAAAAAACGCGGCAAAATATACGGACCCCTTTCGAGATGGCTGAAGCGACCGACCGACCGACAGGTCGACCGACCGGAATCCAACGCACACAAGTTTACGGCTTCTCCTACTGCAATATCCTGCTGTTCGAGTTCCTCGCGAACAGCCGTTCTATCTCCATGTACGTATTCGGTACGTAAAGTACGACGTCTTATTGCCGCTCTTCCTGGTGCTACGTACCGGCCCCCGTTTTTTTTTCGTCTTTTTTTTTTCGTCAAAAGATGGCGGAAGATATGCGGCCAATGCTGGAGGCGACTACCTTGGCCCTCCACGCCTTGCTTGGCCACGTCCCCGGATACGAGATCGAAGACAACAAGGTCAGTCGGACGGTCGGACGGACAATCGGGTGGTTGGTCTATCGGGCGATCGGTTGGACGGGTGGGCGGTCGGTCGGACAGACGATCGGTCGGTTGGTCGATCGAACGGAGCGGTCGGTTGGTTGTTCGATTGGACGGTCCGTCACTCCTTGCTTGCTTGCTTGCTTGCCTGCTTGCCTGCTTGCTTGCTTGCTTGCTTGCTTGCTTGCTTGCTTGCTTGCTTGCTTGCTTGCTTGCTTGCTTGCTTGCTTGCTTGCTTGCTTGCTTGCTTGCTTGCTTGCTTGCTTGCTTGCTTGCTTGCTTGCTTGCTTGCTTGATTCGTGCTCTGTTTGCGTTACTTTGCTATGCGCTTCATTTTTTTGCTCGTTACAACTTGGCTAGCTGAAAGAAACTTTTGTGCTTCGGAGTGGTGTGGTGTACAAATACGCCAGCCGAGATACATTGTCAAGACAATCGCGCGCGCACGCCCGGCCGAGAGTTTCGTCGAACTGGGCGATAATCAGCCTTTGAGAGCCACGTGACACGTCGTCAGCCCCGCGTGCTCCACCACACACGTACTCGTAAATGACGTATTTTCGGGTTGGTTTTGTGTTTGTTTGCGGCGGCTGTGCTCCTCGCGTGCATCCGGCATGCGCGACTGCGCGACCGACCGATTACTGTGTTCCCTACGGCGTGTTTTTGCTGTTGCTTAACTCTCTAGCAAACTTGGACGACGACGGGCGGGCGGGCGCACGCACGGGGGGGGGGGGGGGGGAGGGGGTTACTCTTTTATTGCTTGCCTTAGGTCCCTGTACTTATGCACGTTTTGGCACGGTGAAAGTCGACTTCAGCTTGCGTGTGCGTCTCTAGTAGAAAGCATGTCGCGTCGTATCGCTCCTGAGACGATACGAATTACGCCGCGTTTTTCGAAGCGACCTTCTCGCCCCTTGAACGAATGTTGGCCTTGGCGCCGCCCAAGACATTATAGCTCATTCGCCGCTCTCTCGTCCCCCCCCCCCCCCCCCCCCCCCCCCCCCCCCCCCCCCCCCCCCCCCCCCCCCCCCCCCCCGGTCCGTCTTTAGTAGGATGCAGCTCGCCCTTCATGCGACTCGCCGAACACCTCGCGGCGCTTCGCGCTTGGTGCAAGCAATGTCTGCCTGGTTGGTGAAACCCGACGCGCTCCGTCCCGGTATTGTAGGGATGCGAGGGTCTATGGTCATACGACTACGGCCATGCATGATAATGAGTACACCCCATCCGTCTGTCCGTCCGTCCGGGCCGTCCGCCCCCCCTTCGCTACCGTAATGATGCCTTCTGGTTCAGTTTTCGCTCAGCGTTCATTATCGACAGGTCGCTTCCTCTTCCCACGTTGAAGAGGTGCACAAGATCGTCCACGAGTACGTGGCCACTGCGCCAAAGATCGTCGTAAAAGCTGGGAAGAAGGTACGTCTTTTTTTTTTGTTTTATTTTCCTTTTGGGTAGAAGCCGAAAACAAGTCCGTGCGATTTACGTGTTCCTTTTGAGCCAAAAGCGGGTGCGTACTGTAATGAAACCAAGTGAAAAAAACACACGGTACGAACGGCGTTTTTGGTCCGTGAGAAATGACAAACTTTTTTTTTTGTTCATGTCTAAACATGTATAGTAGTGAGCGTACGGCCTTTAAAATCTGACCACGTAGTTTACGGAGTTCGGGCATGTATCGCTATGAGAAGTCTTTGATAATTTTTTCCGTGACCGCTCTCACTCGCACTATGTACCATCGTTACTCCCGAAAAAAATGCAGGGAAATTGCTCGGAAACTTCCTCGGGCTCCGTCGGGCGGGTGTGAGATAGTCGGGAAGTGTGTAATATACTCTGATTGTATACTTGTAGTAGATGGTCACACTGTTACTCGGAGAAGAGTATTGGAAATTTCCTCGGAAACTTCCTCGGACTTGATTCTCGTTCGATGCCCAACGCTACTCTGAAATGGCAACACCCGTTTTTTTTCTGCCTTTTTTTCGGCGGGTGATGCGCTTCCAGGTTTTGGAGCTCCGCCCCAAGGTCGACTGGAACAAAGGTAGCGCCGTTAACTGGATTCTCGACGCGTTGGACCTGGGCAGCAGGCAGGACGTGTTCCCCATATACCTCGGGGACGATATCACCGACGAAGACGCCTTCCTGGCCTTGGAAACCCGGTGAGGCTTTTTTTTCAGTATGTCTTAATAGTCTACTGCAGCAGGAGTAGTTTTTGATGCGTTTTAGACGGGTGTGTTTTGGTTTTTGTATATCCGAGGCGTACTGCATGGGGGGGTTGTGGCATCACACGGGTGATGAAATGACACACCACACACCCCCGTGGGCTAAATTTCAGAGCCGGTTTTCTCCCAGAACCAGGGGGGGCGGAGCGGGGCGGGGCGGAGGGGCGCACACAACGGAAAAATTGCGGCTATGGGAGATATTTCGTCGAGATCGCGACCACAAAAAGGCGCGTCGCTCGGCGTTATTTGCGCGCGCTCCCCGTTGTCAAGGGGAGACAAAACAGTTTTTGAAAGCTCGTCGGAGGGGGTGTGTTATCTTATCACACGTGTGATAGGGTATCGTATGTAACACGTGTTGTACGGTATGGGGGGGGGGGGGGGGGTGTACTCGATAGGAGAGATGTACTCGATCTCATGCATGGCCGTAGTCGTATGACCGTATAGACCTTCGGGGGTATGATCTTATCGCCCGTGTTGTACGGTGTAGGGGGTGTGTTACATTATCACGCGTGTGATAACTGTATAAGGAGGTGCTATTTTGTCACACGTGTTCTACGGTATTGGGGGGGTGTTGTATTTATCACCCGTGTTGTACGGTATACGGGGGTGTGCTATATTATCACCCTAGTGTGATACGGTAGGAGTTGAGCTATCTTATCACCCTAGTTTGGTACGGTATGGGGGGTGCGCTTATCTTATCACCCGTGTTACGGTATATGGAGGTGTGTTGTCTTACCACCCTAGTGTGATACAATATGGGGGGTGTGTTATCTTATCACACGTGTTATACGGCATAGGGGGCGTGCTACCTTATCACCCTAGTGTGGTACGGTATAGGGGGGTAAATGTCACCTATTTTTTTCCGAGGCTGTTTCCTCGCCTGAGAAGCTCTATAAAATTAGTCCTATTAGTAGTATTGTTCATGTTACATGTCAACTTTTTTTTTTTTTTTTTTTTTTTTTTCATCATCACTTTTACTTTCCAGCCCACTCGTAGAGGTTTTACCCTCGACGATCTTCTGGACAAGCCGTGGTCACAGGTGTCGTCCCTTCTCCCCCCCGGTACGTGCCTTTAGTTTTTATCGCGCATAGGGTTCAGCATTCCCACTGCTCGTCGATTTTCATCGAATGTACAGCTAACTCACGCTCTCGCGCTTTCCGCTAAAATCAATTTTATGCAAGAAAAAGTCCCTGTGAGCATGCACTCGGTGAGACTCGAACTCACGAAATTGATCTTGATAGGCTCGCGGACCACCTACCAAGCCACCGGGGACGCCGGCTTAGGACCTACGGTACACAAAAAAAAATATATATATATATGCATGTCAATTAGGACCTACGGTACACAAATATATATATATATATGTTGCTATTTTTTTCTAACAATAGTTGGTGCTATTTACTATGGTCTCCCGGAATAGTACTATTGGCACCTCATCCAACGACCGGCTTTGGAAATGAAAAATGAACGCTGCTAAGGGACCGTCATTCTCGAAGAGCGTGTTTCGTCCTGAATTTCGTTATTTTGCTCCCGTTTTTTGTTGTTGTTGTTTTTTTTTCAAGAAAAAGAGGAGAATCAGGAAAAGAGGTTCGACTTGTTGGATAATAACGGGTCCGAAAACAAAACCCGATACGGAACGTGAAAGTGTGGTGGAGCTTAAGCTTTGTTTTTACCAATCCGCCGGAGGATCAAAAAAAATTAAAAAAAATTGAAAGATACGCGATCTTGAGGTATGGTATCGAAAAAACGACCTATATTTTGTCAAATTGAATTATTGCGGAGGACCATAGTAAATAGCACCTACGGTACTCACAAAAACCTATCTATTTTCCTATTGATACTAAACAATATTTGGTCCCCTTTACTATGGTCCCCCGTATTAGACATTCGGGATCTAGAATGATGAGAGGGTGATCGGTCCCTCTGCTGAAGAAACTCCCAGCTCCGACAGTGCGAAGTATTTGGGCACATGCGTGTGGACCCCCAGACCCCCACGCAGCAGTAGTGCCGGTCCCTCCACCATACGCGCCAGCCAGCACGACAATGCCGCCACTATTTATAGCGGCAACCAACCGGCACTAACTGCTCCGCACACTGCCGCACTACTATGATAATATTTTAGTTAATCGCATCTGTGCCGAGCGATGTCACCGGAGGCACTACCCGCGCTATAGCGGGGAACCGGCACTACCGGCGGGATAGGAGAGGAGAGAAGGATAGGCTGACGGACGGACGGACGGACGGACGGACGGCTCGACAAAAAAAAAAGAGAATCGCGAGGGTAAAATTGTACCAGGGATGAGCTATTAATAGTGGCCCCTCTATATAGTGCCGGTTGCCCGCTATAGTGCCTATGGAGTCACTTGGCGCGGATGGGATTCGCCGGTGTGGCATATAAAGTATTGGTCCCCTCGAAGTAGTGCCGGTATCATATGCGCCAGCCAACAATACCGGCACTATGTATGGCGGCAACCAACCGACACTAATTACTCCGCACATTATTAATACCACACCTGGTGAATCCCCTCAGCGGTGCCAAGCGATTCCACAGGCACTACCGGCACTATAAGCGGCAACCAACCGGCACTAATTACTCCGCACACTATTAATACCACACCTGGTGAATCCCCTCAGCGGTGCCAAGCGATTCCACATGCACTACCGGCACTATGTATGGCGGCAACCAACCGGCACTAATTACTCCGCTCAATATTATTACCACACCTGGTGAATCCCCTCAGCGGTGCCAAGCGATCCCACAGGCACTACCGGCACTATATAGCGGGCAACCGGCACTATAGAGAAGCCACAACTGTACAGTGGACGGAAATATAAGGACCTTGTGCAAACGGTTGTTTTATGTCGGTATGGAGGGTTTGTAGTGTGTTGGAGGCGGTTTTGTTTTTTGTACGTACGAACGAGGAGGTTTGTTTGCGTATTTTCTTTTCATTTCTGGTTACGTGTCGTTTTCGTCTCCCGGGAAACAAACGGTTGCCTGGGGGGGGGGAGGGGGTGTACTCATTATCGTGCATGGCCGTAGTCGTATGACCATAGACCCTCGCATCCCTGCGATGCCGGGACGGAGCACGTCAGGTTTTCACCGACCAGGCAGACATTGCTTGCACCAAGCGCGAATCGCCGTAGGGTGTTGGGCGAGTCGCATGAAGGGTGAGCTGCATCCTTCTGTTAATAAGAACAGCTTCAGAGGCGGATTTTCTTGCATATGGAGGACAGCATCAATGAATTGATTTAATTTCTGGTGTGACCACTTCCAGAGACAGCAATGGGGTTACTATGTATAACGGCCTCGTGGGTGCCTCACCATATACACACTACGTGATACGATCATCCCCCTTGTGCGGAGTGAAGGTTCTCCCCGCACAAAAATGATCTAACTTGACCGCCAGCCGTGGTGACCGCCAGAAAGAAAAAAAAAAACAAAAAAAAACGGTACCCTGGCTGTCTAGCTCACGCAGTGAGAGGCGTGTTTTACAGCGTCGTCGCCAACCGACGCCAACCCAAGCTATATATCCCAGGTATATAATATACGGGCGGGGGGTTGTCTACTATTCGTTCACCCTTTCGCCCTTTCGTGTGTCACTATATCTAGATGGTAAGCCTGTCATACGAGTTGTCAATGGTTCTGAACGGGATTCCTCGGAATCGGGGATTGGTGTGTATTAAGTTATGTAGTGCCAAAGGCAATTATAGACGCCTTGTAGCAACAGAGTCCAAATGTCGTTCACAGTTGTACACCGGCCAGAGTCGTACAGGTTTCTAAGCGGGTAAAATAATCAAATTTATTCGTATATTTTTGGAGACACGATGATGCCATGATCCTAAACAGGTGAAATACATCAAGTTTGACCATTTCTTTTCGGAGAGACACGATGATGTCATGAATAAAACTTTTGGCATTTTTTCTGCCACTTTTTCCAACCCCCCCCCCCCCCCCTTCCTCCCCCCACACGTCCTTTGCTGCCCTCGCAGGTCTCTCGGGGGCATGGGCGTCCTCGTGAAGGAGAAGTTCGACCCCGAGCGCCCACCAGAAACGCATGCCTCGTTTTCTCTTAAAAACCCCGATGAGGTCCAGAACTTTTTGTCGATGCTGGTGTCTCACGCCGTCATGAACAAAGCCGCGGGCGCATCATGACGCTTCTTTTTTTAGGGATGCCTACCCGTGTTGAAACCCCCTCATCCTTCCTCTCCTCCCCTGCCGCCGGCTTCCTCCCACTTTTGTCTTTGAATAAAAACAAATACGAGTTCAACTCTTTTTTTTTGTTTTTTTCTATGCTCTCATTTTTTTCGTTTTTTTCTGTCGTGTATTATTGCCCGCTGGGTGTATATTACTACGAACAAGATTATTTGAGCGGTAGTTTGTTCACACTGGAGGAAGGATGAGGCCGGATCGGGATTGGGGTGGGACCCCGCATGTTTTTTTTCGACGGGGAGAGGGGATAGGAGCTGAGGAGAAGGCAGCCTGTGGTTTATTGGTTAGATTCATCCATGTTTGCGGTCAGGCTGCTGCCGCAGCTGCGGGCTGGTTGTAGCCTACCATGGTATCGTTGGGTGGAGAGGTGATTTGGTGGCGGCAACAGTCGTCGCTTTGCGCTGCGCTTGGTTGCGTTGCGTTGGTTTCGCTTTGCTTTTGCTTTACTTTAACTCTGCTTTAGCTCTGCTTAGGTTTGTTTTAGCTTTGCTCTAGCTCTGCTTCATCTCTGCTTTGCTTTAGCTCTGCTTCGCTTTTGCTTGGCTTTGCTTGGCTTGCCTTTGCTTGGCTTGCCTTCGCTTTGCCTTCGTTCTGCTTTGCTTGGGTTAGCTTTGCTTTGCATAGCTTTGCTTTGCCATATCTTTGCTTTAGCTTTGTTTTAGCTTTGCTTTAAGCTCTGCCTTGCTTTTGCTTGGCTTGGTTTTGCATCTGCTCTGCTTTGCTTGGCTTGGCTTGGCTTCGCTTCGCTTGGCTTCGCTTTGCCTTTGCTCTGCTTTACGTTGCGGCTAAACAGGAATCGGGAAGGGGCGCGAAGATGCGTTCCGACGCTTTTGACTGCCCGGTCCGTTGGGTGGGTAACGGTTCGTTCGTTCCGAAGGAAATATCATCTCTGGCCTCTTGATTCGTTCCGGCACAGCTTTGCCATTTTGCATTTTTGTTTCTGTTTGTATTTTGATTTTTGCTAATTGGCACTTCGAGAGAGGCCGCCCTCCTCCCCCCACCACACGGGCGGCAGGGTTAACTAACTCGCAAGGAGGTAGGTCCCTAGAGCGGAGCCACGGGAGTCAGTCACCGGTTCATTTTTTCCTTGTTTGTCCGGTTGTCTCAGCTAATAGAAGAGGGTTTCGATCACAAGGCTGCGGAGGCAGCGGCAGGGCGCGCACGGGGGGGGGGGGGGAGGGGGGGGGGGCGGGGGGAGGCGAGGGGAGGGGAGGGGAGGCGCTACGAATCGATTAATTTTCAGTGAAGTTGGGATGTCGGTCGTTCGGATGCGGCAGGCAAGTTTAGTGCTCGAAAAAAGGGGGTGTGGGTACGAAGTGAGG
The DNA here is from genome assembly GCA_031763025.1 of Macrocystis pyrifera. Taxonomy (NCBI): domain Eukaryota; class Phaeophyceae; order Laminariales; family Laminariaceae; genus Macrocystis; species Macrocystis pyrifera. The sequence continues at coordinate 329,424 of JASSKH010000034.1, forward strand.
TGGAGCAGAACGGGACAAGAGGAGACGGGGGCGAGCGGGCCCTATTTTCTTGGTGTCAGTAGGCATGCTTTCTGTTCTTGGCCGCGTGTGTGCGTCCTTTTTTTGAAAAATTGTTTTGCCCAATCGCGGACGGGGGGGGGAGGGGGGAGGAGGTAAGTCCTAGATGAAAAAAAAGAAACGCATGCGGCTGCGAAAAGCAGCGACGCTTTGCGACGCTGAGATCCACGCGTGTTATTACATCTCACGCGGGGGGCAACCAAAAACGTCCCTTGCCTCCTCTTTGTCTAAACTGAGAACGGCGGAGAAAAATATAGGTGTCGGTTTCGAGTGCGCGGTGGCTTTCGGCTGTCTCTTTCCCAGCGCCCATGGATTCTCGCGGCGTAAAATGGGTTGTCTTGACTTGTGATGATGTGGTACATGTAAAAACTGTAGCCGCACAACCCATGCATATTTTCTTGTGTGTGTGTTCTATTTTGCGTGTTTTATTTTTTGTATTGCTCGACTTGGGCGGGGCTGGCGGGTGTCGTGTGGAGGGAGGCGAGGGCGGGGGGGGCGGGGGAGTTCAGCGCGAGCGGAGGCAGAGGCGTTTTTTTTTTTTGTGAAGTATAGAAGGGCTAACAACAGACGTTTGCGGTGTTCGTGAGGTATTTATTTTTTCCGAAAAAGAAGACATGTAGTATGGGTTGATCTGAGTTTTGATCACTCCGGACCGAAGAATATTAGTGAGATGATGACGCTGTCGATAACAAATTATTTGCAGTAGGGCTGTCGTCGTGCCGTATCGGCGTGAATGCGAGGCACCGGGCAGAGGCCCGCTTTACTGCCCGGGTATCGCTTGGGCTTCGCCTACTAAAAGGCTGTTTTCGCCGCCGCCTGAGGGCGCACGAACGCTCGCACTGCATGCATGTATGCCGTTCACGGAGGCACGGACGCTCGGTATCGCCGCCCACGCAGAAATTGAAAGAAAAAAAAAAAGACAAAAAAAAAAAACTTGGCGACCCCTCGGCGGGCGGATTCATCGATTCAATTCCCACTTGAGATCCGAACCTTCCGAGGAAGATATAGATAGATGTTCCTCCTGATCTTGTAGTATCTAGAGTGCGTGCAGCAGTGTGGTGAGTAGCTCACGTTGCCGCATAATGACCTTAATCTCGACGTGTGTTCCATCTTCTGCAACACATGATTTTACCGAGTTGGATTCGCACCATGCAGATATCCTGCACAACCTCTCGCAACTGCAGTAGGCGAGGAACTAACTACAAGCAGATGATGTAGACTGCTGCAGGTGAGGAACTGCGAGTAAGTAGATGATCTGGATGATCTCTCCACCGTAGGCAGATAGAGTCACAGGGGTGAAAGCCTGCAGGCCAAGAATCGACCGACCGCACGGTACCCCCGAAAGAAACGTCTCAACAATGTACCCGCTTTTCGCCTCTGTCTTGTTTGTGGGGCCGGGGGGGGGGGGGGCGGTGGGGGGGGGGGGATACTCGATATCATTCATGGTCGTAGTCGTATGTCCACAGACCCTCGCATCTCCCTACAATGCCGAGACGGAGCACGTCGGGTTTTCACCGACCAGGCAGACATTGCTTGGGGGGGCGGGGGTACGCGTGTCGTGCATAGCAGTAGTAGTCGTATGACCATAGTCTAGACCCTCGCACTCCTACCATGTCAGGACGGAGCACGTCGGGTTTTCGTCGACCAACAGGCGGACAATTTTGCTCGCACCAAGCGCGAAACGCCGGTGAGGTGGATTTTATTAGTATTGCTACTAAGAACCGCTGATTATACGAGGTAGATTTTCTTGCGTGTAGATGACAGCGTCGAACGGAAGGAGATTTGGCGAGAAAACGACGGTTTGACACGTTGGACAGATCATGATCTAGATCATCTCGGTTCCCACTTCCATCATCTAGATATTGCAGGGCAGATATTTTCCTGATATTTATGATCTGTATGATCTACAACTCCTGTTGCCGGTTGGGAGCCGTAAATTCTGCGTGACTTAGGGTACGTATGCAGCAGTAGCACATTGTTTTTTCTGGGTTGGATCCGTACTGCACAGGCCCTGCACAGCGTATCGTAACGGCGGATTGGGATCTAGATGAACTATCTGTAGATCATGATCTATCTGATCTGCCTATAGATCATCTACCTGTCCGAGGTGTGGCAAGTGATCGCGTTATTGGGCAGGGGGGGGGGGAGGCGGGGGCATCTGTGCGTTCCATGTGCCGATCCTGTGGAAGGACGAGAGAGGTGCCTCCTCATAAGTTTTGTGTTTTCTGGTGATTGGCTGGAGTAGAAATAGTGTTGTCACAAATCACATATTATCTGTCTGGTGATTAACTGAACGATTTCGCCGCCAGATTCACCCCACTTTGTCTGTCGGGTGATTTGGACTTGGTTTTATTTCGCCGATGATGTGCATACTACGTTTCACCGCCAAACTCCCTCCTCATCTACCTCGTGTCCTGGCGATTGGCCCACCTAGTTTCGCCTCCAAGTTTTGCCCCCTCTAAATCTTTCTCCTGGGTTGCTGGCTGAAATTGTATCGCCGCCAAGTTGGACCCCCTCCTGTGAGTGCATGTACGTGTGCTGATTCCCTTAATCACGCAGTGCGTGGACCAACACGTCGGCGCCGAGATCTTGCCGCCAACTTTGCCCCTCTCACCTTGTCTGGATATTTGGTTTTCAATTTATTTCGCCGTCAGGTTGCCTACTCATATCATACTTGGCTTAATCAGTATTTTTCCTCCATTGTTGCCCTCCTCATCTGTCCGGTAGCGCAGATTGGCTGAATTATGTTCGACAAAGTTGCCTCCTCCTACTCTGCTGTTTAGTGATTGGTCTTGTCGTTTTCGCCACCAACTTTGCCCCCCTCATGTGTCGTTTGGTGGCTAGCCGAATCAATGAATTGCCGCCAGATTTGCCCCCTCATCTGCTTGGTGATTGGCGTAGTCGTTTTCGCCAACTCTGCCCCCCTCCTGCCTGTCTGTCTCGAGGTGACGGCTCAATTCATTTCGCCGCCAAAATGCCTCTTCATCTGTCTGGTGATGGTGACTGGCTGAATTAATTTCGCCGCCACGTTGCCTCTTCCTCTTCTTGTATGTGGTGATCAGCTCACTAATTTTCGCCGCCAACTTTGCCCCCCTCGTCTGTCGCCTGGTGATTAGGTGAATTAATGAATTGCCGCCGTGTTTTGCCCCCGCATCTGTGTGATGATGGGCTAAATTAATGTCGCCGCCATTTTTGCCCCTCTCATCTGTCTGGTGAATGCTTAATGCCGTATTGTTCCACCGCATCTGTGTCATGATTGGTTGAATTAATCGCCGCCAATATTGCCCCCATCTGTCTGGTGACGGCTTAAAACATATCGCCGCCAAACTCTCTCCTCACGTGTTTGGTGATCGGCTTGAATAATTTCACCGCTAAGTTGCCTCCTCCTCTTCCTCTTTTCAGTCGGGTGGTTTTGCTTGATTATATGCTCGCCGCCAACTCTGCCCCCTTCATCTCTTGCCCGGTGATTCGCTTGATTGTTTGGTTGCCGCCAACTGCTTCCCCTTAATCTGACTGCGATAGGCTTAGTTCCACGCTTAAAACACAGATCACGATCTAGATCATGCAGATCATCTAGTTCCTAGCCTGTCGTCGTGAGATGTTTTGTGCAGGATCTGCATCGTGGTGCAGATATAACCCCGGGAAATATTTTTTACGTACGTACATCTTGCAAATTACGCGGCTCCCACCGGGCGACATGATGTAGATCCTACAAATCAGGGATCTATCGGCCCTGAATGATCGAGATCATCAGGTGGGAATCGGTGGGAATTGTCCGAGGTGTGATTTGTTCGTTTCACGAGTGATTAGATGAGACAGTTTCGACGCCGATTCCTCCCTCGTCTATCTTTTGGCGATTGGCTGAATTAGTGTTCGACGCACAAGTTGGCCCCTGTTCTCTGTCTCTGGTGATTATTGGTTCAGCTAATTTCGCCGCCTCATCTGTCTCCCTGTAGGTAGTGAGTGATTGGCGAAATCGGTGTGTTGCGGCCGAACGTTTGCCCCCCGGCGTCCGTCTGGTGATTGGCTTGACAATAAAGCATTTCCGCCGCCAAGTTGCCCCCTCGCCTATCTCGCGGGGGAACATCGGCTGAATTGATATCCTTGCCGCCAACTTGATGCGACTATCACACCACTACTACTGAAACTACTATGAATCTACTATTGCTACTTCTTCTACTGACTCATCCCACGGTACACCGTTTTGTGGCTCAACATTGTCTGAGCGTTTGAGCTCCAAAAGTGACCAACTATTAGTGTACCGGTTAGAATGACGGTTCTACTACCATACAGTAGTAGCGTGTCTTTATTGTATACCTGCGCATGAAAAAAATATTGGTCACGTTACGCGAACAAATTTCTTCGAACAACGTAAATGTTGCGGAGTGAGATATTGAGCTCATGTGAGGAGCTCAGAAATAGTACGGCACTACCCCTCTATGCCGTGGGGCATTGGCTCCAGAGTGTGAGTACTACCATGCTGCGTGCGTGTCTTACAGCTCCTTCCTTCCTTCCTTGCACTGCGGTTCGGTCTCATCCGGGAGACCACCCCCGAACCCCCGTGTCTCGCTTCGCGTTGCCGATGCTGTAAGCGTCATCTGCTTTCGATATTGTGTCTATAAGGTGTGGAAAACCTTCACACCTCAGACGGGTAGACGATCTACAGATAGATCATCTACAGTTAGATGATCTACAGATAGCTCATCTAAATCTTAACCTGCCGTTATGATATGTTTGTCAAGGATCCATGCATATAGTACAGGTGCAACCCTCAAGGAACTCGCATGCGCTATCACAGATCGCTCGGGTTTATACGCCTCCCACCGGGCGACATGAGCTACTTGTAGATCATGCAGATAAGGGATCTATCTATATATATATCTGCCCGAAAAGGTCTATATCATGAACTGTGGGAATGAACTGTATGATCTGTCAGAGATGTGCAAAACTTTCATCTTGGGCGTCTGTCCTTCTGTGATGACCAAAAACACCGCCATCTTGATATGTATGTATGATGGGGTGCGGCATACAGGCCACGGGTTCGGGGACGTATGGCCGCTCAGGATGTTTAGAAGGAGGCATACTGTTGCGCTGGTAGCGTGGGGGCAAGGAAAAACACGATGGGTCGAGAGCATGCAGCCGCGAATCATTGGGCGCAGAGTACCGGTGGGTTACTCTGTGGGTTTGGGATCGACGTTTCGTTCAGCAGGCGGTTTTGATATGCTCAATTATAGCACCTCCGTCAGGGGGCAGCGCATGCTGCGCTGCCGTCTATCCCTAGTGTTTCCATTCAACACTCCCCCATGGAACGAAATGGGCAAACAAGTTTCGAGGATAAGAAAAGAAACTAGGTAACTAAGTGCTAGAGGCTAACTAATCGCTATGAGCTCGCTTGCGCGCATAGTTATCGTGACTGCGAGACTGGTAACGCTGGTGTATGCCTTGTGATCTGGAGCTTTAGATATCGATTGCTTCGGTATCTGCTACTCGGAGCTTCGGGAGAAGTTCATCTGCTAACTGGTCCTTCGAACGTACTCGGAAGTAATCAGGTGAGTGTTTCCTGGTCCCGCTAGGACGCTCGCTTCAACATGGTAAACCCAGGGAGCAACTCCTCTGAAAGGCGGTACACGTGGCATAACAAGGGAACCTCAATATTCTACACGAGTTCCCCGTCAGTTGAGTACTTTTTGTATCTCTTGTTTTCTGTACACTTAAGGTTCTGCCTTGTTTACGTATCTTGGGCAATGTTTGGGTGGAGTTAGCGCCGGCAATGGAATAGACTATTGATAACACGATGGATGACGAATCACTTAGCACCGACACCCCTGCACCCCTGAGGTTAACGCCTTGACATTTAACGTCGTCGGCTTAGGCCCGTCAGCGGTGAGTACGAACTCTCTACCATCGGAGTCCTTCGGTGCCCTTCTTCCTTTCCATGATAATCATCCGCTCTCGTAGTCCGACCGACAGACCGCGGACGTTCAGGCGAGTGCTGTTGGTGGTGGCGCCATACGACGAGATTGGGGACAAAAAGCTCGAAAAATCGAAAAAAAACGCCGTCGCCATGAAGACCGTACAAATTACTGCATTTCATGCACCGCTTTCAGGTTCGAGGTACATTTCGATGTTTTTTTTTTGTTGATTTATCACAGGAATATTCTGTGTATGACGCTCTCCCCACCGTCTTCGTACTCCTGCCGCGTCACTTGTAACTGTCGACGAGATTAACATAGCGGCCATAAGGATGGAGGAGGGGGGTGCAGGGGGGGGAGAGAGAGAAAGAGTGTGAGCTTGGCACTATTTGAGCTCCACACAATAGTGAGGCGAGGCGGGTAGAGGGGGGGCGTACTCATTTGTTGTTTGCGCCTTAGTCATTTGACCATTGACCACGCATCCCTTTCGAGACGGAGCAGCGGGTTGGGGGGCGGGCGGGGGCATTCATCTGCTGCGTGTCGTAGTAATTCGACCATTGACCACGCATCCCTTTCTATGTGGACGGAGCAGGAACAGAAGAAAGCGGTGATCGGACGTTTTCGAGATCCACACTTCGGCGAACAGATCACACTGTCCACATCCCATACTATAACCCCTGATCGCTATGGGCTGCACGATCGTAGGTCGTGGTTGCCGGACAATGTCTGTTTTGACACAGCCCTTCTTCTTGCAACACATGCGCGCCGGGGTGGTGAGATCTGTCTTTGACACAACTCCTTCTTCTTGCAGCACTTGCTTGCTGAGTGGGATCTTCATGGTACACGGTTCTGGCGCAACCTCTCATACCGGAGAAAACAAGATCTGGCAAATCCGTAGTAGTACTACTACTATATACACTAACGATGACCTGTGTCGTGCACTGGAGATAACGATGATCTGTATCGTGATCTGTATATCATGATGATCTAGATCGTGATCTGTCCTCCGATGTATGGACATGGAATCATGCCGCTAAGCACGTAGGCAACTACACATCGAGGGGTGCAGCAGCACTAGACATCTAGAACACTGGGAGCCACGGTTTGAGAGCTCCTAGTGTATGTGTAGGATAAGGTAGTACTAATTCAAGAGAGGTCACAATGGATTGGCTCGGTCATACCAGAATCTCTTGAATTGAGAGAGTTATTATTTAAGAGACTTATGATTTCAGAGAGAGGTCAAAATCGCTTGGCAAATGCCTGGCGCTGTGTGTTCTCGCGAAGGTCATCTACTCGCTTGAAGGGCGACAGGGAGAAGAGCATCGAGCCCCACTTATCCTCGTAGCATTGTTGTTTTGTTGTTCTCATTTTCTCGCTGGGTGTCCTGTGCTGTAATTTCTCGTGATGATCATCTGCCAGTATTAAACACCGGTGAGTGTCTTGTACTGTAGTTTCTCGCGAAAACCACCTACTGGTAGAGGTGTCTTGAACTGTACTTTCTCGCGGCGACCACCGAACTACGCGTAGTAGAAGTACCACAGACCTGGCCCTACGTAGTCGAGGTGTCTTGCGCTGCCGACTTTTTTTCTCGACGATCACCTACTACTCAAGCACGTGTCTTGTGCTGGAGTTTTTCGCGATGGCCACCTACTATTACGAGGGGCCATAGTAAATAGGACCAAATATTGTTAATAAAATAGATAAATATATAGGTTTTTGTGTTTACCGTAGGTCCTATTTACTATGGTCCCCCGTAATAATAGGCGTCCTGCACCACTGTGTGACGAGTCACTTTTTGTTTAGGTTTCCCTTGGCTTTCTTCTTTCGGGGAATGTTCGGGAGTGATAAACGTTGACGACACTGTAGTCCAGCAGGCTATTGTGGTCCAATAGTCTACTGTAGGCCAATATCTTTGATTTTGCTGTTGTTCTTGCTTTTCTTCTTTCGCGGAATGTTTAGGAACGATCAACGTCGACGGTACTGTAGTTAAATACGTAGGTCATTGTCGTGCAATGGGTCTACCGCAGGCCAATAGGTTTGCTTTTTTGTTTATTGGTCCCCTTGGTTTTATTCTCTTATCGGGGAATGTTTGTGAGTGACCAACGTTGAAGCTCACTCATGCTGTACATTGTTGAGGACGGCCGACACAAAAAATAATAAGCACCTACGTACCTGCTTGAAGGGCGACAGCGAGGCAAGCATCGATCCCCCAATCCACGGCGCGTGCTTCCTCTGCGCGTTGTAGCCTGGCTCGTGGCTCGTGGGATGGGGGATAACGCTCGCCAAGGAGGACGCCCCCCCTCCCGAGGGAGATATCTTGTCCAGATCCTCCTTCAGTCTCTCTACGAAACCCGGCATCACCGTCGTGCCTCCTGCCACGACAACAGACCCCAGGAGGTCGGGATTGATATCCTTGGGGGGGTGGGATACCACGTGGACAAGGGGCGGGCGGGTGTAAGGGCAAGTGAGAAGTTGCAGTCTAGGAAGTTCCCGGGTTGGCCTCTTCGAGGCGGGTTCAGAAGAAAAATGTATTTGTGTGGAAAAAAATGACGATTATTACAGCTTTCTATTTTCTTTTTCGTCCATCTAATATATTTGCCTCTATTTTTCTCTCTCGCTCTTGGCCGTACCTCAGATCCGGGGTCAAGCAGCGTAGGATAGGTAGCAGCATACGATTAGGTAGTGCCAGGCATGTGACAGGCCCGCTATGGTGCAGGTTGACTCTGGTCACTGCTCTTGATCACTCAAGCGTGTTGGTTTTCATATTTCTAGTAGCTCTCCTTTGCCTTTCCAGATGTTTGAGGGAGGGAGGGAGGGAGGGAGTGCAAGAGTTCCTCTTCCTAGAAAGGATAATAACAACAGTAACCCCTCCTCAACAATACAGGGCAAACGAGGATACCATGACGCTACTGTTACAAGCCTTACAGCAGTTTGGGAAGGTAATCCGTTAACGTGTTTACCAGGAGCCCAGTGAAATCCCATTGGATTGGTCGGCCCTCCAGGGCAATACCACAACATCACGTAAGAAGCAGCCTTTTCCTGGCTGCACGCCTGATCTTTGTATAGTATTTAGCCCTCCAGGGCAACGATCAGGGACCGATCACCTTGTCGCACATGGAAATGCTCCCCATGACCATGCTGGCCAGCCCCCCGTCTATTGCTCGAGCTGCAAACTTCTCCCCTCCCGCGTCGGGGTTGAAGATCAACTGTCATTTTCGATATTTTCGACGGGTATATCGTGGCGCGCAGGGGCGGGAGGGGTTGAGAGTTGAGAGTGTGCTATTTATTGATGATTATCCTGCAGTCTCTGCTGAACGCTGATTATTTGCCAGTATGCTGCTGGTGCTTAACTCTCAGCAATACCTGAGAAATTACGCCGTACTGCAGTCTCTACTGAACATCGATCGTGACGATACGCTGCTGGTGCCTAACTTGCAGCGGTACCTGAGAAATTACGCCGTACCGCAGTCTCTGCTGAACTCTGATCATGACAACAGGCTACTTTGTTCGTACCAGTAACTCTTAACAATACCTGAGGAATTACGCCGTATCGCAGTCCCTACTGAGCATTGATCGTGACAACAGGACGCTGGCGCCGGTGTCTACCAGGTAATTCCCAACGGTATCTGAGAAAGATTGGGCGCTAAATTGGTCGAACCCTAGATAGCACTCCTACCTCCGCGGCTTTGCTGCGGCACTCGGAGTCTAGCATCACCGTAGTTCCATCGGGGAGTTCATACTCGTCCTCCGCCGTGGCCTTCCCGTGGTCTGGTGCTGCTTTGGATGGGATGTAGCAAAGCTTCTCCTTGATGTCTCGCACCGTGTCAAACTACGAGCAGTAGGAAAAAAAAAACGAAAAGGGAGGCGGCGAGTCCGTATTAACCGCCCGAGACGTGGAGGGTAAGAGGGCGTGAGTACAGCAGTAAGTAGCATTTTATGTTTGTAGAATAGGGCAGCCAAGACGATGACGAAACCGAAAACTCTTGGAAGCCTCGTCTCGGACAGACCATCGATCCGCGCTTCATGACCTAGATATTTCAAGGAAGAGGATCTGTTCTCGATCTTGTACCAGGTACGATCTGCAGTGGCTCATATTGTCGGGTGGGAGGAAATGTAGAATCTTCCAGTCTACAGTGGCGCATGTTTCCTGGGTTGGATCTATCTGCCCTATAAGGCAGATCCCGCACAACCTCTTCACAACGGCAGGTGAAGAACTAAACGATATATCAGTGGATAGATAGATAGATAGAAAAATACTGTAGATATATAGATAGATCAAGATCTGTCCCGAGGTGTGCATTTTTTTTGTCTGCATCCTTGTATAACTCCGATGGCCCTTATAATTCCGTCCAGAGTGCTGGTGCATACCTGATACTAGTAGTATGTATATAGTACCACTCTGTCCTCAAAAATAAGGATCTTTTGTGTTCAATATTAGCGTGAAAAAGTTCGTTATATTTCGGGACGGAGTGGTACTATAGTTTATGTACACTGGGCACTTCAGAGGGGAAAATCGACGATAAAAAAATGGTGGTTACAGCAGCGACCACCACAAAACAGCACATGATTGGGGGAATGACGCAAACTGGTGTCCGGATGACAAACACTGCACGGAGTCGTGCGGCACGGCGCGGGCACGACGTGACCCTACTCCCATGCTGCCGGGCGCTGACGCTGACCCTACATGGTTGACAACACCAAACCTGTCAACCATTGTGTTGATCCCTATCCTCAAAAAGGAGCTTCAAAGGAGGTGTGGTGCAGGCAGAAAACCCATTTCTTGACTACAGCCTTCTCTCTTCAACATGGCGGGTTGGCCTCCTCTCTCAATACGGGGGGCCATAGTAAATAGGACCTACGGTACACACCAAAACCTATATATTCACCTATTTTTACTAACACTATTTGATCCTATTTACTATGGTCCCCCGTATTACCCAACAGCGGGAAAATGTATGGCTATATTATTACAGTTGTAGTTTAGGCGAGCCCAGTCATTTTTTTTTTCCTCTCAATTGTGCAATGATCTTTTTTAGCGCGCCCTCTCTTGAGTCGGGGTACCCTCTCTTAAGTCGGGGTGGCCACTGTACCAGCATGCTTGTACCGCCTCTCTCACGGAAAGGTGGTGGTGCCCTCTCTCCTCCAGCATGAGCTTTAACCGATGGGTCACGTCTTGCCCGGCCCCCTCGAGCCTCAGCACGGCGTGATTCAAAGCGAACCCCTCGAAAACGGGGACGGCGTGAGCGACACCGCCGCCGACCTCGAGGGCCAGCCCTCTTGTCCTTCCGGAGGCGAAGATGGCCAGGACGGCGGAGTTGCACACGCTCAGTGCTGGTACCTGATCCCAAACACGCAAAACGCGCCGTGTGTGTTTCGTGGTTTTTTTTCAGTTCGCGCCATGAAAAATCATGAATCAGTCTTTTTTGTTTTCAACGAACGCCTTAGTCTGTACAATATGTCGTCGAAACATATCGGTGGGTCAATTTCTTGTTTCGGGGTATGAATGGTTGTGCTCGTGCTGTACATTGTCGGTTGGCAAACGCAATAATAATAAAAACAAAACATTATCAATAACAAGATAATAATAACTATAACAGGTCGCCATTTCGAGGAGGGTGTCGCGCTTCAAACTCCAGCTTAGGGACCGCCAGGGAGCGAGAAGGAGCAGGGGGGGGGGGGGGGTGAGACAGACCCACACCGATGGCGTGGAGATGGAGCTTCGAGGCGGCTTAGGACATAAGAATAGAATGTGAAGAGCACATCTTGAGGCGGAGGAGGGAGCGAGGAGAACAATGGAGTATTCTGGATAAAGCATGGCGGGAAGTAGACATAGAAGGTAGCTAGACCTTGTGCACAGGTGTCATTTATTTCCTTCGCTTTCTTCTTTCAGGAATGCTTCGAGTGATCAACGTTGAAGCTCATTCATACTGCACATTGTCGGATGGCAAGCATAACGAAAACAATGATACTAATAACAATTCAATTGAGCATTGCGGAGGATATTGGGTGGGTTCGCCACTCCAACGCAACCATGGGCAGTAATATGGATCATCACATTCGTACGTGCGCTTGGTGCGTGTTTTTTTCGTTTTGGATCATCGCTTTTTCTGCCCAGCTCCTGGATAAGACGGGGTCACGAGTGTCGCCCCTTTCCCCCCCCCGGTACGTGCCTTTATCTTTCGTCGCGCATAGGATTCAGCGTTCCCGCTGCTCGTCGATTTTCATCGAAAAGCCGCCAACTCACACTCTCGCGCTTTCCGCTGATCAATCTGTATATTGTGTGCACTCGGCGAGAATCGAGCCCACTTGATTGATTAGTCTAGAGTAGGGCATGTGCAACGTCAAGCAGTGTTACGGACAAAGCTGATTCTACAGCGGTGCATATTCAACAAAAATTGGTGCACGTCTAACACACTGATAGAGCTGTAACTTGTGGTCGTTCTACCGCTGGTGTACCGCCCGTTGCTGTCGTGATGTTTGAAAGTCGGGACACTTTGTTCCCCATTCAAAGCAGTAGCGTAACGCTTTGCCGTAACGTACCGTGCTTCTCATACCCCTTTTAGCACCGCACTCCCGTTTTGGGGACTATCTACTTGGACTTTGAGTCGTGTGTCCTCAAAAAGGAACTGCAGCCCTAAACGCCACCGCAGGAAATCACCCCCGGCGATGCTAAAACAAAGCACCCGGGACGGTTTTCTTTCGTCAAATAAGTGCGATACCATACTACTGCTGTACTACTACTGCGAAACGTCTACGAGTACATTCTAATCTAATAGTAGTTAGTATTAATAGTCTGTCCCGCAAACGTGGGTGCTGACTACGAACGTGGATGCTGTCGCAAATAAATAAAAAGGGTAACTTGAGCGGTAGCTCTGTCTAGCTAGCTTCCCCCTTTAGGGCCCGACAGCTATCTCAAAAAAAAAAATGGTTAAAATCAACCGTCCACGAGTAGTTTTATGTGAGCACCCGGCATTACAGGTAGGATGACGCTGCACCCGTTTCGTGTCATAAGTAGGACTATTTTTTTTGTGTGTAGTTGGGGGCATCTGTGATGGAGTAGCACATCCATTGCATAGGAACGCATTATACCCGTACGCGGATCCTTGCATGGTTGCACACAGCTCTTTGCAGATACCAGACATACCTGTAGACAAATATTATATGGTTGTATGTGGACACGTAGGAATATATCTTGCAGGCGAATCTTATATGGTTATACATAGCTGGTACGGAATATTCAGTGGAGCACTTCAGACATACCGTTTGCCCGCAGAACATCATGGTATAAGTCTTAGAACCTTCTGTATGACAACGTCCCGGTGGAGAAGATTCTGTTATTATTATAGTTGGGAATCTTCTGTATGATGACGTCCCGATAAACTGCTGTATTTGCATACAGGTTGGGTTTGGTCGACGTCTGGGCTAAGTTGTGTTCCTGGCGAAGCCCTCTATCGCTCACCTCTCCCTTTCTCTCAGCTCAACACTTGATGAAGGAGCATTCATAAGAAGTTCGTGAACTACTAGCAGCGTGCTCGACCCACTACCGACATCCCTGTGTCCCTTACCAGCTTATATCTCTGCACCCCCACCTCACACATCATCTTTTTAACACCTGCTGTAAGGCTTAGATTGGGTGGGCGATTAATTAACCTTTTACCAATCGCCCAGCGAACTAAGACCTTCATATTTGACGTCGTCGAGGACATGGGTTCGAAACTCACTTCGAAAGTTTCTTCTTATAGGAACGCCTGTGCGTGCGGTCCCTAAAGACATATATCTCTGGTTCCCCAGGTATTGAACAAAACGGGTAGGTCAGCGTACGGCCGTATACGGTACCGACGCCCCAAAGATCCCACCGTTCAGAGGGGGGAAGAGTGTTGTAAGGATCACCCCTGGCTGGGGAATCGATCGATCTTTTACCCCTATAGCTCAGTAGGTAATACTTTCACCAACACCCCAATCGGGATCATGCAGGTGTGGCCGATGCATATGCCATCGTCCCTTGTTTTATCGATATTTTCCCCTTTACTTATGTCCCAAGAGAGTCCATTCAATCCCAAAAGCACATGCCGGTATAATACCGGCATCACACCTATACAGCAGCAGTGATCATACCGCCCGCTGTGGAAACAAAAACGGTTCCGTTCGTGCGAATTTTGCACCTTGAAGGTCTCAAACATCATCGCTGCCACCTCTTGTCGTTGCGCTCTCTCGTTCAACGGCGGCTCCACCATCAACACCTGAAAGGACCCGTTCAGTGCAGTTGAAACGGACAGTAGGACAGAGGCATGGTCGGTTTGGGCGCAGTCTGGCCGACACCAATCCACGGTAGAGGCACCTTAAAAATTCCAGACTCGAGTTTCGGACGAAAATAATAATGTGGCCAACTTTTACGCCGAAAATATCAAAGCCATGAGTCGGCGCGACTTAAGTCGCAAAATACAGTAACTGTAGTATCAGCCAGACAAATAGTTGTCGTTTCCCGGAAGTGCCGAATATCCGACTTATTGTGGGTTTCTATACTTGTAAGAAGGGTTGTTGAACGCGGGGTACATTTTTGTTTTTGACGGAGCCTCCTCGGCCGGGGAGGGTCGATTTGGCCCGCTTCGCTTGCCTGATCGGCAAGTCGGCTGGCCATCGGTACCCACTGATTGCCGCATACTGTCGTATATATAGTGGCATCATAGCTAAAGAGAGAAGGAGCTTACCGGCATGGTTGTATAGCATCCGTCAAGCCTAATAATGGCGCGTATCATCATGCCTGATGGCATGTTGATCATGTCTGCGGTCATGCCTGCTACACACATGGCACGACAAAAAAGAGGAGGCTCACCGGGGTGTGTGCACCGTTGTAGGCGGCCAACTCGAAGTTGAAAAGGTTGTCCACAAGTTTTTCCATCTCGTCGATGTCCCGAAGGACCCCGCGACGCACAGGGTGGCTGCCGATTATTGGATCTCCCTCGGATTCGCGGTTTCCGTACTCCAAGTAGCATTCTCGACTCTGAAGGGGGCAACGAATAAGTGTACGTCCTGTAGTGTGAATGTTCGTTGTTTTTACTGATTTTGGTTGTTGTGTTGTTGTTGGGGTTTATTGGCAATAACGAGAGAGTGGAAGACGCCGTGAAACCCCGCTAACCAAATACCAGCGGGATCTGGTGTTGTTCTTTTAGCGGGTGAGCCGGGCGATCGGCTGAAAAAGCATACAGCTACACTACACTATTAATAGTCAACATGGCTTGCGCTGGCATGCTATTAATAAATTATACCTGGTACTCGTACATAAAAAAAAATCCGGTGTAAGAGAAGTTCGGGTTCAATAAGAGAGATCAAAACATGTCTTCACGCCGTGACGCCCACTGCAGTTGACTCTATATCGGCGGCTGCTGCTTACTACTCGTACGCACTGGTATGTATGTTGTTTTCATGCAGATTACGGCGGTGGTTGATGCTATATTTCTTTCATGAAGATACTGCTGTATCAGCAGGTATCTGATTTATATGTGCAGCAGTACCACGTATCATACTAGTATATCTTGATGAGTATTGTTAATAATAATACTAAAACAATGCCGACAAAGATTTTAGCTCAACTGTCAATAAGGGAGAGGGAGAGATCCAAGGCCAAAACTCCTTGATCTTACTCGACAATCGTACTGGACCAAAGGGTGTGAAGAGGGGTGTCCATCGTACAGTAGAAAAAAGCTCTTCAGAAGTGGGACTACAGCAGGGCACTAACCTAATGCAGCATGTATCATTCTATCAGGATGGTTCACCTCTGGACGCCTTGCCCGGTACGTCGACAGCTCTTCCGCAGAAAGATGCATATCTTCGGCGACGGATGGAAACACAGCTCTCGGCGTGTCCTCTCCCGAGAAGCCGGCCTTCACGCTCGAGCTCCCGACATCGACGACAATGGTCGCGTCATCTTCTTGGGTTACCATACCGCCTTTCCGGCGAGCGCTGTGGTGCGCTCTTCCTGTCGAGGCTGAGATGAATACACCCGTATCCTGTAGAGATGTTGTTATATAGCTCTCTGCAGCCACGAGCGCTCGAGCACGAAGCCCGTGGAAAATCAAGCCGGTCGACAAATAACGGAACAAAACTTACCGTTACGAGGCGGTGGGGTTTCCAAAAGAATGATATGCATGTTTTTCATGTGTGTTCGAACTTCGAACTTCGAACGTTCGAACCGCATGCAGTAGACTTCAGAGCGCTGTGTTCGATGCGATTGCTCGGTAGGTCTATGCGGGTTGGCGATCTGGTAGTGGCTGCACTGCTTTCAGCGATCCCCTCTGCCAGCGGCTGGCATTGCGCAAGCAGGCCTCATTTCTGCCGGAGTTCTTGTGGGTCTCGTGTGCGAAGAGTTGAAGACCGACCAATAAAACCGGCGCAATAATGTCGTCTGCCGATACAATTGATGTCGACAAACTGTGGCCGTCTCTCGCCGGAAGGCAGACTTGTGCCAATGAGGCTGCCGGCAAGGTGAGCAGTGCGGCTTGAAATACCGGCCTGGCTCTATGATAAGCTTCGGCCCCGTCGGCTCCGATTTCTGTTGTGTCCTTGGATGTAGGACTATGATATCCTTCGACAGTGTGCTTCCGCTGCAAATTTACGTCAACGGCGGTACGTTTAACCGTACCCATGATAGCAGTACGTACAGCAGCAGTACGAGTAGTACTGCAACGTAACACGCCCGGCTCTATTCCTTCAACCCTACTGTAGACGTGAAGACCGTGCTTTATGATCAACAAGCAAGAAAGCCGGAGGACACAGTTTCGGGTATCAGCACTTCCACGAACGTCACGGGACCTGGTATAAGTACCCCATGGGGTACGTGGATAAAAAGTACCCCACCAAAGAGGTACTTTTAAAAGTGCACGTACCCCAAAGGAAGACCTACTACTGTAACTATAACACATATACATACATCCAATGTCGACGTCTCCCAAGCTTTGATCTGATCCGGTGCGCTACTGCTGTACAGCAGGCCGCGGCACCACTACATAAGGTCACATACAGCCGCAGCAGTACTATCGTGTCATTTGGTATCTTATACTACCGCTGCCCCGCAATAGTACGTCGACGTCGTCCGTTAGAGTATGATACTCCCACTCGTACTGGTATCCGACAGATCATGGTCTATTAATAGTACATTGTTATTGTGTATGTATCTATCTGTAACCCATCGCTCTCCGTCCACTCCCGGCGAACAAACAACCTTTACCTGGGTATGTTACTACTGCTGCTGCTGGTTGTCCTCACCATTTTGTTTTGAGGAAATGCGTGCAGAAGAGCTATCAAGGATAATAGGTTCCTCCTGTCCTGGCCTCATGATTCGGGTGATAGACATAAATAAATAAGCATTGAATGTATTGATTTGGTTGCTGTTTTTTCGTGAATTGTTAGCGATTGACACTATTAATATAAATATTATAATACAAACTGCTGTTTTGATGATAATATACCTAATTTTGTCGTATTTTAGAAAGAAGAGCAGACGCCATGGTGCACGAACGACCTCCCACCGCACGTGCATCAAATGAGCAGCGCGAGCATCAGGCCTGTGCTGGACCTCTGCCGCCTACTGCTCAACACCTTCAGGAAGTATATACCGTGTATCTGTACATCCTGCATTGTTTAATTTTGTAGTACAACAGTAAGGCTTCACAACGTACACTGCACATATAATTAATACATTGTCGGATAGTGAAACCGTAAGTTCATGCGCAAGGAGTTTTACCTCCGATATGTTATTCAGGTTGCCCTCCGAATATGTGCCACTCAATTTCCACTTTTCGACGTACCTTAAATATCGACATTGGTGTATATATCAGCACCATACAAATAGCTGCTTGCTTCGTACTCGATGTAGATAGTATACGCGTTCTGATGTATTAATATGGTCGTTTTGCGGCGAGAGGGTGGTAGGCAACGTAATGCCCCCCGACGACGTAGTACGTAGCGCGAGCGAGTGGTCACGCTTTGGAAATATAAACATATCTCCAAGGAAACGCTGTTGCGTACCAGGGGATTCTTCAATTCATCCATGGAACACCATGTCTGCCTACCAGCATCTTCTATGCCTCGCGCTTTATTCACCTCGCGTTTTTTGCGGGGAAATTTGTCTTTGTTAACCTCATTTTTACTTTGCTGCTTCAGGACAAGCCGTCTGTACTCCCCCCCGGTACGTGCCTTCATTTTTATCGCGTAGAGGGTTCAGCATTCCCGACTGGTGGTCGATTTCCATCGAATGTCGCTGACTCACGCTCTCGCGCTTTCCGCAAGTCAACTCTATGCACAAGAAGAAGTCCCGACGAGTATAGACGAGCATGCAGTTGGCGGGGCTCGAACCTGTGAAATCGTCCTTGGTCGTTACGCGGTTTACCTACTACCAGGTAGACCTTAGGGGACACCATGACCCTAAATGACATACGCTGCGCCCAACATGAACTATTTTTTTCTCTTCATGTTCCCATCTCATTTCTTTTCTCGCCCCCTCTTAGTCCTAACTGAGATCCGGGGTCATATAGCAGGCTTTTCTCTCCCCCCCGATACGCCCCCCCCCCCCCCCCCCCGTGCGCGCTACCGTGCACATGTTGTATTTCTATCGCGAAAAAGGTTCAGCACCTCCTTCCTGTGTCGACTCGTGTCGAATCCTACGCTCTTGGCTGGCCACCTACGTGGCTTTGGGTCTCTTCCTGGACGAGTGTAGCTCCGTGCAGTCTAGATACCGACTCTCCTTCTTACTTCTAACCGACGAATCGGGCGGATTGAGTATGCCCGAGATGTTGTCTGGGTCGCGAGAGAGGAGAGGGCCCCGCACAAAAGCTTGCGCATCCCGCGCGAACCTCGCCGCTACTTCCATCCCTGCATTGTAGTAATTCGGGCGGTTTTGGTCGAAGTGGTCGATACCACTCCTGACCGCGGCAACGCATGTCTCCATCATGTTGGCGCTCAGCTTCCCTTTGATGACCGCACCTAGGGCGCTGCGCTTGACATGGTTGTCATCCTGCATGTATATCCCCCCAAAATCGTCAGTGAAGCCACCATCGTACGTCCCTCGTTCATGCCCGTCGAACACGCTAAGGTCGGCCCTGTGGATACTCCACTCGTCACCAGAAGATCGCCAACGAGGGTGGATACAATCGCCATTGAACTCTAGGGCGCGTTGCAGCCGCGTGAAGAGTGCGACTAATACGTGCCTGCATGGCAAGCCACAACGCAGCACCTGCAAGCAAGTGCATAGCTGAAAACCGTCAGGCCCGACAACAACGATGTGCGCGCTTTCGTCTTGGTACCGGAACACCACTTTTACGACAGCAGTTAGCTGCACGTGCTCAACCAGTTGATGAAACGCGGGCAAAGATGTCGCTCCAAATTTGGGGCCCAATGGATCATAGTCCTCATCGAACCCTTCCTCCGGCACCTCCCGACATACATCGTGGTGGTCACTGCTGTGCTCTGCCAACTTCCTCAGGAAGTCGTTGGCACCATTGCCCTCTGCCAGCACGTCTGTATCATAGAGGGTGCTTGTCCGTAGTTCTTCCAGCATTTTCTGCACAAGGGTAGATGAAACCGAGCATTGATGGTTACTCAAACTGTTGGACCGATCGACAGTGGTTAGATATAGAGCACTACCTTCTGGATCACTCAGTCAGTACGTAGTCAGCGCCGACTGAGTGGTCCAGCAGGTAATAATAGTGCTACATAACCACATTTCACACTGGGCCCAAGGGAGAGAGGTGCAATCTGCTCACGGCTACAAACATATTTCAGCATGAGAATATACTGAAGGAGATTCTATGCACCACAACTGTCAAGGACGGACTACCGTATTACCGTTGTCTCCTCTCACCTTATGTGCGTAGTGGCTGACCTTGACTCTTTCGAGTTCCTGCAGCATAGGCTCGAAAGACTTGAGCACTTTGTCCTCCAGTTCCTTGATGCTGACGGCGGGGACCTTGGCGGCACGTCTTTGCGGTCGTTTCGGTCAATGTGGACAGGGCAGTCGAGGGTCTTTCAGGTGAGCATGCAGCACCCAAACATGGTGTAAGACTTGACATCTCGACGTATACCCCCCGTAACTGGGCCTAGTATCAAGGTCAGCAATCTACCGCAATCTACCCAACATCTTGAGGACCAATTTACTGTTCGTCAAGGATAATAGACTTCTCTCCTCAATCGATGTTTCCTGCCGTCTTTTTTTTCACCATTGATTACGTGTACCACGAAAGAAAAGCAACATGAGCGACTGAACTCAAGCCAACTAACTGGCCGTATATTTCCGGATCGCCCTAAAACGAGAAGACACCAGATCGTGGAATAGAAAGCATGTGATGGATGATGTGGAGGGTTAGACATGAAACATTGGCGTCGCCCACCCTCGCCGCACTACCCTTGATTCAAACTCACGCGAGGGATTCCACAGCAATGGCCCTTGTTCGTCTGGCCAGCTCCTCCTTCACCCAGTTCAGGGTGGATTTCCTGTTGATGACGTGGCGTGTTTTTAGCACGCCGAAGATTCCCTCCACCCTCGATGATGCTGTCATCTTCAGGGTCATAGCGGTCGGGTGGTAGCAGCGGGCCCAGTGCTTCCGTTGCCTGTAAATACAACGATTGAACCATGAGATAATTTTATCGTTCTGTCTAGCAAGGCAATATGCTTTTGTCTCTGAGCAGAAACCGAAAACCATGCTCGTGCCCGTCTGACCGACGGACTCACCCGAATAGGTAGCCGCTGAGGTACGCTTGACACGTCGAGTCCTTGACCATTTCCATTACTTTCGCCCACACCCCGTCAAAGGCCTGCAACCCGTGGACGAGCGACACGGCGACAAGAACCCACGGAAAACGCTGGTAAGGCTATATGCACCAGGTATTGGACACTCCATAAAAACAAAACAACGCAACAAACGCGGCGCAAAACCGCAGCGAACCGTGGTCGCCGGTCCTTGCAGTCTGGACCGTGCCACTTACATTCTCCGACGTAGCATATGCGCAAGCATATATCAAGCCCTGTAGGTGTGAAGTGCTTTGCCCGAGCGCGCCTTGGCACTTCTTCTTGACATTTTTCATCAAGTGCCAAAGGCAATGCAAGTGCACTGTGTTTGGAAGATGCTCCGCAACCGCGCTTGTCATGGCAGCGTCGGCGTCCGTAATAATAACCTTCACGGTGGGAGGGAATACACAATTAACACAACACGTTAAGGCTCTGCCCGTACGGGCGTGACACGCGAGCACCAAATAGGCAGTGGCATAACATGTTCGATCCACGAGAAGTGGAGGCAAGCAGAGCAACTCATCACCAACTTTCACTGCGGCCATGGCAAGCACCCGAAAAACGCAGAGCACCTCACGCTTCACGAAGTAAGCGGCCAACCCTTCAGTCGACAATACGTGAATGCACACCCCTTTAGCTATCGTCGCGCTCAATAAATCGTTTGTGGTAAATGACCGTTGAATAACACAGTTTAGAGACTGGCCGTCAACTCACCTCAGGGTGCCCACCACAAATGGCGACAAAATGCTTTAAGGCGTACGCGAACGAGGTCGTCTGCTCGTCCGAGAAGAAACCTTGGGCCAGAACTACAGACTTGTTCTCGGAATCAACACCGATGAACAACATCAGTTTCAGGTCATACCTGCACACACGAAGAACGCAGGAACACGTTGGAAACACGACGGACCGTTTCGGCGATACCACAACTGCGAAACTGTTAAGACATATATGCAAAGCGGTTGTCAAAGTCTGGCGCACCATGGGCAATCGAACAGCGTTGTGGTTTCCACGAACGAGACTCCCTTGTTCGTCAGGCAGGTGTTATCCTGAATAACAAGGTGGCCGTATTGCTGCGCAAGGAGTTGCTGATCGGCGGTAGACCAGAAAATCTTGTTCAGTCGACCTGAACCGTCCAAGTCCCACTTGACGTAGCAACCAGGCGTGCCCTTCAACGACGTCACTAGATCCATTGCGTCGGTGGGCGTCGACCACATTTCGCGTCCCACTTTCTTTGCCATGTTCCGAACCTGGAACATTGGAGGGAGGATCGCAAGCACTTCGAGTAAGCGTCATGGTAATAGAGGTAGCAAAGTATGTTGAGCGGACTTCTGCAAGCATGCGAATATGTGCGGTATACGTGGGAGGCCAACACGCGACGAAGGGATGAATGGCGGTACCTTGTTCTCCAGGAGAACACAGTGCTCTAGAGAACATGCGCAGTCAACGACCCTTTCTATGAGCGTTTGCACGCTCAAGCTTTAAAATGATGTACGACATTGGCAAGGTCATTATTAGTGGCCCCGGTAGCCCCGCCAACATGCCCTGCCCGACAGACAGATGAGGTGGTATGACGACAAGGGGTGATGCATACAGGCGAGTCGTACCACACACTTTGTAGCATCCCGCCTGTTTTGTGTGTTTGCCTACGTAATGCTTATGAGGCAAGTACGCCTGCACAGCTTGAGCGCATCAATTTCTACGGCCGGTGTCAACGTGCATCCTCCACCCCTCAGCATACTTAAACCTGTGCTGTTTCACTCGCCTTCTGACGGCCCGTCTCTCCTAGTTCAAGAGGCGCGAAGTGACTTGCGATCAACCTGAACATGTCGAAATAGGTTATCCCTGTCTTCGTCCAATGTCGAATATCTTCAAGGCATTCTTCCTCAATGCGGTCAGGAGGAACCATATCCTTGTTCCTGATCAGCTCCACCCTTGCCGAACACTCATCGACGTGCTCAAGGCAGACCTGTGCCGGGCGATAGGTAACGTGTGCAAAATAACACTATCACCGCATTGTCCCTTCCGGGGAGTTCATGAATAAGAAGCGTAGCAAACTGTACTGACCATCCGGGCAAAACAAGGCAGGAAGGAGCAGGAAACTGGGCTTTACCTTCCCCATCGTCGGTGGCTTGTTGTTGTTCCAGTTGACCTTCACTTTGAAGGTACACCCACACTAATCCAAACCGGTACAAACACACGCACAGAGATGGAACGGACGCGAGGGACATAATTGGGATACATGTTGCATACGTGCAGGAGGTATTTGAATATACTTGGCGAAGTAAAAGGCAGCAAGCTAGCTCGTTGCCAAAGAGCGATTAGTCCTGCGTTCATGTTGCGATTGTGGGGGTAAAACGAAACCAGCGCGGGGTCTTACCCTGGTTGACGACGTAGCCCTCTGCCTCTCGACGTTGGCGACTTTTGGTGTTGATGTAGGCTTGCGAGCGCACTTGCAAAGTAGCTCCATCCTTTTCCACCGACTAGAACGACCTTCGATCTGTGGTGGCACGAAGACATACATAAAACAACGTACAACGGACAATGCGGAAGAGTTACAAACGGGATACGGAGGAATTTACACAACATGGCAACACAATATGTTAACATGCGCTGCACGAAAGCAGCTTTGTCATGGCAGTCGTACACGCACCCTGTCAATTGATCGGATTGTTGTTGCAGAGTTGTGGCCAGATTGGACCAGGGAGTCTTTGACGCCGTCCCAAATCTTCTTCCACGTTTCATCCGGATCAGTCAGCACGGCGAACTCCGTCCCTTCTTGTAGCTTCGGTAGGCCTGCCTCTTCCTCCACATGGTCCGGCACGATCGGAAGCTCGCCCACGGGGCAGCCAAACACTTTCAGTACGGTGCATTCCTCCGTGCAGAAGTTAGAGAGCTGACGCTTGGAGGTAGCGGTGTGGTTGGAGGCTCCACCTCGAGTGTTTAGCGGATAGATGAGTTTGTTGAGCATGCCTTCCAGCTCCTCCGTTTTTTTCGCCACGGTCGAGTGGTACATCACCTTGCCACAGTAATGGAGGGCGTGGGAAGGACGGTACAAATATTAAAGGGAGGTCCGCATTGGGCGAAAAATGCGGCATGTTCACTATGCCGATGGCTCCAACAATTGCCCCGGCGGATGCAGGCCCCGACGGTAGTACGGAGCGGCAACCAACCTTTAACCGAGGTTTACATCGCAACGCCCGGTGTGCCGATGCTTGGCGCTATTCTCTACCTTTCTGCGAGTTACTACGAGAAAATCGACGGCCTTCTTCTTACCTTGCCCGTCTCGCTAAGCTTTGTCTTGCTGTCCCTGCGTTGATGCCTTCGCTTGCTGTTTTTCTTCCGAGTTGAACTGTTCTTAAGTCCAGCCATGATGCTGTCCTCGTCTTGCTCCTGCCGTCCAGACGAAGCACCGGACGTTCTTGACGACCGACGAAAAACACCGTTCGTGGTATTGTTGCTATGAATCGTGAATGCCGACACTACCTCGAATCAACACGTCAAGTGCGTAAGGATTCATGACAACGCAAAACACCATTCGTGTCAAATATCACGTGTCGAGATACACCTGATCAGACCCCTACATCATCTACCCGGAATACAACTTCCACCTCGGATATCTCAGGAGGGTTGGTTGTGAAAAAAACACATGAACGCTGTCAGGCCGATGCCATGGGAATCAACGTTCCTTGTGTGCGCGTGCCTACTGCTGCAGGTGCGAGACCCAACAACAGCAGATGCACAATGTTGCATGATGGAGCTATTGTCATTTTGTAATCGCCAAATTCGCACAAGTATGTTCGCATGCCTACTGCTGCAGGTGCGAGACCCAACAACAGCAGCTGCACAATGTTGAATGGAGATATTGTCATTTTTAAGTCGCCAGATTCGCGCAAGTGTGTACTTCCTTCGCAATTCCGTTTGACGTGTATGTTCGCGAGCGCAGCGCGCGCCGTTGGCCGCCCGCGAAGCGGAGTCCTTGTACATATTTCAAAATGCAAATTAACAAAAAAACGGTAACAAACAAGTTGGTTGTATCTTCTCTGGCCGCCCGCGAAGCAGAGTATTCTCGGAAGGATGAGAGAATGTGAGTTTTGTACGTACGTAAGAAGTCAAGCCCTTGAAATATTTCAAATTCAAATTACAAAAAATAGACCGGTCAGCCCGCCACAACAGGTTGGTTGTATCTGCTCTGTTTGGCGAGGAGATAACCCGGAACAAGCTGTCTCGACGAGGTATTACAACAACATCAGCACTTAGACGAGGACTGCTAACCTTCTATTGCTGTTGGGGTAGGTTGGCGCTTGCTACAGCAGAAGACTTCCCTACCAGGCTTGCTGGCTCGAAGCTCTGAAGCCTCTCTCTTTACCGCTCTAATTGCCTGCAGTGCCCGCCGATGGAGAGCTGTGCGTGTGCTTCTAGCTGCTGTTTCCTTGGCTTGGGGTGTTTTCCGTTTGGCTTGCTCTGCGGTGCTGGCGAGTGGAAGCTGGGACGGGAACGGACCAGACGTGTCGATAGGCGATGGCCCGGCGTGGCGTGGGGGATCTTGCCGGCACAAACGAAATGCACTACGAGTACACTGTAGAAACCCTATGGTTTGTTTGGGGTACGTGCACTTTTAAAAGTACCTCTTTGGGGTACTTTTTATCCACGTACCCCATGGGGTACTTATACCAGGTCCCGAACGTCACAGCAGCTAACCGATGAGATATACGTACGGAGCAGTCACCAGGTAACAGCAACAGCAACAAACAACAGCAGCACCATGTCCGCACATAACAAAAAAAGGTCGAGCCTCGTCAATTTCTACCAAGAATCCAGCAATGGCTTATAACTAGCGACTGCACATCAAGCTTATATATCAGTTCAGACTCCATATTTTTAACACCGAGAACCGTCTCGGGCGGTCGAGGGGTTAGGGTTGGGGTTGCGGCCAGCGTTCGGAGTCAAGTGTGTGTTTTAGTCACTTGGTCCCACTGCGTTGAAGCTGGCCCAAGTGGTAAAAACAAGGCCTCGGCCCATTTCCGTAGCACCCCTCAGCTCTGCTGTCGTGCCCCCCCCCCCCCCCCCCCCCCAAGTGGTTGTTAGTAGGACGCAGCTCGCCCTTCATGCAACTCGCCGAGCACCCCATGTTTCGCTTCGCGCTTGGTACAAGCAATCCATGTCTGCCTGGTCGGTGAAACCCGACGTGCTCCACGCTCCGTCCCGGCACTGTATCATGGGGATGCGAGGGTCTACGGTCATAACGACTACGGCCATGCATGACATGCGTACACCCCCCCCCCCCCCCCTCTCCCCTCCCCTCTCCACCCTACCTGGTACATCGCAAGGTCATTCGCGACATCTGGGCAGCAGACCTGAAGCAGTCGGATCCCAGTCAAGCCGACCGGTGGTGCATCAGGCGCGAGGTCATCGAGTACAAAGACGGACAGACGACCCTCCAGGGTCTGTTCGCCCGACCGGAAGGGGAGGGCCTGCCGACGCGGCTGCCGGGCGTGGTCCTCGCCCACACGGCGGTGGGCCCTCAGGAAGGTAAGAGGTACTACGGTACCCCTCCTATAGTATAGATATACTCCTCCTATAGTATAGCTATACTCCTCCTATAGTATAGCTATACTCGTCGTATACACGCCTCTTAGTTGGTGGAAACCTCTGCCACTATTTGAGATCACTATGTCCCGAAATATACTGTGGGGACTACTGTAGTTTATATTACTCTTAAATCTAGGGGGTCTTTATTTTTCGGGACGGAGTGGTATTTTCTGTTTTCTCGCACTCGGCTCGACGGACGATGAACAGACGAGCGACAGCAGCAGTGTCGGAAGCTGCGTGAAGTTGATATTTTCTCTTGCGGACGAACACCTGGAAACAAAAATAACAATCGTCAAGTCGCTCAACGTTTCGTCGGTGGCTGACGCTTTGACTAAATATCTACCATTTGGTAGTAATTGTTGTCAGAGACTTGACTTCAGCCGCCGGCAATAGAGGTAGCAAACTGAAAGTCAAGGTGTCTCAGCAGCCGATCGCCCGCAGATAAAAAAAGCTGCAAGGTTAAGACTGATTATATTACGTGGCAGATTGGTATATTCCAGGTATGGATTTATCGTCGGCTCAATTGCCGTCGGTTGGGACGCCGTTTGTCGTATTGCCGTCGGCGGTGTTTATATTGACGTTGGTTGTATTACCGTTGGTCGCGTCACCGTTGGCTGTACTACCGTTGGTTGTATCTGTTGACTGTATCGTCGTTGGTTGTATACATCACGGTTGGTTAGGTTACCTTGATTGTATTGCCGTTGGCTAGTTTACCCCTTGGCTACATTATTACCGTTGACTTCAATCATACCGTTGTCCAACACCCCGTTCTTCCCGGCGGGCGCGCGCGCCATTCCCACAAAACTACGACTCGTACGTTTTTTTTTACACCTTGAACAAGACTTCATATTGTGGAAACTAGACGCCATCGCCCGGCTCGGCTACGCTGCTTTCGCCCTCGACCTGTTCGGTACGGGCCGCGCCCTCTGGGACCGCGCCGAATCCCTCGCGGCCCGACGTCCAATCACCGAAGACCGCTCCCTGCTGCAGGCCCGAGCTAACGCGGCTATCCGAACCCTGAGGCAATCAGACGGGGTCGATCCTGGCCGGATAGCCGCCGTGGGGTACTGCTTCGGAGGCATGGCGGTTCTGGACCTCGCGAGGGCGTCGCCTGCCGTTCCCGGGCTGATGGCTGTGGCGTCGCTGCACGGCATCCTCGCGCCGATGCTGGGCGGTGCCGGGGAGGGCGCGGGGGCAGAGGACACCGTGGTCGGCCCAAGGGTGCTGGTTTTGCACGCCTCGGGGGACCCGTTCGTACCACCAGAGCAGGTATAGAAGTAACTTAGAAGAATTACGTGTCTCGAAGAATTAGGTTGCGGCTGCATTGATATGTGATGCTGGCGTGTCTTGGTTGGTTGTGAGGAGGTGGTGGCGCTGGCCGTCAGGGACATGGGGATTTTGGTGCTGGCTATATGGGTCGTTCGTTCGGGGGTAACGTTGTTTTTCGTCTCTTATTTCCACCATCCCCCCGACGGTCGAGTTTCGAGTGGGAGAAGCGGAGCTCTTTCCTCGGAGCGCCCCCCTGTTTCCCGACATGTGAACCGCCTGCCGGAGGAATGTGTTGACTTTTTTCTCCATCTGAAGTTACCGCGCCGTACATATTTAGCACACCTACCTCGAAGTGTAGCCTCAAGATTATCACCGAAGTAAGTGGTGAGAGGTTCCGTTGCCAACGCGTCGCCGTTAGGAGCACTGTATTGATGGCTTGGCGCTAGAATTGTGCGTCATGCGGGTATTTCTCGTGCTAAAAGTGGCAATGGGTTCAAGGGTGCCGTCGCCGTGTACTTGGTACCTGGTGTTTTGTGTTTTACTGTCAAAGAAGCGTCACAAAGCAGGTGCGAATTTTTGTCGATGAAAAGTGAGAACCGACAGGGGCTGGCTATTCATCATCTCCTTTCGGGGTACAGGGAGCTTTCCGTCTGCAGGGAAGGTTCTTCTAGGGTTTGTAGGCGTTTTTGTCGTGCGAACGAAGACCCCCCCCCCCCCCCCCCCCCCCGCAATGGTGCTCTGTCTCGAAAGGGATGCGTGGTCAATGGTCACACGACTAAAGCAAGCAACAAATGAGTACGCCCCCTCCACCCCCCCCTGCCCCCGGCTTGGGCAAGCCCCTTTTTTTCAGTTCCGTTTCTGGTACGCCCCCGATTCCACGACCCGTAGAGGCCGTAAGTAGACTTTTCCCTGCGCTCTGCCCGCACCCCTAGTTTCGAAAGTCTTCGACTGCTCCCTGCCTGTACAGTTTCGTTTTTTACAGCGGACTTATGCGCTGGACGAACAGTATATCCGTTGGCAGCGGGCTTAACCAGTAGACAAACGATACCCGTTGCTCAGCTGTAGCGGACTAAACCCTTGGACTACGCCATAGTTTATCCAATATCCAACGTTTTTGTGACCCGGATCTGAGTTACAGTTAGGGAAGAAGCAGGAGAAAGAAGGGAAAAAATAGTGGATGGGATTAAAAATATACACCAATATGTAACTTGTGCTCGAAACGAGGGTTCAGTTCTGACGCGGTTTCACCCTTCTAGTACCGCACTTCGCAGAAACGTATATTCGACTCTAGCCTCAAGTCTTTTTTTCCCCAACACGGGAGTGCGGTTCTATTACGGGGGGCCATAGTAAATAGGACCTACGGCATACACAAAACCTACATATTTGCCTATTTTTACTAACAATATTGGGTCTTATTTACTATAGGTCCCCCGTAATGGAAGAGTTCCCTTCTACGTAGAGCTGTACTCACGTTTTGGCGGGGACAAACTGCTTGGAATTATTGTGGGACATTATATTTTCGGCAGTAACTTTTAATAACTACAGCATTTCCGGGGGTGCACGGGGGGGGGAAAAAATAAAACGACTCCCCATTTTACACATTTTCAAGATCCAGACAGGGCAGGGGCGGGGAGGTACTCATTATCATGCATGGCCGCAGTCGTATGACCATAGAGGGGGGGGGTACTCATTATCGTGCATGTCCGTAGTCGTATGACCATGGACCCTTGTACCCCTACAAAGCCGAGACAGAACACGTCGGGTTTTCACCGACCAGGCAGACATCGCTTGCACCAAGCGCGAAGCGAAACGTGAGGTGTTCGGCAGTTTTTTGTTTTTTGTTTTTTTCTTATTGTATCATCAACAAACATACCGCCGTACCCTTTACGAGTCAGCGTTGTGGCGAAACTGGCCGTGTGCTGCGTGTGTGCGTGTGTTATGCGTCCCCGGTTCGACGTCAACGTCGACACGGACAGGTGCGGGCGATGGAGGAAGAGTTCGCGCGGCGTGGAGCAAACCTCGAGGTCGTGAGGTACGGTGGGACCGCCCTGCATGCCTTCACGCGCCCCGAGAAAACGGGCCCGGGGGACAGAGACGCTGGCCTCTCGTACGATGCGGTCGCCGACGCGGACTCGTGGCGACGGGTTGTGGGCATGCTTCGAGACGAGTTGGGGGCGTGATTCGTGGAGACGCGGCTTTTTGAGAGGCTTCGTCCACTGATTCACCGTTCGTTGATGGTGGATTCACTTCCATTTCTTCGGAGCGCCAGCGAGCGGAGATTGAGAGAGAGGGGGGGGGGGGGGGTACTCATTATCACGCATGGTCGTAGTCGTATGACCATAGGGGGGGGGGGGGACTTTGGTTGAGATTGTTCTATAGAGCCGTTGGGGCTACCTGATGTTGCGGTAGCGGCGTTGTTGTACGTTGAACAGGGTGCTGTCGCTGCTTTTTGCTATGTGGAAAGGCGTTTCGTGGCCGCTATCAATATGCCACCATCACCCGATACGACAACTCCCCGCACGAAGAAATATGTTTCTCTCGTTGGATGCTGTTGTTGCAGAGGCTATGGGATGTGTACGTTGGGCAAGACGCTGTTAGAGGCTACGATGTACGTTGGAAAGCGTCGACCTGTTTCTGCTGCTGTTGCTAAAGAGGGGCGATGTGTACGTTGGACACGACTGGCTCTGTTTGTTGCTGTCGCTAAGACGATGAGTATATAAGTTGTACAGGGCGCCGTTACTGCCGTGATGTTGCTATCATAAGGCTAGAAGTGCGTTGGGCCGGTTGCTGCTACTTTACGGCTTTCTGCGGGAGAATGTTCGCATACATTTGTAAGGGGTGCCATCGCTTGGTGTAATCTCCTGTGGTGGGGAGGGGCTATGTAGACCCTCGGCCCGTAGACCCTCGGCCCCTCTTCTTCGACAAGAACGGCGAGAGAAATACACTCGAGCTTGACATTCAAGCAGTTGTGTGGGGCTCAGTAGGTCAGTCAGCGGATGGCGCTATAAATAGAAACAGAGAGCTGTGAGTCGGCACGACTTGACGCTTCTAGTACTGCACTGTGCATGTACCTGAATTTGACTCTAACTTTAAGTGTTTTGTCCCCACAAAGGGAGTCCTTAAGGGGTTTGGTCCCCCACCAGGACTAATAGTTATATAGTCGTTTCCCGTAGGTGCAGGCTATCCGACTTGTAGAGTTTGCATACTTCTGGGAAGGATTGTTGAGTCCGAGATACATTTTTTTTTTTTCCCTTTTTGGGCGGGGCGGACGGCCGTTTTTGCTTGCTTGGCTCGCCTCACATAAGTCGGGAAGTCCGCTGGCGATCAGCTGGCTTCGCCACGTCTAAAGTCAATTGGCTGGCTAGCGGCACACACCTGCCGATTTTTTGTGGCTAGTCGTGAAATCGCGGCAACTCACACAGCTCTACCAGCTATAAAAGCAACAGAGAGAGGGTGTCCAACGGGCTCGATTATCACCTTGTTTTCATAATGTAGAGCAGAGCCAACGATATGCGTTGCTCCGTTGCTCCCTACCGGGTAGGTGCTACGATTTTAACTTGCCTTCCAACGACATGCAGGGCATTAGTCATTCAGAATGAAAAAGCTTACACAATTTGCCGAATACCACCAATACCATCCAGTTAATTGCCCTTCCCTGCGTATACGGGTACTCGGACCCTTTACCCAATTATTGTACCGGCTATGGTATCATCATCGGGTTACACACTGCTATATCTAATCGCCGTGCGTCCTACTCCGCATCTACACTCCACCCCCACGCCATGGGAAGTAATCCTCCTTCCCCCCACCTTTTCCCCCTGGCGGCCTGGCGGTCTCGCAGGGCGAGCTTGCACCGGTGCACCCGGCGCGAGATCCCCAGGCATGACATGCCTGAATACGTGCGTGCATGGCGATCGGGGGCTGAAGGTGGTCGGTGTTGGGGTTACCAAGGGTAGAGTTCGGTTGCGAATTGCCAATAATTCGAACGGAGTTAACCCGTTTAGGGCTGCTCTCACGCTGTCAGGCGAAAACACTTAGAATTAAAGCAATATTTAGGTACATGTGCAGTGCGGTACTGAAAGGATCAAGTGGCAACCGACCTATACCAGGTACTACATACAGCAGAAATTTTGTTTTTTGTATGACCCCCCCCCGCTGTCTTCGCCTCGGAAATAGAGATGTTCGGAGGCGTTTTTCTTGGGGTGCCCCTTCTGAGACCCCTCCGAGGCACGTGATGTCCTTATGGATACATTCCAAGCTTGAAAGAAAGCAGCACGAAGAACCTTTCGTACGAGCCCTTCTTATTAAAGGGATGGCACCTATTACAGCAAAACTATTCGTTGTCAGTATCATCTACCCCACTGGTATTAATAGTTCTTTAGCTCTCTTCTACTGAAACTTCTCGTACAAGTCACGTGACCGTGACCACGTGTTTGCCTCAAGCATCGACTGTGCATTGACCGGCCGTCGGCGATCGAGTCTAGGCGTACACATCAGCTACGAGCTGGTACACACGTCATTCGCCGTCACCAGCACATCTTCCATTTAAAGATCTATTTTGGCGATTGCTTGCTGCCTAATCGCTACTTCTACTGCATACGTACCGACTCTGTTCGGGAATGTAGGGGACTACTTGGTTGGGTATTACTACGAGAGTCAAAACCCTCTTTTACCTTCAAGGACAGCTACGGTACTGCTGTGCTGTGTGAAATCTGAAGGGAAATACGTCCTGCCTACAGTATACTGCAAGTGCAAGATTTTCCCGCTGCTACAGGCGAAAGCGCCAGGGCGCGCGGTTTCCTAAGGGTATTTTTTTTACCGGGGGGGGCGGGGGCACAGAGGGCGAAGAAGAGGCCGAGAAGGAAAGTGGATGGTTCAAAACGACCGGGAAAAAAAACGCGTTCAAATAACTGCTTGAAAAAAATCGCGGTCACGAAAATTTAGAGCTTTTTCTTGGGACACAGAAAACTTTGGAAGCGTGCGCGCTGGAGACACTGCGAATGATCATGATTGTATGCTCCTGGATAAGAGTACGTGGCGAGGGCGAGAAGGAAGAGCCCCGGAGATCAATGCAACATGCTGAGGTCGATCGAAACCAGAAAGTTCCCTATGTTCACCTGTACTTCAGGATAGCGTCTTCATATAAAAGGAAAGTCCGAAAAGTGTTCGCATTACCTCGCGAAAAGGCAAAAAACGGTACACCGGTCCGGTGTATTTTCCGCCAGTTGACCGTGTATAGGAATTGGAATCAACTCTTCAAGTCGCAACACCGAACGGGGAAATACCGTTCTTTGATCCCAGTATGCCGTTTTCTGTCGAAAGACCGTTCGAAAACCAGAAAACAATACCCCGGTGGATTTTCCGCCAGTTGACGGTACAGAAAATGAGATCAGCTATTCTTCATGGCACAACTAAACTGGGACAGACCGTTTTCTGTCCCGCTAATACCGTTTTCTGTTAAAGGATTCACATCAGGAACAACACCTGAGCGAATGTCGCATGCATGTACTCGGTAGATATGCGCATCAGCAGCAACCAGCAAGAAAAACACGCGTATATATAGAAAACCCAAACGCTCCCGACATTTCGATCCAGCTGACGTACTTGCAGGTAACTATAGTTGGATCCATACGTGCGGTAAACTTTTTCTCTGGCAGCGGCGTTAACTTCACCGCATCACCGTTGAAAAATAAATGGGAAAAAAAAATATATAGACATTGATTCGTAAGTGGTTTCAGTATTAATAACGCTACTATAAATAACAGGTTCACCTGCTCACAAAATTAAAGTCGTTGATTTTTATGGCGACCTTGACTGCACGAACGTGTCGCGGTAGGCACGGAGGAGGCCCAATCCCCCCCCCCCGAGTTATCTCTCTCCGTCATGAAAGGAAAAACGCCCCCAAGAAGTTAGAGAAACCTCCGCTTGGAAATCCCTGTACGAGTACGCGCACAAGCAGATATTTCCCGTAGAATTTACTCTCTTCTCCCCTCACTGTACTCCCTGGCTGCGAAAAAACTACTCACCTGGCATGGCACCTTCCAAACTTGGTCATTCTCTCGCAATACCAAGGTTTGTTCGAGAGAAGAAGGCGTAATCTCCACGCCACAAGGGGGGTGGGTGGGTGTAGGAGGGGGCTCCGCAGCAAAAAAAACTAGGCCCTCCGTACGATTGACCCTCTACAATCGGTTCCAGTTCGAGCAATCACCGTCCTTTTATCTCGGAAGAGTTTCGAGGAAAAATTCCATCGCGCCGCTGAGATGTCTTTAATACTCTGGGTGCGAATGTAAGAACCGATTGGTCTTGATATTGATGTCTAAACGGTCCTTACGTCGCCTCCCATCCCAGCGCGGCAAATGGTATGTAAACCAACCTTGCCCGGGAGGAAAAAAAAAAAACGCATGCAACCAAACCCCACCAGATCGATGCACCTCGCTCCGAAAAGACACACCAGGTACTGCAGCACCCCCACCATGGATGGATGGATGCACCTCACTTTCTCCCACTCTCGAGATATATTTCCCCAACGGCTTGTGTAACACGTCCTCCGCGCTACGACACCTACTACCCCTTCTTCAATATGTGTTGCCCGGCATCATCCCTCCGCCCCTTGCAAAACCCACCGACAAGCGTGTTGCTTGCGCCGATTGACCGACGTATCTATGTTTTCTCTGTCGTGAAGCCAGATCTACTCCACTCCGCGCACATGGGGAAGGAGGGGGGGGGGGGGGGGGGGGCGCTCGGCACCCCTCCTTGCTTCTCCGCAACCATTCCTCCAAATCTCTACATACCGCTTCTTTTTTTTTTTTTGGCTGAAAAAAAGTTGTCCTGCCCGAACACGCTACCGGGGGGGGGGGGAACCCCCCCCCCCCCCCCCCCCTGCTCTGTCCGGAAAAAACTTGAACAAAAACTACACACGCACAATACGCGCTAAAAACAAACACAGTACGTGGAGACAATTCAGTCGCCATTTACCGCGTTTGGAGAAGCGCTTCGGGCGAAAAAAAGAAGAAGGAAAAACTAGGAGGAAAAAAAACAAAAAAACAGAAAAAAAACAGAAAAAAAAGACGACGCTCTACATAGTAACGGCTTTCTATGTATGTATTACACCGCTGTGGTCCTTAGATTGGTTCATTCATTTTTCCTCCTCCCTGCCCTCCCCTCCCTCCCATCCCCCCCCCGCCTCTCACAAAAAGCCTCCCACAAATAAAAAACAACGGGTGCGGCTAGCCTCCTCCTGGCTCACTGCGTTTTCCTTCTCTTTTTTTACTTAGACCCGATGATCGACAGGAACACATTGTAGAAGATCTGGATGGAGTTGATGTACAGAAGGCGTTGTTCCGTCGGCACGTACTTGAAGTTGATCGTGTGGGCCAGGGGCCACACCGTCCACGAGCCCACCACCCCCTGAATGAGGTCGCTCTTGATCTTCGTAGCGATCTCGCTGGGAGAGGCCCCCGAGGTGATTCCAATCCACGTGAAGAAGATCAGAGTGAAGATGGGAGCCCAGAAAACCTGGTCAATCACCACCTGGAAATATAAACATATACAGAGCAAACGAGGGTTTCCCAAGAGAGGGAGGCGTGAGTAGGAGCGTCCCACGAAAGAAAAGTGCGATATGTGTTGGTTCAGAGGGATAGAATAGGGACTACTTACAGTCAGTACTGCCGTGTTAAAGGATATCCGATTCAAGTCAGACTGGAACATTTACGATACATTGTCCGATGGCGACATACACTATTACGGGGGACCACATAGTAAACAGGACCAAATATTGTTAGTAAAAATACACAAATATATAGGTTTTTATGTGCGACATAGGTCCTGTTAACTATGGACCCCCGTAATATTAAAAATATCAATAAACAAGTCACAGAACGGGTTTGATACCACCGGGGAGGAGGGGGGGGGGGGGGGGGGGCGTACTCATTTGTTGCCTGCCTTAGTCATTTGACTATTGACCACGCATCCCTTTCGAGACGGAGCACCGTTCCTACTCCTAATAAGAGACACCTCCGGGTAAAAGGGGGGAGAACATTCAGTATTCGTTCGCGCGAAACAAGACAAGAACCACAAGGGTGGGTGAGACTCTTGGGCATCGTTGAAGGTTTAACTACTATTATTACGGGGGATTAAAGTAAATAGGACCAAACTATTGTTAGTTAAAAAGGGGGAATATATAGGTTTTTGTGTGTACCGTAGCTCCTATATTCTATGGTCCCCCGTAATAGTATCATGTTACAGCTGAAATATCAGAATACATAGAAATGACCAAAGCACAACCAGAACACGATGCAGAGCAAAGGCAAGCCTTACGTATGAATATACATACCTTCACAGCATGCCACTACATACTGCTGCTGCTTGTCCAGATCGCCCTCCTTTCCCTCCGTCGCTCTCTACAACAGGTACTTGGCAGTACCTTGGATACAAGAGTATGGAACACGGCAAGCCTCGAGGAAAGTTGGGGTTCCGACTATAAATCTGCGGGCGTGTTGGGCCCAGGGACATGGACACCACACGATACAACGCAATACAAACAGAGTACCGCCATCAACAACCAACAACCAACAACCAAAAAAAAAAAAACAACAAAAACAACAAAAAGCAAAAGCAGCATTCGCGGTACACGCGCCTTCTGGATGACGGTCATCGCCGCAGTGCCGGGCAGGGCGCTGTCGAGCGCGTTGTAGAAAAAGTGCGAGATTGTTCCGTGGAACAAGAACCCGAACGCAGCCATGCGCGCGAGGCGCTCGTACGAGAACTTGTCCTTAGATGTGCCCTTCTGTGCCAAGAAGTCTCCAACTGAAAATCCCACAAAAGAAGTGCAAGCCTGATTTTGGCGGAGGCGTGCGGGGGGGGGGGGGGGGGGGGGGGGGTGGCAATGTAAATTACTCGTCTCTGGTAGACACCCGACGCCTGGGAGGGGAGAAGGGCCAGATGTTCAGGATACTTGTGGAGCAATAACAATTCGTACGTACTTACGTACGTACTAGGACGTACGTACGTACGTACCAGGTATACTTGAAAAATAGGGATATTTGGATTAAGTACTGCATGATATTGTTGGGCGGTTTACTTGCACACAAACAGCCGAGGGAGGCATCTATAGGCATCTATAGGCATCTATCAATCAACAGCCTCGGTGTCTGCGTGTGTGAGAGAGATCGCAGTAATTCACGCTGTTTTTTTTGTCTACCCGAACCTCTCTACTCAGCGCCAGCTACTGCACGCTCTAGTGCCGCAGCACCGTCAGCAAGGAAGGCGGGGTCGCAAAGCAGAAACATTCGGCTTCTTGGCAATGGAAATACCCCTGCAAGCAACTACGAAAGTTGATTGGGCAAAAAGTCCAACGACGGGTTTCCACAGAATCGTGGGTGGGTGTTGCGTGTGGAAAAAATGCGCGCTCAATATTTAAGGTGTATCATGCTATCCTCCTCGACACGAAAGCTCCCACAGCTCCGACAGATCATGATCTATATGTCTACAGATCACCTACACACAGATCAGATATATCATCTACAACCTAACCTGCCGCTATGAGATGATGCGCACGATCTACTATTACGGAGGACCAGAGAAAATAGGACCTACGGTACACACAAAAACCTACCTATTTTTACCGACAATATTTGGTCCTATTTACTATGGTCCTTCGTAATAGCGGAAACACGAGCTGACCACGGATCATTCGCATTAGGAAAACATCTGCCCTGAAACAACTACAAAGCAGTATCATAGGTGAGGAGCACTATTATAGAAGAATCGGCAGTCTGGCCGACGTATGAAAGCTTCTAAAAAAGGACACGAAACTACTATTACGGGGGTCCATAGTTAACGGGACCAAATTTTGTTAGTAAAAATACCTAAATATATAGGTTTTTATGTATGACATAGGTCCTGTTAACTATAGACCCCCGTAATATGCGTAACATCTGTACTTCGTGTACACCGCTCTACCAGTAGAGGGTATTCGAGACGATGGTTGGCACTCGAGACAAAGGGACCAGCACTAACCAACCATTGGTTGATCGGGCGTGATGCGCTTGGGCTCAGGGTCAGTTCTTATTCGTCTCGGGACACAGCAGTGTGCGTCAACCATTTTCTCGAAGTCGCGGTGAGCTCCCCTCCACTGCTGCGTATACACAGGAGGTTTGCCGGTGGTGACCCAGTAGCCAGACAGGACGGCCACCGCGCTGTCGACCGTTGCCATTGGTGCGAGATCAACCCCAACCATTGGTACGAGAGAACACGGGATACACACAGAAGGAGGGCGATATACCTCACATCATTCGACACTGCCGTTACAAGGTATTACGGGGGACCATAGTAAATAGGACCTACGGCACACACAAAAACGTATATATTTCCCTATTTTTTTACTAACCATATTTGGTCCTATCTACTGCTGTAGTCCCCCGAAATAGAATATGGTGGAGCGTCACTGCTGTGTGTGTGCGATACGAAAACAAGTAGAAACAGCAACCTTAACCCGTACTCCTCACAGTCGAAATTCTCGCATTTTGGACTTTTGGAGTTCATCGCTCCCCGTTCTTGCGTAGGGTTTCTACAAAAGGTCATTGGCAGGTATTACGAGTATAATTTGCGGTATAAAAGGGACGTCCGTCCGCTCTGAAATATACGGTATTTACAAATCCTGGTTTCTACACGATCGCCAAAGACCCCGAGGCTACAAAACCGAGAAAGAAAAAAAACTGCACGTATCATACGTATGCATGTACTATATACTGATACTATTAAGGGGAAACACAGTAAAAAGGACCTCCGGTCCAGACAAAAACCTAAATATTTACCTATTTTTACTAACAATATTTGGTCCTTTTTACTATGGGCTCCCGTAGTAGAAACATCGCCGGCAACTCGCGAACAGACAACCAGCCAGCCTACACCAGTAGCAGTTGCCTAACCAAACCAACCAATGTACCAGCCGAAACCAAGAACGATTCAACCAACGAACCAAATCGATCACCCCAACCGACCGACCAGCCTACAGCGGGACAAAGGCCACCAGTCTTGAACGAGGCCACGAGCCGCGTGAGGTCACAAGCCACAAGCCTCACCTTGACAAGGATGGGTTTCTCCGCCAGGCATTCGTTGTACGAGCCCCACAGGCCGCTCGCGCCGCTCTTCACGGAGGCCAGGACACCCAGCATGGCCAGCTTGTCCATGTTCGAGCCCTCGTCGGCCGAGTCGAAGGCGCCGCCCCGCCCGTTGGCGTTGGAGTTGCCCCCGCCGCCCATCATACCTCCGTTGCCGTTGTTGCTGTTGCCCATCTTGATACCTCCCGGTCGGCTGAAGAGGACCTAGAGGCGGGAGCGGGGGGGGGGGGGGGGGGGGGGAGACAGGGGGGCACCTGTGTTGCTTTCCCCACGAAACACAAAAAAGAGGTTCTGCGGACAACGTCAAATATAACGGAAACCGGGATTTGGTCAAAAACAGCCCCTCACAACCCCTTTGAATCATTCAGCATCCCGCGCTCTTTCACTGACGCCATGCTCTCCACTGACGCCTCCACATGGCACAGCACACCCAGAGGAGCTCAACCAGGTCACGAAGTAGTCCGATCTGGTCTGTTGCTGGTTTGGCCTTCGTCGCGCTACCAAAGACGTGGACCAAATTCGACGCACCGCGGCCACGCAGTTTTACACTTTGCACCAGCCGCTACCTGAGCTCCATCAATCGCACCGCCAATTTAGGCGATTTTCACGGCGACTTTCGAGGCGGAAAACGCTAACGAAATCGCCCAAGATTGACCGTGTGCTCGTGTGCTCGTGCATACAGGCAGGGAGGGCATTCCGGGGTGGTCGACTTCGGGTTTAGTGACACCGATGCCGCAATCGGCTCGAGGCGTACCTGCAAAAACAAAGAAATGTAAATAAAAAAACAGCGCTTTTTGTACCAGGTATTTTAGAGCCACAAGAACACACAAAAAAAAGCTTTCCAGGAACATCGTTGTTGTCTTTCTTCATCTTATATTCGCGGGTACGAGTACTGTTCATGGCCACAGCAGTACAAGAAATAACAAATGAAATGACCTGGAACCACATTTTCAAACTTCGGCGACACTACTATTAATAATATTAATGGTTGTCGCTGTGCATAAAGGTCAAAAAAATGGCTGCCGCTTTGCCACACTTGAAACTGTAGTGAGAGCACCAAAGAGTCCATCGCAGGGTGGTACACTTCCGGATTAGATCTGGGGCTGGAGTTTATAAAGCAAAATTACGGAATACCGTACGTACAAAAAAAGTAGAGTGATGTCCTTCCAGGTGTGGATCTGTCGCAATTTATTTACAAACTAAAATAAAAAAACAGCTGTGAAACCTGTGCCAATGGAAACGCAAAGTTGCCATTAAAAGTTTGAACTCCAAAGATACCCGTCAGAAAAAATCAGATACAGCTTGCTATGGGCACGTTTCTTCAAACGGAAAGTTCCAAACTTTGGAAAAAGCCCGAAAAAAACAATTCTGGGGTCGATGTTGGACCAAGATCGGCTTGAGAAAAACTCAGGCGGATGTTTGGTTCGAAGCGGCGAGATTCCGAGTCCTCGACAGACACCGATCGACAAAACCAACGACTGCGTCATGAATTCTGAATGGAGTGCGCTCGTTACATTAAGGGCTCCGACCCACCCTAGGGTCACCGTGTTCACACAATGACCAGTGAAGTGTGGGGGGCGCTGGCCAGGCGTACGATAAAAAATCAATTAGCCGCTGGTGAGCACAAAACAGAAGACAAAAATTCTCGATCCGTCTCGAATGGCAAAAAACAGGCTTTTTTTTTAGATTTGGGAGGATACCGTAGGACGCCGCCGGCAAGCTCTCGCCCCCTAGACCATGGATCCATCTTCTATCTTCGAGGCCGTCATCTATACTCGTTGACCTTGCCCGACACCGAGCGGGTTGGCCGTCGGCTTAGGTCTATATCGATATCGAGCGTCTACCGTCGCACGAGCTGGTTTTTATCAGCGTGTTGACAATATGCAACGACAAAAAAAAAAAAATGCGCCGCCTGCAGCCGCTAAAAAAAAAGAAGAAAAAATCAAACATTTTTTCCCCCCTTTTTTTCCCACAGCGGCGGTACTTACTACAAGCAGTAGGATATTTTCGGCATTTTTTTTTTAAAAAGAATATTTTTGAAAGAAAACTTTTGGGCTTCGCGTGTCTATGGACATACGTCTGAGATCGAGGATTTGGTCAAAACTCATCAAAGCGTAGAGTAAAATAAACGTTTTTTTTGGGGGGAGAGCAACACAGGTTGGGAGCGGGGGGGGGGGGGGCGGAAGGGTGAACCGACGAAGTGGTTCGAATTGAAGTTTCAGTTGCGAAGTTTCAGTTCAAGATGAGAACGGATCAGATTCAAAACTGGACATGTTCAGGCAGTACTCGTATTAATAGTAGGGTTGGGTGTTGGGTACTGGCATGTACTGGTTACACAGGTCCAATATCGGCTGGAATCATTACACTTGAAAGTACTCGCGGTATCAGGTGGTACGTACGTAGAGAAAGGGTGCACGCAAGATAACACACACCCCCCTGCCTCCCCCTGCTGGCTGTGGAGATGAATTTCAGACGAGGTTTTCCCCAGAACAAGAGGGAGGCATACCCAACGAAGATGATGGATTCGGATATATAAATCTAGTGGAGATGTTTCCATAGCCGCAGGCATCGTAGCTCGGCATTTGTACTCTGCCGTCGTGGAGAGAAGCAGCGTCGAAATTCGTGCAAGGGGGTGTTGTTATCTTGCGTATCACGTACGTACACCGTCGGTGTTGGCGCGTGTCCCATGCTGTGACAATCGAGTTTACGTGCTGGTGAATTACATGCTGAGATATCAATACGGGCACCAGGTGAAAAGAGAGAAAGTGAGAGAGGGAGGGCGGGAGCGGGGGCGAGAGCGGGGCCGGACAGCGATCGAGTGGCGAGTTGCGAAGGGTCTCTGGGCAAAAGGACGATATACGTGAGGTTTTGATGAGTTGGTGTGACCTACTTGCGACAAGACGAGTACGTTGGCACAACGTCCTTTTGCAGGACTCATTGTTATTGCTTGCATCAACAAGGATACGTATATAGACTGCAACTGCAGGAGCACTCAAAAGCGGGGGATATTGATCACTCATGGAGAAAACGACTAACGACAGCCCACATGTATGAGGGGTGTGAACCGCGTATCACGAGGGAAGACAGCACAAGGCACAACAAGACACACATGTGGCTCACCTTGCCCACGATCCCGGCGGCCTTGCCGATGGGCGACGAGTTCCCTCCTCCCTTCATCGACATGCTAGTCGAAGAATGCGCCACGCGAGGAAGCACACGGGGTGCCACAAAGGCCGAGCATGAGGTCGAAGCAAGCGCCACAAAGGTCACGCAAAGAGCCGAAGGGCGCACCATATTGGAGAGGGGGTAGTGAGTTTGGCGTGGGTTTGGGGGTTCAGCTGTCGAGGACCTGAGGTGGTAGCTTTGGGTACTTCTATGTTGCAGACCGAACTTTTGTCTGCAGCAGGATCATCATCGGCCCCACAAGAAATAATATTGACGTGGGGAGTTCAATGTTATTCCAGCGGGAACAAGCGGGGAGCGGGTCGATAAAAACCTAAAACCTCAACCGTAACAAATATGACAGTTTCGAAAGCAATTGCGCCGCAGTCTTGATTGTTCATTTTTTTTTCATCGGCTACTCGACTGCTCGATTCGTCATCTTGCCCTCCTCCTCCCACTACACCTCACACACCA
This sequence comes from Macrocystis pyrifera, assembly GCA_031763025.1. Classification (NCBI taxonomy): domain Eukaryota; class Phaeophyceae; order Laminariales; family Laminariaceae; genus Macrocystis; species Macrocystis pyrifera. Next base: position 371,786 of record JASSKH010000034.1, read on the forward strand.
CACAACCACACACCACAACACACCAGCTCCTCGGCACCAGACAAACTCCCTGCCACCAGTTTGCCTGGGGTGTGACCACTTCCACCGAGATACTGCTGGCTGCTACAGGTCGCAGATCACTGAAGCCATGAAGTCTGCGGTGGGGCTTGCTTCCATGGCACTAGTGGTCGGCCAAGCTGGCCTCGCTACGGCGTTCCCTTCGTGTTCAAGAGAGGCGAGCCAGCTTACGGCGGTCTTCTCAGACGAGTGCACGCAATGGTTTCAGAAGTCAGGCCGTCGGAAAGGCCAGATGCCGCAGCAGTGCAACCAGGTAGGTCGTGGTTTGGTTCCAAGGGGGGTGGTAGTGGAGGATACGGTGCCTCTCTGTATATTTACGAGCGAGTACATTTACGAGCAGGTCTTTGTTTTGTTCTTGTGTGCCTGGAACGTAATAAGGGCAGCTCGCGGTTCATGACTACCGTTTGTGCGTGAGCAACATGTCATCACGTGAAAACGATAAATGAGAGGAGAGCGTCACCATCAGCACGCCGAGAACTCTCGCGCCCTCGAAGAGGGGCAGGCTACTGCTGTGTGCGCCGGAGTCAGGAAGAAGGAACACGGGTTTGAGTTTTTATTTCGCTTGTTTCGCCTATATACACCTGGCACAGGAAAAGAAAGGGCAGGAAAAGAGCATGTATGTGCTCATTTTTTATGTTCGAAGATGACGTTACATTCAATCTATTCGAAGCTATCCCCCCGCATCAAGGTCTCACCGCCTCGTCCTTTGGTCTGTGGTCTGTGCACCATTTTCATACTGTAGAACGGGCAAGGGATTTGTGTCCCAAGCAGCCTGTGCCACCGCCGTGCTGCCATTCTGATTTAGTCCGCACGCAAACAACCCACCCGTGTGTCTACTACTGTACCCCGCTGATGCTGCCAGGAACTGTCCGGTGGCGTATTGCTGGACACTTTCCCCTGGAACAACGATGTGGTTGTCGTCGACAATGAGAGCCCAGCGGGGACTTCTCGCTCCAGCCTCCTCAAGACGTGGTCAAGTATGGAGCCGGTATCGTCATGGTGCAGACAACCTGGGTAAGCCCCCGCCCCCGCCCCCCCGCGCAACTGCTGTCTCCGCGCGAGGCGATTGTCGAACGTTTCGGGCTGTCGACAACCGTGTCCCGAAGCGAAAACATAAGTACACATCGGCGTGTTGTGTACGTGTACACATAAAAGTGTCCGCTCAACCCCTCCCTTGGAATGAGGGAATTTCGTCCCAATATGAATACATGTGTAAATAATACATGGACAGCAGTGTATGCAGATCTTTTTCACACGAAAACAAAATATGTCCTTACATTTCCGTCCAGAGCGGCCTGACAATAAGTCGATGAAAATTGTAATGGTTCCCGTTCGTTCTTTTCCCCCCTGACCATGCTGCTGCCATATGTCTCGTATATGTGTCGTTTACGCATCGCGTGCCATCCGTGCAGGACATGAAAAACGGGTGGGCGTGGCACGTTCGCGACACCACCAACGCGGAACGGGTGCACCACAAGGTCGAGTATCTCGCGACGGACGACCACAAGTATCTGGACCTGGACCTCCACATCCAGTACCTCCCCCCATCTCGCGACTCGGTGCCGGACGGCAGCGGGAGGCAGGACACCTCCTCGTACACGTACTCTTACCTGGACACGGACATGGACGACGGCGATGAAGACGACGAAGACAACCATGTTTTTGCTCTGGTTAGTAAGGCATATTTGATGTATTATACGGGTTACGTAGTACAGCAATACTGCAGAAAGTTCGTTGCTCGTAGAGCGTGTGTGGATAGTAGCGGAAGCGCTGACACGGGGCAGGGAGGGGTATTTTTATCAAACTTGTCATGGTCACGAGTATTTATATTCGACGTTACGTTAGTCAGTCTTTGCTCGAGTTTCCCCGGTTAGTTGGGAAAATGCTCTCGTCCCAGACCGCTCGGAGGTAAAAACGCACATAAGAGGATGAATATTAATACGATACACCTTCGGGTTTTTTTGCTGTGGCGACATGTCGATAGTCAAAGTCACGTTGTATTGTGAAACGTGAACCTCGTGAGCGTTGCCACCTTATGATGCGCATTCCTCATTTTTTTTCACGAATAAACAACGTGGGAACGAATCATACGGACACGGAGGGCATTGGAACTGTAGGAGTACATAAGACATGTTGTTTGGCAAATTGAAATCACTTACGCATCGCGATGCAGTTGTGTTGACTAGCATCCGCGAGTCCGTGTCCCCATCGCATACCCTCCCCTTAGTATCACTACGAGCATACTGCTGTTTGCACTACGAATCCCTTTGCAACGTTTCGGGCACAAGCTACTTGGAATAGGAGTTAAGACGTCACTCGCAGTGCGGTAATAATGTTCTGCAGCTTGAAGATCTCAATTCAAGGAGCACAACACCCGAGCCAACAGCGTCTTCCAAGTGCGCGCGAGTAGGTTGACCGGTCTATATACTGACTGCTGTGACCACAGTCTCCGTCGCTGGTCGCTGGGTCGATTCGTGGATGGACATACATAGACCCCGCCATTCCAGAACTTTTTTATATCTTGCATATAGCACGAGTACCATTCCGGTAATGTCATGCTTCCCGCCCCCCTCTCTCTACACGCTGCTTCCTTCTCTACCCCACCCCTCCCGTATCCTTTTTGATTCTTGAAAATCGTTTTTGATGTCTTGAAAAAAACTCGCAGCCACAAGCCGCAGGCGATGGAGCCGTCGACGGTTGGTTCAACACTCTTCCTCCCGTCAACGAGCTCGGCAGCTTCGGCGAAGAGGACAGCGAGTCGTCAGTGTCTTTTTCTTTCGCGTACTACCCGACCTACGTCTACAGCTACGAGCAGGAGACCCACAGCTGGAGCTTCGAGATGGAGGACATCGACATGCGGGACTCTGAGTCCTACTCTTACGAGCTCTTCGACATCGAGGCGCTGTCGTACTCCATCTCTGAGTCCTACTCTTACGAGCTCTTCGACATCGAGGCGCTGTCGTACTCCTACTATGGCGACGTCTACAGCTACGGTTCCAACTTCGAACCCGCTGTCGACACGTTCGAGTCCGTTACCTCCCTAGACGTGAGTGCCGGGTGAACTTTCTATCAGAGGACCTCGCAGTTTTATGTTGTGTTCCGAAATATATGGATCATCAATACAATGTTACAATAACAGCGCTCCCTGTATTTCGGTGCATAGTCTGCAATATGTCATCGTACAGCGGCGTCGTAGGAATGTTGTGTGCTCGTATTTTAGAGTGCATGCCAAAAGTAATGCGTGCGGAACGTTTTTTTTTTCTTTTTTTCGTTTGATTTTTCCCCTGCGGGGTTGTGCTGTTTGGACGCGTTAATTCGGTCGGTTCTCGCTGTCGCGGGGGTTGGCATTATGTGTCTTTCTCGTGACCTTGTTCGTTACTGCACTCCCAATAGACGTGAGTGTTGTCGGGGTGTTTTCTCAGACCTCGCCGGCTTGTACGGCGGAGTTGCAGTATCGTAAGACAAACCGCGCTTTGGAATTCATGTCAAAAAGCGTTTGTGTACGTAGCAATCAAGCCTCGGGGGAGGGGGGGGACCGGATGCAATAGAGAGGTAGACGCGTGGCAGGACTAGTCCTAGGACAGGCTCCCAACTTAAGTCGTTTGAGCAGCGCGCTCGTCCAGGCTAATGAATTAAATCAAAATACGTCCAATCAAACACATTTCCCTTCAAGGCTGCACTCACCGAAATATGAGCCATGTGCATCCAGCACCGAGAACAGCAGTACTTCGCTCATGGAGAGACGACCTTTCGAAACCCCTACATGATGGCGTTTCGTGGCCGTCAGGGGACATCCGTGGTCCGTCCCCGGCCGGGTTTTCGAAGTACTCCGTCGGGGGAGCCTTGGCTGAACGTCATCTTCGCGTTGGACCATAGGAGTAGTCCTCAAGCTTCCTGGTATACTGCCGGTTCGTCCCTTCACCCGATATGAGCCTTTTTTTTTTACAAAACAAAATTGCCTCACACCAACTCCTACTGGTAGCAGCTTGTCCAAAAGAACGCTGGTGCGCCCGTACAGGGGTTAGCGCAACGGTCTCGCGTCATATTTTAATTTGTTTTCGGCGGTGCCTCTCGACCCTACCTCCCGTACTCGCCTCCGCGCGTGTGTACCGTCTTGGCAGATTTACGTGTGTACCGACGAGGATAACAACCTCGCCCAGATCCGCTTCTACTGCGACCCCGACAGGAAGGGCAACGGCCAGTGCTACAAAGAGGCCGGCCGTCTTAACGTCGACGCCCTCAACGTTAACGTGAGGGCTAGAGAGATGTGTACCCACTGTTTTCACTCATAGTGATAACCGATCGATGTTGATGAAGCGCTTCGACATTACAGTGAGGACGAGAGAGATGGGTTGGCTTACTGTGAGTAACTTTCGTGTGCGGTGAGGAACGGTGTAGCGGCTCGACATTTAATGTGAGAGATGGGCAGTTTCTCGCGTACACTGTCCCTACGCGCGTGTGTGAGAACTCTTCTATGACAAAGCGTTTCGAAGTCAAAATGAGGACGAGAGAGATGGGTTGGCCTACTGTTGGTTTGTGCGCACTGCCTCCACAGAATATAATCTTCTTTTATACTGAAATTAGAGTAGGTCAGACCCTGTCTCACGTGAGAACCTACCGACGACACCGGCGGTATCTGCATGCCCTCACTTGTATTTCTATTAGTACTTCGACTATATTATTGCCGGCCCAAAACAAGAGTCTATAGAGTGTCCTAGTTGGTTTCGCGTACTACTCTAGTTGGTGTATTGCTATTAAGCTAGCAGATGACGTCATCTGGCGCGACTTTCCCGGCCCCATCTTGACGGAACGCGCAGGACATGGGCATGTACTGCGCGAAGGAATGTCTGAGCGGCCAAGCCGGGGGACTATGGTGCGACATCTTCGGCCTCGACGGGTAAGTACCCGACGCTGCCGAAACGCCTCCGGTAACAGCTCGTGGCAATCAATCATTTTGGGGCCCAGGTATTGCGGGCACAAAAAAAACAGAAGTAAGTTTCTTGTCAAATTAACCACTTTGTTAATGGTATAAGCACGCAGCGGCACGAGCACAGCGTCTTGGTTGTGCAACTCCTTGATGTTTTTCGAAAAACATATATAATCATGCCCAGATCCAGCAATGCTTCGTATGTCCAATTGCGAAAATCATCCATTTTTTTTCGTCATGTTACGGGGGACCATAATATTTAGAACCTAATATTGTTAGTAAAAATAGGGAAATATATATGTTTTGTGTGTACCGTAGGTCCTATTTACTATGGTCCTCCGTAATATGATATATATGTCCCCTCCTCAGTCCCAGAGGGGTTGTAAAGTTGCGACCGGAATAGCGTAATTTTGCTTGGAGCGGAAATGCTGCCTCGATTTCGAAATTCCAGAACACAGCTAGCAAATGGTGCCCCTGCTTACTCACCTACCAGGTAAAAGTTTCTCCTGCTCGTTGGTTCTCTGCTGAAGGCGGCTACTTCATCATCGCGACCACACCACACAATACGAATGTAACTTCCCTGTTCGATCTTCGTTCGTTCTCTAGAGAGGTAGCGAAATGATCGCGACAACACTACATATTTAAAAGCTATACACACGCAGCTCCTCCTTGTTTGACCTTTGGGTTTTTTTCTCCTATCGGCTGTGTGGGGGATCGATTGTTCTAGCTGGACATTTGTCGGAAAGCTGATATCAATGGTTTTCGCACCCCCCGCGCGGGCCCCCCACCCCCCCTGCCCCCGCCCTCGCGTAGATGCCGCATGTGCGCCATGGACTGCTCCACGCTGTGCGGCGGAACGGACAGCTGCAGCTCGTGCATCACGTGCCCCGAGAGCAGGAAAAAATCCAGCGGACCCGCAACCCCGACGCCGACCGCATTCTCGGGCAAGCACCTCGGGACCAACTCGCCCGCGGAAAGCACGGCGAGGGCCTTCGAAACGTCGGCGCCCTACCTCTGCCAGCTTCGAGTCCGCCGCACCGACAGACGCCACGACGAGAGGCATCAGCGGGACGATGTCGCCCTCTTCCAGCGTCGGGACTGTTTCGCCCCCCGCTACCGACGGAACGGCGATTAGCGCCAAAACAGCCTCCCCGACCGAATTCAAAACCCCGACTCCGTCCACTACCGACGGCTCGAGAGGCATGGAAACGTCGTCCCCGACCGAGGGAATGGCGACTGGTGGCGAGACGGACGACATGTCGATGAAATCCGAGACCCCGGCTCCGTCCACTACCGACGGCTCGAGGGGCGTGGAGACATCGTCGCCGACTGAGGGAATGGCGACTGGTGGCGAGACGGACGACATGTCGATGAAATCCGAGACCCCGGCTCCGTCCACTACCGACGGCTCGAGGGGCATGGAGACATCGTCGCCGACTGAGGGAACTGCGACTGGCGTTGAGACGGACGACATGTCGATGAAATCCGAGACCCCGGCTCCGTCCACTACCGACGGCTCGAGGGGCATGGAGACATCGTCGCCGACTGAGGGATCTGCAACTGGTGTCGAGACGGACGACATGTCGATGAAATCCGAGACCCCGGCTCCGTCCACTACCGACGGCTCGAGAGGCATGGAGACATCATCGCCGACTGAGGGAACTGCGACTGGCGTTGAGACGGACGACATGTCGATGAAATCCGAGACCCCGGCTCCGTCCACTACCGACGGCTCGAGGGGCATGGATACATCGTCGCCGACTGAGGGAATGGCGACTGGTGGCGAGACGGACGACATGTCGATGAAATCCGAGACCCCGGCTCCGTCCACTACCGACGGCTCGAGGGGCATGGAGACATCGTCGCCGACTGAGGGATCTGCGACTGGCGTTGAAACGGACGACATGTCGATGAAATCCGAGACCCCGGCTCCGTCCACTACCGACGGCTCGAGAGGAATGGCGACGTGGGCGCCAACGGCGGCGATGCCGGTTGGTATCAAAACGGACATGCCGACGGCAGACATGTCGACGGAAGTCGAAACGCCAGCTCCGTCCACTACCGACGGCTCGAGAGGCGTGGAGCCGTCCTCTTCGGCAGCGATGGAGCCTTCGGTAACTCAGTCCTCGGCGCCTACCGCCAGCGTCATTGACATATCTACCTCCTCCACGCCGAGGCCCACTGGATACGCCACTCTGTCGCCCACTACCCCCGCGGACGGGTCGAGGGGGCTAGAGACATTCTCGCCCACCGCAGGGATGAGAGGTTTCGAGTCGGCGGCGCCCACACCAGGACTGAGGGGGTTCGAAACGGCGTCCCCTACCTCCGGATGGAAGGGCCTAGGATCGCCCACCCCCGTGAACTTGGTGTCCGCATCGCCCACCTCCTCTGTGGACGGTTCGCGCGGGATCCCGCTGATGTCGGCGGCGCCCACCTCCGGCATGATAAATGTCGAGCCGGAATTCAACGAGTGCACCCCCGGAAACTCTCAGTCTTGCTACGATCAGGTGGGGGCTCAGTGTTTCCGTTCGTCTTGACCCCTTTTCAGAACCCGACTTCTTCGGTTATTTGTGTTGTTTTTCTTTGTTTTTTTTTTTGGGGGGGGACAAACCACTTGGAAATTTGTGTGGGTTTTGTGTTTCGTTGTATTTAAGGAGCTTTGCTGCCTCTGGGGCTCCGTTGCGCCGTGTGATGATGGGTGCTCGCGCGAAGTTAGGATGTCTAGGGCTGATTTTAACCGCGTTGTTCGACGGTGTGGCAGACCCCGGTTCTCCTGGTGCTCTCGGAAGCCCCACGAAAAACAGGAGTATTAACTCCGGGGTGTTGCTTTTCTCACCAGAGTGAATGAAGACCAAACAGAACCAGGGGTAAGAGCTGATATAGACCATACCGGTATGCACAGCTGACAGATCTACACATCCAAGTACATTGAAGACTTCCCTCCGGAGTGGGGCTTTCGGCTGTTTGGTAGTAGTGTTCCCATGCAAAGTGTATGACAGCGCGCCATAGCCCCGTATTGATAGTACTGGCCCTTTCTCCCCCCCCCCCCCCCCACTCTTGTTTCGTATCTCTACAAACGATGCCGCTGCTGTCTGGTGTACCTGCCGTGTATTGCTGTCTTGTGTGTCTGCGACCAGGTGGAGCCCATCGAGAGAAGCTCTCTGGAGCAGATGGGCCGCGGCATGACGTGCGAGGAGAGCTGCATAGTTGACGGAGGGCTCTGGTGCAGCGCCTACGGGATCCCCGGGTACGTGTATTATCTACCGCTCGCTCGATTTTTGAGGCTGCCGTCGACGGCGCACGGCTTGCGGTGGTGATAGTAGCAGAACACCCGATATCAATTGACCGACGACCGATCGAAGGGCGACGCTACTTCTGTTCTGGGAGGGATGGTACAGTGGTGCTATTGTTCCGTGCCAAACCTAGGGATGTAAGCCGTAACTTCTATTCCAGAAGTTAAATGTCGCTCGACTTGCGTACAGGCTACTTTTCGTCAATTGGTATGGATTTCTCAATGAAAGTTTCATGTGTGTCGGGATGTGTTACTGCAGATCGTGGAAACGGTTTGATCATGTCCCGCTTCCTCTTGCCTCTTCCGTGTTGCACCGTGCTTTTTTCAACAACATCGTCGTTGCGCAATATACAGTAATGCTGTATGAACAGCATTGTGGCGTGGGTTGGTATTACTAGCAGACTCGTTCTACTGCACGTTCAAAATTTAACCCCCCCCCCCCCCCCCCCCCCCCCCCCCCCCGCCTCCCTCCGTTCTTCCCGATTCGCCGCGCTTTCTTCTCCATACAGGTGCCGCTTCTGCGCCGACACGTGCGACAATTTCTGCGCAGCGCAGGGTTTGCCCGACGACTGCACGTGTTACGAGTGTTAGGCGACGCGATGATAGGTGTCCGCACGTACGCACCTCGAGCGCTAAGGACTTGATAGGTGACGCGACAGCCGACCCGGGAAAGCTGCTCGACGAGAGCTGTCGATGGGGTGTTGCTGACGCGGTGTTTGGTTGCGGTATTCGCGCTAGAGAGCGTGGTGATGAGAGACGGACGCCAGAGGATGACGGCGACGGGGTGGGCTGACGGCGAGCAGCCAAGCTCAACAAATGACCCCCGCTCCGGAAAAAAAAATTAAAAGCAGTCGCGTATATTTGTGTCACTTGCAGCCGCGAGAAGAGCGGACGGAAGCTCTCCAATCGGTTCGGTGACGGCTTTACCCCCAGCACGCCCGGTTTATACCGAAACCTTCTTGTCACAAATCACGTTAGGGCAGATGGCGACGCCACAGTGATGACGGCGAGGTGGGTTTTGGCGCAAGGAAGGTGCTGGGCTACGCGAGTAGTTGGGCGAACGCAAAAAAAAAAGTCGAAGTGCGAGCGGTCGGAGTGGCTGCTGCGTCGGGTTCTCGGCCAACGGGCAGGGACAGGGTAGTGCGGGTGAAAAGAAAGGGCGGGGAGGGGCCCACAATTTTTGTATATTTCGTTTTGTCCCCCTCCCCCCCGCGGAGGTACATAGCTTGACAACGATAAGGGTGGACACCCGTTTTGAATCACAACAGTAGTAGTATTTAGCCTGTTCGGGAGGTTATCAATAGGTGGTTACACAAAACGCGGGGGGTGGGCGGGGGAAGGGGGGTAAGGAGGAGGGGGAGGAGAAGAAGGAGGGCAGGAGGGGGGAGAGGTAAGCAGGGGGTGAGGAGGGGATGGGGGGGGGCGGGAGGAGAGAGCGGGCAACGCCTTGACGTTGCTCGTTTTCGCAGCCGAAAATCGAACTTGGGGGGTGCGAAAGAAAACAAAGTACTATATACATACACGTACCGATACCACGGCGCTGCTTTGGCAGGGAGCCGTTTTTTCTTGGCATGGAGGGATTGTTTTTTTGGTCGGCTCGGCACAAACATAAGCGGTGCCGTGTCGCTTTTGTGTCTCGTGTTTTTGCCATAGCCTTGCCGCAATACGTAGGCAGGATAGGAAAAGCAGCAGCCGATGGTGGCGTTACCCATCAATGTTGTTGCAGTGGAGCCGCCGCCGGGGTGAGGGTGGGGGGGTGGGGGGGGGGGGGGGGGGGGGGGGGGGGGGGGGGGGGGGGGGGGGGGGGGGGGGGGGGGGGGGGAATATGCTTGGGCGAGTTTTGAGTGCGCCTGCAGCTACTGCATGCTACGGTACGCGCACCGGATTGGTTCCCCGCTTTTTTTTTTGGTGTTATCTCCCGGGGACCGGAGTTCGCACCATTTTTTTTTTTTTTTTTTCCAAAAAAAAAAGCGTTGTGGCTCTCGTCGGCAATAGGCTCTAGAGAAGCTCTCGTTGTTGGAACTGTCTTGTTTTTGTTGTCTTCGTTTTTTATGTTGCGTGTATGCGTGGAACAACAATGGCGAAATTATGCTGATCATTCCCGTCACTGTTGTTGGATGTTTTTTGTGTGTGTGCGAGAGAGGGGGGGGGGAGAAGGGGATGCTAGGATTGTGCATGACGCGTTGTTCTCGGGGCGGGTTGCGAGGGTTAGCGGAAAAGGACTCGCCCTGAAGTTTTATTCAGGGGGCGCGGGGGGGAACCAGGGGCGGGGGGGGGGGGGGGCGATAGCAACATGCCAGTTTTTTTTTTTGCTGCTGGCGGGGCAGGCGGGGAGCGCAATCGTTCGTGATCAGTTCATGAACAGAGATCGTTAACAGAGCGTTACTTGATGTTTCGTGCGCTCTTGTAGTCTTTTTGATGTATTGTTTGTTCTAATTTGTATTTGTTTGTGGGTGATGTCGCTGGCTGAGAGTACTACTGTCTTTTTTTTTAATTCCAAAACACTCGGCAGCAGTTAGTTGTATGCCCGCGCCGCTTGCACGGAGGCCGCGAACTAGGGAGGGGCGTCGAGAGCGTCGGAGCAAAGGAAATGAAAACAGAGGAAGCCCATAAAAACCAAACCATTCAACGACCCCAATCATGCTCACATGGCTGGTTGGGAGCCGTACAACCTTCAAGGGTTTCGTACGTAGGACATGTGTCCTGGCTAGTATACGTGCACCGCATAGATCCTGCACAACGTATCATAACGGCGGGTTGGGATCTATCTGCAAAAGATCGTGGTACCCGTGTCGGGCAGATGATGATCTGCCTGGTCCAGATCATCATACAGATGGGTGGATGGAGCCATGCGAAGTACGTACGTATCATGCTTGTTATCCTGCAGATCCATCACGTGGAAGCGTGTGCGGAATTTTTAGATGGTATCAGACCAGAGCGCCGTGTGAACGCACACAGACCCCCGGGCACACGCATGCATGGTGCCACGTGCAAAATAAGCTTGTATGTGTGGTATACGTACGTGAAAACGTTTCAGATCTTGCAGATCACCCCCGCGGAACCTTCACCTTTTGCACAGATGAGGAAGTCCTGTGAAAAATGATCTGTGCGCATCTGATCTGTTCTTCGAGACGTACGCACATACGCACATGTAGACTGTTGTTTCCACCGGCGAGTCGTCACGAAACAAGCAGGCTTCATCTTGGGGGGAGTGGTGGATGAGGCAGTCGCCCCACCCTCTCTTGTGCTCTCTTGTCGTTTCGGATTGATGACGCGCGGTCGTACATAGCACCCGGTTTTTCTGAGTCTCCTGACTGACTTGCTTGAGGAGCTCCGCACCTCACCCAAAATCTGACTTCGAGAGAAAAACAGGTTTGGTTGAAAATTCTTTCGGGACTGCAGTCTCGTTTTCGGGGACAAACCAGTCAAATTTCAAGTGTACTTTGTCCCCCCCCCCCAAAACGGGACTGACTGCAGTTGTTTGCCCATAAAGGGTTAAAACCGATGAACAATCCATACGTCGGGACAGATCTGATAGATCATCTACAGATAGATCAACTACAGATAGATCATCTACAGATAGATCATCTACAGATAGATCATCTACAGATAGATCATCTACAGATAGATCATCTACAGATAGATCATCTACAGATAGATCATCATCTACAGATAGATCATCTGTAGTTCCTCACCTGCCTGCCGCCGTTGTGAGGTTGTGCAAGATACGCATACAATCAATAGCACAGATCCAACCCTGTAAAAACATGTCCCACATACGTAATTCATGCAGATTACACGGCTCCCACCCGTCGGGAACATGAGCTGCTACTGCTGCATGCAGCTGTAGATCGTATAAGTCTGGAATTATTATAGAGCTGCAATGAAAGATTTAGGCCATGAACTGTGGGAATCGATGATCTGTAGATGATCTGCCGCCCGAGGTGTGGCACAATCCCCATGTCCTACTGTACTTGTAGGTCTACAGTACAAATGTGATACTAAGGCGTGGCTGATTGCCCTATAACTATATAGGGCTGGACACTGACTGACTCAAGTCAGTAGCTATTATACTGCCGTCAAAATCAACCAGTTCGCTGGATTGTAGCAGCACATACACTGTGCTGTCTCTCTTTATACCCTGTACTCCCGAAACGCATCCAGTGGGTTTCCGCACTATGATACGGCCGTTTTTCTTGGGCATGCGTAATATAAAAAAAAACTACCAGGTATTGGCCAGATCAATCAATAGATCACCACTGACTGCCAGTAGATTACTACTGCCAGTACATACTGTGTGAGTGCCCAGCCCTACGAATAACTGTAAGGCATGCTCTATCGTAGTATCGAACCGTGCCTGCCCAGGCACGAGTAACAACTCCCTCACTGCCGTTGTTGCTTTAAGTCTGTTGTCTCGGCAAGCCTTAACCGATTTCAACCTCTTCGTGGCAAAAAAAGGAAAAAAAAAATACGTACGTATTTCTCATCATCCCTTTTCAAATTATCGTCGACAATACGAACGCGCGCGTGGTGTCGGAAAACTAACAAGGCAGTTCGCTGCCGCTGCCGACGTGTCGTCAATGACCCGTTTGTTGTCATTTCTTGCCGGCGAACGGCAGGCCGTCTGATTTCTCAAGAAAGTAAAAATGCGTATTATGTTGTGCTTCTTTAAAACACAACTATTTACGTACGAGCACAAACAAGTTGGCCTTTTTTCTCCTTTCTTTCCGCGTCGCGTCCCAATGTCTCATGGGTGGCGGAAGGCACCGTTCGCGCAGCGGAAAACCACGTCGAACCGTGGCACCGCTGCCCGAACATATATATCACCGGCGTCATCACTCCCTTAATCCCTTATCGTCGACGCCATGCTCAACATCCACGCGAAGCTCGCTGGTGGTTCAAAGAGCGGGGTGCGGCGGTGCGCACACCACTTGTCTCACCAAAATACACGAACCAACAAAACCAAAGCCTCTCTCTCTCTCTCTCTCTTCTTTTCTGAAGCCTCCCGGAGATGTTCCACCTTCGTCGATGGACAAAGAAAAACATGCACTACTGTACGTACGTGCCCAAAAGCCGCGAAACGAGAAAAAAACAAAAATTTTGCTGTGCGTGACTGACGCTCGGCTCGTCTCTTTTTTCTCATTGGGTTAAAAAAAAAGGCGGGAGCCTGGCTCTTCTGAGACGGTCGGCGTCGCGCAGTGGGGAAGCCCAAGCATCTCAGCCCATGTCATCGCTAACCGTAACGCACACAGGACCAAAAAGGCGGCCACACAGGGCGCTGCTGCTCACAAGAAAGGGGCCTGCCCAGCAAGTTACAACAAACGCTTTACACCTCCCCCCAGTTCATTCGCTATGTTTTCCCAGCCTTGCCGAGGCTATAGCCCCCTTCCTCCCTCTACCGCTCTCAAGACAGAGCGCACCAACACCAACCAACAACCTAACCCAACCCCAACCCAATCCAAAACCACTGTCCGCTATCCCGTCAAGCCGCTATTTATAGGAAAGAGGCTGCCTGTGGCTCGGATCGAGCGTAAATTGGAAACCCTACTGGTAGGCGTCTGCAGCGGGGGGTGGTCCGTACAACGATGCCCAGGAAAGCGGGGAGCTCCACCTCACGGCACCACCTGGCGACGCACGTTTGGAGCAGGAGCCGCGCACAACGACCGAGAAGGAGCGGATCGACCGATGGGCGGCACAAAAAATGGGGACGTTACATTCCCAGCAGAGGCAGGTCTCTTTATGTCGCATGCAGCCTACAACAGTTCCCCAGGGGGTGATAGTAGGTGAGGGTGTGGAGGTGTGTGGGTGGCCGCTTCTTTGCGTGCCGCCCCATCACAAGCACGATCGTGACGTTACAAACGTCGGGCAGATCTATATCATCTACAGATGGATCATCCACATATGGATCATCTACAGATAGATCATCAGACAGATCATCTACAGATAGATCTACAGATGGATCATCCACAGATGGATCATCCACAGATGGATCATCTACAGATGGATCATCTACAGATAGATCATCTACAGATAGATCATCTACAGATGGATCATCTACAGATGGATCATCCACAGATGGATCATCTACAGATAGATCAGCAACAGACAGATCATCTACAGATAGATCATCTACAGATAGATCGTCTACAGATATATCATCTACAGATAGATCATCTACAGATGGATCATCTACGGATAAATAATATACAGATAGATCATCTACAGATATATCATCTATTAGATATATCATCTATAGATATATCATGTACAGATAGATCCTCTACAGATAGATAGATCATCTACAGATAGATCATGTGCTACAGCAGTAGATCATGCAGGTTATGCGGCGCTCCCGTCAGGCAACATGAGCTTACAGCAGATGTTACCGGTACAGATCAGGAATATCTCTGCCCAGAAAAAACTAATTTGTGAAGTGGGAGTCAATGATCTGTCCCATGCGTTTAACGTTATCACACACAAAAAAGGCGCTCATGGACCAGAGTTTCTCCGAAAAAAAGACACACCCCGCGCCCATTCCGGCGGAGTTCGGAGAACGGAGAATAAACGGCGTCAACGGTAGAATTCGGAGAAAACACAGCGCTCATGGGGCAGGGTTTAGCCGAAGGCACCGCTCATTGCGGAATATAGGCTAAACGGCGCCAATGACATAAATCAGAGGAAAAGGCCCTCACGGGCAGAATTTGGAGCAAACGACAACTCATATGGCGAAATTCGCGTAAAAAGGCACTATATCATGGGCAGGAATCGGATGAAATACGGCGCAAATCGGCAAAAAAAAGGCGCTCATGCCAGAATTCGGAGAAAGCCAAGCAGAATTCGGAGAATAGGCGTCGATGGGCAGAACTCGGAGAACACGGCGCTCATTAGCAGAGTTCGGACAAAAGGCGCCCACGGCGAAATTCGTAGAAAACGGCGCCAATGGCAGAAATCGGAGAAATCGGCGGTATTAGGCAGAGTTCGGAGAAAATGGTAACCACGGCAGAATTAGGACAAAATCGCGCTAAAAGGATATAATTTGTAGAACATGTGCCTATAGCCAGAATTCGAAGAGAACGGCGCTTAATGGACAGAGAAAACGACGCATCGACATTTCTTTTTACACAACATGGCGCACGCGCAGAGTTCGGAAAAAAAAAAAACAACGCACGGACGGACGGAACTCGGAAAAAGTGGCGCATGAGCAAAATTCGGACAAAACGGCGAACGGGGAGTACTTTATTCGGAGTCAAGGGCGTACTGCAAACGTAAGAGTATGAAAAAAAACGGCACACGACATAATTCGGCGAAAAACAGACGCATGACGAAAAAAAAAAAAAAAGGACAAAACGGCGCCCATGGCAGTACCGTATCCAGACAGAACGCACATCAGACAACACAGCGCCAGTGCCAGAGTTCGCGCAGAAGGGCACGTGAAAAAATAAGGGCCACGAGAGAAAAAAAACTTTTGACAAGAACCATTTCACGCAAAACAGAAGAAAAAAAAAAAAAAAAAAAAAACGGGCGCGGAAACTTAAAGAGGCTTTTTTCTAACCTCCGTGTCCCACACCATCGCCGCTGTGCGCGCGCGCACACACATACGGTCTATCCGACACCTTTCTCCACGCACCCGCCTTTTCGGGTAAACAACATACCAGGCATTTGTTTTTGGCGGCAGTATAGGAATCAAGGACAGGGAAGAAACGGTCGAGAAGCTTGCCTCAACGCCGCTCTAGCATAGAAATGAAGAACCGTTACGTGTTGATACTTGTATCCCATTGGTCTTTTTGTTTTCGTGGAAGGGTGGTGTATCAACCACAGCAAACCAAACCAAAACGATACGATTCCACGGCTTACCGCCGGGGGACCCTTCCCCTCCGTCCCCTCCCGGAAGAAGCCTCAGCGTTTCGTTTACGGCTTGCGCCACCGCAATCGCGTCGGGGGCATTGTCGCCTTCGCTGCAGAAACGAAGAAGCACCACCAGGGGAGGCGAAGCACCCGTCCCCTCTGCTGCGGCAGTCGACGCCTCCGCGCACAGGCTGCCCGCCACGCCGGTCCCCGAAGGCAGGGCGGGAAGTCTTGGAAACTCCTGCAACAACACCAGAGTTATACAGTACACGGGAGTTCGTTGCGTTAGTCATCGGCGTTGCGTTAGGGGTTAGGGTGGTCCTCGTTGTAGGCCGAGGCCAGCTCCGACACAATGGTTGAACAAATGCTTGACTCTAAAGCCTACGTAACACACGGATGATATGATATAACACACAGTTGATACGATATAGCGCACGGGTGATATGATACGAAGTATAACACACCCCCTTGGGGCGAATTTTAGAATTTTCCGAGCGGAGTTTTTTCCAAGCCATGCCTGAAGAGGGGGGGGGGGCACATTGCAACGAAAACGGTGGCTAATATAAGGAAAAAAATATCGAAATTCCGTAGAGACGTATCGCTGTCACAAGCGTTTACACCTTCCCCGGTGTCGCGAAAAAATCGGCTTCGAAACTCGTCCAAGGGGGGGGTGTTATCCTATCACCGTAGCGTGACCATGTTAGACGGTATGTAACCGCGAAGTGCAGCCAGGGCATGCCTTATTTACAAGACAAGCATAGCAAGAGGGGGAAAACTCGACGACAACAGTCAGCACCGCACCTCCACCCCCCCAGGGAGCACCTCCAAGCGTTCCTCATCCTCCTCCCCATCTCCAGCCATCTCTAGCCCGATACCTCCTGCCGTCAGCACGCCGCCCTCCATGGGTGCCATCGGCCACCCCCCCCCCACAACGCCGGCCGGGTCGAACACCCCAATCCCCGCGCTCTTCAACGCCTCTTCCAGTGCACACGGCGCTGAAGCCTGCGATTCCCCTCCCTGTGCGGTGTTTTACACCCAGCAACGGCGCGTGGAAGAAGGGGGGGGGGGGGGGGGGGGGGGTACCGTGGGGCCGGGGGGGGGCGGGGGGGTGGCAGCAGTGTTAGTTTTGATGCACCCGGAAGTGGGATCGAAACGGCGTCAAAATGAATGTTGGGGAATTTATTTGCTTCTTGTTTTTTGTGAGTGGCTAGTGTTGGGCTCATCGAGATAAGATAAGATAGAGACGCGAGACGGTGACAAACGGTGACGGTTTCCTCCAGCAGCGAACCCATAAACACATATTTTGACTGCCGGCGCTGTTTAGCCGAGCAGCAGCAACAGCAGCGTGGCTGGGGGGGGGGGGTGACGGTTAGACGTGCGGGACCACCACAAGAACCACGGGAGAAAAAAGCTCGTGCAAAGCAGCTGGCATGCTCTCGCCCCCGCCCAACTTCCACAACCACAACACACCAACAGCAACAACACCAGCAACATCAGCAACGAAACAAATAACTGCCCAAGACACTGGAGCCCCCCCCCCCCCCTCCTCCTCTTCGTCCTCCTCCTCCTCGGTCGCTCCCTCGCCCCTCCTCCTATTTCCCCCCTTCCCCTGCCCTCCCCCCCCCTCCTCCCCAGCATGTCCCTCCCCCACGGTATACGCGACCACTCAAACGTGCTGCGCTCACCCGTGGGGCTCCGACGACGCCCCCCGCTCGGAAGCGCTTCATGCCTCCCCTACCGATGGGTGTCGGGTCCAGCCCCTCCGCGGCATCGGCTCCCGTGAGCGCAAGGATGTCCTGTCAGCCGAGTGACGGATGGACGGGCGGCAGAACGCGGTAGCAGGGTTCGAGTGGGGTTCGGGTAGGGTAGGGTAGGGCAGGGTAGGGTAGGATAGGATGGGGTAGGGTAGGGTAGGGTAGGGTAGGGTAGGGTGGGGTCGCGTGGGGTAGAGTGCGGAAAGGTATGAGGGTTCGAGGAGGGTTCCGTTGGTTTGGGTTGGGTTGGGTTGGGTTGGGTTGGGTTGAGTTCGGCTCGGATTCGGTTCGGTGAGCGGATGGTCAAAAGCCCAAGCGGGTCTCGTGACGTCGCCAACGAAAAAAAGATGTTAATAATATCAATACATATTTGCAGCAATATAAGTGATTTTTTTCGACAACATCAGCGACAACAACAACAGCAGCAACTACAACCAGCAACAAATATCAACCTCACCCCGCCACCAACACAACAACACCACCACCACCACAAAACCCAAAAAAGCAAAGAAGGAGTTGCTCTTTCGACCGGCGGCATTGTAACCCAGCGCGGCCCAATCTCAGACTTGGGCTCCATTGGTTGGCATTTACTTCCTCAACCCCCTTACAAAGTAACTGCACGCACACTTTACAGGAAAACGTACTGGAATTAGTGCAGGATAGTTTTTGCTGCGAAATACAATACCTGTACAACTCTAAAAACCTACACACCTCGTAGAACGCGATCGAGTCATCACTATCAACATCACGCCAATCTTTTAAAAATGAGTTTTGAGTAGTTTTCCGACCGATCTCACAGCTTCGTTTTTTTTTTCCTTCTTTTTTTTATACCTGGTACATACGTACTGCCTTCTACTGTTTCATCACGAACTCCCAAGTACCGTATAAAGCGCAAGATGACACACCACCCCCCTGGGACTTTTCTCGGAGCCGATTTTTTCCAAACCATGCCTTAAGGGTGTTATTCACAAACGAAAAGGAAAAAGTTATTAGGGATCGGGAACCGATATGATAATAATCTGCAGTTGGCTGTTACAGAGAGAATGAGGCGTTATGGTTCATATTTTTTGGCTGGGTACGTATGAGTAGTACGTAGCTCACGTCGACAGCAGCAGCTGGCACTGTTTGGTTGATCGCGCTTGTGGGAGTACCGAGCGGATACCGCACGGAACGGTGCTGGCAGACTGGTACAACACGCGAACAAATAGGGCCGTGGCTTGCACCTGGACAGCGGTCGCTCGCTGGGCCAGGTATTCGTGAATTTCTGATTCATCTCTAGGCGGCGAATCGTGAAGAAAGAAAAAGCAACATCGGAGGTGGAGCGCTTTATAGGTGGCACAGGCAGCGAACGCGGAAGCGGGGACACCGTGCATCGCATCGACCGGTATGTTAATATGGGCAGATACGGGTGGTTACTTATCTCCCTAACCCCGGCGCTTGTGGGCCGAGGGCGTGCGTTTGGAAATGGCTTGGGCGAGTTGTGTTGCATGTGCAAAAACGGAGAGCTTGTCTGGTTGGTTTTGGAAAAAGCTCGTCGAGGCCTTTCCAGAATCGACGTATGTATGTAGGCGTTTATACTCTCCCCGTTGACGAGAAACCCAGCTTTGAAATTCTCCCGACATAATATAGGGGGGTTGTTGTCTTATCGCACGTGTGGTGAACCGAAAATGGAAATGGCCTCGGTCTGTTTCCTTTTTTTTTCGCCCAAACAGTCGGTCGGTTTCGGTTTTGCAAAAAGGTTTCGGTTTTGCGAAATGAAAGCAAAAACCGAAGCCGAAACCGAACGGGGTTTTCCGCGAAAAAACGAAAAAAGTCGGGCGCTTAGTTTCGGTCGTTTTTTTTTTTCTTCAAAAAAAAAAACCCGATATTTTTAAAACAAGTCGGTTTTGGGTCTTGAAAAACCGGCCAAAAAAAAACGACCGAAATAAGAAAGGTTTTTGTCCACAACGCTGGCTATACGGTAACTTATCCGCCAAACTTCTGTGTAGGTGAAAAAAAACTCGGCGGACTACAAAAGAGGTAGCAGTTTCATGCCAAGTTATTTCTGACTGACAGAGGTTCATACCCAACTAAGAAAACTAACCAACACATATCTGGAAACCCGTTCGTCCTTTACAATATTGTTGACGATCGGGTTGCTTTGCTCCAGAAAAGTCGAAATTTGGCATTTTTTTCACAAGCTCAATTTTCTGTTTTTCTCAAGGTCAGGAAGAGAGCTTCCTCCTCAAAAGCGAGCAAGGAGCAGCCTCAAAAAATTGTTTGTACACCCCCCGAAAAAATGCTACCAGGTATGTGATATACCCTGGAAAAAAAAAGCAAGGAGTGCCCACCTGTGCCCACCTGTTGGAGGTGTCTCTATTGTCAGGAACAGGAAGGGTGCTCCGTCTCGAAAGGGATGCGTGATCAATGGTCAAACGACGAAGGCAAACAATAAATGAGCACGCCCCCCCCCCACCCCACCCCCTCACCCCCTTTGCTCGGGTGGAGAACCTTCACTCCGCACAAGGGAACGATGGTATCATGTACCACTGTCCAGAAATATAGAGATCATTTATATAAAAATATTAAATAAACATGTTCCTTAGATTCAGGGACGGAGTGGTAGGGTTATTGATAAGGCACTCACGAGGCAGCCACATAGTACCCCCATTGCTGTCTCTGGAAGCGGCGACACAGGAAAATATAAAAAACAACTCGTTGAAGCTGTCGTCCATACGCAAGTCCGCTTCACAGATGGTTCTCAGTAGTAGGATGCATTTCACCCTTCATGCGACTCGCCGAACACCTAACGCTTCGCTTCGCGCTTGGTGCAAGCAAGGTCTGCCCCGGTGGTTGAAAGCCCGACGTGCTCCGTCCCGGCATTGTAAGGATGCGAGGGTCTATGGTCATACGACTACTGCGGCCATGCATCATAACGAGTACACCTCCCCTCCCCCCCACCCACCTTAGCATGCATCTACAGTAAAACTAAAGGAGGCTATAAATCACCTTAAACCCCGATCGTCGCGACCACTCCACTAGTTGCGCCGCGAAGGCCCGCTCCTCTCCTGGCAGGACGGCCCCCCGTTGCTGCAAACAGCGTCACTCCGCTGTCGGAGAAGCGGTGCAGCTCCAGGTTAACGCACAGCTGAGGGGGCTGGCCCGGCCCGAACACTTCGTACCCGGCCGCCGGAGCCTGCGGGGGCGAGCGAGCGAGCGCGCAAACCATGTGTTCTCGCATGTTGGTGGATGTTGCTGTTGCAGTTGCTTTTGTCTTCACATCCAAAGCCGTTGTTTCTACCCAACGGCATCAAGTACACCCAGCAGCGTCCGTCCTGATTCTTCAGCCCAAAACAAAGGGATGCTTTCAACAAAAAACGGATGGCAAGTGTCCCTATATTTCGAGACAAAAGACAACCATAAATAAATAATCGCACATCATAGGGTATCCAACACCAATCGTGTTGCTACAGAAGCTTTGGACTCTTGAATCCGTATCCATCAGGTATAACGCACACATCGTTGCAGGTCACGATCTATCAAACAGACTTTTTTTTTTTCTTCTTAAGATTCGCGCAGAGCCGCCACCAGGAAGACCCTGCGGAGGGCAGGGTCTTGTGTCGTACAGATTCAAAACTCAGCGGGAAAAACACGCGGGACGAGATCATGCAGATTGGCACGGCTTCCACCAGGATAGATCACACAGATCAGGAATACATCACGTATCTGCCCTCCACATCATCCAGATCATGAACTGGGTCATCGGTGACCTGTCCGATGATTTAACTCCTGCCCCTGGTATACCGTATAACATTATCATACCGGGTCCTGACCTGGGACGCGAACTTCAGACCCGGTTTTCCTCCAAAGCATGGGGGGGCACACACAACCAAAATTGTGGCTTTGGAAATATTTCGTCGAGAAGGTTGCATAGACAGACGCATCGCTCGGTTTATTCAGTACCAGGTTATGAAAAATCCACTGGAAAGCCTGCAAATATTATACAACTCCAATTCCAACTCCGGCGCAGTGATACATGCTTATTCGCGCTGTAAACGCAACCCTTTGCGGACCCTGGACTCCGACTCCGAAAAAGCGATCCCAAAAAATGAGAGAGGTGCGTGCGACCTTAGCAACTTACAGAAATAGTACCGTACTTGCGAAGAATTTAGTTGGAACCAATTTCGACGTGGGTTTCTTATGGTCTGTTTTTTGTATCAAAATGACTCCAATCTACGGAACCTTCTTGAGAGCTAACCCAACCCAAGAACAAGTAGCAAAGGTGGTCGAAAAGCCACTTATCACCTACAACCATTCTTGGATTGGGTTGTTAATTCTCAGGAAGGTTCCATGCCTTGGGTTTATTTAAACACATGGAGAAACAGACCACAAGAAACCCAAACAAATTGGTTCCAACCAAAATAAATTCGCAAACACCCTTGCTAGTTCGTGTGTGCGAGCAGCAGCATGATGAGTGCTGCAGGGTCCTGCTGTACCCACCGCACCGTGTCGTACTACTGTAAGTGCAGCGCCTTTCCTTTTGGTGCTTATAGTCCGGGTACTAAAGTGATACCGTCAGTAGGGCTGGGCAATGGCACAGCACGTCCTTGCACAACAGTATGTACTGGCCGTAGCAACCTACTGATCGACCTGGCCAGTACGTTCGGCAGTAGTTTATTCGTCGTTCGTACACCCAATAAACACGCCATATTATACAACAGTACGGAAACCCACTACATCCGTTTCGGGAGGAGAGAGTAAAGAGAAGGGACCGTTTGCTGCTGCAATCCAGTATCGTATACTGATTGGTTTCGACTACAACAGTGTAATCGCTACTGATATATAGAGGCAGCCACACTCGCCCAGCCCTAATAATCAGCCATCAACTCTGTAGGTGAGAGCGAGCGGTGGCATGATGAAAAAAAAAAAAAAACACCCGTGCTGCTACAGCTAGCTCCTTCCCCGTTCATTTTTTGTCCTCGTATCTATTACGGGGGTCCATAGTTGACAGGACCTGTGGCATACATAAAATCCTATATATTTAGGTATTTTTACTGACAATATTTGGTCCTGTTTACTATGGTCCCCCGTAATAGTTTCGGTCACAAGAAAACGGCCATCAGCCAACCAAGCAGTGGACAATGCTTCAACCATACCGCTTGTTGCTTTTTTTCGCTCCACAGTCCCGTTTCGGGGACAAGTTACTTAAAATTAGAGTGGATCGTCCCCAGAATGGGACTGCATTCTTGCGGGGGCCAATGGTTGATGCCGTCGGCGTGGATATCAAAAGCAGCTTGTGAAGCTGAGAATGTCAAAATGCGGTCGAACTCGAGCGTCGACAGCTGACGCACGACAGCAGTTAAAAATATCCTGTTAGGGCTATTAAGGCTCGCGGCTTATTGTGACGCCAACTTGAGCATACGCAGTCTTGCGTTATTGTTCAGGATTTATTACGGGGGTCCATAGTTAACAGGACCAAATATTGTTAGTAAAAATACCTAAATATATAGGTTTTTATGTATGCCATAGGTCCTGTTAACTATAGACCCCCGTAAATAGAGAGCTGGTCCTTGCTGAGCACAAGCGCTCAGCTCCAAATAAATTCGGAAATTCGGAAACATCTCAGCCTGAAAGTCTTTGTCTTACTAATTTCTTAACACAAAACGTCGCGCACTGTATCGATTGATAGCACATTCAAAACATTGACGCGAAAAAAAAACGCACCCGAAACCTCTCCCGAAAATCATCCCCGAAGCTCGGATTTCACAACACAGCGCACGAAAACGAAAACGAGGCAAGGAAAGAAAGGTGGAACCCCGAAACAAAAAAGAAAAAGAGTCCCACTCACCACGAGCTCAGTTTCGAGGTAGCCCACTTTCTTCACCAGGGGTGGTGACTTCCGTCGTCCGAACCACGCGGCACGCGGCGAGTTGTGAAAAGAAGAGGAGCCCGTTGTCGCCATTACACACGAAACGGCACAAAAAAAACGTCGACCGGGCGGGCGGACATTGGAGTGTCGGCATCACGGTGGGCACAGGAGCGAGGTATGTAACTTTGAAAATGTGAAGTGTTGCACGGCAGGTGAGGTCGATTACCCCCATGAGTGCACATCGGAGGAGGGCAGGTGGTGGAAGGGGCGCCTGATAGCCTCCCCCCCCCCCTTCGCGGTAAGACGATACTATTATCATTGCTGCTGCTGTCGCTACTACTACCACTACTACCACTACTACTACTACTACTGCTGCTACTACTACTACTACTACTACTACTACTGCTGCTGCTACTACTACTACTACTACTACTACTACTACTACTACTACCACTACCACTACTATTAATACTACTACTACTACTACTACTACTACTAGTACCACTACTACTACTACCTACTACTACTACTACTACTACTACTACTACTACTATTAATACTACTAATGCTACTACTACTACTACTACTACTACTACTACTACTACACTACACAAGCACTGACAGAACTGTGGTTCGCGGCATTCAACGTTCCACCTGCAGAACGGCATCAACTATAAACATCAACCCCTGGTGTGTGTACCTGTGCGTATTGGTACTTGGGCATTTGACGACAACAGTGACGACCAAAAAGTTGGAATATTCAAGGTTACTGGTATGACAACATCTACGGTAGCCAAGCTTGCGGTGTACCTGGCAATAGCTTTTAGCACCAAAAACTTGCGGTATGCCAGGTTTATAGCATCTTGCCGGTGTTATTTATATCTTACAGTATACTGGTGCCGGCAAGTTTTCACGGTATAATATCGTACTGTAGGTGTGCTCACCTCCACTCGTCCGGAGCTGAGAAACAAGTCGACCGCCAGCTGACCCACGTTGCCCGTGCTCACAATAGGGACCTGCACGACAAATACAAATAGAAATAGAAATTTCGAGAACCATGTCACTAGGAATACAACAAAATTCGGACAGGTCACCGATATCCACTTGCATGATTTAGAATATTCAAGGGCAGACAGCTTCCGGATCTGTATGATCTGTATGGTCTAGCTCATGTTGCTGCCCGGTGGGAGCCGTATGGTCTGCATGATATAGGACATGCTTCCTGGGTTGGATCTAAATCCTTCACAGCATCTCATAACGGCATGTTAGGGTTAGGATCTAGATGATGTATCTGTAGATGATCTGTTATCTATCTGCAGATCGTCTATCTATCTTTTCGACGGGTGAAACAGTACCAGTACGAGTAAAGAGCGGAAGTCTAACGTCGTAGACTACCACTATGCTGGCTGTCTCGCGATGGGTTTCGACTCTCGGCTGGTTGTACATCACACTATATTACGCAACAAAATGCAACAACAACAACAACAACAACAACAACAAAAACGTGGCCACCCGCATGAATACTTGAAAAACCAAGGAGGTCGTGTATCGTCGCGGCGGTCCTTCTCGCGAAATGTGACGATCGTGGTCGCCCGCGGCTTCCCGCGCGCACAACAGGTTGTTGGCCTGTGCGTCCGCCACCGACGTGGGCGCGCACGCCTATCCGAGCGACGGCGGCGTCATGCGCTGCAAGCTTCTGGTGCGGCGAGCCTGCTGTGCGTGCGCCTAGGAAGCCGCGCGTGACCACCATCGTCGTATCCGGGACAAGGGCCATTCGACCCGGGCTGCCCCAAGAAAGACCGCAGGGTAAGGGTGAAAGGCTTGCGAGCTCGACAGGCGGCGCCCGTGGCGGCTCAGCGGGAGTTGGAGCTCGAGCTGGCCCAGGTGACCGCGCGGCCAGTGCGGCTGCATCGACGCGGCACCGCGTCGCTGATGGTGGCCCGGCGCTGCGGGCGTCGAAAGCGGGTCGGACGATGTCGCGCACGCGCCGCGCTGTGGTAGCCCGTCTTTCCGCTCCCACATCGCCCGCTCCCGCTTCCGCTCATGTTCGTCCGGTGCGCGGGTCGTTGAGCGTACTCGCAATGCACCGGCGCGGTCCCCATTGTGGCTGCCTCTGTTGTCGCCCCGGGCCAACCTAACTGCGTCGACTCGCGCGTATCCGCGTTCCACCGGCACACAGCGCACAGCTACCGCCAACCACCACTATGCCCCCCTCACCGCAAGCAGAGCTGCCCTCTTCCACGATTGCTAAAGCAGAGAAGATTTTTAGATTGCCTTTAGAGAAAGCGGGCGGTCCGGGCCGCCGCTGCTGCCGGCTAGCCCGTCTAGCCCCCCCTCGTCCTCTGACTCCTGCCGGTTTGCCGCCCCGAGTCGAGGCCGCTACGGAGAGCGAGTTCGCCAAGATGCGTCTCGAGGCCGGCCCGCCCGCTGCGTCGCACGGTTCGGTTCGATTTCCCCGGGACGCCAGGCGGGTAAGGGCTCTGCATCCACAGCCTCCACCAGCGCGTTTTCGCTACGAGCTGTTAATAGTACAGCAGCGCTTCTCTTCACAGCAACAACTTCCGGCACGGGAATTCTCTGGGCTTGTGTGTGCACCACCAGAGTATCGCTCAGAACATGGCGCCACCAACACCTACGTACGGCTACGCACCACCACCACCACCACCACCACCACCATCTACGTAAGGTAACGCACCGCCGCCACCGCCCCTGCCGGGTACACGGAACTGCACCGCTACGGCCGACGCCTACACACTCTGGAGCACCCGGAGCACCGCCGCCACCGCCACCGCCGCCGTCGCCGCCGAACAACATACGTCAGCGCCGCTCAACAAAGTGCTTGCCCCGGCGTTCAATGAGGGGGTCCAATTGCCGCCGTTTGCCTCCGGTCGCGGAGAGCGCGGTTCAAGGCACCGGTTCGGTCGCCCCCTCTGGACATGAACCTCAAGCTTCTCACGCAGCTCTCGCCGCTGCCCGTTGCGCAATTCGTCGAGCGTGTTCGGGTTTGTTCAGATCAGCGACGGTCTCCGTGGATCGGTTCGGTCGTTACGGGCGCGACAGCGGGCGACACGGATCCCGCCTACTGGCGTCGCGACTGGATTGTCCCGTTTCGACGACACGCGAAACCGTCCGCCCGGAGCGTGCCAGGCAAGGTTGGGGTCGTCAGCAGCATCCAGAGCGCGTTTTCGGCGATAGTATGCATGCACAGCATGTACGTACAGCAGTCAAGGTCATCTGCGTGGACCGGCCGCTGTGGAATTTTCTGCTGAAAGGAATTCGCACAGAGCTTTTCGACGATCAATCAAACCCAGCGCGCAAGTCCCCGTCATGGTGGCCCCGTTCCACGTGGCGACCCTTCACCCCCGTTCAAAGCTCGGTTCAATGGACTCAAAGCGATAATCGTCGGCGTGATGAACATGGTGGCGGTTTTAGTTCCCGGTTTAGTCACCAGAAGTTGGGAAACAATAAGGTCTGTCTGGTGAGACCCGGTTTCCCCTCGGTCCTGCTATTCTTGGGGGGGCGGCGCTTAACTTTAACCCTTCTAGTCCTGCAGTCTCGTTTGGGGAACAAACCACACTAATTCCGAGTCATTTGTCCCCCACACGGGACCGCAGTCCTGAAAGGGTTCAACCGCGAGTGTGAAATCATTGAGCGGGTGTGGTATGTCTTCTGAGGGGAGACAAAGAAAACGTCACTCCAGCTGCCCCCGCTCCTTCACCTCTCGGCTTCGCGTTCGATCCCACCATTCCAACAATGCTAACCTGCAAGCCGCGCGTGATGGTGGTCGCCGACATGTTTCGTAGTAGACAACGCCCTTATTATGTGGTTCAGATTTTTGAGCTTCAGATTTTGACCCGATCGCATTTTCAGCTGTGGATTTCGCAAATAGAGACAAGTCTTCCTGTGCGAAAAAAAAAGAAGGGTTTCTTGTGCGTGCAGATATTTGAGCAAAAACGCGAGACCAACTGCTGTTGTTGCGGTCTGGTGCCGTGAAGAGGCGCGCCGAGTGCGCTGGCTGCACTGGGCGTAGGACTCGAGCGTCCGAGCCCACGCTGACTGCATCTGGTCTGGCGGCGAAGAGATGTGCTGAGCGCGCTCGAGTCAACCTGTCTTGGTGCTTTGTATTTTGACACAATGAAGCATCTGAGCCCAGCACGCTGACTGACTGCATGCTGATGCTGCTGTAGTCTACGAGTACAAATCCAGGGAGAGGTGCGCGCCGAGTGCGCTTCTCTTGGTCTACAGGCCCGAGCCCGCGCCAGCCGACTGTTGTCTGGCCACAGAGAGATGCGCCGATCGCCGACTGCGCGTCGGGCGCGAAGCAACGTCGCCGTGTCACCATCAACCTCATCGATCATTCTGCTAAAATCCGACGACTTGGGCCATCGATTCTCAAGTCGAAAAAAATCTGGTCTGATTTTGCACATGCGGACTGGATATAGGCAGATGCTATCATTTTGGGGATAAAAAAATACAAATCCGGAGCTCGAAGTCGAACCGCATAGGAAACAGCCTGAAGACGAGAACGACTGGACCTCGAGTTTATTCGCTCGGGGCAAGGATCGTCGCTGCCGAAGCTGCCGAAGTTGTTCAAACAGGACTTCACCTCTGGCAAATCGAAAGAGGCCCGCCGCCGCATATGGCGTCCCCGCCTGAACTGCGCCAGCAATGACCATATCTGTGCTTACTTCTGTACTCGTAGAATAGACGATATGGACGATAATATAATCACCGTTTGATACTACTACCAAAAACTGAACAGTTATTATATTTACGTCCATAGCGGTACCAGATACCGGTATTCGATAGGTGATACGCAGGGCGAGAGAGGCTGCACGTGGAAGCAAACGAAACGAAATACTAGGTGGTGCCTAAATGAGACAGTCGGCGTTCAGTGTAGACTACTGACTGAGAATGCACTCTCTGCTTGTCTGCTTGACCTGCCGAATGTAGGCAGAAGCTTATACTGCTGCTGTTGCTGTTCACAGGGAACTACAGCAGTAGTACGTACACATTGCAACTTTTTTTTCCCAGCAGTACTTACAACAAGAGTGTCCCCTTTAAAGGAGATATCCTGATCCACCCCTCTCGCCGACAGGAATTCCATCGTCCCTCCGTGTACCACCAACGTTTGGTTTGTGATAAAGCAGCACAGAGCAGCAGCCCACAACGATGGTGTTCTTGCGAAAAGTTGAATTTTCAAAAGAACTCCGAGCACCCCCTATTTCCCGACAACACATCCAAGGATAGTTTGATTGAACTCCAGCTTGAACCCCCGATCCAACGCGCCGCCTTTTCTTTGTACCGAACGAGCAGCAATCAGGCGCTTTCCAGACGGGCTCGCCTTGCTTTCTCTCAGCCTCTGGAGCCCTACTACAACCACACTCAGCCACAGGAACCATGACCATCGCCCGGGGTAAAAGGTTTTCCAGCGCCCTGAGCGCGGTGGTGTGCCTGGCATGCCTGGCCTGCAGCACCGTTGTCGCTTTCGTCGGACCCATCTCCGCCGCTCACGGCTCGGCAACGCGTGTCAACCGCAAAGAGCTGGCCACCACCAGCTCTGTGTCTCCAGCTCCCGGATGCTTTACGCCTGCGGTGATTGACTTCTCCGCCCGGACGCGAACTGTGGCGACGGTAGCGCTGACTGCGGGCGAAGCTTCTGGCGAGGCGATGACGATGGCCGCTGAAGGCTCGAAGAAGACCGCCATCATCACAGGCGCCTCTTCGGGTGAGGACTAGAGTTGCACTACTGCAACAACGCATACTGGTTGCACCCAAAAGCCGAGCCGTGGTTGGTGGAGCCATGACACCGCAAATGTCTTGGTCATATTGGGTGGGGGGTGTTGTGTCTCGGGCGACTCGGTGCCCGATGGTCTGGTTTGTGGTTGGCGTGCGATGTGGCGTGGTGCCTCGATGGGTCAATGTGCAATGAAAAGAGACAGTTCAATGGAGGACGAGCTACTATCATGCTATACGAGGAGGCGGCGCAATTTGTCGTCTTGACGTCTTGATCCCCAACATGACAACGTGACCAGACAGAACATGACAACATGACACGCAAAACACAGCAGCGGCAGCGACAGATACTCTGCTGTACAACGGCAGTATTAAAAGGATACATACCGACATATCGAGCAACATACGTATCACTCCAGGCACCAGGCGTAGGCGTATAGCAGCAGCAGTAGATTCCGACTGCTGTGACTCCTTTTTCGCAAGTACCACAGCAGGTGTACCTGGTACATACTTAGAACAACAACAGCAGGGCACGAAACACGAGACAACACATGATTTTGGCGCGCGTGTGAAACTTGAACTTTCACTCTCGAATGCCCACGCGTTGAATTTTGATGTTGTGTGTACGTATGATACAGACTGACTGCTGTAGTCTGGACTCCGATATCCACCTCATCATATGATGTCTCTGCTGGTTCTGTTCCTGCCTTTCCACACGACGCAGCAGCACCCTTCTGGAGCATCATGCTCGAGTACAATCAATGCTGCTGCTCTCCTGTATTTTAGGCAACCTTTTAGGGCTACAGTTTCGTTTTAGGCACAAACTACTTTGAATTTGAGTACGTCGTCCCCCTAAACGGGACTGCGGTTTGCCCTACTAATAATAAGGGTCGGTCCTAAGGGCCGGTCCTAACTGGCGCAAAAAAAAACGAGAACAAAAACGAAATAAAAAACCGAAGAGCAAGGCTAAAGAGCACGTGAGTTTTATTAGTCAAATAAAAAAAAAAATCAAGTAGAGATCCCGATACCTCCGTTTTCACAATTCGTTTTTTTTAAGTCCTAGCTTTCGTGTTTTTTTCAAAGTCCCAGAGGATTAAAAAGAGGACTTGAAAAAGACGAAATGGGTGCCAAATGAACGAAATATGGGTCACCCAGGGTCGAAGAGGAAGATGTATAGGAGGAGCTCGAAGCGTTGGGATGAAGTTCCGATAAAGTTTCTACGACCGGTTGGCAAGCGCACGATGCCCGAGGTGGTGAGTGTGGCTGCCACGCGGCTTGTCTGCTGACGGCGCGAGCATGTATTGGTAGGGAATCACGAAGGAAGTGGTGCCCTCGCAAGAAACCGGGGATAAGGAAGTAAGTGGCTGTGGCGGTATATTTTTCGACATGAGTTCCATTCGATATTCAAACATCTGCTATCGAACAGCGATGGCCGATACACAACTGCTAGAGCACTCCGGAGGGGGCGGGTTGGACCACGAGAAACCGCCTGCTGTGGAGGGTGCCTCGCGTGTGCGAGTTGTGTCTATTACCGGGGGCTATAGTTAATAGGACCTACGGTACACACAAAAACCTATGTATTTACCTATTTTTACTTATACAATATTTGGTCCTGTTTACTATGGACCCCCGTAATAGTATCCACCGTCGCTGTCGAGCGCTATCGCCGGGAATCACGTTCTGTGGCGACTGAGTCATTCTGAAAAAATGCACCGCGTACAAATTCGACTCGGCTTGTTCTTTTTGTTCCGTTTTTTTTCTTCGTTTTTTTGTTCTCGTTAGACCTATGCTAATGGGAACGCGAAGTATCAATAAAAAGTTCGAATTCCAAAGATACCCGCCAAAAAAATTACAGCACGCTTCCTATGGGCACGTTTAGAAAAAAAAAAAAGTTCCCAACTTTTGGAAAAGCCCGAAAAAAGCAAATCTGGGGCCAATGTTGGGCCAAGATCGGCTTGAGAAAAACTCAGGCCGATCTTTGGTTCGAAGCGGCAAGATTCCGAGTGCTCGACAGACATCGATCGACAAAACCAACGATTGCGTCATGAATTATGAACGGAGTGCGCTCGTTAGGGGCTCCGACCCACCCTTGGGTCCCCGTCTTCACACAATGGCCAGTGACGTGTGGCGGGCGCTGGCCAGGCATACGATAAAAAAACAATTAGCCGCTGGTGTGTACCAAACAGAAGACAAAATTTCTCGATCCGCCTCGAATGGCAAAAAACAGACTTTTTTTCCAGGTTTGGGAGGATACCGCAGGACGCCGCCGGCAAGCTCTCGCCCCGTAGAGCATTTATCCACTTTCTATCTTCGATGCCGTCATCTATACTCGTTGGCCTTGCCCGACACCAAACGGGTTGGCCGTGGGCTGAGTCTATATCGAGATCGAGCATCTATCGTCGCATGATCTGATTTTTATCAGCGTGTTGACAATTTGCAACGAGATAATACAAATTGCGCCGCCTGCAGCCGTTAGAAAAAAAAAGAAGGAAAAACCAAACATTTTTTCCCTTTTTTCCCACAGCGGCGGTACGAGGATATTTTCGGCTGTTTTTTTAAAGCAATAGTTTTGAAAAAAAACTTTTGGACTTCGCGTTACCATTGGCATAGGTCTTAGAACTCAACCTGCTGTTTTTTACGAAAAACGAAAGTCTGCTCGTTTTTTTTTTTTTCTTTGTTTCGTTTTTTTAGTTCTCGTTAAGACCGGCCCTAAAAGGGTCGAATCATACTGGTCTTGGGACTTCAGGCGGGGAAAGGGTCGAAAAATGTTCGTAAACAAAAAAAAAACTTCGCACACTTCGGACAGCTCATGCCTCTCTCTCCCTAAGCATAAAGACCGTTTGTATTGAATACTAGTGTGTAGGTGTTCCCTATATTTCCGGACAGAGTGGTATAAGGTAATGTAGATCATGTTCAGCAGTAGTTCCTCAGCTGCAGTTGTGAGAGCTTGTGCAAAGGGATCTGCGTATCAATATTTATACCTGGTATCTTTTATTTTTATTCTATTTTTTTTATCCTCCGGCGGATTGGTTAAAAATAAAGCTTAAGCTCACCAAGCTTCCACGTTCAAAATTGGTGTCGTGTGCCCATTTAACCCATACTAGTTAGTCCCCGTTGCAACACCAGAATAGACTGCTGTTAAAGCTGGGGCTAGGGCACGTTGACCCGACCTCACTCACCCCCGAGAGGGCGGGCGCGGTGGAGATAGCCACCCGGGTTATTAACAGTAGTTGAAACCCAACCCATACCTGGTAGGTGCCACGTCTTATTGGATCAAATTGGTGATTTTGCAGGTCCCACCCGGCAACATGAGCTATCGAAACCGCGGTAGATGATTACGTAAAGGGAAACCTACCTGCCCTGGACGACTTCGATCATGAAGTATTAACAGGAATCGATTATCTGTCCTACAGCAGTAGCGTATGTGCAGCATTCGCCACGCGAAGCAACCCGGGCTGCTGGAGCAGGAGAGGGTATCGGTACCTGCTTGGAGCGTGGCAGCCAAACTCCGTTCCTACGTACCAGGTACCAGGTAACACTTTCTTTTTTTTTTTTTTCTTTTTTTTTCCGTCATCCTCCGGCGGATTGGTAAAAATAAAAATAAAGCTTGAGCTCACCACACTTCCACGTTCAAATTTGTTGTCGTGTGTGAAATTAACCCAAAGCTCCCGTTGCAACAGCAGAGGAGGCTACTGCTGTTACCGCTGCTCTTGGGCATGTTGACTCGACCTGACCTGACCCCCGAGAGGGGCAGGTACCACTGCTTCTTGTCACACCCCCTGCTGTAGAGTCAACCTCCCCGGTGATTCGCCTCATCAAATCTCGAAATAATAACCCACTGCTGTATCACCGAATCGCGCTGTGTATCACACCCCCGGAGTGAATATAACACACCGGGTGATAGATTTTTTAGAACCCCACATTTTATCAACGGGGGTGTGGTATACACCGTCGTTTTGCGGTAGGGGAGGTGTCCGAAGTTTTTGAAGTTCAGGATAGAAATATGTTCGACACGTGTGCAGGGAGCATGTGCCGATGTGAGCTGATGCTGATACTTGTAAAAGTTGCATTTTATACCATGTTGGTAGTACCGCTTCGCGCTCTTCCTGAAACGGTTGAAATAAGACCGCCTTTTTTTGGTCGCTACGATCGCTACATCGCTACCACCAGGCATCATGTATCATATATCATATATATGTATATATATATATATTTTGGGCCTCAAAAGTTTGCTCGTACTTACGTACACAAAAGTATGCTATATAAATAGCAGAGATGCGCGGCGTTTTTTTTTTTTTTTGTCCACAAACAAGACTGAGCGACAGCCGTCGGCGCGTGTCACGCGTTGTCGTGGCGCCAAGCCAACGAGAATACCAGCAGGCACGACGGACGGCAAGCAGCACCCGGTCAGACAACACTGGCAGTAATCAGGGTGCCGAAGATGTTCGAATAGTCTACTCGCATATATAGAAACCAGTACGGCAGGTCGTCGCAGGAGTCGTACGAGCTACGTATTGCACGAAATATGTCGAGTGCAGCGGCTTTTCGCATTCGCCCGACGATGACCCACTGGCTACACGACGTGAACAACCCGGAGCTCTAGGCTCAGATTTGGACTTGTATTTCTAAGAAAGAGAATGCGGCTACTATGTACCGTAATTCTGTAGTTTCCAACCGAGGCGTTTTTCCTTTCAAGCCGCTGCGGCTACAGCACAAGAATCGCTTGTTCAAAGACCAAAGGCATCACGCATGGTGACATGAGTCACCGCTCGCGAATGGTGCAGCAAGTAGACCGCTAAACGCAACACGTTTTAGTGCGTGAGACGCACGCCTCATGAACAAGCACTCAACGTACGTAGTCTTGCCGGGGCATAATATGAAATTACGCGTTGGAAAAGGAAAATACCTTTCGAAGCGAAAGCATGCTCTATTACTTCGAGTATACGTCAAACCCAATGTCTCTGTACTAATAGCACGCCTCGACAAAAGTCGGTGTTTGAAGCGAAAGCATGGAGGCTGTTGTGTGAATGGGAAGCAGAACGAAAGAGCGACATGCCCAGCTTTCTTATGTACGCAGCAGTACTTCTCAAGGTGTGCTTGTCGTAGGGTAAGACACCGTACATTTTTTGGGGTACCCGACTATCTTACCCGGGTATCGAAAGGCCCATCCAACCAGAAGCTCTGTATACGTTGGTACGTACGTATTCGCATCTACCGGCGGTTCGGGTATATAGACTGCCTGTACCCGACCCAAAACATGCCCGAAAGTCGAGATGCCACACCCGGTCAGTCTGGTCGGGTATACCAGGTATAGCGTTAGCATAGCGGCCAACGAACACTATTAATACCAGGTACCAGGTATTTTGTAGCAAAGAAAATGAGTGCTTGCGAAACCGAGCGCGAGCGAAAATACCCGCCGACATAAAAACTATCGCCCGG
The DNA here is from genome assembly GCA_031763025.1 of Macrocystis pyrifera. Taxonomy (NCBI): domain Eukaryota; class Phaeophyceae; order Laminariales; family Laminariaceae; genus Macrocystis; species Macrocystis pyrifera. Next base: position 406,684 of record JASSKH010000034.1, read on the forward strand.
TGACAACGCGGAAAACGCGGCGCAAACGAACAAACTTAAAAAAACAGGCATCGGGCTGGAAGCCGCCAAGAGCCTGGCCGCCTCCGGAGACTGGCACGTGATCATGGCCGTCCGGTCGTTCGCGAAGGCCGAGGCGGCGGCGAGAGAAAGCGGGATGGACTCCTCGGCGTACACGGTGATGGACCTCGACCTCGCCTCGCTGAACAGCGTGCGACAGTTCGTGAAGACCCTTAAGGCGGCCAAGGTTAAGGCCGACGCGCTCGTCTGCAACGCGGCCGTGTGGTACCCCAAGGTGTGAAAAAAAAAACGTCACTATATATAGTCGTGTTTACTGTAGTATTAGTAGGGTTTTTAAGAAAGTACCAGGTACCTGGTGGGGTGTTTACTTGGGTGGTACCCGGGTATATACCCGGGTATGGCCAAAATAGCCAGTTTTTTTTTTTGTTTTGTACCCAGTGTACCTCAACGAGTATGACCAATGCAACCCGGTTTTGGTGTTGGCACCCAGGTGGGTCCCCGGAGTACATGTACCCGGGTACCTATCGTACCAAAACAGCCAGGAACCCCAAGTGTATGTACCCGGTTCCTACCCGAGTATGAGCGAAACAACCAGGTTTTGGTTTGATACCTTTGTGGCAGGTTTGGTTTGGTATCCAAGTGTGTACCCCAGAGTATGTAAACACCCTGCCTACCACACGCTGGAGGCCGGTAAGGTTAAGACCGACGCAACCCGGCCGTGTGGTGCCCCAAGGTGCGTCACAAAAAGAAATCGTTTTTATCCCCACCTCATTCATCCCTCCACGACAGAGATGCAGTTTCATCACACAACGGTCATTGGGTGCCTTTTCTTAACGTATTATATTCTGTTGGCCCTGAATTCAGTCCCTGAGGAGGTCCTTGCTACCATGCCAGGTATACCGGTACGTATGGGGATCTCTGTGATGTTTGTTTTTGCAACGAAAGGCTTGATTGAAACCCCCTTCGGTTCGTTTGCGTTTTTACGTCGTCACGTTTTTTTTTGTAATATAAGAATAAATCAGCAGCACCTGGTACGTACATGTAAGTGTTTTTTGTTTTGTTTTGTTTTGTTCGTTTTGGTTTGGTTTTTCCATTCCAGAGAGGGGGTGTCCATGGAAGAAGCTGGAAGGACCGGCGCGTATTTTGTCTTTTAGATTAGATCCTCTCGCAGTTCGTTTTTGATATTCTTGGTCATGATTTAATTTTCACTCAGGGGGGGGGGAGCTGGAAGGACCGAAACGGCGTGTTTGTGTCTATTAATAAAACTTAATAAAACCTTGTTCTTGTTTTCAGTTTTCGTCTCAGTTTGCTTCTCCTCCGTCTTTTTTTTTTCTTTTCGTTTGCGTTGGATGAAAATGCCTGTTTTTGCACTTTTTTCCAGGACAAGGAGCCGCGACGAACGGCGGACGGTTTTGAGGAAGCTGTAGGCGTTAACCACCTGGGACACTTCCTGCTCGTCAACCTCCTCCTCGAGGAGCTCAAGCAGTCTCGCGTCATCTTCATCGGAACCGAGACCCACAACCCCGGAAGCATCGCCGGAAAAATCCCTCCCCAGGTGCCGAACGCAGCAAAAAGAGCGCTTTAGGAAACCTCGTGCGTGGGTGGTGGAATCGAGTTTATAAGGCCATATATAAACTTATCGCAGGGATTTCAGGATCACTGGTGGGTTTAATTGCCCAGCTGACAGCTCTTCGTGCCGAACAAAGCCCGCTCTTCGCGACGGATGATGCGGTCTACAGTCTAGAGTCTCCTGTATAGTCGAGCGTAGCTTTTGCAGTGCAACATTTTTAGTCTACTACCCTCACAATGGCGTCGACGGCAATATTCTGTTTAATTTCCCTCATTTCTCCACAAGATTGTTGTAATCCCTCATATTATGCTGCAAAGTGGGACACTCAAGAAGAGGGGGGCAAAAAAATCAATCGAAAAACGTCCCGGGGGAAAACCCAACACGAGAGGAAATATTTATTTTTTCAATTTATTTTTGCGCCCGTTTTTTCCCCCGCTGGACGGTTTTCGTTTTTTTCTTCTTCCCCCCATCTTTTGCTGAAGGTGGTCCGTGTGTCCCACTCTAATAACTCCGAGTATTTTTTGTGCGACCCGAGCAGTAGAAGGTAAAAATACACAGAACTTTTTTTCGAGAACGGTGAGTACCCACTCGTTGATTGGGCCTCTGATCGGCTTAGCGTTGGTTGGGGTTTTTGTAGTCCTGTTCGTGTCCACAGCAGGGGGGGGGGGTCAAACCATTTTGTCGAGTACGACCACCACTCTGGCCGGCAATATAAGGAATGCTTAAACATGAACATGGGTGACCAAGCGGTCCTTATATATCCGTCGAAAGCGGCGTGCGCTTACTTTTCGTTCTCACCCTTTTAGGAGTGCAGTCCCGTTTCGGGGACAAATTACTTAGAGTTTGACTGGTTTGTCCCGAAAACGAAACTGTAGCCGTAAATGGGTCAAGCCCTTCAGGAACTCACTCCCGCTTTCGGGATTATACATTACTCCGATTGGATGTAGAGTCATTAATACATACCTTAGGTTTGTTTTATTTTTCGTTGTGTTCTCGTACCCGGTACGTTTTTTCGTTGTGTTCTCGTACCCGGTACGTTTTTTTCGTTGTGTTCTCGTACCCGGTACGTTGGCGTTTGTTTCACTTGCTTCACCTACCCGTCCATGAATCTGCGATTATTTTTGGTGATGCGGTGCTGCGTGTAGGTATTAATTACCCTGCTGACTTGTAGGGGCAAAAGACCGATCGATTACCGAGCCCAGGGTATAACCCTTATAACACTCTCTCTCTCTGTCTCCCCCCTCTGAACGGCGGGATCTTTGGGGCGTCGATATATCCGTATTCGGCCGTACGCTGTCCTACCCGCTTCGTTTCAATATTTGGGCAACCAGGGAGATATGTCTTGAGGGACGCACGCACACGCGCAAGCGTTCCTATGAAAGGAACGTTCGAAGTGAGGTTCGAACCCGTGTCCTCGACGATGCCGAATGTGGATAGGAGGGTTTCCTAGTGAGCTGTCGGGGTAAAAATTCCGATCGATTGCCCAGCCCAGGGTAATCCTTGCAGCAGCAGTTGCCTGTTCAGGACGGCGTGTTTCGTAGAAAAAGGGATTCTGAATTTCGGCTGTCACATCCATCGCCAGCTGTCTCGTTTTTTTTTTTTTTTTTCCTCGTTTTTTTTTTTTTTGCTAATGGTAAAGAGATTTGAGCCGGCACGCCTCAGGTCACCGATTCGTTATTTGTTGGACTAATACATGCGTATCACTCCGGACGGGAACACGAGGGAACGTTTATTAATATTAATAGTCATTATTAATATTAATATTACGTGGGACCATAGTAAATAGGACCTACGGTGCACACAAAAACCTGTATATTTCCCTATTTTTTGTAACAATATTTGGTCCCATTTACTATGGTCCCTTACCGTAATGGTATAAAATGTCAAGCTACTTACGATCAGAGTGGTTGTCGTTTCTCAGACATGCCAACTGTCCTTGAGTGGAGACCCCGAAAAACTGTCCAACTGTCCGAGTGTATCGAATGGAAAGTATATCGATAGCGACCAGACTGAGCGGGACCCCCCCCCCCCCCCCCCCCTCCCCCTCCGGGCTGAACGGTACCCCCCTCCCTCCCCTCCTGCCCCTCTACAATCTATTAATAGTAATCCCTTACGTATATTTTTCTGGGTTCTACCCCACCCCACCCGCCTGCCACCACGTTTGGAAATGATGATGTATCACAGGCGCACCTCGGCGACTTGGAGGGGCTTGCCAAGAACGAACCCATGATTGACGGCATCAAGTACGAGCCCACCAAGGTGTGGGAGGGAGGGAGGGAGGGAAAGGAGGGGGGGGGGGGGGGGGAGAGGAGGAGGAGTGGGGGAAGGGAGGGGAGGGAGGGAGAGAGGGAGGGAGGGAGAGAGGGAGCCGCACGAGTTGCGATGTCGCAGGTTGAAAGGATGATAGAAGCGGAGGGGAGGAGAGAGGGAGGAGATGCACGAGGTTCAAAGTGTGCCACCGTAAATGTGATACTAACAGGGCTGCAGTAGAGCTAGCTGGCGACGTATTTGCAGCCGTGGCCTCTCGCGACGAGAGCGGAGCGCAAGGAACCTCCCCCTCCCCCCCCCCCCCCTCACTGCCTGTCACACCTCTTGATCACTACAACTCCAATGGACGATCGAAACCCCTTGCAGGCCTACAAGGACTCTAAGGTGTGCAACGTGCTGATGATGAGGGAGATGGACAAGCGTTTCACGCCCAACGGGATGATCGTGAGTGCGCTCTTCCCCGGCTGTATCGCGGAGTCGCCGCTTTTCAGGGAGAAGCGCGGATGGTTCCGGACTCTGTTTCCGCTGTTCCAGAAGTACGTCACCAAGCAGTTCGTCTCCACCGAGGTGAGGGAGGGAGGGAGAGAGGGAGAGGGGGGGGGGTACTCATCATCATGCATGGCCGTAGTCGCATGACCATAGACCCTCGCATCCCTACAAGGCCGGGACGGAGCGCGTCGGGTTTTCACCGGCCAGGCAGACATTGCTTGCACCAAGCGCGAAGCGAAACGTGAGGTGTTGGGCGGGTCGCGTGAAGGGTGAGCCGCTTCCTATTGATACTAAGAACCGCTGTAGAGGCGGGTTTTCTTGCATATGGGTGACAGCATCAATGAATTGATTTAATTTCTCGTGTGGCCACTTCCAGAGACAGAAATGGGTTTACTATGTAGCTGCCTCATGGGTGCCTCACCTTATACACACTACGTGAGACGATCAGGGAAGGGGGGGGGGGGGAGTTTTTTCGTGTCATGCATGGCCGTAGTGAGAAACAGACGGCATACCCGAGATACTTCTTAGGGTATGACGATAGACCGGAGGGTGTCAGTGAGGGGGGGGGGGGTGTACTCGATAGGAGAGATGTACTCGATCTCATGCATGGCCGTAGTCGTATGACCATAGACCCTCGCATCCCTACAATGCCGGGACGGAGCATGTCGGGTTTTCACCGACCAGGCGGACATTGCTTGCACCAGGCGCGAAGCGCCGTGAGGTGTTGGGCGAGTCGCATGAAGGGTGAGCTGCATCCTACTAAGAACCGCTTCTGAGGCGGACTTGCATATGGATGACAGCCTCAATGAGTTAGTTTAATTTCCGGTGTGGCCACTTCCAGAGACAGCAATGGGAGTACTATGTAACTGCCTCTTGGGTGCCTTACCTTGAACACTACGTGATACGATCAATTCCCTTGTGCAGAGTAAAGGTTCTTACTTTGCACAAATTATCTAACTAGACGACCAGCTGTGGGCGACCGCCAAAAAAAAAAAAAAAAAAACGGTACCCTGGATGTCTAGCTCACGTAGTGAGCGGCATGTTTTACAGTGTCGTTGCCAACCGACGCCAACCCAACCCATATATAATATATATATAATAGGGGGGGGGGGGGTTAGAGCGAGACAGATGGGGGACAAAAAAAATAGAGAGACAGAGAGAGAGCTAGGTGGGGGGGGGAAAGAGTCATCAGAAAAAGCGACGACTAAAAAGCCACAAGGAGTAAGACACAAGAGACTAAGGGAGGCAGGAAAATAATCGTGGAGCCCCCCCCCCCCCCCCCCCGATCCCCGTTCACTGTCCATTTTTGCATACCAGGTACCAGGTATGTTTGTAGTTCGGTTTGTTGGGTTTCCCAGATAATAAGGGTTGGACGCCCTTCCTACCGTGCTACAGTAGTTGGTTTATTTTTCACGTTTGTTGGATCTCCCAGATACTAATGGTGGAACTACGTACCCGTCCCCCCCCCCGCCCCTCGTCCCCGTTGATCGTCCTGGCTGGCTCGGTTATGTTGGCTTCTGTTTGTTTGGGTTTCCCAGGAGGCTGGAAGGCGTGTAGCTGACGTTGTGGCTTCCGACAAGTACACCACCTCGGGTGCATACTGGCGATGGAACGGGCAGACGGCGGAGGCCACCGCGAGGGAGAACGTGGTGTCCGACGAGGCGATGGACGAGGCACGGTGCGAGAAGCTGTGGCAAATTAGCTCCGACCTCGTGGGAATCTAAGCGGGGTCAAATTTTATGTGATGCCAATGGCGGCGATTGGATGACGATGAGGATGTTGGTGATGGTGATAGCGATGGCGGTGATTAGTGGACTTTGGGTCTGAGCTGGCGCGAGGGAGGGGGGCTATTGGTCTGTGGTTGGCGTGTTGGTTCTGACCTGATCAAGGAGCTAGCGGTTGGTCTGCGATTTGGTGGGTTGAGTCCGAGCTGGTGGGAGGGAGGGAGGGAGGGAGGGAAGCTTCGTTCAGTAGTGGTCTGTGCGCCGGCGATGAAAATGGTGGAGGTGGCGGTGGTGGGTGTTTTGGCGGCGTAGTGGGTCTGGCCTGATGGGAGGCTAGCTACCCGTTGGCTGTGATCCGGCCGCAGGAGTCTACTACGTTCGCGCGCGGAGCCAAAAATAGCGTAAGAGAAAGCCTGGTGGCCGGAAACGGCTGCGGAAGATATCATGTAGGCCATCATTCAACCGCTCAACTCGGCCAGTCGCGTCATCTGACCGGCCGGCCTGTCTTGGGCTATGGAGATGGTGGGGTTGTCGCTGATTGGCGGAATTGCCCCGTCCTTGATGCAGAGCTATTGGTCTACTTCGAAGTATGATTCGGCGATGAACATGGCGATGTGGATGGTCATGAGGATAACGAGTCGCGGGTGGGCAGCTAGCTGGTTATCTGCGATCCGGCGACAACGGTGGTGATCATCACGAGGGCGATAGTGGTGGGAACGATGGTGACTTCGGGTATACCAGTATTGAGGCCGTACCGAACTTACCGAACTGTCGGGGGTACCGGTACCGACTTCGTACCGAACCTTGCCTTAGCGTTCGGTAGGGAATTCAGGCCGTACCGAACCACTTGGGTAGGGTGAATACCCGCGGCAAAACACCCCTTGAATACGCTGACGGAACTGTGGGGAAAGTGGTCTGGCATTGGGGGTGATGGTGGTAGTCATAGAGGATGATATTGGAGTTTGATAATCTGTGATAAGGCGTCGGGTGCCATTGTGATGATGCTATTAATAAAGTGATGGTGGTGATGGTGTTCAGACAAACATGACGGCGATGGTTGGGGTGGATGAAACTATCCTCGAGTTTGGGGGGGGGGTAAAAAAAAAGAAGAAAAACGTTGAAAAAAATCCGATAAAACTTGTAGCAACATTTAGCTGGTCACCGCGCGGAAGGGGGAGAGGGTGTGCTGATTGTGAGCCTGGCCGTAGTCGTATGACCTTGGGCTCTTGTACCCCTACCATGCCGCAACGGAGCATGTCGGGTTTTCAACGATGAGGGAGCGCGGGAGGAGGGGAAGGCAAGAGACCGTATTTGTGCCATGTCGGGAAAGGGTCGAGGGGGGGGGGGGGGGGGGGGGCGCAGAGGGTTCACGTCCATGCACATGACAGGCTATCATACTCGCGAACCCTTTGTGTGGTTACTTTCAGTATCTTGCCGTTCCTTTATTTTTTATTTTATGGGCGTTTTTGTTTTTTTTTTTTTGTGCGGCGGAAGCGGGTATATGCGATGAAGGGGAGAGAAGAGGGGGAGATTGAGGTTGGAAACCCTTTTATTTCACCCGTCAGCTACCCCATGATATCGTGTCCTCCCTCCCTCCACCAATCACCTGTGCGTTGAATCTGCTCGGGCCCTCCAACCAATCAGCTCGTCTTGCGCGTTTTGTCTGCGCGGGCCCTCTACTAGCCAATCAGCTCTGCGCTGAATCTTTGCGACCCCCTCTCCATCAACCGATTAGCCTTGCACTAAATCTGCGTTTGGCTTGCCTGACGACAAGAGAAACAGGCGACAACGGACCGAGACAGATAGAAGTTCGCGGTAGGGGTATAATAGGGAAGACGAAGAGGGGGGGGGGCAGGGGACGCCGCCCGCCTCGGGCGAGTTTTCGGACTCGATGTCGGGAGTTATAATCGTTGGTGTTTATAACGTGTTAATATATTTGACGACGGGAGATCGGGATTTTTTTTTTTTTTTTTTTGGAAAATTTTTTTTTTTTTTTTTTCCGTCCTCGGGGCCATTTTCTCCCTTTTCCAATGGAAAATTCACGGTTTTTTTCCAGGAAATTTCCAGTAGCTGGAGATGGGATGTGGCTTGGGGGGGGGGGGGGGGGGGGGGGGGGGGGGGGGGGCAGAGGCTCTCTTCGCCATGTGGCTACAGTATTGGCGGGAGGTGGAGTGTTTCCTGGTTCCATCGTTTTCGTTTTCGTTTTTTTTTTTTTCGTTCGTAAAATACTTTTTTTTTCTTCGTACGATGTACCGTGCTCATTGTTAATTAGTTTACTACCGGTAGTTTTTTTTCTCACTGGGGTAGTGTTGAGGCCTGGTCTGGCTGGTGGAACCTTTAACCTTGACAACAAAAAAAGTACAGCATTTTTTTTTTTTTTTCCGTCTGTATTATCTTCCATCATTCTTTCTCGCTCCCTCCCCCTTGATGTAATATACTCGTGACTCAATTCCAGGGTGACATGGCGGTCAGTACGGTACGCGCCTTGTTTGTTATCGCGGGAAGGGTTAAGATTTATCTTTCTTCCATCGTCGATTTGCGTCGAATACGATGTGATGACAGAATAGTGTTACGATATTCTCCAGGCTTAATAAAACAGACTGCTGGAGTCCCATCGTCCCGAAATGTTTGAGTCGAGGCAACTCACCAAGCATTAGTAGTTGTGGGGAAAAAATTATGGCATGATTTTGTGAAGCATCAACATCACACTCCGGGATACCCGTGGTGCGCTCGACACTCAAACCCGTTCTCCGGCTACGTGTGTGACCTGTCTCTCTCACCAGGCATGACCTACGCCCCCCCCCCCCCCCCCCCCCCCCCCCCGGCATTGTAGGGATGCGAGGGTCTATATGGTCATACGACTACGGCCATGCATGATAATGAGTAGCCCCCCCCCCCCCCCCCCCCCCCCCCCCCCCCCCGGCCCGCGCATGCAGTCTCTCACGATTGGCGCCCATCGTGTTATGATTGACGGGAATTTATACTAGCTGACACACGAAACGAGCGGCCTGCGCCTGTACTTTCTTCGGCTTCTTCTTCTCGGGAGCCCTCTGCGTGCTGCCCACTTGGCGCAAGGGCAGCTTTAGCCACGCACTAGGCGTCTCTAAAATCGAGAGCCAATCAATCGGAGCAACGCTGTGAAATGATGGTACGTCAGGCGCGGTTTTCCAATAGTTGAATCCGAAACCGCTGTTTTCGTTGGCGGCGCACATTAGAGTACTCTCGTTCAGCGGAACCATGATACGAGCTAAAAGGCATCAAGGTTTTTGACGGACAATCGCGATCATCCCACCCGCCCAGTCAGGAATAAAACCACAAAAACAGCGAGCCTCTACTACTTGGACTATTAACAACAACGACCGGCAGTGTCGCGCCGTCCACTTGTGCGCCTCTTCTTCGTCTATAACACTCGCGACAGCTGCGCGTTGTTGAGCTGACGACAAGCGGATGTCACTGCCCTTTCCTCTGCTTCCTCTCTTCTTCTCCTGTTGCTTCCTGTAGATGCCCCTGCCCTTCTATCGGTGGTCGTTCAGAGATATACATACATAACGTCGAAAAATTCCAGAAAATTATCATTTCACGTGTAAAAAACTCCGACAACCTGCTATTAATTCGCGATTATCTTTTTTGCTGTTTCAGCGCAACTAAAAGTAAAAAAAAAAAAAATCAGCAAGGCTTTTCAGGGACGATTCTGACCGTCCCACCCGCCCCGCTTGACATATTTACCCTTTTCAGGGCAAACTGCACCCCCGTTTTGGGGAACAAACCACTCAAATTGTATGTACCTTTTCCCCAGAACGGGGCTTTCAGCCTTCAGAAACGGTCAACAGCCCTACTTTCGACGTTGGTAGCCTTTACGGCCGGGATCGCCGCCGCGCTATGCAGTCACTCCAGCATGGAGGTGTCTTTGCCTAGGGCTATAGCCCCCCTGCTTTGGGGCAGGAGGTCTCAGAACAAATCCAATCCTTGCTTTTGAATGGTCAATGGAGGTGCACAAGAATACTCCAGTTTTTTTTTTTTTTTTTTTTTTTTTTTTCGATCTCTCGATTTTTAGGTTGTTTGTTGATTTCTTCTCCAAAAACGGCGAAAAAAAAAAAAAAAAAGAGTCTGCCCATCCGTTTCTGCCGCGATACACCCACGGTTTGCTTCGTCTTTTCGCCATCCCCTCCCACCCCCAAAACGTAAAAGACAATTTCAAGTAGTAAAAGCCAGCACGCGAAATATGGGAAACCCCAACGAGCCAACCAATGAACCAATGAACCATAGAACCGACCGATCAACCAACCACGCCGCTGCCGAATCTGCTGCGTCGAGATACATATACAGTACCAGTCAACCAAAACCAGTCAAGTCAGAATATTTTGATCGTTTTCTCCAGAATCTGTTGAGCTACATACATACCTAGTGTCAAGTCAATCAGTCATTCCAGTCACATGGTGAGAATCTGTGGTGACTCCATCAGCTAAGGGAGAAAGGGATGGCGTCGTCAAAAGGAATGATCTCCCCCTTTGCGTAAACGCCTACGTACGCCTTGAGCTCCAAGATCTGCGCCAGGCCGCCGTCGTCGTACGGGGAAAAAATGCTGCTCACCCCTCCAGGAAGGCGTTCGTAATAGCTTTGTTGCAATATTGGAGGGGGGGGGGGGGGTGGGGGGGCAGGGGGAGTGAGGATGGGGGGGGGGGGCGAGGGGGGGGGGGGGGGGGGGGGGGGGGGGGGGGGGGGGGGGGGGGGGGGGGGGGGGGGGAGGGGGGTGGGGGGGTACTCAGTTGTTGTTTGTCTTAGTCAATTGACCATTGACCACACATCCCTTTCGAGACGGGGGGGGGGGGGGGGGGGAGGTGAAGCAAAAACACATGCCGAAACCGGACATTACCCATCGATACTGCTAAATATTCAGCAAAAGTAACATTTCGGCTCTGATTCCAAGCAGCTTGTCCCCAATTTAATGGGGGCGACGGATGTGAGTGGGAGATCGGACGAGCTCGAGGGGACACCAAACACGTGTATCCGCCTTTGTCAGAGGCGGGGCGAACAAGGCCAGCGTCTACACGCCGTCGCCGCCACCGCCACCGACGACGCTACACCCGGCGCCGATCGTATCCCTCGCTCGCGACAGCGCTCTACCCTACTTCCTTCTTTCTTTCCCTTGCCCCTTTCCTGCTTCCTTTTCTTCCTTAATCCCCGCTTTACCTTGCCTGCCTTGCCTTGCCTGCCTTCAATCCTGCTGTCGTTCGTTCCTTCCTTCATTCCCCCCGTTCCCTTACTTTCTCCCTCCCCTCACATTCGCCCTTTCCCACCGTGTTTTGCCCTACGCCGTAACTCTCGTTGCAGTTACTGTCACCGTTACCGCTAACCGCCACCGATTCCGTTACCGCCACCGCTCCCGTCACCATCACCGTTACCGCCACTGTTACCTCCACCGTTATCGTCACCGTTACTGCCACCGTTCCCGCCACCAGGACCGTTACCGTTACCGTTACTGCCACCGCCACCGTTACCGCCACCGATACCTTCGCCGCTATCGTTACCGCCGCCATTCCCGTTACCGTTAAATTACCGCCACCGTTCCCGTCACCATCACCGTTACCGTCACCATCACCGTTACCGCCACCGTTACCGTTATCTCCACCGTTACCTCCACCGTTACCGCCACCGGTAACCGTAACCGTTACCGTCACCGTTACCGCCACCGTTATCGCCACCAGGACCGTTACCGTTACCGTTACTGCCACCGCCACCGTTACCGCCACCGATACCTTCGCCGCTATCGTTACCGCCGCCATTCCCGTTACCGTTAAATTACCGCCCCCGTTACCGCCATCTCCACCGTTACCTCCACCGCTACTTCCACCGTTACCGACAACGTTACCGTCACCGTTACCGCCACCGGTAACCGCCACCGGTAACCGTAACCGTTACCGCCACGGCCAACGTAACCGTTACGTTACCGCCACCGATACCTTTGCCGCTATCGTTGCCGCCGCCATTCCCGTTACCGTTAAATGAACGCCACTGTTACCCCTACCACTACCGTCACCTCCACCGTTACCTCCACCGTTACTTCCACCGTTACCGACAACGTTACCGTCACCGTTACCACCACCGCTACCTCCACCGTTACCGCCACCGATACCTTTGCCGCTATCGTTGCCGCCGTCATTCCCGTTACCGTTGAATGAACGCCACCGTTACCGCTACCACTACCGTCACCTCCACCGTTACCGCCTACGTTACCGCCACCGTTACCGCCATCGCCACCGCCACCGATACTTTTGTCCGCCATCGTTGCCGCCACCGTGACCGCTTCCGTTACCTGCCAAGCTTGCTCCTCCCCAGCCGCTCCGATCCCTTCTGCATCCCCACCCGAATCCGTCAGAACCGAACAGCGGGCCACACTCTGGCTTGTCCCACACCGCCAGTCCCGCGCCCCCAATCTGCCGGCGCGGGGGGGAGGGGGAGGGTGGGCACCGCAACAGCAGGATACGGAGGAAAACATACCTCTTGGTTTTGGGAGAGGCGGAGATGGAGACGGGCTGGGCAAGCGCTGCTGGAAACTGTTGTAGTTGCTATTGTTGCTGTTGCTGTTTGTTGTTGTTGTTGTTGTTGTTGTTGTTGTTGTTTTTGCCGCTGCTGCGATTAGTGTTGTTGCTGCTGTCATCGCTAGTATGGCTGCTACTGCTTTTTTTTTTTTCTAGCCGGCAGCGCTCGGGGCAGGCACTCCAAACGATTGTGTCTAGGTCAATACTGTGGGTAGAGGTTTTCCTACTGCGTGAAGGCAAGAAACGTTGCCGTAGTCTTCTCTGCTCAGACACCGCAGGGGGCGGCCCTCAGAGCTTAGACGGTGGTTCGGACAAACGAGAGGCAGCGGTCCGGGTCGAAGACACAAGAAGATGGGACAGTGTTGCGTACAGATCCCGGCGTGATGAAACGGTATAAACAAGCGCCGAACAGAAGAAGGCTTCGATGGCGAACTCTTCTGGCGGTCAATCTACGCCTACATATACACCTCGATCCTTCCACACTGCAAGAGCCTGTCTCAAGTTACGTTTCTCTACGTTGCACCACGCGCGTTCTCCCTACGCGGCTGTGGATCGATGATCGCCAAAATGTTGGGACAGGCGCTCGTTAGCGTAGCTACACGCTGCAACCGGTTGGGATTCACATTCATTTTTCCTTCCGGAGTGATGCACCCTTCCTTAACCTATAACTCGACTCTCAGTACTGCTGTAGCAAATCTCCAACGAATCGAGTCTCTGCCCAATCATACCCTTCTCTGTCACGGTATCGTTGACATCAGTCTTGTATCGCCAACTAAGTCAGCCCCTCGTACAGCATTGGCCTACGCGTGGAGAAAGTCTCCTTGTGAGGTGCAGCCTGCTACTGGAGACTGACTCACCCCCCTAGTCCCGACGCTAAACCGCCACCCAACAATGCTGAAAAAAAATATTTATCACTTCAACTGTGGGTGGGAGTTTACATTATGAGGACGGGATTTTCTTCAATATATGGGAGTTTCTACTAGGCATGGAATGTACTGCTGTAAACAAAATGTCGCATACAACGCGAGATGCATGCCAAACCGCATCAGCCCGTCCACCCCCCCCCCCCCACCGCCCTCCCCCCCCCCTCGTCCAGCCCCCCCCGCTCCCTCCCCCCGTCCTCCATAACCTCCCCACGCCCCCTCCGCCCCCCGACCCCACCCCTCTACCCCCCCCCCCCCCTAATCCCCCCCGCCACATATGGGTTGGGGTGGCGTCGGTTGGCAACGACACTGTAAAACATGCCGCTCACTACGTGAGCTAGACATCCAGGGTACCGTTTTTTTTTTTTTTTTTTGGTGATCGCCCACAGCTGGTCGTCGAGCTAGATCATTTGTGCGAGGTAAAGAAGCTTTACTCTGCACAAGGGAATTGATCGTATCACGTAGTGTTCAAGGTAAGGCACCCAAGAGGCAGTTACATAGTACTCCCATTGCTGTCTCTGGAAGTGGCTACACAGGAAATTAAACTAGCTCATTATAGCTGTCATCCATATGCAAGTCCGCCTCACAAGCGGTTCTTAGTAGGATGCAGCTCGCCCTTCATGCGACTCGCCGGACACCTCACGGTGCTTCGCGCTTGGTGCAAGCAATGTCTGCCTGGTCGGTGAAAACCCGACATGCTCCGTCCTGGCATTGTAGGGATGCGAGGGTCTATGGTCATACGACTACGGCCATGCATGAGATCGAGTACATCTCTCCTATCGAGTACACCCCCCCCGCCCCCCCTCTCTATTAGGAGCAGCAACGGTGCTCCGTCTCGAAAGAGATGTGTGGTCAATGGCCAAATGACTGGGGCAAGCAACAAATGAGTAACCCCCCCCCCCCCCCCCCCCCCCCCCCCTCCCCTCCCCAAACCCCTACGCACCCCCCCCCCCCCCCACTCCCTCCTCCTCCTCCCCTACGTCCCCACCCACTCCATCCCTCCCTCACCTTCCTCAGCTTGACCGCTCTCTTGGAGGTATCCCCGTCCCTCCAGGTGAACAAGAACGCCGACAGCCCCGGCCGGTACTCCCCGTACCCCACCCCCACCCAACCCTTGGGGTTGTACCTTGCGGTTGTTGCGGGTGTGGCGGGGACATAGGGCGGCTGGTTTTTTTCGCGGCTCGTGCGGTGAGTGAATTTCGCGATTCACTCATACACGATTTTTGCGCTTTCATGCGGTTGTTCTTAAAAGTCGTCGCGGTTGCTGTTGCTGTTGCTGTTGCTGTTGCTGCTGTTGTTGTTGTTGCGATTTCATTTTTTGCAAATTGGTTGTTGCTGTTGTTATTGTTGCGATTGGTTGGTTGGTTTGGGGGGAGCGAAAGCAGCGCGAGGAGAGCGGGGGGGGGGGGGGGGGGGGGGGGGGGGGTACCTCATAGGAGAGAGAGATGTGCTCGATCTCATGCATAGCCGTAGTCGCATGACCGTAGACCCTCGCATCCCTACGATGCCGGGACGGAGCATGTCGGGTTTTCACCGACCAGGCAGACGTCGCTTGCATCAAGCGCGAAGCGAAACGTGAGGTGTCCGGCTAGTCGCATGAAGGGTGAGCTGCAGGGGGGCATGGGGGGGTGGGGAATGACGGAATTGCCTCCATATAATTCGTTGTCGACGTAGAGGGGAGGGGAGGGGGGGATAGAAGAACCTACTTTCTGACCCCGGACCTGAGTTGCTGCTAGGACGGAGAGAGAAAAAAAAAGGACAAGCTAATAAATGTGTGTGTATTGTCTTCATTAAATCGTCCCTTCTACCCAGCTTCATTCGTCAGTACACCCAGTGTCCGTCCTGATTCCTTGTCCTGGAGAGATAATACTAATTCTGTGGGTACAGACCGTGAGACAGAGGGAGACCAACAAAAAAAAAAAAACGCAAATTCGTGGGTCAAGCAAGTGCTGGGATGGAGAAAAAAGTCGAAAGGAAGAGAAAAAAAAAAAAGAGACTTGACTATCAGGCGTTAGAAAAGTTTGCAGTACAAAACACTTTTTGCCTGCTTCGCACAAAATTTGATTGGCACAACCACTTAACCCCACATCGTTCGTCCGAAAAAAAAAAATGATTCGGAAAAAAAAATGACAAACGTTTGCGAACTCTCGCTATTAATAGACGTATGCGTTAACGCAATAACGAAAAAATCCGGCGTCGTCTCATCCAAAATAAGCCTGTACATCGCCAGCCATCTGAGTACCCCCCCTCTCGCCTCCCCACCTCAACAAGCACCACATTTTACACCTGAGCTTCAGGCGTTATTTTAGGTGAAAGCCAACATAAGGTGGTTTGAACGA
This sequence comes from Macrocystis pyrifera, assembly GCA_031763025.1. Taxonomy (NCBI): domain Eukaryota; class Phaeophyceae; order Laminariales; family Laminariaceae; genus Macrocystis; species Macrocystis pyrifera. Next base: position 422,554 of record JASSKH010000034.1, read on the forward strand.
AGTATCTCGCTCTGGTTGAGAGGATCAGAAGAAAACGGTTTAATTTTTACATAATACATCTAATGGCACGTAGATATACTGACAAGCGAAGGTACGCTAGAAAAAGGCAAGCACAGACAGCTGTGTGTGCTTTTCCACGCTCTTGTTTGGAGCCTAAGCAAATATATATATATATATATATATTAGCGACCCCCCCCCCCCCCCCCCCCCCCCCCCCCCATATATTAGCGACACCCCCCCCACTCCCCCCCCCCATACATTAGCGACACCCCCCCCACCCCACCCCCCCCCCCCCCGTCTCTCCCTCTCCCCCTTTGGTGCAGGCAATGTCTGCCTGGTCGGTCAAAACCCGACGTGCTCCGTCCCAGAATTATAGGTATGCGAGGGTTTATGGTCGTACGACTACGGTGATACATGACATGAGTGCACCCCCCCCCCCACCCGCCCTCTCCATCTACCCCCCACCCCCTCCCCTTCCTCGTCTGACCTTCCCCCTCTCTCTCGTCCGCTCACCCTCCAACGACAGCCCCTCCCTTGGTTTTGGCGATCACTATTCCGGGGCCCTTGAAGTCCACCCCCTTGTGAAACGCCGAAGGTTTCCAGCCGTTTCGCTTCGAGTCGTACACCAGCTTGATGTTCCGGAACTCTGCCGTCGGTCATAATAGCAGGACCGGCGGACACGATTAACGGAACATACGAAAACAGATCACGCCGCCGCGGCATCATCAGGTACGTTGTAGGTGCGTTAGAGAGGGGGGAAACGGCGAATGAGGGGGCGGGTGGGGAGGTGGGAAGTGGAGGGAGGGGGGGCTCTGGCCAAAAATAGAACAGCAGCAGCAGCAGCAGCAGCAGCAGCAGCAGCAACAGCAGCAACACAAATACCGACACAAAAAACAATAACAATGTTGACACCACCACCACCACCACCACCAAACCACAACAGCAACGACGATGACAGCATCACCAACACCAGCACCCAGTGCCAGGTGCCACCACCAGCAGCAACACAACCCCTACCCGCGAAACCTACCAGCACCACCACCTCCACCTCCACCACCACCAATACCAACACCACCAACACCACCTCCACCGCCTCCAACAACACCAACAACACAACCAACACTCCCCCCCCCCCCCACCACCACCACCACCTCCACCCTACCGCGACAACCACAACCACCAGCAGCACCACCGCCACCTCCACCACCAATTTATCATCAACACCACCACCACCAACAACACCGCCTCCACCAACCACCAACACCATAACCAACACCACCACCACCACCTCCACCATCTCCACCCTACCCCGACACCATTACCACAAACACCTACCGCGACACGACAACCACCAACACCAAAGCCGCCACCGCCGCCACCACCACCCCTACTCCGACATCGACATCGACGCCAATACCACCTTCACCAACACCACCAACACCACCACCGCCCCTGCTCTGACAACGCACAGCTACCCCACCACGAACCTCCACTCCCCGCCCACACCGTTCCGTACCAAGGCCACATCACATCACCAGCAAGGCCACCACCACCACCACCGCCAACAAAAACAAACCGCACACGAAAAGCACACCCAACACGCGCGCAACTCAGAAAAGAAAAACGCCGTGACCAACGAACGCCGCCCCCTCCCTCCCCACGCACCATGGAAGTTAAGAGTTCAGTTTGTGTTGGGGGAGTCATATCCCTCTTTAAGACTGCACTCCCGTTCCGGATACAAAACACTTGGAATTAGAGTAATGCTTAGGTTCATGTGCAGTGCAGTACTAAAAGAGTTAATTAACACCGTGGCTATTCTAGGGGGGGGGGGGGGGCTACCTATAGAATCGTTCTGCTGTTTTTGAGCTACATGAGTATTTGTCGTATTTAAGTTCGCATCCGATTAAAAAAAAAGGTACCAGGCAACTATTAATACCTGTACGTACGAGCGTACGATACTAGGGAAGGGGTGAGGGTAATTTGAATACCGTGGTACAAGCTATATTCGATGAAAATCGACGAGCAGTGGGAATGCTGAACTCATTTCGCGACAAAAAAATAAAGGTACGTCGTGCCGGGGGGGAGAAGGGACGACACACCTGTGACCATGGCATGTCCAGAGGATCGATGAGGGTAAAAACCTTCTATTAATACGAGTTGGGCTGGAAAGTAAAAGTGATCATTGAAAAAAAAAAATTAAAAAAAAAATTCGTAAAATCATCTAGATCTGCAGCAGCAGTACGTATTGTCATACACCCATCGAATGATTCAGAGCTGCTGTCGCGTTTCGTCCCACCTAGCTCAGTCTGTCGGAGCAGCGGCCGAACGACCGCCGCATCCTTCGTGTCCCCCGCCACGGGTTCCGCCTGGAGAATTTTCTCGGCCGGGTATTGGTCCGGAAATTTCTTCACCGTCATGCGCGGGAGGTTCGCCGGAGCCTCCTCCTTTTGGCCGAAGAACACGCTGTGCCGTTTTTTTTTTTTTCGTCATGTTCGTTTTTTTTTCACGGGCGCGATGTTGGGCATGACGGAGGAGGAGGGGAAGGGAGGGGAGGGGAGGGGAGGGCGACGGAGTTTGCCGGGGGGCGTACTCATTCGTTGCTTGCCTTAGGTCATTTGACCATATTGACCACGCATCCCTTTCGAGACGGAGCACGGAGTTAGCGGGGGGGTGTACTCGATAGGAGAGTTCGCAGGGGGGGGGGGGGGGGGGGGGGGGTACATGTTATCATGCATGGCCGTAGTCGTATGGCCATAGACCCTCGCATCCCTACAATGCCGGGACGGAGCACGTCGGCTTTTCACCGACCAGACAAACATTGCTTGCACCAGGGGGGGGGGGGGGGGGGGGGGGGTAGAAGGTACTGGTATTAATAGCTCTAGCCAGGAGGACGCAGCCAGGAACCTGAACCCGCCGCGACCATCGCCCCTCCCCTCCCCGGCTGGTGAGGGGGGGCCACTCGAGGCTCCCTGAGACGCCCTGGCGGAAGCACGTTTTTACGCGATTTGGCTTCTCTATTAAGTCATTAAAGCTAAATGAAACATTCGTTTTGGGTCGTATCTCAAGGGCAGTGTTTGGGTCAGGGGGTGGTTCTACTATTATATCTGTACGACTGCGGTGGATTTGATTGACACCGGGAAAAAAGAAAAGTGGAAAATGGGAACCCAACGTATGGCGACACAGAGGCGGGTACGGACTGCTGCTCTGCTGTGCTCTCTCTTCTCATACACGTGTTTCTATGGGTTTCAGTTGTATTATGAGGCGTTTTAGTGGGACGCCCGTACATTGCCACTATGCCGGAATCCTGGCACCTCCCTCAGCCAGGACTGTTACGGGGGGGCATAGTAAATAGGACCAAATATTGTTAGTAAAAACAGGGAAATATAAAGGTTTTTGTGTGAACCGTAGGTCCTATTTACTATGGTCCCCCGTATTGGTGTACTGCCAGGACCAGTGAACCGCCAGTATATGTTGGCCCGGCACCGAGCCCTAAATATATCTCCTCATCAACCGCGCCCCCATTTTCGGGTGCGAACTACTTGTAGATAGAGAGGGACCACGTTTGCAGTAATGAAAGGGATATGAGGCATCAAGGAAAGAAGCATCGAAGCCAAACAGCAGCACGAGTAGCACGAGCACAAGTGCGAGGGCAGACCAACAGCCGGGATACACGAGGCCAGGTGACGGCTTGTACGTGGGCCATGTACCGCAGTCGTAGCGTAAAAGACCGACAACTCTGATTTGTATTGGTGATGTCGCTGTTGTTTACCATATGTTCTGAGAAAGCACCCCGGGTGCTGCAGCAGTCAGCAGTCTGTGCGGAGTACTTGCATGTACATGTACAGCAGTGGCGTCGGGTGCAACACGATCTATACCCTCGTCTACTGCTCTGGCTGTTACCAGTGTGCTCGTTACAGCGTTGCAACAACAGAGTACTGCTGTAGTACGATTGGTGCATCAAAAAGTACATCGGACACGAAACGTTTCACGTCGTATGTATCGTGTGTATACGGTATGCAAAGTCGGAGCGAGTCACGTACGTACTCGTACCCATTATCATGAGGGACAATATACTTGAAATTAGAGGGAGCGCCGTTACGTACCTACAGGTACAGCAGCGGTAGTAAGCAAGCTGAGAGTCCTCACCTGAACAGCTTCTCCACGATGTCTTGCGGCTCCTGCTCCCCTTCCCCGCCCCCCGCGCCCCCGTTCGCCCGCATACGCGCGCTGGTGGGCTCCCAGCCTGCTCCATCGCGGGCCCAATCTTTGCGTTCAACTCGCTCAGCAGCAGCTGGCCTTCATGACAGATGAAGCCCAGATCAAATCGAAAATCGAAAATCACCGCAATCATCATTGATAACACACACGACAAGGAAGACCCCCCCGTTCGTTCGTCAGAAAGGTAAATGTTGTATAGATAGGCATCCGTAGAGCGAAAAACAGGGACCACATGATAGAGAATAGAGCCGGGTTGCGAGGAGCCATGCTGCTGCATACGAGCATCCTTCGCGAGGGGGGTACCAAGTATCAAGTGGCAGGGCACAGCAGCAGCAACGTGTTACTTCCGAGATGCAAAACGGCGGCTAGTTTTGCTCATGTTTTTCGTTTTGATTCACCTTCTCACGCGTGATGCTGGTTGCGAGGGCAGCTGTGTGGGGCCCACAAAGGAGGCAGAAGGTTGAAAGTCACAAGCGCACAGGGCTACGGCCACCAGCGCCCCTCTCATGGCTACGCGTCCAGGCGCAGATAGCAGGAAGACTTGACAATGAATCGCGAGAGCGGAAGAAAAGTAGGAAGAACAGCAAAAAATTGCGGGGGAAAATTGTGCCGCTTCGTGGTATGAGAGACGTTACACGTTCAGACGACGTGGTATCACTTGGACAAAAATATAAGGAACGTTTGTTGAAATGTTGATACGTAGCTGATCAGCATGAATACCCAACAGCAGTGCTTAAATTTCCGTCCAGAGTGGTACATGTTTCGCTTTTATTAGTACGGGGGTCTATAGTTAACAGGACCTATGGCATACATAAAAACCTATATATTTAGGTACTTTTGCTAACAAAATTTGGTCCTGTTAACTATGGACCCCCGTAATAGTATTAATAGTAGACAGAGTTACACGTTACACGACGTCAGTTGCGCGTTGCGCGTTGCGGTACTACGCCCTGCACTCACAACGTACACGTTTGGACTGCTGAACGTTACTATCAATACTTTTACTGAACGTTAGTACTATGATATTTTATTTTATTACATTCCTGGTACAAGGTACCACGTACCCACAGCCCAGGGTAACTAAATAAATGTGTTATGTTACGGTGCTGCTTTGAATGAGGCCGCAAGGCGAAAGGCCGGTAATTCCCTGGGTTCAGGTATTGGGATCGCATTTGTAACATTTGGGAAGGCCTCCCAGCCCAGACCGGTCCACCGTCGAGGTGAGGGCGCACGACTCCTCACCGCAGAGCAGGACGCCACGCTCTGCCTCGCAAACTTGCTCTCCGTCAGGAGTCGGGAGCGCTGAAGTTCCCCACCCCCGCAATTCCGGAGAATGCCGTGGATTTTGAATCCCTCCACTCGGAGGATGCTAGGCTGGAAGCAGCGGGACCCGGACTACAGCCTTCTGCCCTCCAGGTCTCGTCGGACAATCTTCGGGACACGGCCCTCATGCCCCCAGGTGCTTGAAACTCCCTCCCGACGCCGACCAGGTCGATCATCCTCAAACACTGGCCTGCCATCCCCGGCCAGGTGGAGGATATCGCAGCGGAACACTCGGCGCTCGACCAAGCCGACATCGTCGCGGCCGAGCGGGCCTTGGCGCAAGCCTAAGCCTTCGGTGCTGCCTCCGAGAAGACGATCCAAAGTCGGGCGATCGCGCTCACCGAGGCGAGGGAACTGGCGTCAGCTGCCGTCAGCGCCTCTCAGAAAGCCTCGCTCTCCACCTCCCGCGCCAGTGAAGCGCACTGCAGGCTGCCCGAGCGGCAATCGCCAAGCGGAACTCTCGGCTCACCGAGGCGGGAGCTCCAGCTGGGGGTCTACCGCTCGCTCCGGCCGCGCCCGCGGACGGTCTACCGGCCGCTCCGACAGTCCCCTTGCCAGCCCTCGGACATGGCCCCGCACAGCCCACCCCCGCAGTTTTGTCTGCTGATTCCCAACAACACCCCCTCAGCGAAGTCGCTGTCGACGCGCCGACTCGGAGGCCCGGAGATGCCGACTTCCTGCAGGGGAGTGTCGTGTGCATGGCGGACGGGCCCCAACAAGCGTCTGGCTACGGGGGCGGCGACAGCAGTGGTCTCAAACGCCCGCAGCCTCCAGGAAGAGTTGCCGGACGACGACCTCTCGGTGAATATGGCCTGGATCCAGATGGCTGAGGGCCTCTGGGAAGAGCAGCAGTGGATGTCGATCATAATGGGCCTGGTGGTCAGCCTTCGGAAGGCGCCCGACGCTTCCCCGATCACCATTCGCTGGCCCGACCCCAAGTCGTACATCGCTCACCGCAAGCGTCGGGCGCACGCCGCCAACCAGGCCCATCAGCGCCCAGGAATGGAAGATGGCCCTGAGCTGAACCACGATAGCTCTCACCGCCCCGCAGTCAACCGGGTTCGCCGACTCCCAAGAGCATGGCGCAGGTGACACGAAAAGCAGTGGCACGACTCGACGCAACGATACTGGCGGTAGGGGGAACCGAGGGAAGGGGAGCCACGGAGCTCGGGCGACGGGTGCAACAGGCACAGGAACCGCCCACGGGGAGACGCTTACGGAGCCAGCCCCTCCAGCTCCTCCACGGACGGCAGCAGGAGAGCTACAGTTCCCGAGATCACGGGCATCAGCAGCAAGAGGAAAGTGGTTCCCTCGCTAGGTGATGTTGCTTTTTCAGCCGGGCGTCTTGGCCGCCTAACCATGTCCGATGACCGAGCCATGCCCGTGTCGTTTAACCTTGCCCAAGCTCGGACGTCGGCGATCGACTCCGCCGCCGCAGCCGCCGCGGCAAAACACACCGCCGAAGTTAAACGGGGGTGCAATCACCTCGGTCTCAAAGACATCGCTCGCATTTCTCTCCTTCCTTTCCCCTCCTCGATCAACCCTTGGGACGCCGGGTAATACCTCACTCGTTCGATCAAGTCCTCCGCGTCTAAAACTCTCATGATGTGCATCGATGATAGCCGTGAAGGCCTTAGTTCTACCCACTGGATCCCCGGTTGGGAGTACCCTCTCCAGAAATCCTTCACGCGTACCAGCACGCCTGACAAGCTACTACGACCGCCCCCCTCACTACCTTGATGGGTTTGTTTGGGCAGGTGTCGCGCGCCCTCGCAGACGGAGCCACGGGACCGGAGGCGTTCACGCTCCTCCTGAGGTTGCTGAGCACCCACTCGGCCGCGCCGACACGGGGGCTGGCTGGCCTACACTAGGTTGCATTTTTGTGGCGTGTCTAACGGGACTCCCTTTTTCGATTTTAGCCGGAAATTTCAAGGGGTGGTGTCGCCGGTGACGGGGACTAAGCGTGTTTTGGCACCGGGGGTGGAGGTAGCTTCGGAGGTGGTTCGGGTGGCAGTCACCGAGCATTGCCCCAGCTTGATGCCCACGCTGTACCGTGGGGTTTTGGCTACCGTACCGAGGCCGTTCGGTGCTTTGTGGACGGCATGCGGTTGGCTTTTCAGACTCGTGCAAACAATAATACACCTGCCATCAGCGGTGAACAATATTTTTCTTTGCCTGCTTCTTCGACGGGTGGGTGGTCATCCGCCCCGTCGGGGCCCCGGCCCGCCAGTGTTGGTCGCGGCCAGGGCCGGACGACTGGGAAGACGCCTTCATGGCAGACGGGATCGCGCAATAATCCGCTTGTAGTGAACGTGAGAAAATACATCCCTGACTGCCTCGACCCGTGGCTTGACACGTGTTCCAACTACTGGCCCCTAGACGAACACCGCTACGCTGAAATTCACGCTGGTTGCGTGTCCATCCAAACCGATGACCCTCCCCTCTGGAGTAGCCTACTCTCATCGTCCGCTCGCGCCGCCGCACACAGGGAAACCCGAGGTCACGACCTAAACTGCCACGAAGACACACACTCCCTCAAACAGTGGATACACCCCTTCCAAAACCTTAGCGGCATTTTGAACCCCGACGTCCGAACGCTCGGCGACGACGGCGAGGCGTTCCGACGTTGGCAAGAACGCCGTGGTCCGACACCGCCGTGAGAACGTATCCTCGCGACCGAACAGACAGCACAACCAGAAAAACAAAAAAGAGTAGTTTCGGCCACTCGCGTGGCGTGGGCAGCACCACGGCCTGGGCCAGCAGAACAAACAAAGCGACGACTACAGCATACACGCGGAGCGAGGATACCACCAGTCTAACTCTGGCGATCACGGTGATGTTCCGACCGCCCCCGCCTCTTCAGTTCTTGCCCCCGCCTCGGGGATTCGCTACGGCGCTTCACAAAACTCTGGCGGAAACCCAAACGGACGCCAGCCAGGCATCTTCCGTGCCTGTAACTTGACAGTCGACGGCGGTACGGCCCCTGCCGACCGTCCGCCGCCTACATTGCCGGCAGAAAAAAAATATTCATTTCGCTAGATCCTCGTGTCCCAGGCTCGCCCAGAGCTCAGCGCCGACCTGCCCCGACCGGACCCAGCACGTTACCCCGTACCTCAGACCGATGCAGCGACCCAGCCTCACTTGTTTCACCGGAGAGCCCACGGGCGTCTCCCCCGGCGTCGGGAGCCCGCGCCTCAAACGCCGCTCCCCTCAGCCTGGGTAAGAGAGTAGGCGCGCCAAAGACCACTCTCCTAAGCCATGCACCGCGCAGCACCACGATCGTTGCGCCGGCGCGTCGTTTTTTTTCGGCGAGGGTGTCCCCCTCCTGCACCTCTCGGCCATGCGGCGGCGGTCGGCTTGAGGTGCGGGAAGGCCGACACCGAGATCCCGAGATCTCGGTTGAAGCTCGACTCGGCGTTTCCTCGCAATAACGGTGACCGCTCCACCCTTTTTCCTATCAAGGAGGAGTCGACAAGATTAGCTACCTCGTCCCCCTTCCCCAACAGGTCTACAGGGAGACAGACCTCTCCGGTGGATACTTTGTTGCCACCCACCCAAGCACCGTTCCCAAAGTCGTCTACAGGGTCTGCAGTCCTTCTTTCGTTTTTGCGCACGCCACTCCACGTGCGCAGCGCTCCTTCGGCTCCAGTGAAACAGGACAAACCTGACCCTGCCCGTCGAGCCAGTGGTGACTCCACGGCCTCCGGTCAGATCAACCGGACAGCATACCCGTTATAATCGGAAGAAGCGCAGCTCTCGTCAAGCAGAACGGGCTCAGAGCCCCCTGCCTCCTTTTGCCTAGGACAGAGACCATCGGGGGCAGTAAGAGAACCTTCTCGTCATTGATTTCCTACGGGCAATGGTGACTGACACCAAGCCAGTATACGTCGAATCGGACTCGCCTCGTGCACCAGGGGCTCCATGTTCTCAGAGAAGCACACTCCCCCCGACACACGCTACATATGCGGCCACCGACGGTTCGGCACCGTTATCGTCGGTCTTTGACCCTACTCTCGAGTATTCAACGGAGCGGGTGGTACTGTTCTGGCAGCCCTCCTCCTATTTTTCGCAGTAGTCCACCTCGCTCGTCATTTGCCGTTGACAATGTGTCATATTCCTGCGCGGAGCGGTATATGATGGCTGGGAAGACTCGCCTTTTCCAGGACCTAGAGCGCAGCAGAGCGGATTATGCCCTCGCCAGAGTCACGTGAGCTCAAACGCATCGCTCGAGGCGCGCATAACTTCGACTGCGCTATCTGGGACCGCGTTCGGGAAGATGCCGTCCCTGCTGGCACTTTTGCGAACATCACGCAGAGCCCGGTCATGCTCAAACGTTTCTATTGGTGTATCGGTATGAGCATCTGCACCTGGTGGTGGCTGCGCAACCGCTTCAAGTGCCAAGCACGGAAACATCGCGGCAGACGATCCGGTGGACCGTCATGACGATGCCCTTGCCAGAAGGGCCCGGCATCGCCGTCAGCATCGACTACTTAGTAGGCCCTCTCCCGGTTACATATTGCTTTTCACTGATCGTTTTCAGCCGCCGAGTCGACATGTTCGCAGTCACAGCGGCTGAGTTCACCGCTGAGGGCACGGCTAGCATTCTCATCAACAGGTATATTCCTTTCTGGGGATGCCCGCGCAGCATCCTCCCGGACAACGGCCTCCAGTTCTACTCCAAGCTTTCGCACGCCGTTTATCAGCTTTCAGGGGTTCGGCAAATTGCCACCAGCTCCTACCACGCGAACGGCAACGGTAGCGTGGAATGTGTAAACCACACGATGGCCCAGGTGCTAGCGATGGTCGTCAACGAGCTCCGCACCAGCTGGGACGAACAGCTCCCTCGTCATTAGCGTACAACACTTCCGTCATCGCCGCCTCTGGTTGGCTCCCAACGGTCGGCTGCCACGCCTCCCTCTCACGATTTTCGAACGTGCTCGAGTCGCCGGCCACCAGAGCTCAGCCCGCGACCACCTAGCGTACTGTGAATTGGCGACGGACCGCCAGCAGCGCGCGTACGATATCGTCAGCAAACACCACGCCCTCACCGTTGCTCGCGCGAACCGCCGCAACTCCGCCCTCTCCGACGCACTGCGTCCGGCCCCCAATTCTTTCCGTTGACGGCTGGGCGTGGGTGTACAATACGGCGGTCATCATCCACCAGGGCGCGAAGCCTGAAACGGACGCCAGGGTCCTCAAGGCCAAACTCCTACAAAGTCCTCGCAGTTGGCCCTTGCTCTTCAGCGGACCCCCGGACGGATCTCCTCTAGGGGCCAAGCTGCTGTATTTGGATCTTCCTTTCGATATGCCCGGCGCTGATGCTCGCCGGCGCTTATCGGTTCAACGCTGCAAGCCCCGCGCCAACCCCCACGACCGTGGCGACATGCCGAAGTGTTTGCCGGGAGCGCCAAAATACGAAAATACGAACATAGACCCATCCAGCGACGCTAACGGCTATCGACAATGAAAGCCAACAAGGTTTAAACCCAACCAAGTATATGGGTGGGACCGCCCGATGTGGTGGGGGGTGGCAGGCAGGAGGCTTCACTTGACCATTTTAGGACTGCAGTCCCGTTTTGGAGACATACTACTTAGAATGTGATCGGTTTGTCACCAAGACGGGATTGCAGTCCTAAAATAGTTGTTGAGCTACGAAAAAACCTACTGTAAATACGGCACACGATATTCGGCATGTTTTGTGGCACAACAAAAGGTTGGAAAAAAAAAAAGCCCTCTTCTTTTCTCGTGTCGACAATTTTTATTTCCTCTTGTCGACATTTTTTATTCTTCTCTTGTCGACAATTTTTATTTTCTCTTGTCGACAATTTTTATTTTCTCCTTTTTTTTTCTTGTCTCTTTCTTACCACTCCTGTCTCGCAATATTGGATCTTTCTGAATAAATGTTCATGTATAAACGTTCCCTCTATTCTGGGACATGGTGGTACTTGCTTCCGGTATTTTCCCATTGGCACGGGGGGAGAAAGTGCCTCTGCGGTGTGCGGCGGGCGGCCTGCCATGACAACAAGACCGGAACATTTTTGGGTGGGAATCTTGCTTGCGTCGCTATGGATGCTAATCTTCAACGAAGATCTTGGTGTGGTTTCATCCGAGGTCGACAAGAGCCAAAACCACCACCGGATGGACGAGAGACTGGGGGGTGGGGATGTTTTCCCAAATGTCGACTGACAACCGACTATGTACCCATCGTTGTTTCGCGACCGAGCGCGAGCCGTCTCAACTTCCTCTCGACTGGAACGGCTGACTCGCAACCTGATGGCAAAAAGATGCAGCCATCGTGCATGGCAAAAATATTGTGGGAATCTCCCGAAAGCTTCGCAAAAGACGCAAAAAACTCTTCCAGCATGAACAAGGACACCGATGCTTCCAACCGACACCGGACAGTAGTTTGCGTGGATTGAAGATATATATATATATATATATTATTGTGTTCCGCGTTTTTCAGTCTCCTAACTACGAAGTAGAGCAACTGAACAGTCCTCGAGCTAACCACCCCCCTCAGCGTCACCGCCGACGGTAAGCGCAATGTAGCACGAGCCAAGGCCGCAGGGACACTGCAAAAAACCTTTCGCCGTCGAAAAAAAACAAAACTCGTTTTGACCTTGCGGCTCTCGAGGTGCAGCAAAACGACGTACGGTGGGAAGCCACAAACACGCCCTTTTCGACCGCAAAACCGAGTGAAAACTGCAGCATTCTAACGTCAACATTCGAAACACTGCTGTATATCAACAACGCCCACCCCCCCCACGTCCCCGCCGCATCACCACCGCCGGAACAACCGGCCAAATGCAACCCAAAACCTACGAACCACACTCGCGAATAGCTCGAGTGCCTCGAGGCCGCACAAAAAGGCACAAAAGAAACGCATGCCCATCTGCCCCCGCGGCGTGACGTACACCGCGGGACTATATTTACCCTCGTCGAAAAACGAGCACTCGAGACTTGTCAGGCCTAGGCGTTTCGACATTTGCAGGAAAATAAGAAATCCGGGAGTCGCTACGCTCAAGGTAGTAGATAGTAGAAACGCACTATTTCTCAAATAAAACAAAAAGTTCAGCCCGGATCGGCATTTCTGCTTCTTACCACCCGTAGGTGTCCTGTCCTGTCTTACTCTCTGCGAACGCTCCCTCGACAGGACGCAGTACCCTAGTGGTGCAAAACATATTTGCCAACGCCCCCCCCCCCCTCCCCCCCCCCCCCCCCCACCCCCACCACCCCCCCCCCCCCCTCCCCCCCCCCCCCCGCGCGCGCCCGTGCGAAACAAGGCCATCCTTACGATACTCGGCATACGTAATGCACTTTTTTTCTCCCTATGCGCATACATTCAAGACCAACGCTTCCCCCCCCCCCCCCCCCCCCCCCCCCCCCCCCCCCCCCCCCCCCCAACCCCGCCTCCTGGCCCGATACATGGCAGGGTAGGTCCTCAAAGCGCGCCAACCTCGGTGACCTTGGTCAACAACTCCCCCGACCTGTGCAGCCTGGCCGTGTCGTCTCCTCCGCCGATAGACTGCAGTCCGGACCAACAAAAAGTGCGGAACAAAAGCGGGGACATGTTTCGGCGACAACAACGGCGCATCACAGCAGCAAAATCGTTAGCACGGGGAAACACTAATCAGAACCAAATTTCGCGGGTAAAAATCGAGGGGACACAAGGTTTTTCGGGTTAATCGCGTGTTCTGTTTTATATACACCCCCCGCCGTGATAGTATATAACATAACAGCGCAACATGAAACACACAAAGCTTGGGATTGGTCTGTCCGCAAAACCCCAAATCGCCGAGCAGATTGCGTACTACATACCGGGAATCAAGAGTACAAACCAACAATATTTGGTCCTATTTACTATGGTGGCCCCGTAATAAGTTATGTGCTTTTCGCCTTTTCCGCAACACAAAACCCCCTCGGCCAACAACTCAACAGCAGCTTTAGCAGCAGAAGCAGCTTTAGCAGCAGCCCACCCTCCGTCCCTCCGCCGCACATCGTAAACGATGTGTGCACCGTTGGCCAGCCTGGCTCGCTCGCGATCAACGCTCCCCCTCCCTTGAAACCGGCAACAGCTGCTACGAAACGACTACTCATCCTCCTGCGCTTTGCTATTATTAGGAGAGTGTTGTCCTGTGTGAGCTGACAGTTCTACTCCCTCAAGGATCGACACGCCTCCACACACGAGACGTGCAGCGTCATCTCACGGCCGAGTGGGGGGCACGGCGCCGGGCCCGTGATCGCTCACGACCGTCATTACAAGACGAATCCCATCTTTAAAGCTGCACTTTGCGCGCACAAAAAGCATCGACTACTGATAATCGATCAGTCACAATCTCAGTCTCAAATCTCAAACCAGTTTCCATCTCAATTCTCAATTTTGTGAGTCTCAGGTCGTTCGTTCTACTGAAAGTTGGCGATATCTGTCACGCAAGATCGTGGAAGAGCAGATAGTTGAGGCGGGGATTTTTCCAGCGTCTGTCAACAAGTAATTTCTCACGACGCCTTCATGATCGTCGATGTGAGATGGCTTGTGTCTTGTCTCAGTATCACTTCCGCTCGGCCAGTGCCGAACATCACCGATACCTGGCGCGTCCTGCACCCTACACCCTACACCATACCCGAAGAGAAGCTTGCCGCAGTCTCAGGTCGAACCTGGGATATACACCCATGTCACATTTTTTTTTATTTTCTTCAAGTTCAATTTCAATTTCATTTCCCTATCAAATCTCAAAGCCAAGCTGACGTAGTATGCACCTGAAAGAAGAATGAAGCACGCCGGGATGCTCTGTGCGGTTCAAGTATACCTGGTATACAACAGGAACAGCATCCGACCTAAAAGCCGTTTTTTCAGCCGAACCCTTGTTTCGATGAAACAACGTTAACACTACCCGCACCATACACGAGGTTGCCCCTTCGGATGGATGCGCTCTCGGACGTGGGGTGTGACACGAGGTAAAATAAAATCCGACGACGATTCGTGCAGCTGAATAAAGCGAAAGACCCACCAGCCGTTCAAATTTTCAAGCCTACATACAGCCCAAAAAACGAAAGGTGCACGCGACAACCAGTAACCAGATGAAGGAAATCGGTGCACATATTTAAAGAGATGCACAAAAAGATTTTTGAGCCCGACACTTTTCTCAGTACTACTATTAATAGTAGTAGCGCAAGCGGTTAACATTCGACACGCGCCCGTAAATTTCCTGGGTTGTCACGGAACTTTCGTTGCATCAACTAACGACATATTACTAGGAGTACAGTCAGTATTGCACCGCCACGGACAGATAGATCATCGGTTCCCACTTGATCATCTATTGTAGATGTGTCAGGGTACATCTCATGCCCGATCCATGTGTTATCTATTAATAGCTCATGTTGCAGGTGGTAGCCCAAAAAACCCGCATGATCTACGACAGGTTTCTTGGGTTGGATCTGTACCGTGCAGATATATCTTGCACATGTGATATCTTACAACGGCAGGTTAGGATCTAGATGATCTATCTGTAGATCATCTATTTGTGCATGATCTATCCGAGTTCGCAGCATTTGTTTTATTGTCGGCGCTTACCGATCCACCGATGAAGACGTTCGGGACCGATCGTTGGCCCGTGATTTGCTGGAGGGCGTCCTGGATCGCGCTGCCGTTGTTCATCTTGTCGAGCTCGATCAGCTGCCGGGTGGGAGGGGGGTCATCGAGGGTAGCATAACAATGGAGCGCAACGAGGAGGATCGGGTCAGGGGCCACACAGTCAAGAAGGCGGCAGCATCTAACAACTTGGGCGCGATGAAGAAAACTCAGCTCGACGTTTACGCACAAAGCGTGACAAAAACTGTGTTTTTTGACGCTCAAAAGTACTGTAATGTGAAGTAGCACCGCCGTGCCTTGCACATACCACTCTGTCCGGGATTATAGTAAACGTTTGGTCAATGTGTACCAGGTGTGCATCAGCGCGCACTTGAATTGATACACTGCTGCCGTGCACTGCTGCCGTGCACAGGTACTGGTACACAGGACCGCGTGCTTTTCGTTTTTCGGGCTCACCTCGTACTTGGCCCCAACGGCCTTGAGGGCAGTCTTGGCCTTGGTGCAGTACGGGCAGTAGGTTTTCGAGAAGACCACCAGAGGCTTGGAAGCCACCATGTCTTTGACGTAACTTCCGGCGGACGGAACACGTATGGCGACGAACGGCAGGAGAGAAGGCAAGGGTGAGAGCGTCGCCAATAAGGAGGCGATGCATGCGTGGTGGTGCTCAGGGCTGATTGATGCATGATCCACGTTCTTGTCGTCTCTATCGTTGTGAAACACAACAAGAACTCACCCCTTTTCTTCCCCGTGCCTACTCCATGCCTCATCATGACGTGACAAACGCGGGGGAATTGCCCACTCGTTGTATTCTTCGATTTATAAATACATGTCAGGTACGTCGTATGTCGTAGCTGGTTTGGGCGACAGGCGAAATACAGCCGAATCAAAATGGTGCACGATGGTTCTCGGGAGTTGAAAAACGAAAATTGGTAGGGTTGTTCCTCATGACAAGACGAACAAACGTGAGAGCTGCCTTTTTTACAAAAACGCTTTTTTGCTTCTAGAGATGGATTTCCACGATTTTTCATACTCTTTCTGCAACATTGACCCGAAATTACGGACGAAAAAAACTTCTGAAAAGATAACAAACGGCTACGATCTTTCGTCTGGTCGTGTAAAACAACCCTGACAAACGCTCGTGTTTCAACTCTCAAAACTACGGTGCAAAAAAATCCCGTCGAAGTAAATAGTTCCTCTACTCGTGGGGTTTCCGAAGAGTTCAACACATTCTTGTAATACTTTGACAGGCGTTCTTTGTAACAGCCCTGTACAGCTCGCAGCTCACAGAACAAAACACGCGTCACATACATTTTGCCCTTGTTGATGCCATCATGTCAACGTCTAGCGTCGATTTATTTGATATATTGACCGATTCATGGCCTCAAGAAGGAATACATTTATTTTACTATGAGACCCCTAAAAACCCTTACGCAACATCGCCTCGCCAAGAACTATTTAATACGAACAATTCCCGTACATCACGATCCACACGTCGCACGCCAAATACAGCTCGACCGATATGTATTCCTCCTGTTGATGCGGTCAGGTGGATATGCTTTGTGTTTTCAGTTTCAATGAATTCATTGTTTTATTGCCCGACGGTGGAATGTTTCGTTTTTTTTTGGGACCAGCTCGAATCAGGTATTCGAATGAGTTGGGTTCACCACTTCGTAGATAAAATAATATTCCAGGAATATTCCTATGCTCTGTATATGCTTGTACGTACAGGTACTGCGAACTGTAAATAGCCTACGTAAAAAAAAGATTGGAGGGGGTGGGGGGCTGGAGGGTGGTATAGCTCCGCGATCTATGGTGCCCAGCACCTTGATTTCGATGCCGGGTTCAATTCCCGGGTTGCGACGCTTTTTTCTTTCTATGCACTCGACGATTTTTGACCGTTCAACGATTTCTGACCGTTGGGTGGAGGGTGGTACAGCTCCGCGATCTATAGTGCCCAGCACAATGATTTCGATGCCGGGTTAACTCCCGGCTTGCGACACCTTTTTCTTTTTTTTGCATCCGACGATGTTTGACCGTTCGACGATTTCTGACCGTTGGGTCGAGGGTGGTAGGGCTCCGCGATCTATGGTGCCAGGAATGTGTACGTCGTGCCTGTCGTACGCAGTATGATGACATGGCATTGCATTGTTGTTGTTTTCTTCACATTAAACCGTTCTTTCTACGCGTCGACATCCAGCACAACCAGTGTCCGTGCCGATTCTTCAAACCTAGAGAGATACAAGTTCTGTGGTCACAAAGCTACGCCACAGAGATACTACGTTGCCACGTATGTAATGCAATACCGGCGTCCCCGGTGGCTTGGTAGGTGGTCCGCGAGCCTGTCAAGATCAATTTCGTGAGTTCGAGTCTCACCGAGTTCATGCTCATAGGGACTTTTTCTTGCATAAAAAATTGATAAGCGGAAAGCGCGAAAGCGTGAGTTGGCTACATTCGATGAAAATCGACGAGCAGTGGGAATGCTGAACCCTATGCGCGATAAAAACTAAAGGCACGTACCGGGGGGGAGAAGGGACGACACCTGTGACCACGGCTTGTCCAGAAGATCGTCGAGGGTAAAACCTCCTACGAGTGGGCTGGAAAGTAAAAGTGATGATTAAAAAAAAAAAAAAAAAAAAAAAAATGCCATGCCATCATACTGCGTACGACAGGCACGACGCACGACGACACATTCCATGACCTAGAGAAACAAAAACGAAACAAAGAGAAAAAACAAAAACAAAAACAAAAACAAAGACAACTCGAAAGAGAAAAGAAACAAAAAAAGAAACTAAATATACCTGGTATATGTATATACTTCAGTATAGCAGCAAACCATCGTACCCCCACGTAGGGGACGTGGCAGACACTTGAAAAGAACGAGCTGGAAAAAAAAAAGAAAAAAAGAAGAAAACACCACTAGTCGTCAACAGAGTAAGACTAAGAACCAAGGTAAAAATAACAGTCAAACCAAACAAAGCACAAGGCATGCTCCAGGTAGCGGCAGCAGTTTATGGTACGAGTAGCACAGCCAGGGTCTCCCTGCTGGCCCGCCTGGTACCTTGCTACCCTGTCTGCCACCATCGTCCAGCGTTCGTCAACTATGCCCGGCCCCTCGGCGTCAGACAGTACGAAACAAGCAGAGCAGGCTCGTCATCCACCCACGCCACACGACTCCTTCAATAAGGCTTATCAATCGGAGAAAGGAAGAGAAATGAAAATCACATAGGGTCACCGCAAAGAAGACAATAAAATGAAATAAAAATAAACAAAAACAACAGGAAGACAAAGGAAGACCACGTTGCATATGTGGCAACGTAGTATCTCTGTGGCGTAGCTTTGTGACCACAGAACTTGTATCTCTCTATTAATAGCTAGGATTGCGGCACGGACACTGGTTGTGCTGGATGTCGACGGGTAGAAAGGACGGTTTAATGTGAAGAAAACAACAACAACAGCACCATGATTTCGATGCCGGGTTCAATTCCCGGCTTGCGACGCTTTTTTGTTTTTTTGCATCCGACGATTTTTGACCGTTTGACGATTTCTACCGTTAGGTGGAGGGTGGTACAGCTCCGCGATCTATGGTGCCCAGCGCCATGATTTCGATGCCGGGTTCAATTCCCGGGTTGCGACGCTTTGTTCTTTTTTTGCATCCGACGATTTTTGACCGGTGACGGTTCGCGCTTCGCGCTCACGGTCTCCTGCGGCTCTTGCGGGGGGCTAACTATATCTCTGCACCTTGTGGGTGGGAGCAGGGTGCCAAATGGGATCACATCCGGGTGGGATCAGGTCCGGGTGGAATCAGGAGAGCCAAGCAGGCCTGTTATGTTTTCCCGCTTTGTATAGAGAATAGTCCCAGACACTAATTTCTCTACAAGATGGAGAACTCTACTGATTCGAATATTATCACTGTACCGAAAGGAGTACATTCCCAGAAACTATGCTTAGGTGGAGGGTTTCAAGTCAGCCATAATCACCCGAGGGGTACATCGCACCAGGTGCCAGGTATATCAAATAAAAACAAAGCAAGGGTACGAGTACGAACAGGTACAATCAGAAGCCACAAGCCTTCAGAAATTTTCAAGTATCATATAGACAACTATTTCCTGGGCGAATCTTGTGTATGTGTGGTGGTTCATCATGCACGTGCAAGCAACAGAGTGTTAACGCGCGCAGTGGTGGGGGCGTCGGGTGGTATCAACGACTACAGCGGTAGTAGCAGGAAAAATCTCTTGAGACCGATTGATAGTTTTGTTATCTTGGGCATGTTACACAGAAAAAAAAAAAGAAAAAAGCGTACCTGGTACCAGGGATAATATAGGTCTCGCACAAAAACGTAGCTGCTGCGCTGCTGCGAGGTTAGCCGGACTTGAAGAAGTCGCCAGATAATTCGAGCGTCAAGCTGCTTCGTACACACGAGAAGGTACACCGCCACTGCTACTGCTGTCCTACTTTGAAGTATCCTTACCCAAGCGCGGTACGTACGAGATATCCATATCTACAGCAGTCTTTTCCATACCTGGCCTGTGGCTCGTGGCTCATACCCTGGTATTATTTACTGCTGTAATACAAACATAGCCTCGTACATGCCAAAGAAGGCATGACGGTGTGTCATACTACGGCTACCGCCGTCACCGTCACAACCTGCGTACCAGGCACGTAGATGCAAAACAGAAACATTTTCTTGTTCTTGTTGTTGCAGTTGTAGTTGTAGTTGTATGTCGATCCCCACAGCACTTCGGATTAGAGTACTACTGCTTGCGGGTCTCGCGGGCGCGCGCCGGCCTGGGGCGTTTCTGCCCCCATTCTGCCCCGACGGAGTTTCTCCCTCTATTTATCCGTCATCCAGGCGAAGGGAGCTTGCCACTTAATGTTGACCATTCTCTCCATGAAGTGGGAAACTTCAGTTACACGGAAGTACTGCTTCAGGCAGGCGCAGTACGAGAACGTACGTTGTTCTCGTACTTGCACTCACGTAACGATCCCGTGTTAATCGGCGAAACGGTTGCGTATCGGCTACGGACGGGGGGTTTGAAGTTAATTCTGCCACTGTCGTCAGGACAGGGGAGGGAGGGGTGCACTCATTATCATCCATGGCCGCTGTCGTATGACCATCTGACCCTCGCATCCCTATATACAGCAGTGCCGGGACGGAGCACGTCCGGTTTTTCACCGACCAGGCAGGCCGGGGGGATATTGGAGCAAGCCACGAAGGAGGTAGAGAGGACGTCACAATACAAATACATACCAAGTACCCGAATGGTTCGTGCAATACAGCAGCTCCTATACAATCACGACGCCCTGTCGCCGTCGTAAGGCCGTCGCAAGTGCGTCATGTGTGTACCAGGGTTCGATTGAGTGTATTGGGTACAATAAGGAGAATACACATGATGCGACGAGTACGTACTACTGCTGTACCACTCGAGCCGCTCTTGGGTTCAAGCGCACACTTTTGGAGCCTACTTAATGCACCAGCAACAAAGGAGCGTTGCGAGGCCAAATCCATACCATATTCAGCTCGGCGGAGTAAACTAGTTTCAAGCGCTCATGTCTGAGTCGGTGCGGTGTGTTAGAGGGTCACAAAGTCAAACTGGACGCCACCAACACCTCGGTAACATAACCTGCATTGTGTGCGTGTGCTGTACCAGGTGCAGGTGTCACAATCGTTGCAAAAACAAAATGACGACACGACACCCACGACTCACTCGACTTCGCCGCCCATCTTGCTTCTTTTGTTCCCTATTTTGACTGGGTGCGTTGCGAGTTGCTTCTTCGAGGACTTGGAAACTTGTTCGTGGTGTAGAGCGTAGAGGCTTGGGCTTGAGCTTGAGTTGTGTGGAGCAGGGGTGGGTGAAAGGTGTTCGGGTTCGGCTTGCGTGCGGTGTAATAACACGGGACAATACGGTTGAACCGCTGACCGATCAGGCACTACAACGCCAAATCAGTTGTTATGAACTCCTCTTTCCGCCGCTAAACTCCCCGCCAATGAGTGGACTTCTAGATTTTTGTGACCAATCATTCGTGAGAAACACAGCAGTATATTTCTTTGTTCAGCAGCGAAACTGCGCTGCATGCTTTAATAGTGCCCGCATATTACAGCAGAACGTATCTCCTCTCTACCATCAAGCTCCTCTTGAGGCCACACAGCGAGCAATCGCACCATCCGCAACAAAGCAAGCTCGAGGAATCCCACGGCAGCACGGGTGCCAGGAAGCCACCGAGAAATATGCCATCTATGGACTCTTTGCTGGGGCCTTCCTTGAGGGACAACGCGGAAAACGACGTACCTACATCTGCACTCCGCGGCAAGGTCGTGGCGCTCTACTTCTCAGCCAGCTGGTGCGCCAACGACCTCACTGACCTCAGGCCCCATGCGTTTGAGGCCGCCTACGGGGTAGAGTGCAGCTGGTAGAGTAGTCCTCGCAGGAGGAGCACGCATAGGTATTCCAACAGCTGGCCCTACTACTCCTGCCCGTGTACAACCCCGCATCAACTTTCTGTTTTAGTGTTGCGAGATAGATCCCAGCTGGCATTAATGTAGTTGTTTTTGCTGACGTTGTCGTCCTACTTTCTCTGCACCAGCTCTTGCTTGTCTGTTTCAGCAGGTTAGCAGGTTAGTCGAAAAAGCACCAGCAGACACAACAGCCGTCGACATACAACATCAAAATTTCGCTTCTTTTTTCCGTCTGTTGTACCTGGAGATGGCACCACAGGTACTCTTGGTCTCCTGACACAGCACCTCGCTCGTGCCGCGATGTGCGCATCCCCAAACCCCTTCAGGTGCGGCCCGTGCCGAGGCTTCACCCCGCAGCTCGTGAGCACCTACAACGCGGTGCGCGCGGCCGGGAAAGCTTTCGAGATCGTCTTGATCGGATCGGACAGGTCGGAAGCCGAGTTCCTCAAGTATCACAAGGATATGCCTTGGCTTGCCTTGCCGTTCCAAGACAGGTGAGTTTTGAGTTTGATTCCATGATAATACCGATTTCTCGTTCCAATGCTTGCTGCTGCTGCTGCTGCTGCTGCTGCTGCTGCTGCTTGCGTCTGTTCCGCACGCTCGCGGTCCCCGTGTGGACACAGTAGTCGATGCATTGCGGTCGCAGCGACACAGCAGCAGTCGATGTGTTTAGGTCGCAGCGGAGGGTGAAAAATTTGCCCCCGGGACTTCAAGCACTTGCCACGTGCTGTAGTGCTGCCGTGGAGATCTTGCATCCTCGAAAACACATGGAAAAAGTCAACGGTACAAGGTACCACTCTGACCCGAAGTATAGGAACCGTTATCATACAATTATTAAATCTAAACTGTCTTTATATTTTGGTTCGGAGAGGTACCTGGTACGTACGTACGTAGTACCGCAGTCCCGATTTGGGGACAAATCACTTGTAATTAGACTTGTTTGTCCCCAAATCGGGACTGCGGTACTAAAGGGGTACGAGTACCAGGGGTCTCTGCTACATGATACGTACCGTAGTTCAGAACAGCGACACACACGCACAAGCATCACACGAACAAAGGTACCAATATGGACGTGAATATAAAGACCTGTTGGTTTCCATTTTTATGTGTAAACCATCCTTATATTTATGGCCAGAGTGGGTACGTACGTGCGTAGTGCTTTCTTGCCACGTGTGGATGTGCGAATCGAACCCGTTTGTCGTTGCAGCACCAGCACAAGCAGCACGTAGGTTGCACCTGCTCTGTAAGTCTAGATACACAAGGCCAGCTTCGCTCAGGAAGGAAAAGTACATCAAATTGTGGGAAGCAGACAGAGGTCCATGATTGGATATATACCTGGTATGTTTTTTATGAAATTATGAAAAAACAAGCAAGAAGAGAAAAAGCTTCACCCCCTTTTGAAGCTGTAGAGGAAAGCGATGCGAATCAGGTCTTGAAAACTTGAAAAAACGATAAAATTTGGGGTGGGGAATTAAGGTTTTGTGTCGCCCATCCTATTGTCTTAACCCTTTTTCTTGACCCTTTTAGGACTACTGCAGTCCCATTTTTCGCGACAAACTACTTGGAACTATTGCGGGGGAACATAATAGGACCTTCGGTATACACGAAAACCTATATATTTACGCGTACCTATTTTTGCTAACACTATTCGGTCCTCTTTACTATGGTCCCCCGTGATGTGTGGTTTGTCCACCAAAACGGCAACACAGTTCTAGAAGGGTTTTGTTACTGCGTGGTATGTATTGCGGGTATTGGGGTTGAGAGTGTCGTGTTTCAACGAATCAGGCCGTGGTGAAGACATCGATCGTTCCGTGGTTCCTCGAGGAATATGCACACAGAGAATCAGCGTCATCCGCTACTGCTGCTGTGCAGAATTTTCAAACTCTGATTCATAAAAAAATACTTTGTACGGAGATAATCAATCATTTGGTCGCGGCTGGGCGAAGTCGTAGGCATACCTGGTCCGCTACAAGCGCTGCCCAACTTTTTTTTTTTTAGCGCCTCGCAGAGCGAGAGGAAACCCCTGTCCACACTTATTTCTCAATTTTTCGTGTACCGGTTCGAGCCCGGTTCGTTTCTTCCACCCTATTAAAGTCGGGCCCGTCTGTCTCTGTCTTCCCGTGCCGTCATCAAGCTGTGGTTTACTCCGGGGACGTACGTAGGCACCTGAGTCTATTATAGATTTTATCTCTCCCGACTCAGGTAGTGTAGGAGTTGAAGCCACTAAACCTCTCAATAGTCTCCCCAGCTTGACTTGTCCCGACTCAATCCGACCCCTCGTAGTATTGAGGCGTTTGTGTGAATCAACATCTTGTCGAAGCTGGGTTGAGCCGTACGCACGTACACGCTACCTGCCCGACCCTCGTTGTGGTGAGGCGTTTGTGTGCACTATCAACCGTTTTGCTGAAGCTGGGCTGCGTGACGTATATACGTATCGTTGCAGGGGAGTTCCAGCTGCATTTCTACGAGTATAGCGTTGTGTTGGGGGGTTCCGGCTGTATTTTTCGGGGCGCCACCGTCTTAAAACGATGTTCAGGCGTGGGTGACGCTACACATCGTTTTGTTCTACATACTACTACCCGACCGAACCCAACACAACCCAACCGAACACAACCCAACCCAAACAGAACCGAACCCAACCCAACTGAACCCAACCCAACATAACCGAACCCAACCCAACCCAAACCGAACCCAGCCCAACCCAACCCAACCCAAACCCAACTCCCGCCCCCCCCCCCCCCCCCCACCAGGAGAATGATCGCACCACGTACTGGTAGTGTTCGTGGTGAGCCCCCCACGACGCAGTCACATACATTCATAGTATATATGCTCTTTGCTGGAAGTGGCCACACCCGAACTTAAATTGCCTCACTGAAGAAAGTCCGACTCCCAGATGGTTCTGACTGTAGCAGGATGCAGCTCACCCTTCATGGGACTCGCCCAACACCTCACGCTTCGCTTCGCGCTTGGTGCAAGCAAGGTCTGCCCTGGTGGTAGAATACCCGATGTGCTCCGTCCCGGCATTGTAGGGATGCGAAGGTCTCAATGGCCATACGACTACGTCTATGCATGATATCGAGTACCCCCCCCCCCCTTTCACGGCTACGGCCATGCGTGATATTGAGTACATCCCTTTCCCCCACCTGCCTCAACCCAACAGAGAAAGAAAAAGCTCGCTGAGCGCCAAGTTTCGCGTCCGTGGCATCCCTGCCCTCGTCATCATGGACGAGACGGGCGCCGTCATCACGGCGGAAGGTCGCGCCATCATCAACGGAGACCCGGAGGGGAACGACTTCCCTTGGCGACCCAAGCCACTGTCGGAGCTGATCGGGCGCGAGTTCCTGACGAAGCGCGGGATGGCCGGGCATGAGACGGTCCGAGGCAAGACCCTCGCGCTGTACTTCTCGTCGCAGTGGTGAGTTATGTGTGTGTGTGTTGCGGTCGTAGCGAATTTGGCAGGGGGGGGGGGGGGGGGGGAGGGGTGGCGGTGGCGGCGGGGAGGCTTGTTAGTAGGGGAGGGGAGGATCATGAGGATGGAAGGATGGGCGAGGGGGGGGGACGAGGGGGGTCAATGTGTAGCATTTATCGCTCAAAGTTGCAGTGTTAGTGTTGTCGTGGCCGTTGAACAAGAACAAGTCAGTCTTGCCGCTTTTCGAAGGTGAACATGCGATCACGGTGATACTTGTATAATTGTATATTTATGAACAGTAGAGATGCCCATGGTGAACCCTGTCGGTGTCCCACGACCGGCAGGGGATGCGGAAGGGCTTCATGTCGCACTCGCGAGTTGGTTGTCGCGGGTTGGTCACCCACAACCCCCACATCCCAAGACTCGTCTCTTCGCCCTGTCCAATTCCGTACGGGCGTGTGTGTAACGGCTTACGGCTGAGCTACAGCACCACCGCCGTCGCAAGAAAACGCCACCGCCACCTAAACAAAAACGCGACGGCAGCCTGCATTGCACAATTACGCCGCCGCTTAAAAACGCCTCCACCACTGCCACCGTGAGCCGCCTTCCTTTACCGCACCCATGAATTATTACCTAGGATGAAGTATAGAAATGGGGGAAATTGGTGCGGCCCGCGTGTGGTTGCAGTTTTTGAGGAGAGCTACTACGTGTACGTAGTATTGCCCAAAACATTACGTATGACACTAACCCCCCAACCCTGCCCCCGCCCTACCCATGTCAAATTTTGTCTTGAAAACGTTGGACGTTTTTTTTTCGTTTGAAAAAATTGGTCGAAGTTGGACGTTTTTTCGTTTGGAAAATTGGTCGACAATGCTAAAATTCATGCCCTGGTACCGGGTGTAGTAAAGTACCTGGTATTCCGTTATTTCCATTGTTTGTCCTTGATAGCAGTTCAGTGGTGCGGTGGAGGCCACTGATCACCGTAAAAATATCGTCCACCCCCACCGCCATTCACCGCAAAACGAAACGCCACCACCCGCCGCCACCGATACCTCCACCGCAACGCAAAAAGATGCCACCGGTACCGCCACCGCAACGAAAAGATGCCACCGGTACCGACACCGCTTAAAAAGAAACGCCACCTTCGCCGCTACGACCTCGGCTGCCGTGTCGTATGTGTCTACGATATGTTGCTTACCGCCGGCGCTCTTGCAGGTGTCCTCCTTGCCGAGCGTTCACGCCTCGCCTGACCCAGACGTACAAGGCCATCAAGAACAGGACTGGGGGGGACGACGTCGAGTTCATTTTCGTTAGCTGGGATAAGGAGCAGGCGATGTTCAACGAGTGAGTAGGGAAGAGAAGTCCAGTCCCGTATATATCTACAGCATTTTTTTTTTTCTCTTTCGATTTTTTTTTTCACCACAGAATGTGTATGTCGTGTCTGTTGTATTTTTTTTTTCATCATCACTTTTACTTTCCAGCCCACTCGTAGGAGGTTTTACCCTCGACGATCTTCTGGACAAGCCGTGGTCACAGGTGTCGTCCCTTCCCCCCCGGTACGTGCCTTTATTTTTTTTTTTTTCGCGCATAGGGTTCAGCATTCCCACTGCCCGTCGATTGTCATCGAATGTAGCTAACTCACGCTCTCGCGCTTTCCGCTCATCATTTTTTTATGCAAGAAAAAGTCCCTACGAGCATGCACCGGGTGAGATTTGAACCCACGAAATTGATCTTGATAGGCACGCGGACCACCTACCAAGCCACCGGGGACGTATGCAGTATGATGACACGGCAAGTCATTGTCTACTCTGCTTACTGCATAACAATGTACGTGTAAAGTATCCTCTCTGTGGGGTAGCTTTGTGACCACAGAACTTGTATCTCTTCTAGGACTGAAGAATCGGCACGGACACTGGTTGTGCTCGATGTCGACGGGTAGAAAAAACGGTTGATTGTGAAGAACACACTCGCAAAGATGCGTGTGGCCGTGTGGAAAACTCGTTCCCTGTTTTTTTTTTGTGTGTGTTTTTTTTACGCGCACAAGTCTACGCTATTGCCGATTGAGATTGGCGGCAGGGTTATTCTTGTAGTTGTATTTGAATAGGCCAATAGGAAGGGCCGAAAAATGTCACTGCCGCAGGAACGTAAGCCGAACAATGGACCAAGAAGAAAGGCCGAAAACAGACCCTGTCGCAGGAAAGGAAGCCGACGAAAACAAAGCCAAAATACAGAGAGAATCGGCCCTGTCTTTGTTCGAGTAGCTAACAATCCCACTCTACACCAGTAGCTTGAACGTGACAGCCTTTGCCCCCCCCCCCCCCCCCCCCCCCCCCCCCTGTGCTGCCCCCTCCTCCCTCCTCCCCTTCCTTTCCCCCTCTCCCCTGCCCCCCCTCCCATGTCCCCTCTTCCCCCCCCCTTCGGCCCCCGTCGCCCACTTCGCCCTTCTTTTGGCTCAGGTATTTCGCGACCATGCCGTGGTCCGCGATTCCTTTTACCGACGCGAGTCGGCGAACGGCCCTCAACCAACGGCTGGGCATCCGCAGCATCCCAACCCTCGTGACCATCGGGACTGACGGCCTTGTCATCAACCAGACGGCCAAGGGATCTGCCTACGGGGACCCCAAGGTGCGGTGGTCGTTGTTGTGGTTGGTGGTGGTGGTGTTTTTTTTGTTTTTTGTTTTGTTTTTTGAAGCAGACGCCTTAGAGGTTAGAGGAGAGATCGGTCGACGCTGACGATCCTAAGGATGTCGTGTGCTTTTGCTTGTTGCGTTTGGTGTGGATTGGTTTTTATTGGTGTTATTGCTTCACACCTGGGACAGGTAGATCATCATCTACATTATGTTCAGATAGATCATATGCAGGTAGACCAACTACAGATATATCATCTACAGATAGATCATCTACAGGTAAATCATCTACAGGTAGATAAAGTTACAGGTAGATCAACTACAGATATATCATCTACAGATATATCATCTACAAATAGATCATATACATATATATAATCTGCAGGTAGATCATCTACAAATAAATAATCTACAGGTAGATCAACTACAGATAGATCATCATCTACAGATAGACCATCTACGGATAGATAATATACAGATAGATCATCTATAGATATATCATTAGCTACTGATAGATCATGTACAGATAGATCATGCACAGATAGATCATCTAGATCGTAAGAACTTGCCGTTATGAGATAGTGTGCAGGATCTGCCTACAGTACACGTCCAAACCAGGGAACACGTGCTAGCTAGACCGTGCAGATTTTAGCAACTCCCACCCTCTGCAACATGAGCTACCTAGTAGATCGTACAGAATCGGGAACAGATACTGCCATCAAAGTTGTAGATCATCCAACGGGAAATCGATGGTCTGTTGGAGGTGTGGGTTGGTTAGATTGGTTGGTTGTTCGTTGTGGATTGGTTGAGTTTATCTGATCGGTCGGTCGGTCGGTCGGTTGCTTGGTTGCTTGGTTGCTTGGTTGTTTTGGTTCATGAATTCCGTCTCGATTCAACGCGCCAAGGGACAAAAACGCCCTGTCCTGTCATCGTTTGCGGTGTGTGCGCTTCCTGGGAGCAGAGCATTCAAGTAGTTGCAGCTGCGCAGCAAGCACAGTCTGCTACGTACTGATACTGATCGTGTTGTTTTTGCTGTATCTACTGCTGCTGCTGATGCTGCTGTCCCTGACGCTGTCGAGCTGTTTACCCCCCGTGGCCACACCGGAAATTAAACTAACTCATTGAAGCTGTCATCCATATGCAAGAAAGTCCGCCTCACAAGCGGTTCTTAGCAGGATGCAGCTCACCCTTCATGCGACTCGCCGGACACCTCACGGCGCTTCGCGCTTGGTGCAAGCAATGTCTGCCTGGTCGGTGAAAACCCGACATGCTCCGTCCCGGCATTGTAGGGATGCGAGGGTCTATGGTCATACGACTACGGCCATGCATGAGATCGAGTACATCTCTCTTATCGAGTACACCCCCCCCCTCGCTAACAACACGCCTCGCAGGGATTGGAGTTTCCGTGGTGGCCGAAGCCGGTGGAGGACATGTCGGTGAATGGCCTGAGCAATGGGTTCCACATCCAGGAGATACCGTCGCTCGTCGTATTCATGGAGGGGGCGGACGATATTGCTCAGAAAGAGGTCAGAACAACCGGCGGCCGTTTTTGGGGGTGGTGATAGATGGTTGATGGTGATGATGTTGGTCATAGATGGTTGATGGTGATTGATGTTGGTCATAGATGGTTGATGGTGATGATGTTGGTCATAGATGGTTGATGGCGATGATGGTTGATGGTGAGGATGGTGGTGATGTTGCGTTGGCGGTGTCGGTGACATTCTCACGCGTCGTGGCCATATATATATATATATATATTTTCGTCGTGTCCGGGCGTCCAGGTGGAGGACGCGTTGATGCCGATAGCCGCGGCGACCGTGGAGGCCGGGAAGCAACTGGGACAGCCGGAGATGATATTTTTCACGGTTAAATCGGAGGCCGACCTGCCCAAGCAAGTACGCAACGCGTGCGGCCTCAAGACCGTGTCCGAATCTCCGCAGGTGTGTGGTGGGTGTGTTGGTGTTGATGTTGTTGTGTGTGGAGCGGTGGTGACGATGGTGCGTGTTGGTGGTACTGGTGGTACTGGTGGTGATGGTGTTGGTGTTGGTGGTGGTGGTGGTGAGGTTGCCGATAGCTGTATTGGTAGGGGGGGGGGGGTGTGATGGTGGTGTTGGTGATGTTGGTTGGCTGGTGGTTGAGTTGATGGTTTCACGGGGGACCATAGTAAATAGGACCAAACCTTGTCAGTAAAAATAGGGTAAATACATAGGTTTTTGTGTGTACCATAGGTCCTATTTACCATGCCCCCCCCCCCCCCCCGTAATAGTGGTGGTGGGGGCATCTGTTGGTGGTGTTGGTTGGAGTTCGCCTTGGCTTTTCATTGACTGGTCTGAATGTGCGTACGTAACGGGATTGAGTAGTGAAAACGGGGAACGTCGCATGGCTACCGTGTGGTTCCATGTGTTGGAGAGAAGGGTCAGAAGAATATGTGACGCCCGCTATCCCTACCCCTATAACCCCAGCCTTGACCCTTGGACTGTTCTTGGGAATGATTCCGCCGACAGCATGCTTCGCTCATATTACGGGGGTGTATAGTTAACGGGACCTATGGCATACATAAAAACCTACTGGTATATATTTAGGTATTTTTACGAAGAATATTTGGTCCTGTTTGCTATGGTCCCCCGTGATAGTAAATTCTCCGTTTCCGTCTTGTGTCCCAGATAACGGAATATCGTGTGCACGTATACATAGCATGTGAAGATAACACACTTGCTGTGACGAATTTCCGAGCCGATTTTCTCCAGATGATTCCTTAAGGCGGGCACCCACGAAAACGAAAACAATGGCTTTGGACATGTCTCGTCAATATGTCTCCATAGTCACATCTTTGGGGTTTGCCCCCCCCCCCCCCCCCCCCCCCCCCCCCCCCCCCCCCCCCCCCCCCCCCCCCCCCCCCCCCCCCCCCCCCCCCCCCCCCCCCCCACTGTCGAGACAAAAACAGCTTTGAAATTACTCGGAGGCGGTGTGTTATCTTATGAGCCCTGTGATGCGGTATTATATGCGGGTGATGGAAGCCGCGCGCACCTTGCCCCCTTTTGTGACGATGGAGTCCGTTTGCACGTCTCTTGGTTCGGTGACCCCTCCCCCAATACCTCACGGCGCTACGCGCTTGGTACTCTTGTGATAGCGATGTCTGCCTGGTCGGTGAACACCCGAGAACCCGACGTGCTCCGTCCCGGCGCATCTAGGGATGCGAGGGGTCCATGGTCGTAAGACTACGGCCATGCATGAAAATGGGTACACTCCCGCCCCCGCCCCCGCCCCCCCTCTGTGCACGCTCGCGCTCGTGCTTTGTAAAGATGATCATCGTGAACATCCAGGGGAATGGTGCCTTCCACTTCCCTCCTCGGGGAATTTCGTCGCCCGTAACTTCGTCGTCGATCGAGGAATTTATCGGGGCCTACAAGGCGGGAACGCTGGAGAGGTTTCAACTGATGCGAGGATAGGAGGCGTTAGGGCCGCCGGGAGTTGGGGGGGGGGGGGGGGGGGGGGGGGGGGGGGGGGGGGGGGGGGGGGGGGGGGGGTAGGGGGGGGGTAGGCGGGTAGGGAAGATGGCCGTTCTCTGTTCTTTTTTTTTTTTGTGGGGATTGTGCTTTTTTTCTCTTGCTGTGGTACGTAAGGCGAAATGGACGGGGGGGGGGGGGGGGGGGGGGGGGGAGGGCGTCTAGAAGTGTTGAGAGGGATTTTTACTCTTGTCGCCGCTTGAAACCGTCGTGGAGTTCCATGTGGGAAGGGTAGTGGGGTGGCGTATGTGTTTTCCGTTCGCGTGCGCGCCCGCAGAGGCACGCGCTCGATCGATATATTTGTAGAGTTTTTTTGTGCGTGGCTCGTCGTGCGAGGTAAAGCGGAGGCGCCAATTCCTAAGACCTATTGGCCCAATAAATTATTGCTCTAAGACTCTGTTGCAGGTAGAAATAAATCTGAGCAGATCGATTTTCAAGTGATCTCTGAAGACTACGAACAATAGATCTTTTTTTTTTCACCAATAATGGGAAACAAACAAATAAAAACTGGTCATTGGTCAGTGGTATGTT
Source organism: Macrocystis pyrifera (assembly GCA_031763025.1). Lineage (NCBI taxonomy): Eukaryota > Phaeophyceae > Laminariales > Laminariaceae > Macrocystis > Macrocystis pyrifera. Next base: position 454,211 of record JASSKH010000034.1, read on the forward strand.
GTTTCCGTCTGTGAAAGCTGTGCCCGAGGCGTTTGATCGTGCCGGTCCTCCCCCCTCCCCGCCCCCCCCCCCCCCCCCCCCCGCCCCCTGGTCATACGATTACGGCTATGCATGGCATGAGTACTCCCGCCGCCCTTGTTGACCCACGCGTATTGATCTGTTTTTCGTGCACTAGTACCGTTTGTCCTAGAAGGCGGTTACCGTGGATTTTAAAGGGGTGCGGACGGAAAACGACCGAATCGGAACCGAATCGAAACCGAACCGAGTCGAGTCGAGTCGAGTCGAATCGAATCGAATCGAACCAAACCGAACCGAACCGAACCGTACCGAACCGAACCGAACCGAATCGAATCGAATCGAATCGAACGGAATCGAACCGAGCCCCCGTCCTGACCGATCCGAGTAGATCTGAACCGGTCAGAACAATGTGCTGGTCATGCTTGTTTTAGTCCGTTTTTTTTTTCTTCGTGGCGCTACGGCCTTAGAAGGTCGGACTTGCAGCAGCCGCGGCAGCAGAAGCAGCAGCAGCGGCGGCGGCATTATTATCGCTCAAGAGGGGGAACGAGGAGGAAAGGAGGTGGGAGGGGAACTTGGAGGGGAGATCAGCGCGGTTATCATATCATACCAGTAGGCTACGAATAGCAGTAAATATTGTAGTCTAGCCAGTAACTTGTAGCGCACCGCCCCCCCCCCCCCCCCCCCCCCAACCCCGTCCCCTCTCCGCCTCCTTCGCCTTGAGCAAGTCAGTTTCGGCACGCTTGGGACGGCAACGAAGCGTGGCCTTTTAAGAATTGCGCCTGTCCTTTTTTTTTTCTTTTGGAGGCTAAACTACTAGGAATTTGTGGGGGGCACAATTCTCGTTGCAGTTCTACTAAAGAGGGTTGCAGCAGCAAATAACAACCCGCTTAGAACCGCACTCTCGTGTTGCGGACAAAATCAGTTAAATTCTAAGTAATTTGTCCTCAAAACGGGACTGCACGCCTAGAAGGGTTGATGTCTTGTGAGACCACACCGGACGGGACTATAGTCCACGTTCGATGCTCACATCAGAGTCCGAACGGAGACTATATTTTTCGGACAGAGTGGTGCATGTCCTGCTATACCCGTGGTTTCTGGGATTCATATTGCAGTTCTCGTTCACGTACGCACGCAGGTTCAGCCGTTAATGCCACTCCTCGGGGGTTAGATGGCTGCTGTGCCCACGCGTTGGGAGCGAACTGCTTGGAAATGGAGTGAAAAAAAAAAAGGTTTTTTTTGTATGGTAGGGAGGGAGACTTGATATATATATACGAGTACCCTTTTGGATTATTGGGTATATTGGCCTTCTTTTTTTGAAAAAAAAAAAAAAGCTTTACCTGTTGGGCTCACTAGGTGACGCCTCCTCCCCCCACCGTCACTCGTCGACAGGACGAGTATGAAAAAATTGGCCGAATTTTTTGTTGTTCTTGTTGTTTTTGGTTGTTCTTGCTGTTGTCGTTTGTCCACTACCTGCTTGTGATTGGTTCTTCTTTCCCCGTACGTAAGTACTCCTCAGACACGTGTCAAAGCTAAGGGTGTGATGTATACTCTGAGATACCAGATATCAAACCTGGTTATTTAGGTCGTACCCCAGTAGGTACCTCGGTACCTCCAGAGTGTACGCCGGGTAGATACCCGGGTATCGTCAGAGATCATACTCGGGTAGGAACCTGGGTACCCCCAGGGTATATACTTGAGTAGGTCCCCGGTACCCTCAGAGCTCGTACTCGGGTAGGTACCCGGGTACCCCCAGAGCATATCCTTGGGACGTACCCGGGTACTCTCACAGGTGCACAGGTACCCCCAGAGCGTATACTTACGAGTAGGTGTCGGGTGGGTGTACCTGCAGAGGTCATACTTGGGGGGTACCCGGGTACCTCCAGAGGATATACCCTACTTATCACGAATCACCCTCTTGCAATATTGTCAACTGGGGTTTCTGTTATATACCTGGTAGACTACAGTAGTATAGTAGTCCACCTCGTCTCCAGAGTGTTTTATATTGGAGGAGGGGGAGTTTCCAGACTTTTTTTTTGGGGGGGGGGTGTGGGAGTATCCGCTACATACGACAGTAGTAGTACGAGTAGTAGTCCATCTCTCAAGAGTGAGAGGGGGGTTTTGCTTTTGCGAGGAGATCGGCCGGGCTTAAGACGCTCGCCGGAGGAATCGTATATTTTCTTTTTGCGGCATTTTTTTTTTTTTTTTTTTTCCGTCTATTGCTCTAAAAGAGTAGAAAGAAGGGGGCACCCTCCCTCCCCCCGGCCTTGGATTTGCTTGCTTGCGTCTTTTCGTGTGTTGGCAGAATTTTCTGCCGATAGCGTCCCAGGTGGTCTTCAGTTCGGACAGCAGTGAAGCGCGAGTTGCGTTGTGCGCTTTGATTTTTCCCTCCAGAGACGCCCCAAAAAACGTACGAATCGTGCATGCATGTGCGCGTGGGTATCGCAGAGGTCGACGAGGTCAGGAGGCACCAGCACTCTCACCCCCTCGTAAGACAGCAAGTTTTGCCTTGGTATGCCTTGACTGGCACCAGACTACCAGGTTTTAGTGTGGAGCACCCGACCCTACAACCTTGAGACAGCGCGCATTTTGCCTTGCTTTACATGTCTCCTGGCATCTTCATTGAGAGAGCGAAAGGAGGCGCCCGCGCCTTAGCTTTCCGAGTGGCCAAACTCTTTCGTTTTATGGGGAAGTTCAGCGAGTCTCGTTAGACGAAGCGCCTCCGTGCGTAGGAATAGGTGTGTGCCTTTTTGTTGTTGTTGTTGTTGTTGTTTGTTGCTGCTGAGAGAGCCATCGTTTCGGGGGGAGCCGCGAGTCTGGTTGGTCGAACGGGAAAAAAAAAAAGTTGGTGGGCACGTTGATGTCACGACGTCATTTCGTCCATGGTCATGGTGTCGTCACCTTTGGTTGGTCGATCGAAGAATGCGGCAAGAAGGTGTGCTTTAGCAGGGTATATATACTCCGGGAGCATCTTGCTCGGGTATATACTCTTGGGAATACCCGGGTACGTTTTCGGATGTTACACTCTGGGAATACCCGGGTACATACCCTGGGATTTCACCAGGGTACTTACTCACTCGATTGTTGACCCAAAAAACTACCGGGTATTTTATCAGGTCTGATAACCGGGGTATATGCCTCAGGGTATGTTCCGTACTTGTACCCGGTACTCAACATGCCATTGGAGTTTGTTTGGGTTGACGTGTGAGGTCTGATGTGGCAATCTTTTCATGGGGCATGGGGCATGACTTCCGTTTGGGATCGAGATACGTACGGTGTGTACGACTATCTTGTGGATGGTATGGATATATACTTGTATCGATGGCGTCACTTTTGTCATCCTTGATTTTTACATTGCGAGAAAACCCTCTGCGACTTTCTATGTACGGAGGTACCTAGTACTGTACTGATTGTCAGGTATGTACCGCCTGCGCCGGGTTGTATCCATCATTTTTTTTTCTGGAGAACACCCTCTTTGTTTATATATTCTTGGCGGAAGAAGGTGAATACATTTCTTTTGCGAAGAAATAGAGTAATTTTCTTGCAAAAGAAAGCACAGTTCTTTTAACGATTTTTTCCGAACCAAATACGCGTCTGGTGAAGGGAGTATATCGTAAGTGTAGCACAGCCCAGGACTCTCTCTCTGTGGGCGTCTCGAACCTTCCGGAGGACGCAGCAAGTGCGCCTTCCGCGTGTGCTCACCGCCACTGTGTAGCATACGGCGGGTAAGATACAACGGCGTAGGATACGGCGGGTAAAATGGAGGCAGGTGTGCGGAATTCACGTGTGTACGTGCTTAGGGTATGATTTCTTGTTTCTCCATGAATGACCAAGGTCGTCTATAGATGTCATGGATGGAGAGCTGCAGTACATTTTGGTGTTTCGTACGGGGTACAGTACCCTGATTCGCGTTAACATTTGGTATTTGGTAGTGGACTAGAGGTCGCTAATTATTACCGGCCCGATTTTTTGGAGTAGTATAATATCGCACAGGGCCTGGCTGGCTGAAGAAACATGGACGGACAAGACGGGCGCACCAACGGAACGCCTGCGCAAATACCAGGAGAACCTCAACGCCGTAAGGAAATATAATAATACATGACTTTGGGACAGGGGTTTTCTGTCGGTGGCTGGCGCGCCCCTCGACCGTTTTTTATTATTATTTTTATATGTCCGATCGATCGTTAATTGTATTTTTTTTCCGACCGGTCAAAACGAAACGAACGAATCAGTAGTATTATTGCGGAGGACCACAGTAAATTGTAGAGCAGGGCAAGGGTTGCCCTGCTGTTCCCTAGGTGTTACCATATAAAAAAAGGTTGAACGGAGGTATGGAAGTTCTCTCGCGACGTAGATACTTGCTACGTAGAATATTACTTGTTTGAAGATGCTGCTGTTGCCGCTATTTCGAAGAAAAAAAAAGCAAAACATAATATCACAGTCACATCGCGCAGATTGCGATGACCTCGACGTGTCGCGAACACCCATACCATATAAAACGCCGCAGTAAAGTCCAAGATGACAAAAGACACACAAGTAGACTTTTCGCCGATGATCGTTACGTATATACACCCCGTAAACAACACCCTGCTGTCGACCAAACAGATAATATAAACGTAGCTGCGCAGAACTCGAAGGGCTGCTATTATTACGGAGGACCATAGTAAACAGGGCCAAGTATTGTTAGTACAAATAGGGAAATGTATAGATTTTTGTGTGTACCGAAGGTTCTATTTATTATGGTCCCCCGTAATAGTTGTTCGCGGGAGCGGATCGACAGCAGCAGCCACAGAGTACGACTATTTTCGTGTGTCTCTCGTGCGAGGTTGCACCGAGCAGAAGGCGGGGAGGGGGGGGGGGGCTGCAACTGAACCTTGCAGACGCTGAGCTTGGCTTGAAACTCACCGCCCCCCCCCCCCCCCCCCCCCCCCCCCCCGAAAAAAAAAAAAAATGGACAGAAAATATAAAACAATCAAGCACCTGCTCCTACAGTAGTACATGCAGGCACCCTAACACAAGAACAGATACTTCACACCAGGTGTACACGTTCGTAGATGTGACTGAAATTTCTTGAGGTTGAACCAGGGGACACATCGTATGACGTCGCAGCACTAACAGCGCGTGATTAAAAAAAAACTTAATAATTTTCGACCTTGATGCGTCTAGCTGGCTGTCGCAGCACCACCAAGACCCCACCTCCACCCTCACCGCCGACTGAAAAAAAGGAGACCCTGATGCCCCAGCATAGTGTCACGTAGAACAACAGTTCTTAGAACGGTCTTTCGAACGGTCGGCGGAACGGTCGGCGGAACGATTCGTGGAACAACGAACAGGTGTTGAAAAACACTCCCTAGACGGTCTGGTCCGTGCGGCGGTCCTTGCAACACGCTTTGAAACCCACATTGGGCGGCCCGTGCTACGACCCCCGGAACATTCCCCGGAACGATCCCCGGAACGATCCCCGGAAAGGGTATCAGGGGCATATTGCGCGTGCTGCTCTGGGACGGCAACATCTCCACCAATCACCGTACTCTCTATCAACAGCCGTGTCCTCGCACACGCATGAGGGGGGCGAAAAAAAGTCAACGCGTTTTCCATTTCGGGCATTGTCCGCACTGACACGTGTGGCATGATACGATGTCAAATCATCCGCGGCCGCAGACCACTTCGGTTCAACTCTAAAGAAGAAAATGCCCGACTTACGTAGTCCCTAGAAGTAGCCCCGTCCCCTGACACACTGTAGTATGGGCACCCATGGATTGCCGTATTCCGCCACCCCAAAACACAACTAGCTTTATTCGAAGCTCTCATCCAACGCAAGAAAGTCCGCCTCAAAAGCGGTTCTCGTGTAGGAGGATGCAGCTCACCCTTTGATGCGACTCGCACAACACCTCCCTTTTCGCTTCGCGCTTCGTGCAAAGCAATCGATTGTCTATCTGCTCGGTGGAACACCCGACGTGCTCCGTCCCGGCATTGTCATTGTACACGGGGATGCGAGGGTCTACCGTCATACGACTACGGCCATGCATCGCGTGAGTAAACCTCTCCCCGCCCCAGACGATTGGCTACAGGCACTAATTCCCCGCCATCCCCGCCCTTCCTCGTCTCCGTGCGAGTTCCTACACGCTGCGGTTGAGCCCTTTCGAGCCACCCCCTAAAACCCGCCACCACTCCCCCCCCCCTCCGGCCGACTGACTATACACAGAAGCATTCCTCGTCACCCTACTCGTAGTATTTCCTGGCGACGGTGTCAGGTTCGACACGCTACGTTCTCTGCCCTCTTGCGCAACAACGCGAATCACTCCTCCCAAGTGCGCGCACGCGGGGGGGGGGGGGGGGGGGGGGGGCTTTGTAATGACCGCTCCGGGTTCGTCGAAAACGGTTATCATAGCGCCTCGCTCGTTCCGGGAGAGGATCATTTCCTCCGCGCCCGCAACCCACAACGCAGTCACTGTCTGTCGCAGGTGCCAACAACCAGAGGACAAGAACACCTAAATATAGCCGTTGACGCTACGGCAACCTAAAATATAGCCGATGACGCTACGACACACTAAAATACTGTACCAGGTATAGCCGTTGACGCCAAGACAAAAAACGAAAATGTAGCCGTTGACGCTATAGGAGAAACAAGAATCTAGCCGTTGATGCAAGGAAAAAGAAAAAAAATGTAGCCGTTGACGCTATAGGAGAAACAAGAATCTAGCCGTTGATGCAAGGAAAAAGAAAAAAAATGTAGCCGTTGACGCTACATGCAAGTAGGACAAACTAAAATATGGGCGTTGACGCTAATCCTGCGCGCTGTTGAGACTAGTGCCGACTTCTTTTTTTTTGAGACAAAAAATCGAGCAGTTAATGTGCATGGTTGATTCCCCAAGATATCCCCCCCCCCCCCCTCCCGCCCCCCTGAGTCCCCTTTGACCTAGACTACTTGGCGTCGACCATGATAGCGTCGGACCAGACCGCGCACCCATCCGATCATGAAGGTGGTCTCCACGGACCGCCCCCCCCCCCCCTCCCTCCCTCTCTCCCTCTCAGAGCACCAAGAAAATCTGGCTGGCTGGCTGGCTGGCCACAAAAACAAATCCACGGTATTATTTCATCGGCGGCATTCGCAGCATTTGCATTGGCACTAGCAGAAGCAGCAGTGGTAGCAGCAGCAGCAGCAGCAGCAGTGGTAGCAGCAGCAGCAGCAGCAGTGGTAGCAGCAACACCAGCACCAGCACCATCACCGCCACAAACACAAGTACCGCTCGTTCATTCCTTCCTGTCTCTCTCTCTCTCTCTCTGTCTCTCTCGTGATTTTGACGTTCAGCCCCCTCGTCCTTTGGCGCGAAACCGGCTCCTTCTCAGCAACGCCCCACCTTCTCCTGCTCCAGCTCCTGCCCCAGCTCCTCCTTGCTCTCCTTCTGCCCCCGCCCCTCCCCCTCCTCCTGCTCCTCCTTCCCCCCGCCCACCCCCCCTTCATCCCTCCCTCCAAAATTTTATAGGCAGGGACGACTACGGTGTACGTTATCGTACCATCTACCAACCATCGTCGGCGTCCTCCTCCGCCTTTTTCCTGGCGTCGGCCGTCAACGCCAGCAGCTCCTCCTCCGTCTGAGGCGGCATAAGTGCGGCGAAATAGGGAAGGCGGGCCGAGAAAGCGCAACGTCAACAACAACAACAACAACAACAACAACAAATGAAATCGCCGCCTAAATGCTATAAAATACCACAAAAGTACGTGAAACGCTTACGACTGATACCAAAAAGGCGCCACGACGAAAACACGCCTGCTACATAACACGTACCTGGTTTATGTATAACCATTAATAGTGTTAACTATAAACTCGTTTTGGGCTGGTCGGTGTTACTTGCCGGAGTACTTGCCCGGTGACCATCTTTTTTTATTCTCTACCGCTGTAGCACTTCCAAGGTTTTTTTTTCAAAGTTATTCGTTCTCGCACGGTGGCGCTACGTACGAGTGGCTAAAGTATACACCAGGAACGAACGCCTCTTTTGCTGTGTTCTCCCTTTTCATGGGCTTGCGAACCGCGAACACACCCCGGGATTTCAAGTATAACTGCTACAAAAGGCTCAAGAGCCTGAAAAAAATGCTTCTGGATCCCCGAAAATTGGAACCGCGGATTGGGTGACACGGGTCGACCCGTATATCCGGTCCGTTCCAGAGGGGGGGGGGGGGGGGGGGGGGGGGGAGTGTTACAAGGCTTAGGTTGGGTAGGCGATTGGTTAACCTTTCACCCTTAGCACAACGGACCAAGACCTTGACCCTTTGAGGATTGAAGTCTCTACATATGAGTTTTGAGGGTTGAATTAGTTGGAATATGACCGGTTAGTCCCCAAAAACGGACAGCATCCAACACAGCAATCATCCCAAAGGAGATTTTTTTTACGGAGGACCATAATGAATAGCACCTACGGTACACACTAAACTACGGGGGACCATAGTAAATGGGACCAAACATTGTTAGTAAAAATAGGGAATATATATAGGTTTTATGTATACCATAGGTCCTATTAAATATGCCCCCCCGTAATAGTACATGGGGCTCTGACAATTCGGATACAAATATTTCTTCAATCCACTTTTTTCTTATGTTTCGGGGCAGAGTTGGTAGCTTCTGATAATATAAACATACGCATAACGATACCAGGTGCAAACACGAAAAATCTATCTGTGGTGCGGAAATGCGGTGCCATCGTGTGGGAGTATCGTGTGCTGCTTCATGCCTCTGCCAATCACCACATGATCCTATTACGGGGGGTCCATAGTTAATAGGACCTATGGTATACATAAAAACCAATATATTTACCTATTTTTCCTAACAGTATTTGGTCCTGTTTACTATGGCCCTCCGTTAATATCACGCACTTACATTTACATGAATCGTGTATGATATATGTGCCAACTCGTACGCGCGTGAAAAAGGTTTGTCTTTTTTTTTTTTTCCAACTTCTCTCTTCGTGCGAGCACTTTCTCCACATACCTGGTGAATGTAACGGTATTCTCAATAATACGGGGGAACATAGTAAATAGGACCAAATATTGTTAGCAAAAATAGGCAAACATATAGGTTTTTAGGTATACCACAGGTCCCATTAACTATGGACCCCCGCAATAATACCGTTCCGTATCGTGAACCTACAGCAGCGGTATTACGGGGGGCCATAGTAAATAGGACCTACGGTACACACAAAAACCTACCAACCTGGTATATGTTTACTTTTTTTTAGCAACAAGATTTGGTCCTATTTACTATGGCCCCTCGAAATAGTCACAACCAACCATGGTACACAACTATCGTGGGACGATGCGGTTTCACGGCATGTTGTGGGATCTGATTATTGCAGCATGTAAGGCCCCCCGAAGTAGTAATAGTAGTAGTATTACGGGGGACCATAGTAAATAGGACCTATGGTACACACAAAAACCTCATGCATTTCGCTATTTTTACTGACAAATGTTTCGTCCTATTTACTATGGTCCTCCGTAGTAGTAAAACACTACACGGCAGTAATGCTACTCGTATTGGACTATTAATAATATTATTAATAGTAACAGCTGCTGTAACCAATGCTGCACGCTGCTGCGGACAGATCACGACCTAGATCGCGATGATCTTAGATTCTACAACCCCGCCGTTACGAGGTGCTGTGCAGTAAGATCTGTGTAGTACATATATATATATCCGAACACAGGGAGCAAGCATACCCTCGACCATGCAGATGGCACAGGCTCCCCTTTCCACTAGGCAAACAATCGAGCTCGTACACGCATAGATCACACAGATCACACAGATCACCCGGGGATGATCTATCCGCCCCGAAAATATTATCCTGGTAGATCATTAATGGTGTACAAGCACGTACCACTCTGTCCTAAAAGCATAAGGACTTTTTGGTTGGATATTAGTATAGAAACGATCCCTATATTTCGTACGTACTTCTTTTTTTTTTTTTTTTTTTTTTCATCATCACTTCTACTTTCCAGCCCACTCGTAGGAGGTTTTACCCTCGACGATCTTCTGGACAAGCCGTGGTCACAGGTGTCGTCCCTTCTCCCCCCCGGTACGTGCCTTTATTTTTTATCGCGCATAGGGTTCAGCATTCCCACTGCTCGTCGATTTTCATCGAATGTACGGCTAACTCACGCTCTCACGCTTTCCGCTAATCAATTCTATGTAAGAAAAAGTCCCTACGAGCATGCACCTACGTACGTACGAATCGAGTTGCCAATTTGTACATACGGACGGGCAAATATGTCACGAGACATGTCAAGCAAGGCAAAACGTGCGATGTCAAGGGTGCAGGGCCGGGTTGTTCCATACTAAAAACTAGTAATTTGGGGTCAGTCAAGGCATGTCAAGGCAAAGTTGCTGTCTGTCAACGGGTAAAAATTACTGTCTCCTGACATCTTTGCGGGCGGGGATACAACAGCCCCGCCTCTTTCGACCTGGGAGGAGCCAGCGAAGGAGAGAGTCTGACCGAGAACCACCCAAAACCCTTTTGCAGCATAGAACAGCAGTACTGCAGTCCCGCTTGTGGGACGAAGTACATGGAATTTGAGCGCTTTGTCCTCAAACACGGGACTGCAGTCCTAAAACATAGCCTTTTTTTTTTTTTTTTTCTTCGTGCTTTTTTTTTTTTTTTTTTTTATGCCTTCTCTCCGAGAGAGAGAGCACACAAGTTGATAACAGCAGCAGTAGCTACCAGTAAAAAACATGCCCAAAGAGGCTTGAAAAGCAAAAAGTGATGGGGTTGCGTTTTGTACAATCAACGCTGCTGGCTCGCCTGGTTGGAGCGCAGGGCCCGACGCATGTTGGTCCTGACGTCGTCGACATCCGTCGTTTGTACGACGTCGTCCTCCATGAACATGGCCTGCATCTTCATCTTCCTCTGAGGGGCCACGCAAACAAAAAACGAGGAAATGAACGAAGCGAGCAAGTCCAAAGAAACAAAAAAAAACAAGAACAAACAAAAAACACCCAACACAATATACAGCAATAGGACGAGGGGCGGGAAGGGGGGGGGAGGGGGGGGGGTGAGCGAGGGGGAAGGCGGGGGTGTACTCACGCCATGTATGGCCGTAGGGAGTGAGGCGAGGAGGGGAGGGAGGGGGGGGGGGGGGGGTGTACTCATGTTATGTATGGCCGTATGGAGGGGGGGGTGGGGGGGGGGGGGGGGATAGACGATCTACCTCTCACAGACGGCGATATGTTATACGATACGTACGTGGGGGCTTCCTTCCTCTCACAAGGCCATGATCTATGATATAATATCATACTGCTGTAGATCACAAGCCCCGTTGTCCGACTGCTTAGCCGCCCGCCCAACCGCTACCACTATCAACACCACTGCCAATACTACTTACCACCACCACCACCCCCACCACCACTTCCGCCACTACAGTACTTCCCACCACCACCACCCCCGCCATCACCACCACCACCACCACCATCGCTACCACTCACGTCTGCCGAGATCGCCCCGCGCTCGGCCGTGCGCTCTCCCTGCGCCTCCGTGAAGGCCACCATCCCCGCCCCCATTGCCAGACCCGCGAACGCCACCCCAGCTCCCATGATCACGTTCTGGTCGACCATATTCAAAGAGAAGGAGGACCTTGACGATCGGCGCACGCAGGGCGACGACGAGGCAACGCCGGGGACCGCGTTGCTGCCCCCGACGCGGGAGGTAGACGAGGCACGCGCAGCCTGCGCCAGGGATGTGGAGGGGACGAAGGCCGAGGTGAAGGGAAAGGCGAGCAGGAGCAGTGCTGCTGCTGCTGCTGCGCCGAATCCTCCGGGTGATCGCATCGTGAGGGCTGGCTGGTGGTGGTGGTGGAGGGAGTTGGTGCGGCTGGGGGAAGGGGGGGTAGCGGGGAGCGGGCGGCGGCGTTTGTTCGACGGTGGTGCGGCGTGATAGTGGTGGGGTTAGCGGAAGTTCTGGCATGTATATATATGAAGATACAAGCATCAACGTGGGGGGGAGAGATGCGGGGCGACTAGCGGGCTCGGGGAGGAGGGGAGGCGGGTGGGGGGGGGCGTCGGTTGCAAGCTACGAAACTATTTTCGAGGCAAGCGGCGTCTGTTCGAAAGGGTGAGGGGTGAGGGTTTAGTGAGGTCACCTGAGCATTGTACAAAATGACGATACAAACGCCCCAGTATAATACTTGAGGGGGGAGACGTGGGGCACTGCGAGGGCTCGGGGAGGGGCGGGGGTGTACTCATGCCATGGATGGCCGTAGCAGGAGGGGGGGCGGGGGATTGCGGTTGCAAATTGTTCGAGACTGGGTGTTCAAGTACCAGGTACGTACCAGGTACCTGGTATTATTCCTGGTACTCGTAGACAGCTATGTAGGTCAACGGTTGACGATGTTGTATCATACCGTCGTCGAATCTACTATTACGGGGGGCCATAGTAAACAGGACCAGATATTGTTAGTAAAATAGCGGAATATAAAGGCTTTTGTGTGTACCGTAGGTCCTATTTAATATGGTCCCCCGTAACATCAATAACCGGAACCTGTAACGGACAGACTGACTGACTGGCTGACTGACTGGCTGACTGACTGACTGACTGACTGACACGTCACCACCCGTGCTGGCGGTTGCCCCGGGTTTCGAATGCCACCTGTCGTTTTTGTTGCGCCCTTTGTAACGGTTTCTTCTGTCGACGAAGATGCGAGTGCGTGAGTTGCCAAAATCCCACATCTCGGATAGACAGATGATGATGATCTACCCTATCTAACTGATATATCTGATATATCTGTCTGCGGTAGACCATCTATTGATAGCCCCTCACCTGCCGATTTTGATAGAGGTTGCGCCCGATCTGCATACGAGTACAGAGGTCCACCCCAGGAAATACGTGCTTTACAATCAGTAAGTAGATCATGTACAGCAGTAGAATATACGGGCCCCGCTCGGCAACAAGAGCTACCATTACGGGGGTCCACAGTTAATAGGACCTATGGTAAGCATCAAAACCTATATATTTACCTGTTTTTACTATTACGGGGGTCCATAGTTAACGGGACCAAATTTTGTTAGTAAAAATAGGTAAATATATAGGTTTTTATGTATACCATAGGTCCTATTAACTATGTACCCCCGTAATAACAATATTTGGTCCTATTTACTATGGTCCCCCCCGCAGTCCCGTTCTGGGGACAATCTACACTAGAACCAAGTTGTTTTTCCGGAAAACAGGACTGGGGTACTAAAACCAAACAAGATTGTGGAGAGATCTGTCTTGGAGAATATACAGACAGCAGTAGTAATACGGGGGTCCATATTTAATACCTGGTAGGACCTATGGTGTACATAAAAAAAAAAAAACATATATTTCCCCATTTTTACTGACAATGTTTGGTCCTATTTACTATGGACCCCCGTAATGTTAATAGTAGATCATACAAGCAGTACTCGTAGATCCATCAAGTGGGAATCCATGATCCGTCGGAGGTGTGCAAAATTCGGTGAAAATTGAGAATTGACGCGCAGTGAGGGAACCCCCCTGCGATGCAATTTTCTTCGACCGCTCGTCTGCACGTGACAAGTACGACCAGACGGCAGAGCAGTAAGTACAGCAGCAGCAGCAGTAAGTAGCGCATATTATATGTGCACGTGCATATACAGCAAGGCAGCTAGCTCTCCGGGACGTGATTCTCGAGTAAGAGGGGGGAAAAGGGGAGAAAAGGGTGTGCAAATGTCTCCAGGTGTCAGTGCGCTTCGAAGACTAAAACGAAATATCCCCAAGACTCGCAGCTCGTGCTCGTACTTAAAAATACAAAATCAATACCAGACAGCAGACTCGTACCAGCAAGCAGGGAGCGCCTTTTAGTACCGCAGTCCCGTTTCGGGGATAAACTACTTGGAATTTGAGTAGATTATCTCCAGAACGGGACTGCAGTTCTAACAGAGTGTAGCACGTTCGTTCATAAATATAAGATACGTTTTTATATTAATATTAATATATGTAGGGTACTTACATTAACGGACGAGCAGAGAGGTACCAGGTATGAACATCACATATCTCCTCGGTGTGGAAATGCTGCGTTTACATGGTCAGATGCGACGGACTTTCAGTTGGCTTGAGATTTGTTGGAGATGGGACAGCGCGTTCGTCGCTGATGGAAGTGGCGTCTGCGAGATCGACCCGGTCGAGGTGGTGACTATATGTTGTGTCGGTGCAAGCATACTAGGAGCGACAGGCGGCAGTCGCTAACAGATGCTCCAGATGGAGCAATCCGAGGATAGCTTGCTGTTTATATTAAAAGTGAGTCTTATTATCGCTGACACATGTCCCTCCCGAGTGTCTGACGAGATTTTCGAGTTTAGTTTGGATTGAAAAGCTCGACCCCCCCCCTCGTCTCAAAGGACACCAGACGGCCACAAGGTGTTGCACCTATCACTTCCAACTCAAAGCGCACAGTCATTCCTCTCTTTCGACACGGACCCTCCACCACTCCCACCTGATTCCAAGCGAGTCCCAGGCAATGCAATGACGTGCTGGTTTCACGCAAGTCACGGGACTGCTGAAAAAGTGGAGTGGTATGGTTCCAATATTTTGATATTTAGATCGTAGATCGTAGATCGTAGATCGTATATCATAGATCGTAGGTCGACCTGGTAGTAGAGGTCGGTATCATATCACAAAATGTGATATATTATATGATATGTGATATGATATAAGCGTATCAATATCACAAAAAAAACCCGTGATATGATATATCATATCGTATCATATCATATGATATGATATCGATATATCATATCATATGATATGATATGTGATATGATATGGAATAAAAGTCACGATTTCAGCTTTCTTTGAGGCCACACAGCAGTAGCCAAGGACGTTCTTGGGTTGGGGTGGGGTGTAATGCTCTTCTTGCACTGCTGGTAAGCACATATTTCAATAGTCAAACATGTGTCCAGCGTCAGTCAGTAATAGTAGGGCGAACCGTATATATTACTCGTATAACGTTTTCGAGCACAAGCTGGGACGAAAGGTGGGTGATGATGCACACACACACAGCCAGCGAGAAGAGCAGCATAAAGTAGCATCAGTAGCAATAATGATGTATTCATGTGGCATGATGCCGAGAGTTATTATAGTTGTTGGAAACCTTAACATTTTTTTAATTGGTATTTAGTAGTATATATTTAACTCCTCTACCAGGCTCTACTCGCCTACAACACCTATACTATATACAGCAGTATAGTACCTGGTAGGCTATATTACTAGTAATTGGTGGTAATGAGGCGCGACCTCAGCAATACCTGCAGTAGTCATATCTGCGATGCATCATGCACAACATTTATTTGATTTGTGCTGAACCAACACGAACGAACATCTACTGCTGCTGCTGTTGTACCTTCTACCTATACGCCGTCGTTGGTGAATCTCATAACCGTAAATATTCTTGGCATCATATCCTGCTCTTGAAAAACACAGACAGCACAGCAGTACGGACACACCTGAAACAAATACCAGGTACTGGATTTTGTCGTGTGTATCCTGGTATTTCCACCTCGAAATCCGGCATAGTAATTTGAAGACGAAAATATGTACTACTGCTGTGTGACCACGGAACTGGCTGTCGACGGGTGGAAAGAACAAGACGACAAATAGACACACACCTGATATTTTTCCGTTTTTCCAACAGCAAGTGTTTTCTGGTTGAAATTCGGCATAATTAATTTGAACACGAAAAATCTGCATCTGAAAATATTTGTCCAACAGAAGACGCTTCTTTCTCGTAGCAGGTGCCACCACTACTTGCTTGTACTGATGTACGACATCTACATACAGCAGCTGTGTTTCTCCAGCAACAAAAACAGCAGCATCAGCAGTAGCAGTGGGACGCACGAGGCCAGGGTCAGCGTCGATGTACGCTCGGCGGCTCGGCTTGTCAATCTAACCCTTGAACCCTTTGTACACATCTACAGCAGCAGAAGTGTTTCTCCAGCAACAAAACAGCAGCAGCAGTAGCAGTAGGACACACGACGCCAGGGTCAGCGTCGCTGTACGCTCGGCGTCTCAATCTCACCCCTTGAACCCTTTGTACACGTACTCGATTTTGTCCTGTGTTGGTTTTGAACTCGAAATTCGGCATAATAATTTCAAGACGAAAAATCTGCACTCGACGTGCTCTGTCCAAGAGAGAACTTCTCGTAGCAGGTAGCAGGTGCCACCGCTACTACAGATGATGTACGACATCTACAGCAGAGCTTCTCCAGCAGCAAAACAGCAGCAGCAGCAGGACACACGAGGCCAGGTCAGCGTCGCTGTACGCTCGGATTGTGTGTGAACCCTTCGTACATGTGTTTCCTGGTCCCGAACTCATAATTTGTAAGACGAAAAATCTACAATCTGACGTGTGTCCAGCAGAGCTTCTTCTAGCAGTGCCACCACTACTACTACTGCTGTACAACAACTATTATACAGCAGATACTCTCCTGCTTCTCAGTCCCCTCATCAGCAGGAGGATGGGCCTGCAGCATGTCTCGGGGACATGACCCGAACGCTCGTTGCTGTGGACAGACACAGTCTGCCTACCTACGAGTACTCGTAGAGCTAGCTGGGTTTCAAAATATAATGTGTTGTTGGTTCTGTGTTTTTTCAACATGGCCCAGCACCAACATGTGCCTACACACGTTGCCACACCTAACTCGAGCTGCTGTGAACGACTTACCACCGCACCAGCACCAGGAGGTCTGTTTTGTGTGTGCGCGTCCACAGAGCCCGCCGGGACTGGAATTGGTGCGGTGTGCGTCGAGGGCGGTGGTCAAACGTTGCCCAAAAAAATGTTGAATCACACACACATACACGCTCACCACACACACACACACACACACATACAGAGAAACTCAAAACAAGGCACCCCACGCTCGTATCCGAGCCGCTATGAAGAGGCTTTTTTTTTTCTTGGAAAATTCCAAGAAAAAAAAGGCTCGCCCGCTTTTAGCGCGCTTCGCGCGCCTCATTATTATAACGTGCTTTCTTAGTTTTATACCAGTATAAAATACCAGCTATACTAGGGGTACATACGTACCACGTACGTACGTACATGGTGGTGCAACAGCATATATGTTACGGTTCAGGACCGTTTCAGGAGTTACGACGGCATGCATTTTTGTATCGGTAGGGGCCGCGTCATTTACGGCCCCCCCCCAATTTGTGGATGGTTTCCCTTTCGGACCAATCCATCTTGCCACTTGTGGTCTTTGCTCTCGACCTGTGGCATAAAGCAATCATTCTACCATCTACAGAACTGGGAGACCTACTCCCTAAGACCGGAAACCCTTCCCGTCCTTCGGGGGTACGTGAAGCGCACCTCTCGACTCGGTTGAGTCTTCAACAAACGTGAGATTGGTAGGATTATGGACCTAGTTGGTTGTGCATCGTGCCGGAATGGTGCGGTCCTCTGTTCAATCCTATACATACTGTAAACGGTAACCATTCCGGGTAGTGCCTCAGGGATAATCCCTGAATAGGTCGCATCACATAATCCTGACCCTAAATCCCGTGGCTTGTAGACTCACGAACCGCATCATGGTGTCCAATCCGAGACACGCGCTTGCACGTACTAGGAATCGTTCTACGCCACTCTGTCGGTGCTCGTCTTTTGTTGTTCCCACGAGACCCTCGGGCTTGCCCCTGAGTGCTGTAGTTTTTGTTGTGTTGTTTTGTTTTGTTTGTTTTCTTGTTGTTTGCTTCTTTGCCCGCGCGCGCCTGGTGTCTCACGCCACCTCTATTCTCCTGCTCTCGCGCGCAAGTGCCCTTGGCGCGAGCTGTAAGTTGACGATGCGATGGCATACTCCTTCTTCATGTAGCCACCCATGTCTGGGTTGCCTCCGCCGGGCAACCGTACTGTTCCCATACTGATGGCCATGCTGGTGTCCTGCAGGGGCACCGGACGGCTGAGTTTTTTTTTTTTTTTTCGCTGCTGACTGATCTGACTCATGACTTCTTGTCGGTTAGCCACCAACTTGCTTCCGCCGAGTTTGTCTCCGTATATCTCATCACGGGGGAAGTCATTGAGAAGCAGCACAGTGAAGTCACCGCCACCGACTGGTTACGCCTTTTCGTTCGAGAACAGGCTTTGACAGGGGGTGCCGCCGAGTTCGCACAGGCGGCCTTGTCAGCTGTATCTCTCAAGTCAGCCGAAGCGTGGACCGCCGCCGCAGCTCGTGTTCTGCTGGCTTTCCGTGCCTCGCTCGCTAGTCCAGAGCGGCCGCATGCGACGGAGCAGTTGTTCTTCTGGCGTTTTATCACGCCGCTAGAGATGCAGACTCTGTACGATAGAGTCGTCGAAGTGCTCCTGCCGAACCCGTTAGACCGAATGGGCATTAGCGGGCTAATGCACGAGCGAGTCCACACGATCACTACTACCCTGCGCCCCATGCGTACAGAATGGCACAACCCCATGGGGGAACCCATGCAGCGTCGAGGAGAGGTAGCTGAAGGACTATTCCGGGAACTAATCGCGGTACTTTCTGCTCGCAACGCGTCGTACTTGGCCCCGCAAACCCCACGGAAGGTAGCCAAACATGCAGGGCCAGACAGGCTTTTCACCATGACAGAAGTAAGGCACATGTTCTCCTCACCCGCCGGCGCCCTCGCTGCCCTTAACGTGGCCTCCTCAGCCACTGCGGGAGTTGGTAACGCAGGAGGGAGTGCCGCCGCGGCCGGGCCGACTTACCGGCCAGCAAACCCTTTCGCCGCCCTAGCCCCTGCCCCTAGTCCGGTTTCGCAGCCTTCCACAGGTCCCGTCACGGTAGCTGCCTTCCAGAACCAGACAGCCACAGCACCGGGTCAACACGGGGTTCCCTTCGAGAAACCTCGCACGGCAGCCCCGGCCCAGCGCTCAGCTACCACACCGACCATGCCGACGAGCCCCGTCCCACGACCTCCGACCACGGCACCCCGGGGAGACATTCTCGACTACCTCCGGACGCAGAAGGTGTGCTTCGCGCACGCCTTCACTGGTAACTGCCGCCGCCCAGGCAGCTGCCAGTGGCAGCACGAGCCGTTCCCGGCAGCTCTGTACAAGGATACCGCTTCGACGCGTCGGTCCGGAAACTTCACCCCTCGCCGTCGCCTAGCTGCAATGACCGAGGTCCAGTACAACACGGCCGCCGAGCTAGGTCTGATTCTGGAAGGCTCAGGTGACGAGACGGAGCCTGCAGGCTTCGACAACTCCAATGACCAGCAAGAGCAGAGAGAGGGTACCTCCTGAAGGTGCGCCCCAGGTGACGCTAACCTGGGGAACGGACATCTTGCTGCCACAGCACGGGACAGGGTGAGAGACCAACTGTGGGTGCAAGGTCAGATCTGGCACCGTCATCGCCGACGACGCCCCTGGCCGGTAGAAATCTTACTAGACACGGGAGCTGGGGGAGGCAGTTATATCTCACTTGCGTTGTGGCGCGGCCTCCGCAAGCTCTTGCGACGTAGTTTGGATACGCGTAATGCTGGTGCTCTCGAGGCAGCGAACCCATCAAGTAGTGGGACCCCTCCCATGCGTATTTTGGGGTCTGTAGCTATCCCCGTGCTGTTAGAATCGGATTCTAGAGTGCGAAACGTGATGGTTCGCGTCGTCGAGGACCTCCCCTACGGTTTCATTTTTGGAGCAGATTTTTTCAGAGCCAACCGCAGTACTTTGGAGTTCAGTCCAGACAGAGGGTTTAGGCCTGTACCCTCGGCACCTTGGGTACCGTTTCGCACGTCTGTTGCCGACACCCCAAGCCCACAGAGTCCCTTCGGCACAACACGAGATCAGTTTTTTGCGCTAACTGCTACTCCCAAGCTCTCGCCGCCGCTGCACACACCTACCTCAGTCGCCTCACCCACTGTTCGCCCCAGTTATCATGACATCGCGTGGGAGGACGAGAGCACCTTGGAGTGGGAGGTTAGACAGGTCGCCGAGGCCACCGCCGTCGAGGGGTTTACCAACGTAGCAGTGGAAGCAGCAGCAGTAGGTCCCCAACCGCAGGACCCACAGCTGGTCCTGATGCTTCCCACCGAACGGTTTGATCTAGAAAAGGGAGCGTTGGTGGGGGTCGCTAGAGCGGCGCTGTGGTGGTTGCCGGGGTCCCCAGTATACGTCAAACTGGTGAACCGCAGTAAAGAGACAACAGTGGTAGAGGGTTGCCGTGTGATAGCTCGACTGGTAGCCCTCAACGTCCGCGACCCCGCACGATTCGAGTCTTTATTCGATGAGATGCCCTCCACTGCTGACCCGCCCCTCCCCCGGCAAGCCCCAGACCCGACGTGTGTTTCGAGTGAAGTCAGGACAGAACCAGTCCCCAAGGTACAGGCAACCGACGCCAACCTAGGAACACTGGGATCCCTGCAGAAACAACAACTCGTGGACGTGCTGGCAGGTTTCATCGAAGATGGCCTGTTCCCCATCGACCCCAAGCGAGTGCCGGCCTGCATCGATGGTGAGCTTGAGCTTCCTTTGATCAATGAGCTATGCACCCCTTTTGCGGCCAAACAACGACGTTTCTCCCCCGAAGAACGGCGCATGATTAGAGCAGAGATCCAGAAGTTGCTTGACCGAGGAATCATTCGTCCCTCAGTGTCACCGTGGGCAGCGCAGTGCCTATGTGTGCGCAAGAAAGACGGAACCCTCCGCTTGTGCATTGATTGGCGGGTACTTAACAAGCTCCTGGTTTCCGATAGTGGAGGTCTTGGCGATATGCAGACAATTTTCGACGGGTTGAAAGGCAAACGGTACTTCACTCAGCTGGACCTCGCTTCCGGTTTTCACCAAATCGAGATTGCAGAAAAAGATCGCTACAAAACCGCGTTCAGAGATGCAGATGGACTGCTGTATGAGTTCACTAGGGCTGGCTTTGGTTTGACAGTTCTGCCTGCAGCGTTCACACGGAGGGTGAAGTCCGCTTTGGGGTGTTTAGAAGGAGTGTTCAGCTGGCTCGACGACATTCTCATCGCGAGCGCCACCTGGGACGATCACTTAGCCACACTCGTTCTAGTCCTCAACCGTCTGTTAGCGGCGGGTCTGTCAGTTAATTTTGCCAAGTGTATTTTCGGCTCCTCCTCGCAAGAATTCCTTGGCATGATTATCGATAGTACCGGCCTACACCCCGCCCCGACCAAGTTGGAAGCCATTGCACGCATGCCGCGCCCCCAGACAGTCGAGGAACTCCGAACGTTCCTTGGTCTGACGGGCTACTTGCGGCAGTTTGTACCCAACTATAGTCTGACCGCCGCCCCCCTCACTAAACATCCTACGCAATAAAGACTTCGCGTCTAAACGCGCACGCAAGAGTACCATCGCGTGGGATTTAGAGGAGGAGCAAGCGTTCCAGTCTTTGCGCTCCACTCTAGCCTCGCCTACGGTACTCGCATTCCCCGATCTCGACAACACGTTCGAACTACACACCGATGCTAGCACAATAGGTGCGGGAGCAGTTCTTATGCAGACCATCGACGGTACGCCTCGCGTGATTGCCTTCGCTAGTCACAGATTCTCGCGTACAGATGCCCGTAGAGGCCCCACCGAACGAGAATGCATGGGAGTGCTGTGGGCTGTGGATCATTTTCGACCCTATTTAGCGGGTAGGCAGTTTACGGTAGTGACCGATTGCTCCGCTATAACCTGGCTGTTTCGAAGTCGCGAGTTGTGCCCCAAACTACACAGATGGGCACTAAGACTGACGGAATATGATATGGTGCTGGTATGGCGAGCGGGAGTACAGCACGTCCTACCGGATGCCCTGTCGCGGCTGCCGCACTCACAGACTCCTCAAGCCGATGTTGATGACTCCTTTCCCGACGATCTTACGTCGAAAGAACCATCCGAGTTCGTAGGACCCCGGGGACCGAGCCTTGATGGAGTTAGGTTAGCGGACGTAGAGGCAGTAGGTGTAGATGGAACAGACGGGGGGGATTGCCCTTCCTATCCACCGTCAGAACCGTCCACTCATGCTACTAATGACGCTCGCCTCCTTGCCCTACAAGCCCTGCCCTTTGCCACGTGTGCCGCACTAGAGACAGACCCCGGTACGCGGCGCCGCAGTAGCAGGACGCGTACGCCTTCCGTACGGCTACGTCCCCTCAACGACATCCAGCTGCCGCCCATCGAGCAGTTGGTGGATCAGGAGCACGATCACTCCAACACGGCTACACCGATCGAGTCGACTCCGTCTTCACCACCGCCCACGACGGCCCCCACGTGTCGGGTTCACGCTGGCCGTGACGACCTTGGAGAGGTGCTTTCAGCAGGGGGGGAGGTACCGCGTTCGTCAGAAACCCGCCACATCACGGAAGCATCGGCCATCCACCGGGCGGCTCAAGTACTCACTAATCCCGAATCCTTGGCGCGAAGGCAACGAGCCGATTCCCATCTGGGCCAGGTTCGTGAGAGTTTGTGTGGTAGTAATGGCGCAGGCGCGGGTGGAGTTGACACTACCGGGTACGGTTTAGATGACGACGATGTAATCCGGTACGCCGACGAAAGGGGTAGGAAACTGCCAGCCAGCCCTGAATCCATGGTAGCGGACGTACTCGCTTTGGTACACACGCTGCACGGACACGCAGGAGTAGGAGCTACTTTAGCTCTGGTACGCGATCACTTTCACTGGCCCTCGGTCACCCGCGACACGAGACAATACGTGTTATCGTGCGGGTGTCGAAGACGCAAGAGACCGAACAGCAGACGTCTCGCGATGTTGCCCGGACGCCCGCTAGAGCCTTGGGATGAACTGCAGATCGACATCTTGAAGTTGGACACGCCTTCTCTTTCCGGCAATAAATATGTCCTACTGGTAGTGGACCGAGCCTCCAAGTTTCCCTTCGGTTTTCCTCTAGCAACCAAGCAGGCAGTAGGCGTGGCACGGATCCTTACCGAGCTATGTTTGACCTTCGGCGTACCTCGGGTGATTCGGTGTGACGGTGGCAAAGAGTTTGGAGCGGAAGTAGTGACACACTTGTGCCGTTGGCTACATGCAGAAATAGTGTTCGGACCGGCCGACCATCCACGGGGTCAAGGGGCCGTCGAGAGGTTAGGAGGTTGGCTTCAAGAGCTGTTGGCAGAGCTATGTAGATCATGGCCCGAGAGATGGGACGAGTACGTGTCCCCAGCAATCTGGATCAAACGCACTTTGCCAGACGTTTCCCTGCCCTCTCACATGACCCCTTTCGAGCTGCTTTTCGGTCGCAAACCCCGCACGTCGTTAGACTCCCTGGTGCCCCTATCAGAAGAGACAGGACAAAGCGGTGGTCTTGACAACTTCGTGGAGCGCCGCAAGCAGAACCTCCGAGAAGTCCGCATTGCGCTCGAGAAACGTCACAATCAGAGGGTAACCGCACGGGCCCACGCCAACGCTACTATCGCGAGACCCTCCGCCGGAGTCCTGGTCGAGAAGGGAAGCCTCGTGTTGGTGCGCGAGTCCGAGAGCAGCAGACATCGCGACAACCGAGGGAGGAAGCTCCAGCACGACCACTACACAGGCCCTTGGAGAGTCACAGAAGTAGTGCGGGCAGGCATAAGCGTACAAGTAACGATGCGAGGTAGAAAACAGCGCACCCGAACTGTGTCCGTGGCAGATGTCAAGCCATTCCACGTCCGACCCCTAACTCTGAGACACTCCCTAGCCGACGAGTTCGCACAGTATGCTTGGGGCCCCGATTTCAAGATGCCGTCGCATGGTATAGACTCTGCGACGTTCGACTCCATCGTAAGCTGCCGTGGGAGTATTTCCCCCTCGGGCACGGCTAGGTGGGAATACAAAGGAAAGTCGAGGGAGGGAGTAGAGTCGGGCTGGTTGACTGAAAGTGAGATGCTAAAAAGCTTCACCCCTCTGCAGTTGGATGGCTTTATTGCACTCTGGCATTTGTACAACCAACAGTCTACTAGCGACACAGCCCCTGTCTCAGTCAAACCTCGTGCGCCCCTCTCTCGACGTGAAGCCTTGACCCGATTCCCAATAGGTTTCACTATCTGGAAGGATTTTGGTGGCGGCCTCCGACTACAAGGCCAGGTGTACGATTACAGAGACCGATACTGGCGAGTACGCTACAGCGACCAGAACTGGGAAGAGCTGACTCGCCGCGAGATGGAGCAGTTGAAGAGCTGAAGCGGTTCCGAGCATCAAGCCAGTATACCGCTCTCTCCCCTTACCGTGCGTCGTTCCCTCTCGGCCTCGCTGTGCCACTCTCTCGTTTCGACGCCGTGCGTTTCCCTCTCCCCAGCGTTCTACCCGTCCGCCGCTCGCTCGCTCCGAAGCCGTGTACATGTTCTGCTCTCTCGCTCCGACGCCTTGATCGTAACACCCAGAGAGCAGAACTTGGAAGGAGCCGCCTAGCCACCATAGGGAGCCGATGCAAGTTTGGAGCGATACTGAGCGTTTGCCGAGGAGACGAAGAACTTCTGCTTTTTTACCCTTCGTGGTTTCGTGTTTTTGTATGAAAGGGTTGGGATCGTCTAGCGAGGGATCCGGGGGTTTATACGCGAGGGGTGTGGGATGTATGTTATGACGACGAGAGTGTTTTTTTTTTGTGATGGGTTTGCTTGGAGGCGTATCTCTGCTTCTGTGCCAATGATAGGCGTTTGTGTGAGTAATTTAGTGGTTCGGTAACAGCCAGTCGTTCTGGCGTGAATCAGTTAGGTACTTTTGTGTGGGGGTTTACTCTTCTGTGGCTCGTAGTAGGCAGATCGGTGTCTATGATTCGACCTCCACGAGTATTTGCATTCGATTTGGGGGGACCCAAATCGCACGGGTTTTTTGACTGTTGACCTGTTCGGAGCACGCATACCTGGCGATTTGAGCCTAGCTAGGCGTGAGTGTACTGCGCCTATTTATAGTGGAAAAGGTGTAGTAGGGAGACTATTAACCACGGAATATTAGTCAGGCGGCCAAACTCGCAGTGAAAACGCAGGGGTGAGGGTTTTTATCGGGGATTTCCCTCTGATGGCCCTTGCGTTTTCGGTTTGTTTTCGCCTATCCCCGAGGCTATTATTTTTGTGTAGAGCCTTGCGGTTCCTCGCCCTTGGTTATGGTCATAGATTGCTATAGCATATTGCTCCTTTATTCGCATTATGCTAGGGGGGATGTTACGGTTCAGGACCGTTTCAGGAGTTACGACGGCATGCATTTTTGTATCGGTAGGGGCCGCGTCATTTACGGCCCCCCCCCAATTTGTGGATGGTTTCCCTTTCGGACCAATCCATCTTGCCACTTGTGGTCTTTGCTCTCGACCTGTGGCATAAAGCAATCATTCTACCATCTACAGAACTGGGAGACCTACTCCCTAAGACCGGAAACCCTTCCCGTCCTTCGGGGGTACGTGAAGCGCACCTCTCGACTCGGTTGAGTCTTCAACAAACGTGAGATTGGTAGGATTATGGACCTAGTTGGTTGTGCATCGTGCCGGAATGGTGCGGTCCTCTGTTCAATCCTATACATACTGTAAACGGTAACCATTCCGGGTAGTGCCTCAGGGATAATCCCTGAATAGGTCGCATCACATAATCCTGACCCTAAATCCCGTGGCTTGTAGACTCACGAACCGCATCATATATTTCGCTTCCACGGAATAAACAAGGCGCACATTGCTATAAGGTATTACGCACGCAACAATCAGGAATACCTCGGGCCCAAGGCATGCACAGCAGCAGCTAGCTGTGTGCAATCACCAGACGATTTCAACCGCTTGTCCTCAAAATAGAGTATCATGAAGACTGCAATATAACACTGACGACACATACTAGAATCTTTACCCTGAAATCAACAGCAGCACTCCGCCTTTCTTTTTACTAATATTAACACAAAAGCAAAAGCCGAAATACGAAAATCTTCGTTATAAAGATTAAACAATGACAACTCCAACTTCAACGCGAACCACAAAGAAGACCATGCCGTGAGAACGACTGCTGCTGTGGACTACAGCAGACAAGCTATGATGGCTCCTTGTGTGCGAGCTAGATTAGCTAGAGCCATGTCAGGGTATTTCGAAGAACTCGGAACTTCGAAGAAAAAAAGTGGATCTCGGGAGATTCTCGGGCGCTTTTGGGAGGGTTTTCTGTCATATCATATCATATGATATGATATATGATATGATATGATATATCATATCATATCATATATCACTTTTTTTTTACAAATATATCATATATCATATCAGAGCGTTTTCAGAAGTGATACCGACCTCTACCTGGTAGCTGGTACACAGATCGTAGATCGTACACTTGGAGATCTGCGAGATTCGGAAACAAAACGTACAAGCCAGAAGAACCAACAACATAATTAGAGCTTTCGGGTGCGTAGTGCATAGAGGGCGGCCTACCATCGAGGACACCAGTTCACCTCCACGGCGTGGACATCACACGAACTCTCCGGACAACTGTTTGCCTGTCGCGAAGCGCCGCTGCCGGTGGCTGTTTCCTTCCCGGTTGTCGTGGTATCTTTGTGCTGCCTACTATTAATACTGCAGTAAAAAATGTGAGTTGAATATCATGTCGACGACGAAGCAGCGTAGGACAGCAAGCAGCTTGTGCATAGATGTACCCGTCGCGCTTCCCTGCCTACGCGTCTGTCAAGCTCTGGTGACGCCTGCCAAGCTCTGGGTTGGCTATATTCACCAGCCCGTCTGTCTCTTCCGGCTGCTATAAATAGACGCCCTGCTTATAGTCGCAACGCGTGTGGTGTGAAATGGGGTTTGCTGCACGTACCTGCCGACTTTGGGATATCCACGTCGAATCATATCGACGCGAGTCGACGAGGGAGGAAAACAGACGGGCTGAAGAAGTCTTCTCGCGACAAAAGTGAAGACAAGAACCGTAGCTGGGAGGGGGGAGGAGAAAGACCTGCTATGAGAGACCCAGTATCTGAGTTACGACCAGAAGGGGGAGAGAACAGAAGGGCAAATACGTGTAGTAACTGGGAAAAAGAAGAAAAAGAAAAGAAAACTCTACAAGTGACAGGTACTGAATAATGGTGCCTTTGCAGGCGTCCTCTAATGAACTGGCAGTATCGCAGAGAGAGACCGTGCGAGGCACGACGAGTCAGGTTGCCAGATCTACTGCTACTGCTGTGTACCTGGTACCTGGCACCTGGTACCTCCTGTATACCATACAAGCAGTAGTACTGCAGACAAAACGTGATAATCCCAGATCAATACTACGCCAAGCAGGCCGACCGCAGGGTTTGCCGAAATGTTTATCAATGCCTGGTACCTGGTACCTGGTAGTTTTCATCTCGTTCGGCAACGTGACGGCTGCCTATATATATACCGTGTCAAGCCCATCGCGCAGACTGCTGCGCGTGGTGTTCGTTGGTAGGCGTACAGCAGTACACATGACGTGTTTAGCCTGCGTGTGTCCGAGCCTGTACCACGCAGCTTCGGC
The DNA here is from genome assembly GCA_031763025.1 of Macrocystis pyrifera. NCBI lineage: Eukaryota > Phaeophyceae > Laminariales > Laminariaceae > Macrocystis > Macrocystis pyrifera. The sequence continues at coordinate 481,608 of JASSKH010000034.1, forward strand.
GGAGCCTCTGTCCGAACCTTCACCCGTCACTGAAGGCCTTGTCCGAACGTACGCGGCTGTGATGATGATGATGACAATGGCGATGATGGTAATGGTGTTATCAAAATAGCTCGTTTCTCTTGAATCTACCCCGTGGTTACTAAACAGGCCAAAGCGATAGCATCTCGATGAAAAAGAACAAACACGTACAAGGCAAAGACGTGAACCACAGCAGCACCAGTACGCAAGGAGGCGGTGGCTTACATCGGTCTTTCTTGCGGTTTCCATCGTCATGCGAGTCAATAGACAGGCTTAGCCTGTTCCAGCATTTAGCTACAATATCAACTGACTCACAAGTCAGTGGGGCCATACGGATTATATGCTATTACGGGGGACCTATGGTATACTTAAAAACCTATATATTTACCTATTTTTACTGACAATATTTTGTCCTATTTACTATGGACCCCCGTAGTACGTATTTCGTCCATGACCGTGAGGATTCTCTCTACTCTAGTCTACACTGCATTCGATATCATTGCCAGAGAGACAGACGCAAGAAGAGCGCCACGTCGCTAGTATTTGTGCGGCAAGGAAATCGTCTAGACCCCTTCGACGTCACTCCATTAACAGGGTACCCCGAGGTACAGTTGGTCGACCGCACTTTCTTGCCTGTACTTTCCGGAAAACGACACGCTAGCGCTGCTTTCTGCTATCATCATGAGAACACGACCCCTTCCCCCCGCCCCCCGCTGGCACCCTACAATCTCCCATCAAGCGAAGGGCGCTCGTTCCTCGAAGCATAACGGATAGAAGAAGGCCCAGCAACCGCTTCGGCTACTACGGAATTGCCAACCAAGACCAAGAATACCAAGAACACCGAAAACACCGAGAAGGCCGCCGAGAGGAACCGCCTCCAGCCAGCGCGTCGGAGAGATGCATCAACCGTCCCGGCGTGAGGGGTAGTAGCATCGTTGGGGATAACGGCGCTGCAGGCGCCGTCAAGGCGCGGGAAGAATGGCGCAGTCCACGGCCATCATCGCGGATCACCCCCCCCCCCAACAACAACAACAACAACAACAACGACGACGACGAAGACAACAGCAACCCGCGGATTGTGCAGCGCCCAGGCTACCGTCGTCGCCCTTCCGAGAGTGCTCGCCAGATCGGTGCCGAAAACGGGAAAACGGCGCAACGCGATTATTCTTCCAGGCTGGGCGAAAGCGGGCCAGGAAATAATGGGCGAAGGGGAGTCGTAACCGCCGCCACCGCCACCGCCGCCGCCGCCGCCGCCGCCGCCGCCGGGAAGGGACAGCACCCACCACCGGCATGGAAAAATGCATCGATCGATTCGCCTTCTTCGTTTTCGGCGTCGGCAGCACCAGCAGCATCAGAGGCGATGGCGTCACCGCGATGCTTCGGGGGGCGGACATCCGAGTCTGATAGCTCTGCAACAAATGATGCGAGCGCTTCCGCCTTAGAAACTAACCGCCGGGGGATGGCATCAACATCACCCATCACAGAATCAGTAGCAGCGAGAGATGACGCTTGCGCGGGTGCCAGACGCGGGGGGTGGGGAACTGCACCGGCCGGAGCATGGGGAGATGGCGGGGACGATGATGATGCGTGCGGTTGCGGTTGCGGTTACGGTGAGGTTGTTGTAGCACCCCGTGGCTCGAGCGAGAGCATGTTGTCGCCGTCTCCGTCGTCGCCCTTCGAGAAAGCGTTACCGTGCGGTACCTCTATTGGTGTCACCTCCCACCGCGCGGTGCTCGGTCACCGACCGACCCTTCAAGATGCGGAAGAAGCAGAAGACAAAGAGTGGGGTGTTACCAGTGGGAAAACTAGCGCGCAGCGTCAAGGCAGATCTCGAGATCGAGAATCAGTCGCGGCCATCAGGAGACGTGTTCGGGGGATCCAAGAGCGAGGCATGCTGGGGGGCGAGGGGAGCGGCGAGGTATTTTTAGAAGGTGGTGGTGGTGGTGATGGTCTTGGTAATAGTGGCGGCGGCGGTGGTAGTGGTGGTGGTGATGGTGATGGTGGTGGTGGTGATGGTGATGGTGGTGGTGGTGATGGTGGTGGTGGTGGTAGTGGTGATGGTGGTGGTGGTGGTGGCGGTGATTGCGGTGGTGGTGGTGGTGGTGGTGGTATTGGTGGTGTTGGCGTTGTTTGTGCCAGCCCTAAGCTGCCGCCTCCGACGACCGTGTTCACTGGCCACAAAGAGCAGGTGCTTGCCTTGGCCCACCACGGAGACATGCTCTTTTCTGCTTCGGCTGACGGCACTGCTAAGGTAAGGCGTTCTTCTCATTTTATGATCGTTTACGCCACACGCTTATGTGTACAGGATGGGCAGGTTTTGACAGCAGTAGCCTTTCTACCAGGCTTTTCAAACCTATAAAAACACGCCAAACTGAAAAACAAAAAAATCGTGCGAATTTTGACAGACGTTGATGGGCAGGTTTTGACAGCAGTAGCTTTTTCTACCAAGCTTTTCAAACCTCACAAAACACGCCAGACTGAAAAAACAAAAAATCGTGCGAATTTTGATAGATGTAGATAGATGGGCAGGTTTTGACAGCAGTAGCCTTTTCTACCCGGCTTTTCAAACCTAAAAAAACACGCCAGACTAAAAACAAAAGCTGAAAATCGTGCGAATTTTTCCAGATGTGTTGTTTTGCGTTACATGTTCAGCACTTTTATCTGTCAACTTTATCTGGTGCAGCATGTTCGGGGGTCTGTCCCTCGGGTAGAAAATTAAAAGGAGACCACCTCGACACGATTGATGGACATTTATTTTTCGCATCGACAGCAGGCACGGCGAAAGCTTGCGCTTGCGCGAGCTTGTCGAAGAAGCGCTGTAGCTTCACAAGGCGAGCTTTTGTATCTTGTTGAGGCATGTTTTTCGCCGACGAAAACCAAAAAACTAACACGGGGCAAGAGGGGGGCGGCTGTTTCGAGTGCTTCTTCTTTCTCAACCTTCCGCCGCCTCTACTTGTACTTGTCCTTCGTACCGCGTACGCACGTGTACACACCCCCCTGTCGTGGTGGTGGTGGGGTGGTGATGTACCTAACAGGCCTGGGACGCTCAGTCTCGCCAGTGCCTTGCCACGTATGTCGGCCACCGGAAAGCTGTGTGGGGCATGCAAGTTACGAGCCGAACGCTCATCACGGGCAGCGCCGACGGGACGGTTCGGTTCTGGGACATCGAGACCGCCCACCCCCTGCACATGATAGATCTGGTGAGGCTCTCTGGCTCGGTGAAGATAGGGAGACAAGAAACAAAAATCCGGTTCGAGCAGCGCGGCACAACGCACACCCCCACAACCCGTAAAAGCTTGTCGATGACCTCCTCATGCCGACAGCGATCTGCGGCGAGGGATATCGTCGTTGCGACTTGACTTCTTCGCGGTCTTTTGTTTCGCGTTCTTTTTTCGTCACCCTCTACACGACCGAACGCCCCGAGATGCCCTCCCCCCCCCCCCCTCCCCTCCCCACCGCAAACGCATGATGGGATAAGAGAAACCCTTTCGGTCCGATCGGATTCGCGCAGCTCACGAAAGGCTCTAAATAACCTGCCAACATATATATATATATACCTGACTTTTCCCGCCGCAAACGCAACGAAAAACTATGCCAGGATTTGTTTTTTCAAGCCCGAACCCCGCACAGGCCGCTAACCTGGTGAAGCAGATATCTGCGGAACCCACAGTTTGTGCTAACCTCTTAAGGACCGCGCTCTCGCTGTGCGGACAAAACACGAAACACTTGGATTTAGAGTCGAAATTAGGTATATGTACACTGTAGTGCTAATAGGCAAAAAAAAATCTTCCGGCCCGACCCGCCCCGGCGACAGCGCTCAGCGATTCGGGATATCGTCGTTGCCGGAGACTTCCTCGCGGCGGCAACGTCAAGCGCGGGCGTGGAGATCGTCGACCTCCACGGCATGAGGCGGCACGGGGTGCTTCGGGGCCACCTTCTGGCGGTCTCCAGTCTTGCTTCCCTTGAGAAAGGGAGTCGCTTGGTTTCGGGCTCGCACGACACCTTCATAAGGCGAGCGGTGACCCCTACCCCCCCCCCCCCCATTCCCCCCTCCCAGACGCGCATGCACGCTCTCAGTACGTGTTTTTCTCCTTCGGTGGTAGATTTTGAAAAAGGAATAACAGCAACTGAACTGCTGCCTGCGAGAGACCAAAACATTCTTCAAAATTCATACTTTCAAGCTTGGTTGTGTGACTTAAGTTTGATGAAAAGAAGACGCGCGCTATACATATACGCTAGGGGAGTATTGCAGCGCTCTTGGGCCAACATATTTCTGACTGGTGAGAGCTCCTCGTCTGAAAGCCCAAAAAACGTAGGGATGTCGTTTTTTTCCCGACGTTGGAATGTCACTCTAACCCAATACTGTCGGTATGCCTATTTTGTTTTTTGGCAATATTTTCCTTTATTAACCCTGATGTCGCGACGAAAAACACTGATATTTAGTTTTGGTGATATCAACCAACTGTCCGCACCGACTTGTATCATCTCACGATCGCGCAGCGGCTACAATGGTTGCTGTCGCCGTCAGTTCTGTATCGTCCATTTCCCCTCTGTGAAGTAAGTCCCAAGAGAGGGTTGTAACAGGGTTGTTCCTCAGGTTGCGCTCTTCCGATTTTTCTTAAACGTCGTTTTTTTTTCTTCGTGAGGAAAAACAGAGCTCCTCAAGTAAGCAAAACTTTTTTTTTTTCCCGTTTTCGGTCAGGTTTGGTTTGGTTTGGTTCCTTTTGGTTTCTTTGTTTGTTTGGTATTGTCTGTCGCGTCTCATCAGGGGTAGGGTAGGGGAGAGATAGCACTTGTGCGTCAGAAGGCCATTCTTCGGTTGGTTGTTGGTTGTGCCCACCAAGTAAGTATTGGATACCGCATTTTCTATTTTGTCGGATCGAAGGAGTTTTTTCCCTCCGTCACCTGTGATCTCCGCGTTCCTTACGCTGACACTGAAGGAAGAGCTTCGATACATAAAATACCAAAATCGTATCGAGTACGAACTTGTTGTTTATCGGTATCGATATCGTATCGAACTCGATTCCGATATCCAACACTACCACCAGGCCACGATCACGATACGCTGCAGCCTAGTTAGTGGTTGCAGGATACAACAGCAGTAGTGCGGTATGACCAACAGTTAGTCGCCAACATGATAGCCGGGGTAAGAGCATGATGTACGACTTGGGGGAACATTTCTGGGGTTTTTCAAGCTGCTGTGTACAACAACGAACGTTGTGCGGTCCTGTTGCGCTGTCCGCTTAACGGCCATGTCGTCGAAGCTGCCGTAGAGAGACCGTAGTGTGGTCCAAGGAGAGCATACGTACGCGTCAAAAGCAGGGAAGCTTAACCACCGCCAGCGCAAGCAAGCCTGTGCTACCACCGACCTGCCGAGGGTGTACCAGCGCGATACCCGAACACGGATCGCTTCGCTCGCGCCCCCCCGTCACAATATGAAGCCTGCCCCTCCCCTACCCACATATATATAATTATACACATATATATATATATGTTTCGCATCCCATTTATTGTATTCCCCCCTTCTTTTCTCCTCCCGTCCCACGGCAATAACGGTCGTAGCTCTGTTCCAAGGTCATAAATATAGCAGGATCTTGCTTCCCCTCCCCACAACGGCTCTTGCCTTGGCAGGCATTTTTTATCGCCGCAAGACTTAACCAAGGCCCTTTTCTTCACATCGTGCCAAGCACCCATGCCAACAGAAACACTCGACTGCACACACAAAACATAACCAACTCGTACTGTACGGCTTCGCATTTAAAGAAGCACGCCTCTGTTTCGCGCCCACACCCCCTTTTTTTTTGGAACTCCTCTTGTATACGTTGTGTGACGTACAGGGTCTGGAACCCCAAAACCGGGAGCTGCGATGCGGTGCTCAGCGGGCATCGTGGCACTGTCGGAGCCCTGTGCATAATTTCTCGGCCGATATACTCGACCACCGCAGGCTGTGGTGGTGGTGATGGTGGCCAAGCCGAAGCGAGCCAGGGAGAGGTTATCGTGAGCGGCTCCGGGGACGCTACGGTGCGGCTGTGGGGCCGAGCGGACCGGAGCGGTACCAATACGGCGGAGTGGGCATGCCTCGCTATCCTGAAGGGACACAGGTGGGGGGCGGGTGGTTAGCGTGTAAAATATAAACTCTTTGCAGAGGACCGAGGCTATGGCAGGGGAGGGGGGGCGGGGGGGGGGGGGGGGGTTACTCCCATTTACACCGACGAGATTAGGCGCGCGTTGAATGCTATGTTATGATACCGCCTTGGGTGAGGTTGAAAGGCCGGTAATTTCCTGGCTTCGAGTATTAGGATCGTATTTGTAGTACTTGGGAGGCGTATCGTAGATGGAAAACCAGGGGTTTTCCCAGCGAGGCACGAGCTCGGCTCTTAGCCTCCGCGTGCACGAAAGGAATAAAGCTGCTCTTCTATCTCTGAGCAACGAACACACGTGAACACCAACGAGTACCGACTTGATAGGCAAACCTGTCCGGGGATACAAAGTGTCCCGACCTTGATCTTACCATATGGCAGAGGAAGAGTACCCCATCTTCACTAATCGTATCGCGTATAGCAGGCCTATCGGGCGAGAGTGGCTCTGACTGAACCTCACTAAAAAACAAATGGACTTGGAAAAACATATTTTGTTGGCGCAGCGTATCTGGCATATACAAAATTTAGGTGGTTGTATCTCGAAGAATGCCCCCTGCCGGAAAACGCGTCAGCAGCAAGACCTTGCGGTCCCTTTTTGAATAAACAACTACGTGTTATAGTACCTCCTCCACCTCCGCAAACCACATGTAACTCGCAGGCACGGGGTGTGGGCGGTACACGGACTGCCCACCAGCGGCGTTTTTGCGAGCGGGGGGGGGGACGCTGCCGTGAAAGTGTGGGCGCCAAAGGCAACACGGACCGACACCGCCTGCCTCACCAACATAGGAGGGATGAGACCAGAACTGACGCCGCCTCCGCGGAAACAGGAAGGGATGGCACCAAAAACGACAACGCCTCCGCCGGAGTAGGGGGTGGTGAGAATGGGGGGATGGGGGACAAGAGGGGTGGCGAGCGCCGCGGCGGGCGGAGATGGGAGTGTGTCGGGGGGGTGAGGGGAGCGGTTGGAGCGGTGGGGGCGGTTCTCATGACCGAGGAGGCGTTGCTGTTTGGTACTTCCGAGGCGCTCATCGCCAGGTTCCCTCTGCAGTCTTGCATGCCGGTCCGCTGTTGAAAAATGTACTCGCTTTAGTTATTTTCCTTTTTGCGTCGATCGGAAGGCGTGTATCCCGTGAGGGGTAGGCGGGTTTGTGCCAATCAGAAGGCGTGTGTCCCGAGGGGACTATTAGTGTGGCATGAACCAGAAGGCGTGTATCTGTACCCCGTGGGAGGTACGGGTTTTTTCGTGTCAAGCGGGGCGGCGCGTATCCTGCGGGGTGGGTACGGGTATCGCGTCAACAAACAGAAGGCGTGTCCCGTGAGGGTGTACGGGTGTACCTTCAATCGGGACGGGATTCCATTGACAAGACGCAGACACCGCTTTCTCTTGGCGAGAACGCGGCACGTCTTGCTACGAAAGGAGCATACAAGACGGAGGAGGTGCTACTCAGGCCCCTCGCCATGGAACCCGGCCGAATCTAAGTCTGTCCTGTGTGAAGACGATACATCGAACGGGCGAAATTCGAAGGACGGACGACGGCATGCGTCCCATGATAGGGGAAGGGGGGGGAGTGCTCGATATCATGCTTGGCCGTAGTCGTATGACCATAGACCTTCGCATCCCTGCAGTGTCGAGACGGAGCACGTCGGGTTTTCACCACCCAGACATTGCTTGCACCACCAAGCGCGGAGCGTCGTGAGGTGCTCGGCGAGTCGCATGAAGGGTGAGCTGCATCCTATTGATACTCAGAACCGCTTTTGAGGCGGGCTTGCATATGGATGAGAGCTACATTTGAGCTAATTGGGGGGGGGGGGGGGGGGGGGGGGGGGGGGGGGGGGTGATGAGAACTGGGACTACAATAGAAGTGTTCGGATCTTCTGCACGACGAGGTTCAGACCTTGAAAAGAAAACGAGATATTGACATCTGACGCTTCCCGCCGACGTCTTGCACATACATGCGGGTCCGGTGAAAATTAATAGTTTTCGTTGGCGTCAATCAGAAGGAGGCATGTGTCCGTCAATCAGGGCATAAATGTGTCCAATGTCAATGCGGGGGTGGGGGGGGGTGGGGGGGGGGGGGGGGGGGGAGGCTCGGTGCTCGGATCGTCCGCACTAGGAGAACAATGCGAAAAAAAACGACGAGATGATATCAGGTGGTCCGATTACTGCCTGCTGCCCTTTACCCAAGCCCCACCCACCCACCCACCCACCCCCTCTTTGGGTGTTCAAGCTCCGTCGTTCCTCTACCCCTGAAGAATATCGCACACGGAGGGGTGCAAAAAATGCAGGGAACGATACGGACCAAATAACCTACGAACCGAATCGATTCATGCCAGAACGAAACATTCAAATCTCTTTTTTACGGAAGATTGATTTCCTTCAGCTCAAAACCATGCTCATCCTTCCCCACCCCGACCCCCATCTTTTGTGTCCCCTCCAATCTCCACACAGGCAGCTGGGTGTGATGCGCGAAAGGGTCTTGCCAGTATTTCCAATCTCAATGACATACATACAACAACACGACGCTTTTATTATCTCCGTCCTTCCTTTCTCTTCCGCACGTACAGAGAAGGTGTACGGGCGTCAGGGGTTGCTTTCCTCTGAAGCGCATGATTGGAGCTCTTGGCGTTTGCAAGTCGTCAGTTATGGCACCTTAAGTCATGGACTTCTTCTCTGTCCGCTTCCTTCACAATTTGTTGCTCCATTTCCTTGTGGGCGAAGCGGCTTGTATTTCATATGTACATACACGGCAAACAGTGATTTCGGCTAACTGACCCCTTTGGAACGACTGACCCACGTTTTTGTCGACGAAATACCTGGGAGTAGTGTGGGATAATTTTTGCAGTACAACTGCACCCACGTTTTGGTCGACATGATACTTGGAATTAGTGCGGGATACGTTTTGCAGTACAACTGCACCCGCGATTTTGGGGCCAAACAAACTACTTGGAATTACGTCTGTCATGTTTTTTGCTAATTTAACCCGCTATGATAGCCTGTCAAAGGAAGCAAACAAGCTTGCAACTGCTCCTATCTTGACACCATACGATCCATCGTACACAGGTGGCCGGGACCCCCACCCCCCCTCCCCCTGCACAACGCAGGCGTAAAAAAAACGTCCTCGCGGAGATATCAAAACAATGTACAGACAGTAGAATACCAAACCCCACGAGATGCCGACAACCTCTCAATTCGGTGCGCCTCACGGTGTGCTACATACACTGTTCGAAGTCTCCACGCGTTTGTTTTTACGCTATCACCACCGTGACCGCAGCTGCGACTTTCCGGGTAATTACACTCGACGCTCGCGTATACATGCCCAGCCATGAAACAAGTGAAGAAGGAGGACAACAGCAGCAGCAGCAGCAGCAGTAGTGCACACATCGGACAGAGCATCTACAGATCAGATAGATCATCTACAGATATATCATCGATAGATAGATCAACTACAGATATATCATCTACAGATATATCATCTACAGATAGATAATCTACAGATATATCATCTACAGATATATCATCTACAGAAAGATCATCCACAGATATATCATCCACAGATAGATAATCTATAGATAGATCATCTGTAGTTCCTCAGCTGCCGTTGAGAGAGGTTGTGCAGGATCTGCCTTAATAGTACAGATCTAACCCAGAAAACATGTGCCACAGATAACGCAGATGGTACGGCTCACACCCGGCAACATGGGGGCATATTGTAGATTGCACGGATCCGGAATCTACATGGTACGTGTCTCCCCTGAAGTATACCTACTGTCGTAGGTCACGAAGTCGGGGTCGGTGGTCTGCCGCGTTGTTTGCACACACGCACAGCAGTAGTGGTATACGGCGTACGCCGGTATTGTTGTCGTGCACACGGTCTGATCTGCGCTTTATCCGGACGTTCGCTCTGCCAGACCCGCCCGATGCAGCTCCAACTCCCGCTCCATCTTGTATCGCTCGAAGCTGTCCTTGTTGGTGTGCTTGCTGAGGCACTCGTTCACTGCCGGCGCGGGCGGGGAGGCGCGAGACAAGAGGGGCGAGGCAATGCAATGCAGTGCGGGAGGCGTTGGAGTGGAGGAGTTTTCGGCAGCAGCCCCGAGGGCGTCAAGCGCCATAAAAGCAAAAAGCAAACAACAAACACAACACACAACACACATCCGGAGGACCACACCAGAGGGTATTCGAAAACAAGAACCCCCCCCCCCCCGACACCCAGGTCTTCGTTTTATGGGTTGACGCTCTTGAATCGAGTGCGCCACTTCACCACCACAATCAGAAGGTGCATCGATGTCTCATGGTCCGAAAAGGTTCGTAAAGCAAAACCTTGGGTTTAGTCAAATTTCCGCGCCTAAGCCGAATTTACCGCTATTCAAGTCCGGTTTCTCTCGTGTACTGAAAGCATGGGCGCTTCCTAATCGAGTGCACCACTGCACCACGGCAAGCAGAAGGTGAATCGAGGTCTCGCGGTCCGGAGAGGTACTAAAAAAAACTATCAATATGAACCCCTCTAGCATATACAGAAGGTACTTACCGGCACAGTAAAAGGTGCATATCTGGCACAATAAAGGTACAAGCCACCCCCGTATTATAATTTTTCATCATTTCCCAAACATATTCGATACACCTACTCCTCGGATTCTGCAGCTTCAGAATTTGTCTTCCTCATACACGGCACCGTATTTCCTGCATGAGGGAGGCCAGATAAAGCCCGCAGCAAGCGCGATCGGAGTATCACACGCAGCTTGCAAACATAAGTTTCGATGGAATTTTCGATCTCACAGCTGTTTTCTTTTTAATTACGGGGGGGGACCATAGTAAATAGGGCCAACTGTTGTTATTACGGGGGTCCATAGTTAATAGGACCTATGGTACACATAAAAAACTATATATTTGCCTATTTTTACTAACAAAATTTGGTCCCGTTAACTATGGACCCCCGTAATAGTAAAAATAGGTAACTATATAGGTTTTTATGCGTACCGTAGGTCCTATTTACTATGCCCCCCCCGTAATACACTTTTCTTATAAATGTAATAGAAGGTACAAACCAGGTATAGTAAAATGTACATACGGGTGTCTCGTGGTGCACTTTGGAAGGTACTGGCACGATGTATACATGGTCTCGCGCTGGAGCCCCTCACGGACACAAGCAGCGACTCATGACCTAATCACGTACTGATTCATTCAGTCTGTGTCTGTGCAGAAAATATAACCTAAATCACTCACTCAGTTTGCTCTGCTTTCTGCAGGAAAATACGACGAGCATCCCCTTCTCCCTTGCGCACGCCGCGAATTTGGCAACAGAGTCGTCGCATCGCTTCAGCGCGATCTCCTTCAGCTCCTCCTGCAACCTCTGCCCAGCAGATAAGCCGCATTGCACCGCGGGGCAAGGGAGGCAGGGAGGGAGGTGGTCGTGCATTTGAAATGGCCCGCGTCTCTCTCTCTCTCTCTCTCCCATCTATCGCGACCGATGCGAGGCTCACAGCAGCAGCGGCCACGAGGCCCGAGCGTTTGTCCGGTCGTCGGAAATAACTGGCGAAGGTACCCAGCAGCAGACCGAGGCTCGAGGGCATGATTTGGTCGGGATGAGGATTTCAGGTCTCTTGTTGAAGAAGGACTTTACCCGAGCTTGCAGCTACGAGGCACGAACGTGTGTTCCGTCTTGTTCCGTCGTCCCGAACAAGAGGCGAGGTACACAGAAGCAGAGACTACGAGGCCCGAGCATGTGTTCGGTCGTCGTAAACAACTGGCAAGGTACACAGCAGCAGTAGTAATAGTAGCAGCAGCGAGCTTGGGTCAGCTCTTTCTCTTGCTTGCAAGAAAAAATACCCCAAGAGACGCGAAAACCCCATGCCGCCCAAACCATGCGCTCCGGCCTCGCCCCGCTGCTGTCTACCTTGCCAGTTATTTACGACGACCGAGCACACGCTCGGGGCTCGTAGCCGCTGCTGCTGTTATTTACGACGACCTAACACACGTTCGGGACCTGCGCAGACGAGGTGGCAAGGAGCGGGTCGCCCCGAACCGCGCCCCGCCCAGCTGGCAAAGCCCATGTGCGTGTCAAGAAAGGCGTCTTAGACTCCGTGGAATATTGGTTGAATGGAATCGCCAGAAAGCGGAGTAGGTCAGCCGGTCGTTCGTCAATCTGTTTACGTAAAACTAACACGATGAGACGATACAATTGACGCCGCTCTACATCCACGTGATATTGGATGATTGGATGACAAGATAACAAAAAGCACGGAGGCTAACGACCAAAGCAGGAGCAAGCAAGGTTCTTCTTCTTCGAGTATTCAGTACGCATTGCACCAGGAGGGAGGGGTAGACTCTGCTGACTCATAGGAATACCTGGTATGTACCATTACTGCTGACTGCTGTACACACTACACAGGGCAGTAGTAATATGAGTTCCATACGATTGGTTATTGGTTGCGAATGGAATGCACAACTACTACTGTTGTACGTACGTATCACCAAACTTCACACGGGGGCGGTGGGGAGCGGGGGAAACCTCGTGTGCGGGGCAAGGATGGCCTCACTCCGTGGATTATTGCTTGAGTGGAATTTCCAGGAAGCGGAGTGGGTCAGCCGGACTCGAAGGAGTGTCGCTGGGACCCCCGGGTGCCCAGAGCAACCCCGCTGCGCGCTATACATAAGCCATGTTTCCAACTTTGCGCACTCGCAATTTTGCACCAATTTTAGACTATCTATACACTGCTGTTGAGTGTAGGTTGCTCCGATCCTTGTGCAATGTGCAGCAGAGAGAGAGGTGCGGCCGTGACTTTGCAAGACCATTGGTTCGTAAGCTCTGGTGTCTGCTGCATGGCCCCTCCTTTTGGGCTCAGACCATCGTATCGGTAACGAAAACGTACTGGCAGGTGCTTCCAGTTCACGTATCAGTGTGAACGTAAATATAATTACCGTTTTTAATTTAAATCATAATACAAATGACTATTATATTTCCGGCCACAAAGGTACAACTTTAGAAAATATACCACTGTTCTACATCTCACGTGCTCTGCTCTCTTGCTCCAGCTAAGTCGGTCATTCCGCCCACCGTCCTTCACAGTCGACATGCTGTCTATTTATCTTGATAATCGGTCCGTTCAGACCCAGTGTGTCTTGCGTCTGCTCACAGTGAACCTGTGCCTGGGAACGCGGAAAAACGGGGAAGAAAGGAACGCGACACTATGCAAACAACGCCTGCGATAGTGATTGAACTCCTGATATTCTTCATATTCTCCAATTTCCAACGAGAAAAACATTCCAGCTTCTACGTGCGGTACTGCAGAGGTCCGAAGTCCGAAGCAACCCCATCCACGTTCACCCTGCGACTGAGTCCATCATGTCACGATTCTTGTCCAGCTTCTGGGCGAAGAATCCTGAGCCGGAAGATGGCAAAAGTGGTGGCGTTGCCAAGGGAGGCTCGACTGCTGACAGTGCAACCGGGGCTGCCTCATGGATTTCTATGAGAGACCCTTCTGCGGGGGACCGAGGCGAGCCGGTCATGGCCGTGAATCAAGCCACCGTCAAGGGCGTGCTGGAGCCGCTGGGGGACAAGGAGGCAGTGAACTTGGTCGCAATATTTGGAGCGGCTAGGGGGGGGCAAGAGCTTCCTGATGAACCAGCTGGCGGGACAGGATGACATCTTCAAGATTTCCAACGACAAGGCAAGAGGGGGAGGGGCAATGGGGCAATCCGTTGAACCATTTTGCGTGCTTTGTGCGCTGTGGGTGCATGTGCTGCTGTGCGAGCAGGTTACGCGTACCAGGTATGTATCAGACAGCCCGAGTGGCGAAGATTGGACAGGAGGGGGGCAACCTCAAGGCTCGACTACTATGACCGGTGCACCGAGCGAGCTTAGGCTGCATCTTACCGGTACCTCCACCGAATAACACATCATCAGTCGTTTCGATTGTTTTTTATTATTTCTCCCGGGGGGCACACAGCAGACAACAGCCAGCTGAGTGGTTACGTAGGCAGCAGTGCTCTTGATGTGATACGTGACTCAAGGGGCGACCTGAGCACTCCGAGGCCGACCCCTGTCCCGAGACTGGTACGAGTAGAACGCGGTAAATAATGAAAGCAACAACGCCGAGAGTGGCGCAAGGGGCGAGGAGAAACGCGTCCGATGTCCGCGAGGTAGCGGCACCGGTGCGCACGCTCGTCATTTATCCGCATATCATAGGCTTCGTACGTCGTACGAGGTACGACGATGTAAAATGTACCTCTCGATGTCAATCAAGTCACTCCCATGCTCCTGTCTCTTATCCTTTACCTCACCTACCCCACACCAGCCGTATCAATAGTCCTGTTCTGTACGACCTGGTGTATACGTAAAAACCTGAAAACGACAAAATTATAGGGCCATGTGTTATAGGTACAACGGTACTGGTAGCTCTAGCCTGGAGAAGGATTTTGCTGGCTTGCGTCTCCGGGCAAACTTTATTTTTTTTATTTTAAAAAAACGTTGATTGTGAGCCGTATATCTCATTTTACTAAAATAGGCAATGATCTTTGGATCAAGGGTTGATAGATTGACTCAAGAAACAAGTCGAAAATGCGCACAAGTTGTAGGGTGATTGGTGACACCCGCTTCTACGGAATGTTGCTGTATATATAGAGGCGTTTCGATGGGTTTCCGTTGTATTATTAGGCGTTTTAGTGGGGCGTACGTAAATTGCCAAATGTGACGGAATCCTGGTACGTTCCTCAGCCGGGAGAGATGTGAGATGTACTGACCAAGCCCTACCTACAACATGTAGTGACACAAGGACAAAACTCCTCAAGGGCATCAGAGTAGCTCGTGTTCGTACGGCGGAGCGGAGAGCAGATCAGCAGATCTGAAATATTGCGTCTCATTTTGGTTTTCGTTTTTCTCTTGACCGCTTTATTGCTTTTTTTTTTTCGTATCATACTGCTGTACAATACAGGGACAAGGTTCCCCTTCAGGATGTGGTTGACTTGAAATCCCGGAGGCGTCGCAAGTTGAAAAGAGACAACAACAGCAAAGAGGCTTTTCCTGTTTATCTGATGACGGGACGGGTTTTGACGATGTGTGGTTGGTTTCAAAATTGGAGGTGAAAATGTAGCCACGATCGCGTCTTCTCCTGAACATTGCACACTAAACTGTACACACACGAACACGGAGGCACCGTGGCTGCCACAGAGACCGGAGCGTGAATCGCGTGTGCTGTTTTCACCACCGCTGCTGCGCTGGTGGTGCTTCTTTTGCCCAACGGTGCTTCTGTTGCACAGCAGCGGTGCTGTCGATGTAGTGTGTGCCGTGGCTGCGCGGTCGCTTTCGTAGTTCCGAGGGAGTGTGGTTGTATGCTGTCCTTCCCCAGCGATAATTGCACCGCTGTTAAGACTATGTGGTCGTTACGATTTCCTGCCGTAGGACGGCAATAAACATGGCTCACACGCGCACGCGCACAGAAGCACCGTCCATGGCCGTCACACAAGGAAGAGCTTGATTTTTGACTGCTGTTGGTACCTTGGCCGCCGCAAAGTAGAGAGCTTGAGAGCTGAAGGGACGGTGTGATACAGCAGCAGCAGCAGCAGATGGAAATGCAATTGTGGGGTTTCGATGGCCCTGGGCGCGGCTCGGCGTCGCGGAACGCAATCCAGTGAACAAGAGCCAGCTCGGGTGACTTTGGACGTCGAGAAAGCACGCGCCACGGGGCCCGGTCGGGGCCCAACCCTAGCCGTAGTGTACACGCGGGCCCTCCTGCGTGCCCCACAGCCGAGAGGACGAGACAGTTCCCGCGAGACCGGAAAAAAAAGAAAGCCTGCCAATGCGGTAAAACAAATTCGCAAAATACTGTGCGTTTATAACGTATGCCTACACCTTCCATAGTATGTTATAGCACTCTATATACCCGTACATACTTCGTACATGATACCCGGTACAGCCTATGATGGGGAATTGCGAGTGTCATACTGTGACAAAAATACCCGTAAGGGGGATAGTAACGACTGCCTGGTAGCTAGCGCTTGTAACCGCAGGTGTCTTAAGAAACCCGCTCTTTTGAGACCTTATTTTGTTTTGTTTAGTGTTTTGTTTTTCTTGTCGAAGGCGCTGCTACTACCGTATGTAACACCCAAAACTCTTCGCAGCAGGTACGCCTTGGCCGAACCGCAAGAGCAGCAGCAGGCAGCAGTAGCCTACTGGGACACGCCTCGGCCGAAGCGCAAGAGCAGCAGCAGTAGGCAGCAGTAGTCTACTGGGACAGCAGTCGCGTTTTCGTGTTTCGTGTTCAGAAGCCCCGTCGTGAATCTCGCAAACCTCGAGCAGATCAGCATCGATTCCCCATTCATGATCTGGATATCTCAGAGCAGATAATTTACCGATCTGTATGATCTGTCTGTATGTTCTCGTAGCTCACGTTGCCCCGTGGGAGCCGGGTATCAGATAGCTTCCTGGTCTGTATGATCTAGCTCACCCGTGCTGCCGGGTGGGGCCCGTATGACCTGCATGGTCTACAGTACGTGAGACATGTTTCTTGGGTTGGATCTGTGCTTGCACAGATCCTGGACAACATCTCGTAACGGCTGGTGAAGATCTAGATGATATATCTGTAGATGATCTATCTATATATGATCTATCTGCCTGATGTATGCGTATGAATCTATTTTGTAGACACGAGTCTGTGGGAGAAAACCACGGGCCGAGCACTAGTAAGCTACGTGGTACCTGGTATGCATTTTTGGTGTTGTTTCCGTTTTTGCTGCGGCTGTTTTGGTGGAAAGCCGGATTCATGCAGATAGCGTCGCGCGGGATCAGGGTGCCTTGGTGCACCCTGCCGGTGGCTACTTATATCCCTAGATTCAGTTGGGAGAGCTCAGGTCCGGGTGGGATCAGGTCAGCGTTGGATGAGGGTGCCGAGTGCGAGCAGGGTCGGTAAAAGCGTCGACCTGTTGAAGTTTCTGACAGTCTCGCGTCTGCAAATCGTGCTCGTGGGTCCTCCTGCTCGTACTACATACAGTAGAGTACAGAGGTTGGTCTAGATAGCGATGCAGCTATGTAGCTATATGGTTGAGGGGGTGCTGCCGCAAGATGGTTGGATAAATACATGAAGAAGAAGGAGCGCATGCCCTACGTATATGATCTCCCGCGGCAATTATGTACCATACACGTCACCCCGAGATTGAGATTGCGGCGAGGGCTCCCAAGCCTTGATATGAACGTAAGTCAATAAAAACGTGCTGTTGCTGTGAAATGGAAGATACCATTATATACACAGCAGTATTTGTCTCGAGTAGCCCCCACCACCCCGCACCCCCGTCCCACAATATATCTCTCCCCTGCTCCCTGCACCTACCCTTGCGGCGCGTTTTTTTCGGAAACAGGACCCATGCACCCAAGGTGTAGACGTCTCTCGTGCCGTTGTGCCGCTGAAGGAGTTCGCTACCTTGGGTGGCTGCACCGCACCTAGGGGAGTGTCTGCCGGCAGCAAAGGTGTGATTTTATGTTTTCCTTTTAATTTTGCATTTTTGCATTTTTGCATTTTTGCATTTTTGTATTTTTTCTATTTTTTTTTCACTTGTTTTATTCTGTATTTTTTTTTGTGCTTTGTTTTTGAATCTTTAAAGTTTTACGTACGCACATTTTGATTGTTTTTCGAGTCTTCGTTTTTTTCGTTTTCCGACCCCCAAGCGCTGGCGGTGCGAGAGGGGGGTGAGTGTTAGACTGCTCGGAGCACCCCTGCGCTTGGGCCGGATGCGAACGGGGCGCTTCCAAGTGCTGCGTCGATCGCGCGATGGCGATCGGAGGAAAGTCTGGCCAGGATTGCGCTACAGTAACCCTGTAGCCCTATCGGAACGAGCCGCGTATCCTCTATAACAAAATGAAAGGGGTTTGGTCCCGGACCCGGGGGGTATGACGCCTCCGGGCGGGTTTCCATCTAGATTGAGCCTCTTGACCGCCTGAAGCTTTGCGTGGTCCTTTGGTAGGGCGCCGTCAAGTTTGTTGCCCACACGATCAAGGCAGTCAGTACCCCCGACCTCTAGCTCATCTCTCCCGCCGCTTGACAGACGAAGTATTTTTCTCTTTCGCCCTTACTCCATGCACATACGTAACGGTCGGTATTCCTTGCGGTGCGGTGCCGTGCGGTGCGGTGCAATACATGTGCTTCCCCGTTTCGTGGTTTGTTACGTTTCAGTTCGTTGATCTGTGCCGTTTCGTTTCGTTCGTCGGGTTGGTTTCGTTTGGTCGCGTTTGGTTTCGTTTCGTGTCGCCTTGCAAGTCGGTTTCGATTCGTTTCGCTTGTCGTTCTCGTTTCGTTTCGTTTGTTTATTTTTGTTGCGCTTCGTTTCATTTGTCGGTTTCACTATATCGTACCCCTCGACCATTGTTGTTATTTTGTGTCGCCTTTTCTCCCGGACGATGTCGACGGCAGTTCGGGTTCTATTCGCCGACGTTGAGGGCCAGGGAGATAGGGACGCCGCTTACGATGCTAGGCTGGCCTCGGCCATCCTCCCGCTGACCAAGTGCGTCGTCTTCAACTGGAGAGACAGCCTTCAGGTTGACCGGATGCTGAACCTCTTGGGGGTGATGCAGAGGGCCGCGCACAACGTCGACCTAGGCAAGTTGGCTGCTCGATTGTGTTCCTTGCTGGTGTGGGAGGGGCGGAGGTGGGGGTATACTCATGTCATGCGTAGCCGCAATCGTGTGACGATAGATCCTCGCACCCCTACAACGCCGGGACGGAGCACGTCGGGTTTTCACCGATCAAGTAGACATTTGCTTGCGCCAAGTGCGCAGCGCTCTGAGTTGTTCTGCGCGTCGCATGGAGGGTGAGCTGCACCCTATTTATACTAAAAACTGCTTGTGAAGAGAGGTGGTAAATAGAGGAGAGGAGGCAGGATGGATGGCGATCGTGGTGGTGGTGGTGGTGGTGGTGGTGGTAGTGGTTGTGCGTGTGTGTGTGGGGGGTGTACTCATTATCATGCATGGCAGTGGTCGTTTGACCGTAGAGAGGAGGGGGGCGGTCGGTGGTGGCAACAATGGTGGATGGTGGTGGTGGTGGTGGTGGTTTGTTGTCGCTGTTGCTAGTTACGGTGTGGCGTGATGCGATACAGTGGGTAGGTACCCCGAGAGAGCAGAGACCACCCCGTGACTGAGCCGCAAAAAAAAAGAAGCGAAATTCGCCCGTTTTGGACGGCAATTTCGTTTGGGGGGCGAACTTTTTTTTGGAAATGAGAGTCAAATATATGTTTGTAGACAGGAGTTGCAGTACATATAGGGTGTGTGCGAATATTTTTGGTCGGAACGATTTTTTGTTTAGTGGTTTTCTTGCGGTTAGTCCGTTTCTTAGCTATGAGTGATCCCAACCGATGGAAGTTTCCTGAGAGTTGAATCCAAAACGTCGCAGGCAGTCTGGCCTGTTTTTGCCAACACCTTAGAAAAATCGTAAAGTTTCGTGTTTTTTTTTTTTTTTTTTTAATGTTACGGGGGTACATAGTAAATAGGACCTACGGCACACACAAAAAACTAAATATTTACCTATTTCTACTAACAATATTTGGTCCTATTTTTTGTGGTTCCCCTTGATAGGAGACAGACCACAAGAAACCCATGGTTCCAACCAAATTCTTTGGAAACCCCCTGCGCTGGTTTTCTGTATTACGGAGGTCCTTAGTTAACAGGACCTATGGCATACGTAAAAAACTATATATTTACCTATTATTACCAACAATATTCGGGCCTATTTACTGTGGACCCCCGTAATAGTTGGAAATGTGTACGCGGTAGGTTTCAGTGTGTGGGCAGGACATGCCGATTTGACCGCTCCCAGGTCCCGAGTTTATGGATTTTCTTGCCGTGGGATACGTCTTTTTACAGGGCTTTGAGGTTTTTCGGTCTACTATACGTCGGTTCTGATTGCTCTGCGCTCTACGTAGTCCCTCGAACATAGCAGTGAAGAAATTAGTCAGTTGGTTTGACTTGCTTGGTTACCCGGCTTACCGGTACAACTAACACCCGTGTGGTGCGATAACACACGGGTGATACGATGATAATACACCCCCCCTCGGACGCGTGCTGCGATAGCGGTAGGTTTGCACTTTTGTTTTTTTTTTTTTTCGCCTCGCAAGGCAAATATTTCTGGCGGATGGAAATCCACAACCGTTTTATTACTATTACGGAGGGCCATAGTAAATAGCACCTGCGGTACACACTAAAACCTATATGTTTCCTCCCTATTTTTACCAACAAAATTTGGTCCCGTTTTCTATGCCCCCCCGTAATAGTACTGCTAAGACTGCAGTCCCGTTTGGGGGACAAACCACTCAAATTGTAAGTACTTTGTCCCCGAAAATAGGACTGCAGTGCTAAACGGGTCAAGGGCACCGGCAGCACTGACGGAACTGAGGGACTATTCGTACCCAATACCATACGTATTAATAGTACCGTTTTGTTTTTTCAAAAAAAAAAATCGATGTAGTCGTCGTCGGCCGTGCCGTTTGCTCATCGGGGTATCGGACGGGCACATTTCTTTACAGTCAGTACTGTAGCTGTTATGGGGTGAAATTACAGGCTCGTCCAGTGAACAACCTCGAAAAATATTCGGTGCATCCCTATCGTACCACGGGATTGTCCCGAATCCCGCCCAAAACCGCGGGATAAATCCCGCGGGAAAATTCCCGAGGAGTGGCCTGGTTTTTTTCGAGTGCGTGGTGGGTTCTGGTTACGATACGTAGTCGCTCGTGTTATTAATAGAGTGTCTGCGCAAAAGAAAAAGTATTACGAAATTTTCTTATCTACCAGGTATTCCCCCGTTACCGACGGCCTAATCAAATTTGCATAAAAATGACGAAGTTATGCATTTTTGGATAGCTATTATACTAGAGCCATATTTGTGTGATCTGAGATTCGACCGCTGCATTCTGTTGGCCGAGAACTCTCCGGACGCTTTGGATTGGCCAAATTTGCCCCGAGAGTGGCCTCGGACCCTCGGACCATGTCTGGCGGAAGTTTGCGAGAATAATTGCTGCCGTTGATGCTGCATGCCTTTGCTGCCTGCTGCTGCAGCAGCAGATAGGTAGGAGCTGCTGCTGCTGCTGCTGCTGCTGCTGCCTGCTGCTGCAGCAGCAGATAGGTAGGTGCTGCTGCTGCTGCTGCTGCTGCTGCTGCTGCTGCTGCTGCTGCTGCAAGTAAGTGCTGTTGTTGTTGCTGGAAGCTCTGCGGCAATAAGCAAGCGCTGCGGTGAGCAGGCGCTGCTGCAAACAAAAGCGCTGCTGCACACAAGCAAGGTCTGCTGCAAGCAACCGCTGCTGCAAGCAAGCGATGCTGCAAGTAAGCGCTGCTGCAAGCAAGCGATGCTGCAAGCAGGCGCTGCTGGAAGCGAGAGAGCCGCCTCAAGCAAGCGCTGCTGCAAGAGCTGTCGTCGCAGGCGCTGCTGGTGCTGCAAGCACGTGCACCCTTGCCGCCACGCCTCTGATCTTCGCCGCTACGGCCCCTTTTCGGGAAGAGAGGACGACGAAGAAGGAGGGCGATCTTCTCGTTGTGGCGGCGTTGCTTGCACAGCGAGTGTCGAGGAGCGCAAGATAGATCGCACTTCTGCCTGTTAGTGCTTGCTGCTGCTTACTGCTTCTGCTGCTGCTGCTTACTGCTTCTGCAGCTGCAGCTACTGCTGCTGCTGCTGCTGCTGCTGCTGCTGCTGCAGGTTGGTACTGCTGCTTGCACGACTTCTTGTTTTCGACTCGTTTGGTGCAAAAGTGCTGCCGCTGGCGCAAGTGTTTTTTTTTTTTTTTCAAACATAAGAGTCCAATATTTAGCTATTTTTCGTCTACGATTATGCGCATGCCGAAAGGCTTTCGATTATGATTACCTTTCCGACGGAAAATCCTTGATAAACAAAAATATTATGCGCAGACACTCTAATAGTGAAGAAAATAGTCAGTTGGTTGGCGTGCTTGGCCACCGGCGTACCGTATCATATGATATTGCACACGGGTGATATGATATTACACACGGGTGATACGATATAACACACGGGTGATATGATATAGCACACGGGTGGTGTGATATAGCACACGGGTGATATGATGTGACACACGGGTGATGTGATGTAGCACGCGGGTGATATGATATAACACACGGGTGATGTGGTATAACGCACAGGTCATATGGATAACACACGGGTGATGCGATATAACACACGGGTGATGTGATATAACACACGGCTGATGTGATATAGCACACGGGTGATGTGATATAACACACGGCTGATATGATATAACTCACGGGTGATGTTGATACAGCACATTGGTGGTGTGATATAACACACGAGTGATATGATATACGAAACACACGGGTGATGTGATGTAACACTCGGGTGATGTGGTATAACACACGGGCGATGATATAGCACACGGGTGATATGATATAGGACACGGGTGATGTGGTAACACACCCCCTCGGACAATTTTTGAAGCTGATTTTTCTCGACAACGGCCTTTGAAGGTCCAGAGCGG
Organism: Macrocystis pyrifera; assembly: GCA_031763025.1. Taxonomy (NCBI): domain Eukaryota; class Phaeophyceae; order Laminariales; family Laminariaceae; genus Macrocystis; species Macrocystis pyrifera. The sequence goes on from JASSKH010000034.1 coordinate 504,240, forward strand.
GCGTGCTGTCTAATCACTCGAGCTACACGGAAATAACGAAACAACCAGCCTTTCACCTAAGAGTAAGTAGACCATTCCATTCCCACACTAATCCCAAGTAGTTTTACGCCCAAAAGTGTACCTGGTAAGATCGAACGTGTAGGACATCTGTGGTTTGTGGAGAAGGACTGAACCTTAACATACACCAGTACCATGGTATATGGAAGGCATGTTTGATCAGGGGATACAACGGGTCCAGAGGGTGTGTTACCCTATCATCCGTGTTACACGGCAATAACCAGCCTTTTACCTTCTGCAAGAGTAAGCAGACCTATTCGCGCACTATTTCCAAGTAGTTTCACCCCGAAAAGTGTATCTGGTACAGGAAGATCGAACGTAGGAAATCTGGGTGCGGCAAAAAGTGTGGATGGAGTTCTAAACTATTACGAGGGACCATAGTAAATAGGACCTACGGTACCCGCAAAATCCTATACATTTCCCTGTTTTTTACCAACAATATTTGGCCCTATTTATTTACTATGGCCCCCCGGTAATAATGAAGGGACTTTTGCATGGTTGGTGTTGTATTTTTGTTATCCTTGACTCGCCAGGTGACGACGGGGAGGGCTCGGCCGGCCCTAAGTTCGGCCATCTTCATGTCGTGTTCCGAGACTGGAACTACAGCGGCACCGCTGAAGATGTAAGTTGGCGTTTTTTTTTTCAAGTCGCGCGGGGGGGCGAGGGGAGGGGAGGGGGGGGGCGAGGGGGGGGGTACTCATGTTCATGCATGGCCGCAATCGTGTGACCGTAGACCCTCGCATCCTTACAATACTGGGACGGCGCACGTCGGGTTTTCACAGACCAGGCAGGCATTGCTTGCCCCAAGCGCGAAAGTGCCGTGAGGTGTTCGGCGAGTCGCATGAACAGTCAGCTGCATCCTGCTGAGAAGCGGTTGTGAGGCGGACTTTCTTACGTGTGGGTGACAGCTAGATTATCTACAGTAGATGACCTTGGTCGTTATCTGTCCTACTGTAGGTGTCAAACGTTTTTCCTCACGAACATCTTGCTGTTCTTGTTTGTTATCACATGTACCAGGTATATAAATTGTTTTTCAAGGTGGTTGTAGTATTCGGGTTTTCGCTTAAGACTTTAGTTTTTTGTTTTTTCCTTTTGTAGTTTTTCCCATCTCCCACGTTTTTTTTTTTGGTGTTGGTAGAGTTGTATACCACTATGTCCGTAAACAAATGGTGCGTTAGGACTTGATAGTAATTCAGGAATGTTTATTATATTTCCGGACAAGAGTGGTACGTGTTTTTTTTTTTTTTTTCTATTAGTAGTTGCTTCCTTGTTGACGTGCGTGTTGTCTTGACACGCAACTGTTCTTTCTGCCCAACGGCATCAGGACGCCCAGTGTCCGTCCTGAGCGTTCATCCCACAGAGAGGTACAAGTTCTGTGGTCACCGACTTGAGACAGAGAAAACCGACGTAGTCGCAATGCATCCCAGCCGAGCAAAGGGAATGCCGACGCACCGGGCGCGAGAGAGCATATCGAACAGGCCGACCAGAGAAGAGAAGAACAACAACGAAACACGCGAAAGAACAAAAACCAAACCAAAACAAAACCAAAACGAAACAAAAGTAATCCTGAAACGAGACACCATAGAAAAATTGGCGCAAGAATGTAAAGCAACTATTAACACCAAGTATGTGTTTTGTTCATTTCCGGTTTTGTCACCAGGTTAAGAAACAGCTGTTCGGGCTCGACAACAGGGGAATGGGCGCCGAGGTGGCGGTAAAGAACGAGCTCAGGAGGACCATCAAGGTGCACCCTTGGATGACTGTGGAATACATATACTCGTAGGACTCTGGGGTGTGTGGGGCGTGCGAGCGTGCGAGCGCGTTTGCGATGATTCTGGCAGGGAGGGGCGGAAGTCGGGGTGGGGGGGGGGGGGAGGGGCTGTGCGTTCGACGTGATGGTCTAGCTGGAAGAACGTGCTTCGTGCTTTGGTAGGGTGATTTGGTTTGGTTTCGAGTCGTTTCGTTTTTGCACGGTTCGGTTCGGTTCGGTTCGGTTCGGCTCGGTTCGGTTCGGTTCGGTTCGGTTCGGTTCGGTTCGGTTCGGTTCGGTTCGGTTGGATACTTCTATGGAGACGTGGGAGACGCTTAGCAGCACTATATACCCTTTATTCTCTTGCGAGCGTATTATAGTGCGGGATGTGATTGTACGTTTTGACTGCCGGCCACAGACAACTCGGAAACGCGATAACAATATAAACTATGGAAAGCGCCTGCTTCAAACGACAAATCGATTCGCCTATACCTCGTATGCCTTGCTGCAATGATGCCGACGTATTCATGCCCATTCGTGCGCAATACTTGATACTCGCGGCGAGTTCGGCCATCCCTCCCCCTCCCCTACTGGCTCTCCTCCGCCCCCCCCCCCCCCCGTCTATGGTCATACGACTACTGTACGGCCATGCATGTTATCGAGTTTTCCCCCCCCCCGCCCCGTCTCGAAAGGATGCGTAGTCAACGGTCAATGACTAAGGCAACCAACAAATGAGTATGCCCCCCCCCCCCCCCCCCCCCCCCCCCCCCCGCCGCTCCCCACCCCTAGCCCCATCCTCCCCTTCCCAGCCCCTGCCCCCCCCCCCTGCCCCCATCCCCACATCACCCCACGCCCCCCACCCACCCCATGCACCCCCATATACTCCCACCCCCCCCCCACACTCCTTCGCTTTGGTGACCGGTTTCAGGCGGCATTCGCAAGCGTGACTGTCTGGCTATTCCCAGCGCCGGTGGAGATGACAAGCGAGCTGTCCAAGGAGCTCAAGTCGGAAGACCTCAGCGAGGTACAGTACGATGAACCGCTGCTGCTACTGCTAGTGTTGTTGTTGTTGTTGTTGTCGTTGCTGCTTGTTCTTTTGGTCTTGATTCTGCGTTGCGATGTTCTCTGCTGTGCTATGTTGTGCTTTGCTCTGACTTATGTGCTCCGCTCCTTTCTGCCCTGCTCTACGCGTTGGATCTCCCCTATCCCTCACCTCTGCTGCTGCTGCTGGTTTTCGCTTTCCCGTGTTGTTGTTTTTGTTTGTGGCAGGGTTTCGTCACTCAGTTGGCGGCGTTTCGCACCGCGCTTTCCACGCAGTTGTCCGCGCCGACGGTGTTCGGCCTCGCCGACCCTGTCACCGGACACTCCCTGGGGTCCCTCGTGCCTGCCCTTGTGAGTGCCGCCCCCCTGAAAAAAAAAAACACCACCGGTTAGCCGATATGGAGGAGGGGATGGGGGAAGGGGGCGGGAGGGTCGTGATACAAACAACAAGCAGGGTTCAATACAAATGTTATCAATAGTGCAGATATATGAAGTAAGCAGTGAGGCGTTCGGAGGGGGGGGGGGGGTGTGGGGGGGGGGGGGGGGGGGGGGGGGGGGGGGGGGGGGGGGGGGGGGGGGGGGGGGATGTGCTCGGTATCATGCATGGCCGTAGGGGAGTCGAGGGTGGCACAGCAAGTGGGGTAGTAACTTTCGTGACGTCCAGTTTCCTTCTTGTGCGGACTGCTGAAAACATCTCGCTCCCCCTTTCTATGATACTGGTTTGTAACTGGTATATGTGAAGGTATTTATGTAGTAGCAACTCAACAACAACAATAGCAGCACTACTTTGCGACGCCAGTTGCCTCTCGTGCGCACGCACTGCTCTAAACCTCTCGCTGTCTTTCTCTCTCTTGTGCATGCTCGTGTACGGTACCGGCGAAGGTGGACGTGCTGAACAAGGGAGAGATCATCATGCCTCAGAGCGCCTACCAGCAGATGCTCGCTGCGGAAGCGCGACAGGTCAAGGAAACGTGAGTTGTGCCGGTTGTTCGCTATAGTGCCGAGTAGTGCCTGCGGAGTCGGTTGGCACACACATGGGATGCACAAGTGTCGTAGTGTGCGGAGTGTTTAGTGCCGGTTGGTTGCCGCTATATAGTCCCGGTAGTGCCTGTGAATTCGCTTGGCACAGATGGAATCAACCAGTGTGGCAGTATGCGGAGTAATTAGTGCCGGTTGGCACTGGTTGGCACTAGTGCCGGTATTGCCGGCTGGCGCATATATGCCGGCACTATAGAGGAGCCACTTGCTGCGGTATCGACACGATTGGGCTTTGTTCTCGCCTGAGTGTATACGTGGGCGGTGACGCGATTGGGCTTTGTTTCGTCTGCGTGTCTGCGCTTGCATTGATTGACACGATTGGGCTTTGTTTTCGTCCGTGTGTATATACGTCAGCATTGACATGATTGGGCTATCTTCTCGTCTTGTGTGTAGGTTTTTTGTTTTCTGGTTCTTGATGTTGATGGTGTTGGTGTTGGTGTTGTTGTTTGTTGATGGTGGTGTTGGTGTTGTTGTTGTTGTTGGTGGTGGTGGTTTTCTGTTGGTATTACGGGGGTCCATCGTTAATAGGACCTATGGTATACATAAAAACCTATATATTTACCTATTTTTAATAACAATATTTGGTCCTATTTACTATGGTCCCCCGTAATAGTGTCGGTGTTGGTGTTGGTGTCGGTGTTGGGGATGTTGTTGTTGGTGTTGGCGGTGTTGATGATGGTGTCGGTGATGCTGGTTGTGGTGATGTTGGTGTTGTAGTTGTAGTTGGCGTTGCTGTTTGCCGCTGTTGTTACTACTGTTTGTTGTTGTCGCTGTACCTCACGTTATTGACGTTCTGCTGATTGCCACAACCCAGTCAAGAGGTGACGAAGTGTGTGTTTCACGCGTATTATGTGTCGCTGGCCGGCTCGCGTCCCTCCTCAGGTACCTCCTCAAGGCCGACGCCCTGGTCAAGACGGGGATGGCGGCCTGCGACAACGGCCCCCCTGTGCCACCGAAGGACCTAGAGGACGACATGGGAGAGGAGATGCAGGTGATGTATTGATTTGACGCAAGTCTGGAGTCTGGAGCTACCACCTATATGGTGTGCGTGGCGGACCGTGGGCGCTATAGCAGCACGCGCATGGTCGTAGGGATGCTTGTTTGGCGGTCGTTGTTGTTTCCGTCTGATATTAATTGTAGACTACGCGTGTGTCATGCCGGGTACATGTTGCACCAGGTTTGTACGCGAGATGTGTGTACTTTTTCTGGGTTTTTGTGCGCATCTTTTGTGTGTGTGCCGGCTATGCACAAGGTGTTTTTTTTGGCCGGGGAGGTAAGGAACGTTTTGACATTCTTATACACACCCAAACGTTTCTTGTATTTCCGCATGTACCGGTACCGCTCTGTCTCGAAATACGAGGACTGTTTTGGTGTGAATATTTTTCAAGAGGCGGTCCTTCTCTCTTCCAGGACGGAGTGGTATATACTTCGTACCAAGTACGACCTGGTATATATATTTTTTTTTTTGTTTTTGTGTTTTTTTTTCTCGGTGTGTTTTGGTTTGCTGGTTTGTTGGTTTGTTTCGGTTTGTTAGTTTGTTGTTTCGGTTTCAGTTTTTATTTTTTTGGTTTATTCTACTGTAGCACGGCGCCACAAAAACATTTTTCGTTCGTATTTTGTTGTTGTTATCGTACACCAGGTATGGCGTGCGAGATGTTTTCTTTGTTGTTTCCCCCGCGTTTATTTAGTTTACTTTGTCTTAGGGTGTTCTGGTTCTTGTCCTGTCCTTCTGGTTCTGGTTAGTGCCGGTTGGTTGCCGATTATAGTGCCGGTAGTGCCTATGGGATCGCTTGCCACCGCTGAGGGGATTCACCAGGTGTGGTATTAATAGTGTGCGGAGTAATTAGTGCCGGTTGGTTGCCCGCTATATAGTGCCGGTAGTGCCTGTGGGATCGCTTGGCACCGCTGAGGGGATTCACCAGGTGTGGTATTAATAGTGTGCCGAGTAATTAGTGCCGGTTGGTTGCTGCTTATAGTGCCGGTAGTGCCTGTGGAATCACTTGGCACCGCTGAGGGGATTCACCAGGTGTGGTATTAATATTGAGCGGAGTAATTAGTGCCGGTTGGATGCCGCTTATAGTGCCGGTAGTGCCTGTGGAATCGCTTGGCACCGCTGACGGGATTCACCAGGTGTGGTATTAATAATGTGCGGAGTAATTAGTGCCGGTTGGATGCCGCTTATAGTGCCAGTATTGTTGGCTGGAGCATGTCATACCGGCACTATTTAGAGGGCCCACTACTGCTGTATCACGTGCCTGGTATATAGCTGGTAGTGCGCCTTTTCTGGACGCCCAAACGTTCTTGCTTTGAACCCCCCCTTTTGATTTTTTGTGCCCCCGTGTCTCGAGAATAGGCGCTCGTTGCCGACTTCGAGCGGAAGGCGAGGGCGATCGGAGCTAAGGATGATGTCGTCGCCGATGGCGTGCGGGAGGTCAGGGCTAACCTGGAGCGGGGGATGATCGGGCTGCGAGCGCACAACAACGCGGCTCTCGGTCGTCACCTTAAGGCGGCCGTAAAGGAAGCGAGGCAAGTTTCGAGGGTGGCGGTTTTGTCGTGGCGGTATCAGCAGAGAGGGGATAGGGGGGAGTGGAGGAGGTGGAGGGATATGGGAGCGGGCGGCCCGGGGGGGCGGGGGGTTAGGGGGGCTATGGCATGGAATGGCATGCTGTGGTTGGTGTTGTGTTGTTTTGTGTTGTTTCGTTCGCTTGTTTTTGTTTAGCGTTTGGTTGCCTTTTGTTTGTTCGTTCACCGTTTTTGATGGCCATTTTGCTTTGTTTTGGTCGTTTGTGGTGTGTGTATATTTGTCGTGTTTGTTCACCCACATGGTGTATGCCAGGTACATGTGTTTAGTTTGGTCGTCTCCCCTTGTTGCGTTTGTTGTTTTTTGTCTTGTGTGTGTTTCGTTTATCTCGTCTGACTTTTCATGCGTTGGAACAGTTCGTGTGATTCCATTGTCAATTGTTTTATCTGACTCCCTTGTTTTGTGATGTCTTGAGCATGCATCTAGCCTGGCTTCTGGTCTGGTTTGTTTGCTCCTTTGTGCATTCACTTGTTCTTCTGACTGCTTTGCTTGATTTTCGTTTTTTTCCAATTTTCCTGCTCTCTGCTTTCTCAGAGCGACGTTTACCGCGGAATTCACGGAAGGTGTGAGGGCATCCATGCCGCTGCCCCGATCCGAGCTGGCTGCCAAGGCCAAGGCCGCCTCGTCTCGAGCCAGAGGCCGGCTGCAGGCGGTACCTTCAACGGGGGCAGGAGACGACTCCCTCGCAGAGGCGCTGGCTGCTCTCAGTGACTTCGTCGAGCTGGCGGCAAGCAAGGTGCAGTAGTGGTCCCTCTATGGTGCTGGTTCAGTAGTGCCGGCCGCCCGCCATATGTAGTGCCTGTTGAATCGCTTGGCACCGCTGAGGGGATTGGGCCAGTGCGGCAGTATGCGGAGTAATTAGTGCCGGTTGGTTGCCGCTTTATATAGTGCCGGTAATGTTATTGGCTGGCGCATATATACCGGCACTACTGCATTGTCAAGGCTACGGTAATTCGTACGATGCATAATATTACGGGTGACCATAGTTAATAGGACCTACGGTACACACAAAAAACTACCTGGTATATTTTTATCTCTTTTTACTAACAATATTTGGTCCTGTTTGATATGGACCCCCGTAATAGGTATGTATCGCGATGGCAAGAGAGGTTGGGAGTTGCGTGAAAACATGGGCAGGCTGAGAGGGAAACAGGCTAACTCTGTTGTTACGCTTCGTACACCTACCTGATGGTGGCTCGTAGCTGGAATACTAGCGGGTGAGGGGGCATATGCGCAGAAATTGCAGGCCAGAGAGAAAACATCGTACTTGTTCCCCCGCCCTAAGAAAAAGCTTTTCCCTCGTCCCCCCCCCCCCCCCCCCCCCCCCCCTCCCCCTACGGCCATGCATGATAATGAGTACCCCCCCCCCTCAGATGTGCCCGTGTGGCAAAGCAATAGAGAGTAGAGCTCACATAGTAGGAGAATACGAAATATACATGGAGGAACAGGATGTGTTAGAAGAGGAGATGAGGGAAATAGATGGATGTGATGGAGGAGTTTTATACACTCGATACAATAGCAAGGAGAAAACGATCGCAATCCTAGGAGATAGATGGTGGCCACAGGTGGCCAAAAACAGGAAGGGGATAGTATTAGCGAAAAATTTCTATGTAATATATGGAAACAACGTATTGAGCGCCCAATCGTTGGAGGTGTCTCTATTAGGAGTAGGAACAGTGCTCCGTCTCGAAAGGGATGCGTGGTCAATGGTAAAATGACTAAGGCAAGCAATAAATGAGTACGCGACCCCCGCACCCCCAACCCCCCCCCCACCCCACCCCCCCCCCCCCCCCCCCCCCCCCCCCCCCCAACCCCCCCCCCCCCCTCTCCCACTTCTGTATATACATCTATACCGTAGTAGAAAACGTTGAGTTCGATATGGGTTTGATCGGTTTCAGCGCTCGATCGGTTTCCAGACCGGGAAGGTTACCTTTACCGAACAACAACCATGGCGTTTTCGGAAAGACCTGGTATGCTGCCGCCGCCGCTGCTGCTCCTGCTGCTGCTGCTGCTGCTGTTGCTGCTGCTGCTGCTGCTGCTGCTGCTGCTGCTGCTGTTGCTGCTTCTGCTGCTGTTGGTGCTGCTGTTGCTGTTGTTGCTGCTGCTGTGCACCACCGTACACGCCTACCCGCCACCCGACATGTTCTTACTGTACAGCAGTATACCGACAATCTCCATTTATATCGCGAACGAACGTGCTTACCACAGTCAGTAGTAGTACACCCCTTGGTTTCACAGCAGTCGCTTCTGTGCGGCCTCTTACCTACCTGGTACGTTTCTTGGGCGATTGCGGGCGTGCGCGATTTCGCAGGCGGTCATCAGCCCGCCGCGGCGAAACTCCCCTTACATACATATCTATAACCCTAACCCTATATATATATATTATACTATACCAGGTATATATTGTAATATTGTACTACCAGGGTATATATAATGTAGATATACACAGCCATATACTTTTATGGGGGACCATAGTAAATAGGACCAAATCTTGTTAGTAAAAATAGGGAAATATGTAGGTTTTTGTGTGTACCGTAGGTCCTGTTTACTATAGGTCCCCCGTATCACACAACCCGTAATACCGCACCAAGCTTTGCACAGATGAGTTTTGAGAAAGAAAAAAAACGACCTCTCACAGCAGTTTCGATTTACGTTGCTTTTTCATGCGTACCTGGTATGCTATTGTGTAATATCTGTGCTGTCTGCTGTTTGTGGGTCGATCGCTGTGCGGGTGTTCTTTGCGATAGGCGGAGCGGGAGAACGAGGCGCTGGTGCAGGCGCAGGGGCAGAAGGAGGAAGACGCTCTGGCCGCCGCAGCGCGATCGTTCGAGGAGGAATTTAAGGCGGACCTTGACGCCGTGAAGGCTGGGGGTGGTCCTTACAAGGTAAGCTTGGTTGGTGTCTCGGTGTAGGGTAAGGGTAGGGTATAGGTAGGGTAGGGTAGGGTAGGGTATAGGTAGGGTAGGGTAGGGTAGGGCAGGGCAGGGCAAGGTGAAGGGAAATACGCCTTTGATGCCAAACATTTGAGGCGAGCCTTGCCGACGTCAAGGCTGGGGGTGGTCCTTGCAAGGTGTGCTTGGTTGCTGTCGTTTTTTTTTTTGGTTTAAGCAGAGTAGGGCAGGGCACGGCAGGGCACGGCAGGGCAGGGCAGAGCAAGACAGGACAGGGCAGGGCAGGGCAGGGCAGAACAAGGCAGGGCAGGGCAGGGCAGGGCAGGCAGGACAGGACAGGGCAGGGCAGAACAAGGCAGGGCAGGGCAGGGCAGGACAGGACAGGGCAGGGCAGGGCAGGGCAGAGCAGAGCAGGGGAGGGTAGGGTAACGTAAGCTAAGGAGAAAGGCGCCTTGGCTGCCGCAGCGCGATCGTTCGAGGAGGAATTTAAGGCGGACCTTGACGCCATGAAGGTCGATGGTGGTCCCTACAAGGTGCGCTTAGTTGCTGCCTCGGTGTAGGGTAGGGTAGGGTAGGGTAGGGTGAGACTGGTTAGGGTATCCTAGCGTAGGGTGGGATAGAGTAAGGTTGAGTAGAGTCAGGCAGGGTAGGGTTGGGGTAGGAACGAGGCGTTGCCTGGGTCCCCCCTCCCCCCTAGCAACCCCAAACCCTAACCCTAAGCTTTCTCTTCGCAGCCTCCCCCCCCCGTCTCCTTTCTTTACCGTTTCGATATACCCTAACCCTGTTGCAAATGGAAACCTGTTAAACTAAATGCGTGACCGCGGTCGTAGGCGCAGCAGGAAAGGCGGCACTGGCCACGGCTTTCGCACCGAGCCCCTCCCCCCCCCCCCCCCCCCCCCCCCCCCCCCCCCCCCCCCCCCCCCCCCCCCACCCCCCCCCCCCCCCCCCCCCCCCCCCCCCCCCCCCCCCCCCCCCCCCCCCCCCCGCCCTGCCTCTTAGGTGAAAACCCTACGTGCTCCGTCCTGGCATTGGACGGATGCGAGGGTCTATGGTCTTACGACTGCAGCCGTGAATGACAACGGGTACACTCCCCCCTCTTGCCCCCCTGCCCCTTCCATATATACTCTTTATTTATCCTGGAAACCCTGCAAACGGTGGCCGCGGTCGAAGAAGGCGCAAGAAAGGCGGCGCTGACCACCGCATCCGCAGCGAACCCCTAGTATCATGAGTGTACCCCCCCCCCCCCCGTCCCGTCCCGGCATTGTAGGGATGCGAGGGTCTATGGTCATACGACTACGGCCATGCATGATAATGAGTACCCCCGACCGCTTTTATACACGCCCTTTACTGTGTCTGGAAACCCTATAAACAGGTGGCCGCGGTGGAAGGTGCAGGGAAGGCGGCGCTGACAACTGCATCCGCGGCGCTCCGGCGAGCTCTGTCGCCGGATGGTGGTATTAGCGCAGGGAACTCGGAACGCGTGACGTCGATGTTGGGCCGGCTGGAGGAAGGCACGAAGGCCAAGATAGCGGAGGAGAAAGCGGAGTTGGACAGGAGGTGCACGGCGTTTATGATGAGGCTCGGGAGGGAGGTGAGGGAGGTGATGGGGGGTGATTGGGTGATCTAAAAGGCTGCTGTAATTGGGGACGTGGTTTGGATCCGTTGACTGACCGCTCCCCTCCCCGTAGTTCTCGAGGTGCGAGAGAAAACCAGCTTTATTTCGATTTTAAGCAAGTTGAATATTAATATTTCACTCTGCATGTTGATGCATCGCCGAAGCACCTTTTTTTTTGTTGTCCCGCCAATTGCTGCTGCAGTAGGGCACATCTAAATGGGCTCGTGATGGTCCGCGGACCAGCTATAGATAGTGTATACCTTGGTATATATGTTTGCAGGCTGTTCATGGGTCATGATATCCCACCCGCGGGTCGGGCGGTCGGGCCAGGAGATCTCTCAAATATCTCACCGGTCGGGTCAGGAGGTTTTTCATCTCTCGCGGCTCGGGTCGGGTCGGACCGGGTCACCCTTGCCCGACCCGGCCCGATCTGACCCGCGAGATTGGACCCTTACCGTGAACAGCCCTGAAAATAGTGTGTACGGCTGTGAGTTATATGCGTTGCGTGTGACGAACTACGCCAATTGAACTGACTTTTTTGTTCTTTCTTTTGTTTTAGTTTTACTGGCGCAACAATTATACGCGCCAGCGAGATGGGATGCGCGAGATGGGATACGAAGACCCCGCAGAACTCCGCAATTTACCGCACATAGCTTACTTTTTTGGTAACCGTAAGAGCCTGCTACCCAATAAGAACGGCGTGGTCGGCGGCTTATAGTAAGCCGACTGACACCCCCACAGAGTAACGGTTTCACTGGTATCATAGAACCAACCAACCATGGTGTGTAAAGTTTGCTGCCGGTAATGTTGTTTGTTCTTTCTCGGGACACTGCTGTTATTTGCACGTCGGACAGAGCACGAGCTAGACCATGTACAAATCCTATCAGCCTGCCTTCATGAGATGCGGTGCGGTGTGCAGGATCTGTACAGCAGGGCATGTGTTTATCCCGGGAGACACGTGCTTGGAGCAGATCATGCAGATTTTATGGCTCCAACCCACAGCAACATGAGCTAAGACCCCTACACATCGGTATTCTATCTTCCCTTGAAAGGTCCACAGCAGTAGATGATGAGCTGTTGAAATGATCTGTAGATTATCTGTTTTGCTCGGACGTATTGGTTTACTTTTTTTTATCGTCTGTGGTAAATATTTTACACCTGGTATACTGGTACGCTACATCGCTTCAGTCTGTTTCTACGCACAAGGGTAACCTGCTCACCACGCCTTCCACATTGGAAACCCTTCGGCCCCTTCCCCCTACCTCCCACGAAGCAGCTACGTACATTCATAGTATATATACTCTTTGCTGGAAGGGGCCACACCCGAACTTAAATTGCCTCACTGAAGAAAGTCCGACTCACAGATGGTTCTGACTGTAGCAGGATGCAGCTCACCCTTCATGCGTATCGCCCGACACCTCACGGTGCTGCGCGCTTGGTGCAAGCGACGTCTACCTAGTCGGTGAAAACCCGACGTTGCTCCGTCCCGGCTTTGTGGAGATACGAGGGTCTATGGTCATAGGATTTCGACTATGCATGACATGAGTACACTCCCCTCCCCTCCCCTCCCCCCCCTCCCTGCCTTTCCTTACTCTTCCCTGCGCGCTCTTACGAGCAGGAACGGCATCGGCTACGGGAGGAGATGGAAAGCGATGTTTATCCCCTTCTGCCTCTCTACAAAACCCCGGAGCTGGAAGCCGCGTTCAAGCCCACGGTGCAACGGATGAATGAAAGGTGATTGGTCGGACGATATGGTGGCGTGTTTGAGGGGGGGCTGGGGGTGAGCTGATTGTGAGTTGGCCACCGGTTTTGCGGTTTGCTAGGTTTTGTGGTTTGCGTGCGGTATTTGTTACGGTGTTGCCGCGTCTTTGTATTCTCGTCTGACTAGCGTGCCTTCGTAGCTCGACTTGGCCTATTGTTTTTTATTGATCAATACTGAGGCTGCTGTTGGGGGGGAACCTTCATGTTGGTTCGCCCCCGCAGCAGTCATATGCTCCTCTTGAGCATGTATGCATACGAATCAGTATGCTTTTATTCTATTGTATGTAACGGCCTCTCTGATCTCTTTGCGTCACTTATTTTCTGTGTCCTTTCATCAGTTTTTTTGTTTGATTGTTTTGTCTTTTTTGTTTTTATTTTCTGGTCTGGCTTGTGTTGTGTTGTTGTGTTCTCGTACCCGGTACGTGGACATTTCATTCGCTCCATGTATCTTGTCTTACATTTTTTTTTTTTTTGTTGTTGTTGTTGTTCATAACCCATTTAAGCGCGATTACTTTTTTTTTTTGTTTTTGTTTTTCTCTGTCTCATTCTTGTGACCACGTAACTAGTCTCCCTCTCTAGGATAAGGAATCAAGACGGACACTGGAGGTACTGGTGTACCAGGTAGTTGGGTAGAAGGAACGGTTTAATGTGAAGACAACGCACACAGAAATACGCACCTTGGTACTCACCACCGAAAGCGGAATACATGGAGTAGTTTTTAGTCCATCATGGGCTCTGATCTGTATGACCCCCGAATATGATTGGTATGATTGGGTTAATTTCGCCACCCGTCTAATGGCTATTAATACCACTCCTATCCCGACACATAAGCAAGTTTTGTAGCATATTTGGTGATGTGTGACGGTGACGTGTGACGTTTGACGGTGATGTGTAACTGTGACGTGTGACGGTGACGTGACGGTGACCGCTTACCTACACTAAAACTAGTATGATGAAAAAACGTGGCCTTGACGCGTCCAGAGTAGGTTTAGTGACGTGTGACGGTGACCGCTCACCTACACTTAGACTAGTATCTTATAGCCAAAAGTGGCCTTGACAGGGCCAAATTAGACCGGTGTGACGTGTGTCGTGTGACTGTGACCGCCCACCTATGTACCCTGAGAGTAGTATGGCTTTGAGGTCTCCTATCATTAGCGTGTTTGGTGACGGGTGATGTGTGACGTTTGACGGGTGATGACGTGTGACGGATGATTGTGACCGTGACCGTTTGTCCGATGCTCTGATGCATTCAGAATTGAGTTGTCAGGCGAGGGCTGGTCGCTGACGGAGCAGGCGCACGCGCAGTACATGGATTCTGCTAAGTTCGATGCTGAGGTGAGCCTGTACAGTGGTGGTGGTGGGTAGGTAGTAGTAGTATAGTAGTAGCAGTAGTAGTAGTAGTAGTAGTAGTAGTAGCAGTAGTAGTAGTAGCAGTAGCAGTAGTAGTAGTAGTAGTAGTAGTAGTAGTAGTAGTAGTAGTAGTAGCAGTAGTAGTAGTAGTAGTAGTAGTAGTAGTAGTAGTAGTAGTAGTAGCATTAGTAGTAGCACTATCAATAGTTCAGTAGATGCTCTCTTGAGCGGGCGCTATGGTGGGCTAGGTTACGCGAGATCTGTGGTCGAACGCGCCCGCAAGCATTTGTTTCCGAGAGCTTTATTGTCGTGGTGGAAGGGGGCGGAATCACGGCGATGCCCGGACCGGGGCGGCATTAGATGTTTGCGCCGAGATATTTCGTCTCCTCGAATTCAGAAAATTAACAATTCCCCTTCTTTTTCCTGGTAATATTCCTATTAATAACAATAGCAGACAGCTCAATTTACTCCCATGAACTTTTTTAAAAATCTTTTTGAATATTTATCTTTTAAATATATGTCGGTAGTGGCTGAAGGTGCCTCCGCCTCGTCTCTCTCTCTCTCTTTCCCCTCCCCTCCCCCTCCCTTATATGCCCACCGCCGCCGCCTTCTAATGTAAAACCCTAACTCCAACATCTCTTGCCACCTTTGGTTTGGCGTTATCTACTGTTAGTCGGTGTGGCAGTCTCTGTTCGAGCGCAACGAGCGGATCAAGCTGCAGCGCGAGAACGCTGAGGTGGGAGCCAACGCTGAGCGACAGCGAGAGGAGGCGGAAAAGCTGAGGAACCATCTTGAGGAGGAGAGGCGCAGGGTTGCCGAGGCTGAGGGCAATGCTAGGTGGGCGGGTGGGCGGATGTGGCAGGGAGGGGACTGTCGCTGTCGCTGTTGTTGTTGTTGTCATTAGAACGGAAGAACGCAGCGATGGTACCATGTATTCTTTTGTCCAACCCCCTTGATGTTTTTTTTTTTTTTTTTTTTTTTTTGGCGGTCGCCCACAGCTGGTCGTCTAGTTAGATCATTTGTGCGAGGTAAAGAAGCTTTACTCTACACAATTGATCGTATCACGTAGTGTTCAAGGTAAGGCACCCAAGAGGCAGTTACATAGTACTCCCATTGCTGTCTCTGGAAGTGGCCACACCGGAAATTAAACCAAACTCATTGAAGCTGTCATCCATATGCAAGTCCGCCTCACAGGCGGTTCTTAGTAGGATGCAGCTCGCCCTTCATGCGACTCGACGGACACCTCACGGTGCTTCGCGCTTGGTGCAAGCAATGTCTGCCTGGTCGGTGAAAAGCCGACATGCTCCGTCCCGGCATTGTAGGGATGCGAGGGTCTATGGTCATACGACTACGGCCATGCATGAGATCGAGTACATCTCTCCTATCGAGTACACCCCCCTTGATCGTTGCGTCGCTGTCATGCTGTCTTGCCATAACAGAACTGCGACGGTAGCGGCTGCCGAAGCCAGAAACGCAGCGGTCGAGGCCACGCAAAGGGCCAGGCTCGCCGTCGGTGCCCGAGCTCGCGAGGCGGCCGCGCACGAAAAGGAGAAGCGAGAGGAGGAAGCGAGGAGGGCAGAAGAGAGAGAAAAATCGACCGCCGATAAGGCCAGAGCAGCCCGGGCGGCGGCATCGCGAGAAGCCGCGCTCACCGCCGCCGCTAGAAAGGCTGCCGCAGGAGAGGCGGAGGCAAGGAGGGCGGCGGAAAGGGAGTCGGCGCTTAGAAAAGAGGCCGCCTGGGAAGCGGCGCAGGAGAGTGCTCGGGAGAAGCGGATGTGGGACAACACGCGCGAGGAATTCGAGGAGGAGGCTCGCGATACGGCTCTGTTCTTGGCTGCGCAGGAAAAGAGTACCAGGGAGTTCGAAGCTAGGGTGGCGCGGGAGAGGAGGAAGCCGTGAAGAAGGCGTCGGAGGAGGCCACGGCGGCGGCTGCTGCAGCGGCGGAGGCGGCGGCGGCGGCCAAGAAGGCTGAGGATGATGAGGCAGCGGCTAAGAAGAAGCAGGAGGAGGAAGAGGAAGGGTTTGAGGATGCCATCAGCGAAGAGGCGGCGGCGGCGGAGCCGGAGGAGGAGGAGGTGGCGAAGAAGGAGAGCACGCCGAAGAGGGGGAGGAGGAGCGCGAAGGAGGGGAAAGGTGCGGCAGCAAATGAAGTGGAAGAAGAGGAGGAGGAAGTTAAGCCCAAGAAAAAAGGTGTGCTCAAGTGTTTGGAGGCGGTGGATGGATGGGGGGGGGGGGGGCGGGGGTTAGAGAGAGAGGAGACCAATGAAACGACGAGGACGATATTTTCAGGATATTTTCAGGCCTCTAGGAAGGATAACCCCATGTGACTTGATTTGTATTAATATATTCCTTGTATATTCGGCACCAGAATGAAATGAGATGCTCGTGTCGCGGTGCGTATGATATGTTCGGGTCTCGGCATGCTAGGCGCGTGCCGTACAGCTGCTATTTACGGCGGGACGCACGGTGTAGTCCGAACCAATTTTTGGTTACAAGTTAGCAGTAGAAATAGAGGGATACTTCGAAGTATGTGGTTTTTATGTCCATCTTGGATCCTGAATGCTACCCCCCCCCCCCCCCCCCCCCCCCCCCCCCCCCCCCCCCCCCCCCCCCCCCCCCCCCCCCCCCCCCCCCCCCCCCGCCCGCAACATTACGAATGTTTGCACTTCCAGTAGGAGACCCCTCCTGCCCCCCCCCCCCCCCCCCCTCCCCCGGTAACCTGGCCTGTTGTTGGTGCGGCCGATGCTGTAATCATGGTTTCCTTTTGGACATTTTTTCCCTCACGAGTCCCGCTGGAACAGAAAAGGAAAATCTGCTTACGGGAAGGCCTATTTTACGGGGGACCACAGTAGATGAGGGCCAAATATTTGTCAGTAATAACAATAGGTAAATATATACCTGGTAGGTTTTTTGTGTGTACCATGTGCCCTGTTTACGATGTTCCCCCGTAAATACAGTGAGTAGTACGTCAGGACCCACGGTGAATCCGAACCCCATGCGCCCCACGTATGATTACTAGCTATTACGGGGGACCATAGTTAATAGGACCTATGGTATACATAAAAACCTATATATTCAACTATTTTTACTAACAATATTAGGTCGTCTTTACTACGGTCCCCCCGTAATACGTCCCCCGTCAAATAGTAGTGAAGACTGTAGGTACATGGGTGTTTTGATATTACGGGGAGCATAGTAAATAGGACCTGACGGTACACACAAAAACCTGTATATTTACCTGTTTTTAGTAACAATATTTGGTCCTGTTTGTTATGGTACCCCGTACTGTTTTTTTGCCACGCGCCTGCCTCGCCTATTAGTAGTACTGTAGCGCGTGGCTGCCTCGTGCGCTTAATGTCCCCCCTTCGGAATGAGTTATGACAGTTGGTGATACGACGTTGACTTCCCGTAATTCGTCCGAATTACTTTTTTCGGCTTTCGTTCGTTCGTTCGTTCGTTCGTTCGTTCGTTCGTTTTTTTTTTTTCGTTCTCCCGCTTTTTTTCTTTTTGTGCTGTCCGCTTTGTGTGTCCTCTCGCGCGACTCTTGAAAGCAGCGAGGACTTCTGCAAGGCGCAAGACCATTATGACACCAGTCGGAAAGGTGAGCGAAGACGCGTTACTGGGGGAGTGCGTCTGCCTCCTCCGTCCCCTCGTCCCCCCCCCCCCTTCCCCTCCCCCCCCCGCCCCCCCCCCCCCCCCCCCAATCCGCACCAGAAATTAAATCAATTCATTGATGCTGTCATCCACATGCAAGAAAATCCGCCTCTAAAGCGGTTCTTAGTAGGATGCAGCTCACCCTTCACGCGACCCGCCCAACACCTCACGTTTCGCTTCGCGCTTGGTGCAAGCAATGTCTGCCTGGTCGGTGAAAACCCGACATGCTCCGTCCCGGCATTGTAGGGATGCGAGGGTCTATGGTCATATGACTGCGGCCATGCATGAGATCGAGTACATCTCTCCTATCGAGTACACCCCCCCCCCCCCCCCCCCCTCTCTCTCTCCCCGTACCCCCTAACCCGTCCCCTCTACAATACAAAGCTCGATTCGTGCAGGACACATGAATCAGGGATCTAGCTGCGCTCGATTTAAGGCGGTAGTGTGCCAGACCAAAGTGACCGCCTTTTTGTTGCGACAGGCCGCCTAATTATTCGTTCCAGGTTAAGACTGCAATTCCTCGGTCGCTGCCAAGCGATTTTGACAGCCTTGAGTCGGGATGCCGCTTTACTCAGACCTCCCTGTCGGGGGAATCCTGCTGTACGAGTATGTAGATCGTCCCTCGGATGACGTAGCAGTTGACGTGCTGTGTTAGTGTTGGGCGTCAGCGAAACATATGATCGTAACGGTACGTTACTATGTCGGCTACTTCCGGAATTTTGCGATAACATAGTGTTGGTGTGTTATGAAATTGGCGGGCGATCGCTTAACATTGTGTTTAGAGTGTTACCTCAATCTCCCATTGACCGCAGTATATGTGTTACGGTGTTAGGGTATGCAGCCCGTCGCGAGTAACACTATGTTAGCGTGTTAGCGGAATTCCTGGTGGTTGTTGTAACACAGGTAGAAGGGATAACGTACATGGTCAATAAAACGTTAACATTGTGTTTAACGTGTTCGGGACATCAGGCCGCAGCGAGTAA
Organism: Macrocystis pyrifera; assembly: GCA_031763025.1. Classification (NCBI taxonomy): domain Eukaryota; class Phaeophyceae; order Laminariales; family Laminariaceae; genus Macrocystis; species Macrocystis pyrifera. Next base: position 522,961 of record JASSKH010000034.1, read on the forward strand.
CGTTATGTTAGGGTGTTAACGGAAGTCTTGCTACCGTAACGTACGTCGAACGGACAACGAACGTGGTAGACAAAACACTAGTATAGCAATGATGTTAACGTGCTATTAATAGCTCGTATGCTCTTATTGTAGTAACATAAAGATAGCAGACAGCGTACATCCCCAATCGAACGTGGACAATATGTTTCCTGGTACTGCTGTGTTGATTCGTATGCAGATTGCGTCATAGATGTGGATAACGTACTTGAGTTATAGATCGATAACGTTCTGACATAGCAATGATGCTAACGTGCTATTAATAGCTCGTATGCAATTTTTGTAGCAACATAAAGATAGCAGACAACGCACATCCCCAATCTAACATGAACAATATGTTTCCTGGTACTGCTGTGTTGATTCGTATGCAGATTACGTCATAGATGTGGATAACGTACTTGAGTTATAGATAGACAACGTTCTGACAGGGTTTCCTAACTTTTGAGGCGTTTTCTTCCGAGGGTCCCCGCTAAATAGCTCATGATATGGGGTTTCTAAACTATGGAGGCGTTTTTTTTTACCGGGGATGCTTTGTGTTCCCACCCGGGGATAAGTTGTAGGCATTCCCTACTGGGATCTCGGCGAAATTGAATAGCACGGCTACATTACGTTACTTGGCAACGCCGCTTTACCACTATTCATAACGCAGGTAACACATGTTGAATGTCGGGAAGACCCATAGAACGGGTAACGTCGCGACACAACGTTAGAACGACATTGACCCGAACGGTAACTTGAGTAACGTAATGTTTGGCCCGGATCGATTGTTATGGAAACACAGTAGCGAAATGTTAAAATCAGATATTTTACCGACGATAACACCGTAACATACTCCGCCTTTAGGCAAACATCCTAACGTAATGTTGCGTGTCGGCCGGCCGGGACTGTAACGCTGCTAACGTAAGTAAAATGTTACGTTGTCCGATCCTGTAGCAATCAGGCGGGGGGTCCGAATAACGTAGTGTTCTTAGGGCTGGCCACTACGTTATGCTACTATAGTGTGTTAATTTGTAGCACAACGTTGGGTGTTAGTGCTGACGAACGCATGGTAAGGTTATGTTGGGGTGTTACGTTGTAGCACTGCTTTCAAGGATAACACAGCAGTGTTAGTGTGTTACTTCTAACGCTGCGTAAGCAGTAACCTTATGTTATCTTGCTAGTAAATCTGCGGATATCGATCTGGGCGTGTTAGGGTGCTATCGTACGTGTACGGTCAAGTCCTGACATTGTGTTAGTAGGACCTATGGTATACACAAAGACCTATATATTCACCTATTTTTACTAACAATTTTGGGTCCCATTTACTATGGTCCCCCGTAACCGTTCAAGCACCGTTCACGGCGTAACACAATGTTGCTGCACCAGAGCTGGGCGAGATCGAACAGAAACACGTTATAGAGGGTGCACGTTCTTGAAGGGTTTCCAGTTAACACTGTGTTGAGTGCCAGCACTATGTTAGGGCGTGGCGACGTCCCTGCGTTAGGCCCCTTATCCTAGATTAAGTGTTATCCGAGTGATACGTCTCACACCTCCAGAAAGTAGTTAACATAGTGACGGAATGTTACGATTTTGTTTCGCTGACGCCTAACATTAACATGGAGCGTTAAACGTCATCACGAAGTCCAGAAAGCAGTTAACGTCGTGACGTGAAGTTATGATTTTTTTGTTTCGCTGACGGCTAACGTTAACGTAAAACGTCACTGTGATACGTTATCCGAGGTGTGATATCGATCATCAAATGGCTATCTGCTCTGTCCGAAATGTAAAATTACAGCAAGTGCAAATAATATCATGGGTTGTTCACGGGTCTGGTCAAACCTCGCGGATCGGGTCGAGTTGGGTCGGGTCAGGGTGGCCTGGCCTGACCCGTCATATTTTGAAAACCTCCTGACCCGATTCGATGCGAACCGACCCGACCCGTGATATTTTGGAGACCTTTTGAGTCCAATCCGCGGGTCGGGTCATGGATGGCCTATTAATTGTCCCCGCGCTGTACTAATTTGGACACATACATAACATATGTACCGTACCTGCGTCTCATCGGTTTACCCCCGGGGGTCCAACGACCTTGCTTGATGCGGTGGAAAGCAGGACCCGGCAACATTGAAGAAGGCGAGGGAGGAGGCTGCGCAGAAGATCAAAGACACTCAGGAGGCTAAGGTGCGGTGTGACGCGGCGCTTGTGGTGATCCGATCCTCTCCGCTCGCGTGCGTGTGTGTGCTCTCCGCTCTCCACGTGCACCTCGGTACTTCTACGTATCCATCGAGATCCAGCACATTCACAGTGTCCCGTGCCGATAAAAGCCCCGCTTGATCCTTTTAGACGCGCAGTCCCGTTTCGGGGATAAAGCACACTAATTCTAAGTAATTTGTCCCCGAAACGTGACTGCGGTCCTAAAAGAGTTGGACGGGAGCGGGCGCCATGGCAGAGTGGTCTGCCACTGTGCCCTCCGCGGCGGGTGCGCTCGAAGGCGTCACAACCGACTTTCAACTCGATACAAGTCGTGTAGTGAAAGAACGACCATCGTGTCTCGCTCGATATTTTCTGAGTTCTTCACGGGTCATGGCCCGACCCGCAGGTCGAGTTTAAGAGGTCTTTGTAAATCTCACGGGTCGGGTCGGGTCGGGTCGGGTCGGGTCGGGAAATCTCACGGGTCGGGCTAGGTCGCCCTGACCCGACCCGACGCAACCCGGCCCGGCCCGCGAGGTTTTTAATCTGACCCGTGAACAGCCGTGGTTGTTTTGAGAGCGTTTCTGCGCTTGTCCCGGAGGAAGATCAATGTGCTCTAAAGTCGAGGTAAGGTAAAAATAATATTTGTTGTTGGGAAAACTAGCGCTCGTTTTGGCTCGTCACGGGATGCTGTTAAACCGGGGTGTTGCACCCACCCTGTACACCGTGTTTTCCGCCTACCGCCAACCATCGGTTTCCTCGCATTGTTTCATTTGTCCCTCTGCAGGCCGGTAAAATATCGCCGGCCAAGGCTAAGGAAGAGGAGGAAGAGGGGGATGCGGGAATGACCGAGATTGAGAAGTCTAGGATGAGGGCCAAAAAGTGGGCGAAGGAGCAGAAGGACAAGAAGGCGGCCGCGGCAAAGAAGAAAAAGGAAACAGCGGCTAAGGCGGCGACCGCGGCTAAGTCGGCTGCGGCAGCGACTCCCAAGAAGAGAGGGACACCTGCTCGCGGGAGGAAGTGATGCAACGCCCGTCGGTGGCAGGAAGGAGCAGCCGCAGTGTGTAGCTGCAACTCGAACGTATATACGAGTACGTAATGTTTACGTTCATGTTTTGTGTGTGCGTGTTTTTTTTAGTTTTGAGTTGAGGAAATATCGACAAATCGAACGTACCACGTACTGAAAAAATTGAAAAATTGAAAAATTGAAGAAAAAAAAAATGGGGATTTTTTTTTTTTTTTCGGAAATCCAAAGAATAGGTCGGCGGGATCGACGGAGCGAGATTTTTGTTCTTCGTCTTCTGGTTTGTTGTTTTGCACTGGATGGAGTCTCGGCAGTGGCAACGCTACGTATGCAAGAGCTTTTATGGAAGAGGATTAGTTGTGCGGGGGAGTGGGGAGTGGGTGGGGAACGCGAGCTTGCAATAGCGGCGAAATCACCGACGCCAGCGCGCTATAGGAATCGGGTTTCGACTGAGGACGAAGGCGTGATTCGATCGGGCATGGGTAGGTTGTTTCTCTCTGGGTTTATTTGGTTGCTTGTGTGAGAAACGGGGGCTGGCTACCAGATACGGGCACACCAGTGTCAGTGGTAGTCGTAGTCGTAGTAGATACTTGGTAAGCTGAGAGGTGCCAGGATATGTCCTTATTTTTGTGGGGAGATGCTGCGTCCCAGGGAGTGGTCGAGGTGAAAAAGAGGCGTGTTTGTTGTGGGCAAGCGGTTCGGTGGAGGTCTGGGGGGGAGGGGACGATGCGCGTGAACGGCGAGACCGGTGACTGAGAAATGCGGCAAGGGTATCGTTAAAGCAACAAGCAGCAGTCGACGTACACATACCTTTCATGCCTGCTGGTCTACTGTCGTTTGCTGCGTTTGTTGAACATGAATTGATGAAGAAAATCGGGGGGAGGATATCGGTAGTAGGGACATGAAAAGTCAAAACATGAAATGAAGGATTAACCCTCTTAGAACTGCAGTCCCGATTTGGGAACAAACCAGTCTAATTCCAAGTAATTTGTCCCCCTAACGGGACTGAGATCTCAAAAGGGTTGATGGGGGATTTGGTTGGCGGGGACCTGAAGAGAGGTGAAGCATTCACGCGGGGTTTTGCTTGCAGCTCAGTTTACCGCTTGCTATTGTTGTTTGAAATGTGACTGTATTGTTGGTGCCTTTTGACCCTCATTTATTTGTTCTGCCTCTCTTCGAACGACACAGCACAGCAACAGGTGGCCGTAGTTTCGATGGCTGCTACTGCTGCTGCTGCTACGTACTGTGCTGTTCTGGTAGATTATTCTTCCGTTTTTTGAGGAGGCGGGGGGCGATGAGGCCCAACCCGCTTGGTGCGCGAAACCTTTGTTGTGTGGGGCGGGCAGGGCGGGGAGGGTGTTTTTGCTTGCATCTCTATATCGTAGATGAAAAAATGTCGATCAAAAGGGTTTCCATTTTTGTGTGGCGGTTTCGCGAGTGGGTCGTAAAACGACACGATGATATGGCTACTACTGCTGTAGTACTGCTTGATGCGGCCTGCACAGCAACTCCTGGCCTTTTGATCTTGAGGAGCTAGCTTGACATTATTTTTGGGGAATGTTTAAGAAAAAAAGCCCCCAACTCTTCGATTTTTTTTTTGAACGAGCACGGTGTCACCGCCGAAGACTCGAGTATTTTGACATTTTTGCGTTTATTCGTTTTTGGTAGACATCGAGGAAGTTTCCCAAGCGGAACGAGCCCCGCTCGAGAAATTCGGCACTACTGTTTTTTTTTGGAAGCCCAGCGGATCGCCTCTCGCAACGTCGTGCAGCAGCGACGGGCGAATCATCAGTCAATCAAAGGATTTCGTTTTGCGCAGGGAGGGCAGGTTTCTTTGGTCAATTGTGTAACCGGGTACGCCTTATTGGTCTGTTGCACCCACCGACAACCTCAACCTCACCAGTTCGTCGGACCGAAGCCGCGGATGCTTGGTACCCTTTTTCATTTATTTTTTGTTTTTTTATTCATCACTTTTGCTTTCCAGCCTGACTCGTAGGAGGTATTTACCCTCAGCGATCTTCTGGACAAGCCGCGGTCACAGGTGTCGTCCCTTCTCCCCCCCGGTATATATGCCTTTATTTCTTGCAGCGCATAGGGAGCAGCATTCCCATTGCTCGTCGATTTTCATGGAATGTAGCTATCTCGCGCTCTCGCGCTTTCCGTTATTCATTTTTTATGCAAAAAAACGTGTCACTACGAGCATGCACTCGGTGAGACTCGAACCCACGAAATTGACCTTGATAGGCACGCAGACCACTTACCGAGCCACCGGAGACGCGGCGTTCTGATGTGTACGACTGTACTACTGCGTGTGTGTATAGATGTAGCTGCCGTCCGTTCTCTGCGAACTCGGCCACCACTATCTGCGTGAGAGTTTACTGTTCATGTCATACATTCATAGAGCAGGACTCTGTAAATAACCAACTTCCCGTAAACGCCACTTACAACAGAGTGGTCGAAAACACCCAAGGAAGCAAAGATGTCTCTTTGTTGTTTCGGCCGGCAACATCTTGCGCACGTCGGACGGAACATGGTCTACATGCAGGTCATCCTGGATCCTAATCTGCCGTTAGGACATCTCTAATGTTGGCAATTGTGCAGCATCTCCGCACAGTAAAGATAGATCCAACCCGAGACGCGTTGACCAACGCACCAACGGGTAGGATGGACCGTAACTGGACCAAGTCCGGCGGGAAGGCCTCATATCCTAGGTTTTTTATGGGTGAGTGAGCTCGCGCGAGTCCCACTACCCGGAGGAGATGACTCTCCCGGGTGGCTATCTCCACCGCACCCGACCCCTTTCTCGGGGTCAGGCCGGGTCTACGTGCCCAAGCGCCAATGGTAACGGCAGCCTGGTCTGCTGTCGCAACGCGAGCTATGTAGGTGAAATTGACACACGACACGAAATTTGGAGGTGGTAGTGTGGTGAGCTTTAAGCTTCATTTTTGCATTTTTGCCAATCCGCCGGATGATAAAAATGAAAATAAAATAAAGTTCAATAGCAATACGTACCACGGGTGATGCAGGTTTGGTTATTGTACCGCCCCCACTCGACAACACGAGCTATTTATGCCAGGTAGTACGTATATAGATCATACTGCTGCTCAGGAATCTACCTACATGCCCTGGAAATATCTATTAGATGATCGATGACGATGTGGGGAATCGGATATCTGTCCGGCTTGTGCAATTAATCTTATCGCACTTTTTTTTTCGTGGATGGTCTCTCTCCATCAGACCGTGTGTACATACGCACGCGTATATCTGCTACATACATACCTGGTACAGCAGCAGCAGTAATATTTACCTGCAAGTACAAGAAAACAAAGGCTGGCGCTTCGCGCGCCTCCTTATCAATAGTACTACGGGGGTCCATAGTTAATAGGACCTATGGTCTACATAAAAGTATACATATTTACCTATTTTTACTATCAATTACTATGAGTCCCCCGTAAAATAGTACCATTTATCTCCAGCAAGGCAGTAATACTAACGACCTGTAGCCAAAAGATACCAAGCCGTGGAGGTTTCAGTGTAATCGCATGTGTGAGTGGAGCAGTGGCCGGGGATCCTGTGTGATGTCCCCTAGCCACCTGGCTCGTGGTCCGATGAGGATCACTCCGTGATAATACAAGCTCTAAGAACAAGACTTACTGAGTGCGAGGCCAGCGAGACTGGTGGAGTCCCTCGCTGGAAGCCCTCTTGCTGATATCATCTGGCAGAGGCCATAATATCTAGATACTCGCGGAACTTCTGTTGGAGGAGTTTTCGGCTGCGGAGTATTGGGTCACAGCTGGGAAGGCAGTTGGCCCGTTGGACGGATCGAAACGGCTTGAAGCGCACAGCAGGGGAGGACGCTCCGGGAGCTGGAGGACGCACAGGTCAGGCGGCAGTTTCTCCGTTATTACAGTAGAGTCCAGGTGGACTGCTGTGGATTATGGCGCACACGGCAAGCACGCCGCTGGTGGTAGGGGAGTCTCTGACTCCACCGAAATACGGAGAGGTGTGGACCGAGCAGGCCTCTCGTGTTTTTTACGCAGCGTACCTCGATTATGAGGAACGGCTGCAGCTCGCCAACGCTCAGGGGGTGGTTCAGCACTCCAAAGTGAGCATGGGCCAGCTTATCCCCAATTACATTCATCGGTGTTTTGAGGGATTTTACAAGCATCAGACTACGATGACCGCCTCGGAGTTGTTGGACGCTGTTAGGCAGCACGCTGGTTACACAACCACCAGCAACAGATTTGACACCTCGCGGGCGGCAGCGGACTTGCGTCGCGTTCTCTCAATGAGGCGCGATGAAAAGCAGGGCGGTGAAACATCCGTCAAAGACCGCGCGATGATGGTAAACTCCGCTATGGAAAAGTATTTTGCGGAGAATCACGCGGTGCATGCCATGTACCGCGCGCAGGACCGTTCGTGGTTGCCCGGACCGGCGGAATTTGTGAGCATGGCGTTGGTGGATGGCCTATGGCCGTCCGAGTTCAAAAAGTACGTAAAAGGTCAGCTAACGTACGCTGCAGGGTGGAAGAAGGACCCGGCATTGGTCATGGACCAAATTTTTTTCTGCTGCAGAACAGTGGAAATTCATCGAGGCGTATGGTCGGAAAGATGCTGCAGGGGCAGCTGAACCGCGACGCCAACAGCAGCAGAAACCGAAACAGCAGCAGTCCGCGAAAAAGTCGTTTGTTCGCGTCTGTTTCGAGTGTGGTGATCCCAACCATTATGTTTCTGATTGCCCAAAAGCTCGCGGTGGCGGCACAGCTCCCAGCAGTGGTGGGCGCGGGTCGTCAGGGTATCGCGGGGGCCGCAATGGCGGCCGGGGCAGATTCAACCATGGACGCGGGCGCGGTGGCCGTGGTGGCAATCAATTGACAGCGGGCGGTGGAACTTCTGCTGTTGCTTCTTCAACTTCTGGTGCGCCAGCGGCAGGAGCCGCTGGGTCGGGATCTGGTTCGTCTGTTGCCGGCCGAGCTGTATACGTTGGAGGAGCTGGAACATCGGTGGGTGCTGCTGGAGCGAGAACTTCGCCATCCACCGAGCGGGCGGAGTCAGTGTCTGGTGCTGCTGCAGGGGCGGTAGCGCCGGAACCGTCTGTATATTCGACGTCTTGGTCGGGGTGGACCGCAGATTCTATTTCTTCGGCGCCGGCTGTAGGAGGGCAGCCATGGCGTCAGGTGACTCTTGGTACCGACCAGAGTTCAACGGCAGGTGAAGTGCCTGTCGATCGCAGCGCTGAGTGTGTTTACGCGCTGATCTCTCTTTGCCAGGGTCGGTTGGTTCGCTGATGGCGCGTGTGATCCTTGATTCGGGGTCGGCGCTCACGTCCATCGGTGTCGGCTTACTTCAGCAGCTGTCTTCGCATTTCGGCGGCGCCGATCTGCAAATTCCGTTCGAAAATGGCCCGCAGCAGGCGAAAACCGCTACGGGTGTTTCAGTGATGGTCACGCACAAAACGGTGCCGATTGCCGTGAGTGTACGGACGCCGTGGGGAGCGGTGAAATTGGAGCCCATCACTTTCGCGGTCATGCCTGGTACAGATAACGTCGTTTCGTTTGGCATGGCTACCATGAAAGCTCTTGGCATCGACGTCTACCGTGAAGCTTTGGAGAAGCTTCGCCCTCGCGCAGTGCCGGTATCGACCGGTGTGGAGACTCCGAGTTACCTTGCGGCGCGCAGAGTGACGGTTTCCGTGCGTGCTTTTCAGACCGAGGCTACGGTGGATACTCCGGAGGACAAGGCGGTGGAACATTTGGTCGACCGGGGGCCAGACATGTTCATGGATCCGGAGGAGGAGCGGACGGCCCGAGAACGGGCGTTGGAGGACAGCGTGCAGCAGGCAGAGCAGAGTGGATTAAGCGTCGGCGGAGCAACCCGTTTGCGCGAAATTTTGGCTCGTCGCGTGGGTGCTTTTCGCCGTGCGCTGTGTGGTGATCCGCCAGCGCAAGTGGAGCCGATGCGAGTGCAGCTGAAGCAACAGGCGAAGCCTGTCAAGGCAACGCCACGTCGGTACGAACCGACGAAAAGGGACTGGCTCTCGAAGTGCATTGCTGCTTTGGTGTTTTTTGGCTTTGTCTACCACAACATCCAGGCGGTGTGGGCGAGTCCGGCGATGGCGGTGCCCAAGAAGGACTCTTTCCGTTTGGTGAGCGACTACTCGGCGGTGAACGCACAGGTGGAGAAGTCCCCGGGCGTCATGCCCAACCATGAAGACATGGGAGATCTGCTGGGGGCGCGTTTCTTCGGCAAGCTGGACCTACTTCAAGGGTACTGGCAGATGCCTTTGGCTCCGGAGGCGCAAGACGTCTTCACCATGGCGACAAGCGACGGTTTTTTCACGCCTACCCGTGTTCCCCAAGGTGTTTTGAATGCGACTTCTTATTTCCAAGGTGTCATGACTGAAGTGTTGCGTGGTTTGGATTGCAAAGTTTGGGTCGATGACGTTTTCTTTTTCGCAGACACCGAAGAAGCTCTTCTGCAGCTGCTTGATGACATTCTTGAACGCCTGGAGAATGTTGGACTGTTTGTCGCCGCCCACAAGTGTACCTTCTTCTCTCGTGAACTGGTCTGGTGTGGTAAGGTGTATTCCAATGGTGTCGTGTCCCATGACCCCGCTCGAGTGCAAGGTTTAAGTGAAATGCGTCGTCCCGAAAACGCTGGAGAACTAATGCAATTCTTGCAGGCTGTCAACTGGTTGCGTACATCGTTACCACGTTTAGCGGAAACGGTAGCACCGTTACGTGATTTTTTGGAGGAGCTCCTTGTTGGGGCTACACGTCGGACTAAGCGAGTGGCGCGCAATCGTGTCATCAAGGATACCGCGTGGACGGAGGATCGTGTGCGGGCGTGGAATGCCGCACGGGGTTTGGTGGCGCAAGCAGTGCCGCTTCATCATCCTCGTCCCGGGTGCGTTGTTTTGATGTTTCCTGACGCTTCTGATTTCCATTGGGGTAGTTTTCTCACCCAAGTGCCTGAACACGAATTTCGCAGTGGATTGGCGTTGGAAAGCATGTCTCACGAGCCTCTCGGATTTCTGAGTGGTTCGTTCACAGGTTCGCAGTTGCGCTGGGCGACTGTCGACAAAGAAGGTTTTGCGATCGTTAATACGTTCCGGAGGCTCGAATACCTGCTTTGGGGTGGTGTTCATATCTTTACTGATCATCGAAACTTGCAGTACATTTTCAATCCGGAGAAGTGTGTCACGACGGTCACAAAGACCATGGCACAACGCCTAGAGAATTGGAAGGGTGTTTTAGGACAATACCGCTATGCAATCGAACACATCCCTGGCGATCGAAACTGTTGGGGGGGGATCTGTTGTCTCGTTGGGTCAAAGTTCCTACGGTGCCTGTTCGTTCGGTTGCCGTGCACAGCCCATGTAATGCTGACGATTCGCTTCCCGCATTGGATGTGATTCGTGCCTCGCAACAAAGGTCTGTCGCTCGTATCGGCGTTGGTGTTCATGAATTTTCGACAACCTTCGGTCAAGCTACCTTGGCCGATGATGGTTTGTTTCGTGTGCGTGTTGGGGTGCGTGACGTCTTGTGGATTCCGCCGGATGATCTTGCTCTTCAAACTCGTTTGATGGTGTGCGCGCACATGCGCTCGGCTGGTCACCGTGGTGTGGCGCCGACTTTGTTTCGCCTGAAGGAATATTGTGTTTGGCCTCACATGGATTCTCAGGTTCGCGAATTCGTTCGCCAGTGTTTGCACTGTGTAGACACGCGTGCAGGTGCACTCATTCCTCGTCCCTACGGAGACACGGTGCATGGTACCGCTCCGGGAGAAGTGGTGCACTTTGATTTTTTGTATGTTGGCCACAGCGGGCCCGAAGGTAGCGATGGCCTGCCTGATGAGGATGGTTTCCGATATGTTTTGGTCATCATGGATGATTTGTCCAACTACGTGGCGTTGGAACCGGCCGAGGCTTGTACAGCCGAGGTCACAGCGAAGCATTTGCTAGCCTGGTGTAAGACTTTGGGGGTGCCGCGTGTGTGGGTGAGTGATACCGCCACGCATTTCAAGAACAGGGTGCTTGCTTTGTTGAGCGACGCGTTGCACATCGAACATCGTTTTGCTGTCGCTTACACGCCGTGGTCGAACGGTACGTGTGAACGCATGGTAAAAGAGGTGGTACGTGCTCTGCGTTCCATTCTGTCAGAACAGCGTCGTCAGGTTTCGGAGTGGGTTGATGTTTTGCCGGCCGCTCAGTGGGCCTTGAACACTTCGTTTCGTGAACGTTACCGAAGCACTCCGTACAGCGTGATGTTTGGGCGTGCTCCGCGTACCGATTTCTCGACGCTCGTTTCTGAGTCTGATGGCAGGTGGAATGTTGACGTGATGAATGCTGACTTGTTGCGTGCGAACGTCCGTGAAGTCGTTGCAGAGCAGGAGAGATTTTGCGCCGATATTCGCGCAGCTGTTGCCGTGTCTCGCGACAACAAACGTAAACAGGCTCAGGGCCAGGTGGTGTTGCCAAAATTTGCGGTTGGTGATTTCGTGTTGTATGCTCGTGTTCGTCGGCAGGGTGTCACACCGAAATTGTTGTCCACATGGACTGGTCCGTGGCGTGTGGTAGCAGCTGATCATGATCATGTGTACTCAGTTCAGAACATCGTTTCTGGGAAGGTGCATCAAGCTCACGTGGCTCGTTTACGATTTTATGCGGATGCGACGTTGAACGTCACCGCTGATCTGAAGGATGTTTTCCAACATTCCTTTGCGCAGGGTGAATGCCGCATGAATGCTTTGGTGCATGTGGCCGAAGATGATGCCAACGAGGTGATTGTCTTGGTCGATTGGGATGGTTTCGAAGCAGAGGAGCGCACGTGGGAGTCTTTGCGGTCGATTTATTCTGCTGCGCCTGAATTCGTCGTGAAGGAATTGCGCAAATTACGGATGACCCGTGCGCTCAAGATTAAAATTGCTTCAGAGTTCAGCATTGATTTGTGATTTGCCGCATGCGATTTCGTCTTGGTTTTTTGGTTTTGTCAAGCTCGTTCGTGTCGAGTGAACTCGCTTTGGGGGTGCTGTAGCCAAAAGATACCAAGCCGTGGAGGTTTCAGTGTAATCGCATGTGTGAGTGGAGCAGTGGCCGGGGATCCTGTGTGATGTCCCCTAGCCACCTGGCTCGTGGTCCGATGAGGATCACTCCGTGATAATACAAGCTCTAAGAACAAGACTTACTGAGTGCGAGGCCAGCGAGACTGGTGGAGTCCCTCGCTGGAAGCCCTCTTGCTGATATCATCTGGCAGAGGCCATAGACCAGATAGCAGGTACTATTACTGCTTTGCCACCGCTATTTCTCGGCGTCGAAATCATCCGACCACTTGATACCTGTCGACCACTGATACTTGCTTGGCCAGCTATTACGGAGATCTATTGTTAGTTGTTGTTGCACGGCCAAGGAATGGGGTTGGCGTGCCTAAGTGTGTGCACTATTACGGGGGATCATAGTAAATAGGACCAAATATTGTTAGTAAAAACACTCAAATATATACCTGGTAGTTTTTTTTAATGTTTATCATAGGTCCTATTAACTATAGCCCCCCGTAACGGTAGCCTTTTTGTTGTAGTTGGTCGGGTTTGTATGAGGAGTTGGAACACCGCATACACCTTTTGGTCTCTGTTCAACGCCCCCTCGCGCTATTCTCGTGTGCTTTTATCTCCTGATTATTGCTTGTTTTTTTCTCTCTCTTCCCTTTTGTGTTTTTGATTTTCGATTTCGACTTCGAATTTTCAACGTCGAAATTGTTTTCATCCTGTCTCACAATGATCACTGGTTGAAAATGTTCGCCATATATATTTTTTTTCGCCACAACATGCATGCAGAGAATTGCATAGAATTCTTGTCATATTTTCCATTTGTAGACGTTTGCATACCAGTTAAGTTTGTACGAGGGAGGCGGTATATGTCACTTCGTTTCTGTAGGGATTGCTGCTGCTGCCTGCTGGTGTTGCTGTTCTGTACCAGGCACGAAAATATCTGGAGGCTACCGCGGGACCGGTTCCACTTGATTGGGTGCGGCAGCCGCACTTAAGTGGGATGAATTTTGTGTCTAGAGATTTTCACCGCACGTAGTACGTGGGGCCCGCCCGCACTCAATAGGTACAGCACTCAAGCGGGACCCCCACTGAACTGAAAAATCCACGGAATCAAGACCGAAAGGATTCACGAAATTCGAAAACGGTGTTCATCTCGAGAATTTACGAATTTCGGGAACGTTGTCGGTCGTTCTCAAAGATGATGCGATTAAATGTTATGGTCAAAGTTGCGGGACACTTTGTATCCCTGGACAGGTCTGCCTTTTAAGTCGGTAATCGTTGGTACTCACGTGTGTTGCTTGCTTAGCCATAGAAGAAGAGCAGTTTTATTCCTTTCGTGCACGCGGAGACTGAGACCAAACTCGTGCGTCTCTGGAAAACCCCTGGTTTTCCCATTTGAGATACACCTTCCAAGTTCTACGAATACGTTCCCAGCGCCTAAACCCAGGTAATTACCGGGCTTTCAACCTCATACAGAGCAGTATCATAACACTAGCCCACTCTGATGAGCCGTATATGCAGAAATATGGGAAAATCGTGGAAACCCCGAACCCACGAACTAGAACACTAGTCGAAGATGCGGCTTTTCAAAACCCACTCCCACACCTCTGGACGGCGAGGCAACGAAGCTGGCAAAGTACGTAAACAAATAAAGGGAAGACCTAGCCTCAAGGGGCAGGAAGAAATCGCCAATGAAAGCCATCGCCATGCCGCCCGCACGGGGGGGGGAGGCGAGGAGATGCATGGAAAAGCGAAAAGTGAGTACGGGAACGAAAAGAAAAATAACACGGAAGACGGCAAGAACCACCTAAACCCAGTCCACAACTCTGAAAGCGCGTCCTGGGCCGCGATTGAGCGGCCGATTGCCCTGACCAGTCCCGACACTGAGCGGGGGGGGTAGGCAGGACAAAATCGCAAAACACACACCCCGAACCCAGCCCCCAAAAAAGAAAACACACCAAAAACATATCGAGCAGACAAAAACTCATCTCCCAAAGTCCAGGAAGACGACAAAAAAAAAAAAATCGAGTGCAGCCAAGAAGCGAAAATCAGCTATCTACGGCGTCACCTCGACATTCGTCTACGCTACGCTGGACCCCCCGTGCAAACGCGCTAGCCAAGTGAATTTGCAGACACCAAACACCTCGTACAGCTCTCGTCGAAGTCGTGTAGTGTGCCGGAAAAAGAGGAAGCTTGATTGGTCCCGGGTCGTCCAAAAATCGAACCAAATATACTCCATCCGTTGGTGTAGTTGCGCTGATTTTCCCGAGTCACCACAGACCGTCGTCGCCCTTGTACCAAATGTGGGCCCCGTTGGGAAGTACAGTGTTGCTGTATCGGCGGAGCCAATCGGCGTGCGATACGCAGCCATAGCCGGGTGCCAGAAACCGCTCGCCGTTACTCCGAGAAAGCTCTCGTTGTGCCGCGCCAATTCTCATTCGACGGTACAGGCCGTTGGTTTGGCGGTGTTGGTTCGGGGTGCCGGTCCAGTAAAGCAAAATTACGTGGCGAGAAAGCTGAAGGTCCTTTTCCCGTTCCCAGGACGGACGGGATAGTCCTGTCCAGTGCGTCTTGTACATTACCGCGATGACGCCACCTCGACCTCTAACCGATTGATGACAAGTAATCTTTTCCACTTCGAGTCGTTGAAGAGGGGTCGAAACGTCGTCCTCGGTGACGTGGTACGGAGGGGATTTCTTGGAGAAGTTGTTGAGCACGTATTGCGTCAACCCCGCCGGCAAATACTTCGGCATGTCGTCACGGTCATGGGGGTTGGCACAGGGCTTGCAGCATTGAACTGATACGCGCCGGCGAGCCTCAGCGCCAGGCTTATCGGAAGAAATATCCAAATACAGGAGCTTTGCTCCGAGAGGAGATCCATCTGGGGTGTCCGCTGAGGAGCAGGGGCCAACTGCGAGAACTTTGTAGGGGCCCGTCCAGTTGAGTGAGAACTTGGCCTTGAGGACCTTAGCGTCCGTATCTGGTTTCGCGCCCTGGCCGATAGTGATCGGCGTATTGTACACTCACACCCAACCACCAACGTCAAATTTGGGGACCGGACGCAGAGCGTCGGAGAGGGCGGAGTTGCGGCGGTTCACGCGAGCGACAGTGAGGGCGTGGTGTTCTCGAACGATATCGTACGCGCGCTGCTGGCGGTCCGTCGCCAAGTCGCAGTAGGCGAGGTGGTCGCGGGCCAAGCTCTGGTGGCCAGCGACTCCAGCACGCTCGAAAATCGTGAGAGGAAGGCGTGGGAGCCGACCCATATGTACCTCGTTGGGAGCCAGACCCGTGGCGGCACTGACAGAATTGTTGTACGCAAATTCGACGTGAGGGAGCTGCTCATCCCAGTTGTTTTGGAGCTCGTTGACGACCATTGCCAACATCTGGGCCATCGTGTGGTTTACACGTTCCACCCCATCGTTGTCGTTTGGGTGGTAGGAGTTGGTGGCAATTTAACCGAACCCCTGAAAGCTGATATACGGCGTGCGAAAGCTTGGAGTAGAACTGGAGGCCGTTGTCCGAGAGGATGCTGCGCGGGCACCCCCAAAGAGGGATATACCGGTTGATGCGAATGTTAGCCGTGCCCTCAGTGGTGAAATCTGCCGCTGTGACGGCGTATATGTCGGCTCGGTGGCTGAAACGATCAGTAAAGAGCAAGATGTAGGTATTACCTCGAGGCGTCACCGGGAGGGGGCCGAAATAGTCGATGCTGACGGTGATGCTGGGCGCTTCTGGCAAGGGCAACTTGATAGAGGGCTACCGGACCGTCTGCCGCGACGGTTTCGTGCTTGGCACTTTAAGCACTTGCGTAGCCACCACCGGGTGCAGATGCTCATACCGATCCACCAGCAGAAACGTTCGAGAAACGTTCGAGCATACGTAGGGTGCGCGCGGTTCCTAGGTGGCAGGAAGCCGTGGAATGGCAAGCCTGCATGACCCAGGGGCGCATGAGCAGCGGAACATAAATGCGAATAGGCTCGTCGTTCAGTAAACAGGCCGTACGACCCACCGGGCGTTGCGTATCCGACGCAGGGGGGGGGGACGGCTGTCGAACAAGTAGAACGATGCCCGCGTCGGTGGTGTGCAAACGGCCTTTGTTGGCCAGCTCCTAAACCTCCGAAAAGGGAGGGCGCTGGTGGGAAGGGAAACCCGATAAAAAGTCGTCTGGCAAAACTTCCGGTCGGCCAAGGGCTATGTAGCGCATGGCGGCGTTGCACGCGGGCTCAGCCTGTTGTTCCGAGCCCAGTCGGCTTGCGAATAGCACGCTGTGGAATCACCGCTACAGCAGCGGGCACGCCGGTACTGGAGGGCCTATCAAAAGCATCGTCCTCTCTAGCAGCAGTATTAAAACTCGCATCAGGACGAGAATCTCAGCCGAATCGTCGCGGGTAGCTACAGTGGCGGGCACTCCGGTACTGGAGGGCCTACCAAAAGCATCGTCCCCTCTAACACGAGTATTAAAAATCGCGTCAGGACGAGAATTCTCAGCAGAATCGTCACGGCCTATCAGAAGCATTGTTCCCTCTAACACCAGTATTAAAACTCGCAGCAGAAGTGGAATTTCCAGCGGAATCGGCGTGGGTGGTTACAGCAGCGGGCGAAAAGGGCGCAATACTGAAATCCAGTGTGCCGTCTTGTGGGCTAGGGGCGGGAAAAAATTCACGAGCGGCCGTAGCGCTCCCTCTATCAGCAGCATGAAAACTCGAAGCAGTACTGTAATTTCTAGGATCTCTGTTTGTAGCTAGTAATAGAGCAGCGCGGGAAGAAGGCTCAACAACGAAATCCAGTGTGCCATCGTGTGGCCGCGGCACGGAAAAAACACAGAAAAAAATCACGAGTGGCAGCATCACTTGTGGCCATCCTACGAGTACGAGCAGAGTCGGACATCAGTGGAATGCGAGGCGGAAAAACATTCTCAAATACTCTCTCATCTGACCCAGACGCAGGTAGACCCGGCGGCGAAGAGCGCAGCTGGGTTGCCTGGAGATCGCTGCGTCCAGGTTTGTCGGACGTGCTCCGACCCGGAGCGGACGCAGCTGGCTCCATGGGCTGGCTGGGTACGCGCTCAGCGGAGCGGGGTCTTCCAGGTGGCTTGGACAGCAGAGAGCACGAGTAGGGAGACAATGCTGCAAGACCCAAGGCCTGGCTGGTGGCGCGCGTCACGCGCTCTAAGGAGCGGGGGCGTCCAGTTGTCTTGGACGGCAGAGTCCGTCTGGCGGAGGCTGCTCGGGCCCCATCAGGGGGCTCCGGTCGAAACTTTTTCTCCTCATGGTCTGTTGTACAAGGCGCTCGATCCACGTCGTTCTCATGGGGCTCCTGCCTAGACTCGTGCTCCTCTTGTTGGTCTGTTGTACAAGGCGCTCGATCCACATCGACGGGACGTGGGCGGTGGGGCACTGAGGGGCTCTGGGCTTCAGTGGCTCGGCCACCGTGAGGGGAAGCAGACCCTCCCACCTCTTGAGTCTCCATCGTGCAGTGGCCGGAACAAGCTTACTCAGCAATAGGAAAGCAAACAAAACAAACAGTGACAAACAACTCAAACCGACGACAAAGCGAAAAGTCCTAAGCCGACGACGCCACTTGTTAAGATCAAGGTTGCGGGACACTTTGTATCCCTGGACAGGTCTGCCTTTTAAGTCGGTAATCGTTGGTACTCACGTGTGTTGCTTGCTTTGCTACATAAGAAGAACAGTTTCATTCCTTTCGTGCACGCGGAGACTGAGACTAAGCTCGTGCGTCTCTGGAAAACCCCTGGTTGTCCCATCTAAGATATGCCTTCCAAGTACTACAAATACGTTCCCAGTGCCTGAACCCAGGTAATTACCGGGCTTTCAACCTCACACAAAGCAGTATCATAACAACAACAAGAAACTACAACAAAATGCAATCAGCTTGCCTTGCTTTTCGTGTTTTTCATGATATGCACTACAGGGTATCAGGTGCCTGGTATTGTTTTAGGCGGCTGCACATCACGATATGTACGTGGACAAATATAGAGACATGCCGTACGAGTAGTAGAGTGCGGCATATGTAGTCTATGGTTGTACGCGAAAAAGCAAATACCCACACTTATGCCCCTGAACTGAGCACATTCAGGTACATACTCGTAGGTTAATATCATGCAAGCGGGAAACTTTGTATGCCTGGACAGGTTTGCCTATCAAGTCGGTACTCGTTGGTACTCACGTGTGATGCTTGCTTAGAGATAGAAGAAGAGCAGTTTTATTCCTTTCGTGCACGCGGGGACTGAGATCAAACTCGTGCGTCTCTGGAAAACCCCTGGTTTTCCACCTAAGATACACGCCTTCCAAGTATTACAAATACGATCCCAGTGCCTGAACCCAGGAAATTACCGGGCTTTCAATCTCACACAAAGCAGTATCATAACACTAGCCCACTCTGGTGAGCCGTGTATGCAGAATTATGGGAAATTAATGGAAACCCCGATTCCACGAACAAGAACACGAATCGAAGATGCGGCTCCTCAAAACTCACTCCCATACCTCTGAACAGCAAGGCAACGAAGCCGGCAAAGTACGCAAAAAAGAAACGAAAGGAAGGCCTAGCCTCAAGGGACAGGAAGAAATCGTCAATGAAAGCCATCGCCAAGCCACCCGCACGGGGGGGCAAGGCGAGGAAGATGCATGGAAAAGCGAAAAGTGAATACCGAAATGAAAAGAAAAAAACACGGAAGACGGCAAGAACCACCTAAACCCAGCCCACAACTCTGAAAACGCGTCCTGGGTCACAAATGAGTGGCCCGATTACCTAGATTAGCCCCCACACTGAGCGGGGGGGTAGGCTGGACAAAATAGGCCAAAAACCGTCCCCAACCCAGCCCAAGAAAAATAAAACAGGAACACACCAAGCAGGAAAAAAACCTAGCCCCCAAAGTCCAGGAAAACGACAAAAAAATATATCGAGTGCAGTCGAGAAGCGAAAATCAGCTATCCACGGCGGCGCCTCGAGATTCATCTACGCTACGCTGGACCCCTCGTGCAAACGCGCTAGCCAAGTGAATTTGCAGACACCAAACACCTCGTACAGCTCTCGTCGACGTCGTGTAGGGCGCCGGAGAAAGAGGAGGCTTCATCGGTTCCGGGTCGTCCAAAAATCGAACCAAATATACTCCATCCGTTGGCGTAGTTGCGCTCATTTTCCCGAGCCACCACAGACCGTCGTCGCCCTTGTACCAAATATGGGCCCCGTTGGGAAGCACAGTGTTGCGGTATCGGCGAAGTCAATCGGCGTGCGATACGCAGCCATAGCCGGGTGCCAGAAATCATTCACCAGTATTCCGAGAAAACTCTCGTTGTGCCGCGCCGATTCTCATTCGGCGGTACAGGCGGTTGGTTTGGCGGTGTTGGTTCGGGGTGCCGACCCAGTAGAGCAAAATTACGTGGCGAGAAAGCTGAAGGTCCATTTCCCGTTCCCAGGACGGACGGGATAGTCCTGTCCAGTACGTCTCGTACATTACCGCGATGACGCCACCTCGACCTCTAACCGATTGATGACAAGTAATCTTTTCCACTTCGAGTCGTTGAAGAGGGGTCAAAACGTCGTCCTCGGTGACATGGCACGGGGGGGATTTCTTGGAGAAGTTGTTGAGCACGTATTGCGTCAACCCTGCCGGCAAATACTTCGGCATGTCGCCACGGTCGTAGGGGTTGGCACAGGGTTTGCAGCGTTGAACTGATATGCGCCGGCGGGCCTCAACGCCGGGCTTATCGGAAGGAACATCCAAATGCAGGAGCTTTGCTCCGAGAGGAGATCCGTCCGGGGTGTCCGCTGAGGAGTAGGGGGCAACTGCGACTCTTGCTTGTAGCGCCCGTAACCTCCGGGACGGGGGCTCTTTTGTTGCCGTCCGAGAAGGAACTGGGAGAACTGACTCCAGAAGAGTTTCCCCGTGGGCCGTAGCGGCTGTCATTCGAGCTCTCCTTCCCCTTGCCTCGGTTTCTCCGACGTCCAGCCCCGTTTCGCCGAGACGTGCCACTGCCGTTGTCCGCGCCTGAGCCCCGTCGGAACCTGCCGTCCGGACCGGCCGAGTCCCCTCCAACCCTCGGGTGCCGGCGGTGCTGGTCGCCAGCGCGACAGCGAGAGGGATCCCGGGCCACAGAGCCGGCGTCGACTCCCGGGTGTCCGCTGAAAGAGGCGGGGTGGTGTCCAGCATCCGGTCCCTTGTAGGGGAGGTGGGGTCCCTGGTGGGCGGAGTGTGCCCGCCGCTTGCAGTGGAGGAGATAGGCGACAGGTTTGGGCCAAGAAACGGTGGTGAAAGAAGCGTCGTGCACCTTCCGGAGGCTGACCACCAGAGCCATGGTGTACGCCCGGTGTTTCTGGGCCTTTCAGGAATCGTCCGCCATCATGATCCAAGCGTCGTGGACGGAGAGGTCGTCTGCGGGCATCTCGCGTCGGAGGCGGTGAGCGGCAGAGACTACCAGTGTCGCCGCCTCAGGCTGACCACCAGAGCCATGGTGTACGCCCGGTGTTTCTGGGCCTTTCAGGAATCGTCCGCCATCATGATCCAAGCGTCGTGGACGGAGAGGTCGTCTGCGGGCATCTCGCGTCGGAGGCGGTGAGCGGCAGAGACTACCAGTGTCGCCGCCTCAGAGCGGAAGCACGGGTTGGACTCGGCTGCCATGCAGGCGACATTCCCCTGCAGGAAGTCCAGATCCCCGGTACGCTTGGTGCGGGGGTCGATCGCGATCGCGCCAGGGGGAAGCGGATCCGAGGGGCCAAGGCCGGGGGCTGAAGTGGGGGCTGGAGTGGCCTTCGTCGTGGTTGCGGCAAGGGGAAGGCTCTCAGCTGAGGCCCTTGTCTCGGCGGTCCGACGGGTCTTGGAGGCACTGTTCGCCCGGGCAGCCCGCAGAGCTTTACTGGCGCGAGAAGCAGAATCTTGCGCACAAGAGGTGGAGCGCGCGGCGTCCTCGGAGGCCGCGGTGGACACCTTGGAGGCTCTGGCGGCAGCTGATGCCGCGAGCTCGGCCGACACGCGCGCCTACGCCCGACGGCTAGCCGTTGTCGCCGAGGCAGCGCCGAAGACCTCGGCGGCGGCCAAAGCCCTCTCGGCCGCGACGACGTCGGGCTGGTCGTTAGCAGCAGCAGAAGTCCGCGTAGCCGCCGCAGCGTCAGCCTGATCGGGCGCTAGGCGTTGTGCCGTGGTCCCCGCGTCGAGGCCCGAAAGGGTGGACCGATGCTGGAACGCAGCTGCCGGGTCCCGTCGACGACGCCACTTGCAAATGCCGGGACACTTTGTATCCCTGGACTAGTTTCCCTATTAAGTCGGTACTCGTTGGTACTCACGTGTGATGCTTGCTTAGAGATAGAAGAAGAGCAGATTTATTCCTTTCGTGCACGCGGAGACTGAGACCAAGCTCGTACCCCTCTGGAAAACCCCTGGTTTTCCACCTAAGGTACGCCTTCCAAGTATTACAAATACGATCCCAGTGCCTGAACCCAGGAAATTACCGGGCTTTCAACTTCATTGAAGGCAGTATCATAACAGTAGCGGAAGACATATTGATCTGATGTGCGCCATAGTAAGTGGGATCCCCAGGTCTCCATGTCGGGCAGGTGTCATGGCTCGAGTAAAAGAAAGGTATGCCTACTATGTTGACCGCAAGGATATCGAAGACATCAACATGACAGACTCGCGTATAAAAAAAAAAGAGCGGAAAATCTATATGGACAGGTCAGGGACTTTGTTTTCTGTCGATTTGAAAGGTTTCTACAGATATTGTGAGGCATCCAAACGGGGAATATGTCCAATATACGGGTGCCCGGGTACTCGAACCCGCCGAGTACCCGGGTTTTGGTCACTCCCAGCGGTTTCAAGTCAAACCCGAATCCGTCACGGGTTTTCCCCATTGGGGTTGTACCCGCCGGGTACCTGGGTTTCGATTGTCCGGGGTACACCTCTAGGGTGTATCATGTACCAGTACGAAGATCCAAGCCACAGGTATACTGGACCGTACCACGTAGACAATTGCAGGAGCTGCACAACACAAGTACTGCACTGCTGCTGCTGTAAAATACCAAGTAAAGTACCAAGTAAAGTATGCTTGGTACATTACAGCGCAAAGGCGGCGATACGAAGGGTGCTCGCAGTCTCCGCTACAGCAGCCTCGGGGCTGAAGCCCGTCTCCACGCAGCGGCTGTACACCAGCAAGATCATCCGACTCTGGGTCTCGTCCAAAAGCTCCCCCTGTCTAAACCTCAGCTTTTCCCGCGTCTCGGCAGCCTGCGCCAGTGCAGTGTCCCACGACCCTCTCGCTGCGGACCCAAACGTCGTCCGCGCATGCGCTTCCTCCTCAGCCAGGGAGCGTGCGGCAGAAATAGATGTAAGCAGTGCCTCGTGTGCAGCGGTGGTTGCTGCGGAAGCTGCTGCAGCCTCGGCCTGGCGTTGCTCCCAGGCTTCGCTCTCCTGAAGCAGCTGTTTTCCCAACTTTCTGCGCCCGGTTGCGTACAGAGCAGCAGCAGTCTTCAAGGCCTTGGGCGTCTTCGCCGGGGCACCGGCAGGCTTGGTAACATACCTGCCTTTCGTCTTCCCCATCGCCGAGTGCGGCGTCAGCTGGGGGTGCCCGTATTTTCTCTCGCGTAGAGCGATGGCGACGGCGAATGTTTTAAACAATGGGAATGCCTATTAATAACCATGTCCATGTGACATGTCCTACTCATTTTTTAGTATGATTTTTTGCCCATTTTCATTCCGCTCCCCCGCACGCTGTGCGTCATATCTCAGCTTAAGAGGGCCATATTTTGAAAGGTATACCGGTAGTCTTAGCACTTACTTTTCGATCAAGTCCCTGAACGTCACCATCAGATCCCTGACTGCTCCTAGAATTTGCGAAACTGTGAAAAGCTTTTGGATGATCATAAAAATCTCGTGTAAAAAATACGCGTACGCATGATGAACCAACCAATCGCGTACTACTGCTTGCTTCTGTGGTAAGCGTTCATCCCCACCCAGCACTCAGCACTTGCACCACCACCAACCAATCTATCCATCCATCGGGTTTTGTGGTGGCCTACAGCGCAGGCCCTCCCTGCGTACACACCCTCCCTCTCCGTGGGTCTGATGGAAAAAGTCAACCAACGATCGGCAATACCCCCCCCCCCCCGCTTTGGCAAGCTGTCCACATTCACGCAATCCGAATACCACATGGTACATACTTTGGTTTTGGGCGCAACTCTTTTATCTGTGAAGAGATGGCCGAGAGAAAGGTAAGGGTAAGGGACGCAGGTGTATCCGGCAGCTGGGAAGCAGTGCTTCGCTTCTTCTTTGTTGATGACGAGAGCTAAGGAGGTGCTCCCTGGTAGAAGTGAGAAGTAGGGGGGAGGGACTCGACATCCAGATATATACTCATCCCACCCCACGCCACAATCTCTCCTAAAATCCTCTTATCTGATGTACTCCTCCTGTAGAACTTTCCTATGGCTACCAGTCGTTCGTCTGCCAATAATTCAAGACTCCTCATTATATGGTCCTATCTCCGTTAAGGAACATTACTACTCTCGTCCAACGGGCTATCCGCCATAGAGAACATTCCTAAAAGAACGTTACGGAATATCCCCCGGGATAATCCATTCTTTGGATTATTCCCGTAGTCTTGAGACCACAAAACTGCAGACTATAGTTTCTGTAACTATATCTCATGAGTACTTCACTCATATCACATTAGCCCACCTAGAATAGTCGTATATGCAGACCACAATGGTCGAATGATGATGACAAAGTTCATCCCAGACGACCAGGAAAAGGTGGTCGAAGATGCGGCTATTCGAAACAAAAGAAAAGAGGCTATAGATTCACCCATACCTCGTAATAAAACCTAAACACCACGAAGGGGGGGTGTTCGTTGAGAACAACCACTAGGAGGGAGACGAAAGGAGAGAGAGGCAGACTGAACTCAAAGCGGAGGCGAAAGGAGAAAACAGCCTTCGAAGCGAAAACCACAAGAAAGACGAAAGAAAAAAGAGACGGAAGCCGAAGCGAAGGCGGAAGAAGAAAACTAAGACCGAAGTGAAGGCAAAACAAGGACGCACGAACATATTACTGGAGCCATTGTCTGGGGCCCAAGGAGGTACGAACGGGGGTTGTTCGCTGAACCGGGTTGGCGAACTAGGAAACTCTCAAAATGAGACAGTGATTATAATTCCAAAACATCAATATCCGATTGGCGTGTGGGCTGCGGTGTTGATGGTGGACACTTGTGGTAGAGTGGCTGCTGGGGTAGGCGTCGGGGGTAGACGGTGGTAGGAGTGGCCCAAGTGGGGAGTTAGGCAGTTGTCATGGAGGATGGGGGCTTGTCTCGTGGATGCCGTCGGCGGTGGGGAAAACCCGGGTTGAGTCGGTGGAGGCGGATGTTGCTCCCGGTCGTGAAGAGTGGTAGGAATTGGAGGTTGGGCGGAGCGATTGGCGCCGAGGCTTTCTCGAATGCCCATCAGTATCTGGCCCAGCAGGTTCCGACCACGCCAACGCATCGGGCCGTAGACGTCCGGATGGTCGGCCTTGAAGCCTGTGCCCCAGATGAGGTCGTGTGGACTGGCCTCGGCGATGTGCCTGTCGCCCGTTGCCGCTAGCTCTCGCCGCAGCTCCGGGTGTTGGCGGAACTCGGAGAAGTTGATGTTGAGGACGATGTTGTAGCGGTGTCGTTCCCAAACCAGTTCGTCGAAGCCGGAAACGGTTCGCCCAAGTGCTTTTTGGTCGACGGGGTCGCGGGTCGCTTTGATGCGGCGTTCAGTTGTGGTGTCCCCGAAGAGGGCAGCCTTCTGCGACATCATCATCATGTCTGCTCAGCGCAGTTGTATGTAACGCCATCGTGCTCGATGTCGCACAGGCACCAGTGCGAAAGGCGGAAGAGGAGTCCCAGAAGAAGTGGAAAGAGGGGGGGGGCTCTGCGGTGTTGTGTGCTGTCGATGTGTTGTTTGTTGGGGTGGGGGGCGGCGATAATTGTTCCTATGGCCACCTGGCGTCGGCAGGGGTAGAGTCAACCACGATCGAGCGGTGCTGACCGGAACCTTCGTGTTCGCGGGGGAACTGCTCGGCAAAGCCGAGGTACGGGGGGGGGCCCACGCGGGGGCGTATACGCCGGGCGAGGAGACCCTGAGGGGACCTATCTTCCAACGTTTGGAGGACAGGGGAACAACACTCGCTAGGGCATGCCACACCTGAGGTCCGTATCCACGCGTTGCGTGAGGCATAGTAGGCGAGGAGGACGGAACAGGGGGCTCAGGGCAGGTCCTGGTCGACGGTGGTCGCAAGTCTTCCGCTTTTGTACTCCAGGGGGGGAAGGCTAGGTACCGGGCTTACGAAGGTGCAGGATGGGGCAAGCCCGACTGAAACGGGACTGTCTTCGAGCTCAGGGACTGGTGTTGTCAATACCGTGGCGGTGGAAGCCCGTCGTTCGTGGGTCCAACGCTGTCACAAGAAAAGTGCGCATGCTGGGACAAGCACGTATCGTATGGAGCGGCTAATTTGGGGTTGAGGCGGGCTCAGGGGGCGATGGCCCGGTAGACGAAACAGTAGTGTGAACCGGAACCGCTGGTAGCCGTAATCGTCGAGACGTCTCCCAGTGTAGCAATGTCTGGGGTCTCGGCAATGGTCGGCAAACAGCGTTGCTCACCGCCGGAAGACGATCATCATCGTCATCTTCGCTGTTGGTGTGGTACAAAGTACAAGAAGTATAATAATACCGCTCGTGTACCCTTGAAACGATGTGAAGTTATGTCTAAATAGCGGACGGCTGAGGGAAGACGAGGACAACGGGGAGACCGTAGCGAAAGTCGCTCACTCGTCTCCCGCTTTTGGCGATTGTCCTTGCCTTTGTCCAAAGCTTGTCCGTTATTCTTTTTTCGTTTTTTTGATCTTTGTTTTTGGTCTGTTTGGCCACACGATTTGGCAACGTAGAAAGCGAAACAAAAATCTCAGAAAGAAGGAGCTTGACAACCACCGGGTACCAGGTACGTAGGACAACGACATCTATGTATGTAATGTGCACATTATACTTGGATTCATGGAAGTTAGCGATATACTATTCACTCACAAAAGATGCGAGATGCAAAAAAAACCCGATCATTATTACTACGATAAATATTATTACTCTCTGATCGGCCAAAGTGTCTCTTAGAGGTGTTGTTGTTGTCGTCCAACTCACCCCGCTTGTCTACCTATGTCATGTATTCGATGTGTGCCCAGAGCCCAGACGGGAGATTGAAGTCGTCCGTCACTTTTTTTTCGTTTTTCGTTTTTTTTCGCTTTTCGCTTTCGTCTGTGCGGCTGGTGAGGCGACACACAGCGAAGCAACTGTTGAAATACTCGGAAGCATATCGGAAGCGTAGTGATAAGAGACACAGCAGCAGTGTGTGGCTGGTTTCTGAGACGAACGACCGCTCGTCGTTCATGTGACCACAGACTGAGAGTAAATAGGCTAACATATCTGGGTATGGATATGGATGGATACAGGCACAGGATACAGAATACAGAATAATGTACCTTAAAAGTACAATGTACGAGTACATGCTTGTTGTACTGCTGTACCTGGTATGGATTTTGGATTTTGTGGATTGTTGCTTTCGGTTTTTCGGGGACAAATAGTATGCATCCCCTAAAGACGAATTTAGGTTCAACCTCGTAACGAACTCCCATCGAAAGAGACAAAATGAAAGCATCGGCATCTGCACATCTGAGGCAACTTCTCATGCGCACAAGAACCCGGGGCATGATGACCCTATTGGCTGCGGGTAGGAGCCTACCCCTCTTGAACTCGCTCCCCACAACTCTCGGGCGTAGCGGTGGCCGATGCACACATGCGTTTTGCCTTGCAGCTCTCACAACCCAACGGCACGTACTCCTAAGAAGCTTGCCTGTCTTCAGCATCCATGATCGCCGAATCAGCAGCGGCGGAGGCAGCAGCACGACGAATAGCTTGCAGCGGGCATCATCCACGTGGGGGGTACCACTACCACCACCGCACGAGTCCCTTCGAATATTGACAGCGCTTTCCGCCAAGGGTTCCACGAAGCGCGGCAAATCCAGCAATGGCAGCAGCAGCAGCAGCAGCAGCAGCAGCAGCAGCAGCAGCAACAACAGCAGCAGCGGCAGCAGCAGCAACAGCAACATAAAGCGTCAACTCTCTTCTTCAAGCAGGGCAGCAGCGGATGCTGCAAGGCCAGGGTCAGCGGGGACGCGAGCCAAGGGAGGAGTTATCGGGAGTTCAGCGAGCCCGGAGCAGCCTGCGGCGTCAAGGCCTGCGTGGACCGGCCCAAGGCTCGCGGGTCCTAGACCCGTTGCTGCAACAGCAGTCGCAGGGGCAGGGGCTGTGAGCTGGACGTCACAGTATACCGGCAGTGCCGGGCGGGGAGTCAGTGGAGTAGGAGGAGGAACAGGAGGCAGGCGCGGACAGACCAGAGGTCAGCTCCAGTACACTGGGCAAAATCGCGAAACCCCTATATACAACATAGCCTATGGAGTGCCACAGCATATTCATGTCATACATCCGTACAGTAGGATGGTGTGGGGTGCTGTACGCATCGGACAGCCCATTTTTGATGGCCTGCTTCATTAACCAGTATGATCTGTGTGATCTAGCCCTTGCAGGGCAGGTAGATACTGTTCCTGATCTGTACGGCGGTAGTATCTAGCTCATGTTCCCGAGTGGGAGCCGCATACTCTACATGATCTACTATTAATAGTAAGGACGTGTTTCCGGGGTTGGATCGGTACTTTACAGATCCTGCACAGCATATGTTATATCGAAACGGCAGGTTAGGATATAGATTTTATCTATCGGTAGATAAGGAGCGTTTATACATTATTATGAAGACCAATTGGTCCTTATATTTCCGCCCGGAGCGGTTTTTATAGCAGTACAGCAGTACGCAACAGAGTAGTACGCACGAGCTTCCTGAAGCAAGCGAGATTCGCCGAGTTGGTACACACTCCTGGTCCCACAATCAATGGCATGGAAAAGATTTTGCCGATACCGTGTACCAGTAGTAACATGCACGCAAGATAACACGCCCCGTCGGTCGCTTTTTCAAAAGCTTGGTTTCTCGACAACGGTACTGAGTACAACGAGCGATGCGTCTATCTATGATGCAACCTTCTCGACGAAATCTCTCGAAGGCCCACCTTGTGCGTACGTACTCTTACCCCCCCCCAATGTTTTGGGAGAAACCGGGTTTGAACTTCGTCCCCAGGAGTCGTGTTGTCTTGCGTGTTTTACGGTGTAAACGGCGTTCCCGCGTTGTGCACGAGCGTAAAATTGCAGCAGAGCGATAATATCGCACGGGGTGCCCTCTTGTTCTTTTCAGGGCGGCATTTTAGGGTACGTACGTTGGGTGTCGCCTCTGCTCAGTCAGTCGATGACACCCGAACCTAACCTACCCGGTAGTTAGCAACGGAGGCAGCGCTCTCTGACGCTGTGCGCTTTTGACGTGGGCCTCGAGTGTTTTTTTTTTATAGGGGCGGGGGGCTTTCTTTTGAAGGCTCTGCCCACGAAGACTACGTGGCGACTGTTTGTGCTCGCTCATCAAAGTTTGTGCGGCAGTGTTCAGTTTTGAATTCAGCACAAATCATCATAAGGACGATTGACTTTTTCAGCAGATCGAGGTTTCGGTCCCGCTCTATTTTGTTTCCCCGTTGTACTCAGAAGTACCAGTACGTTTCTCACATATACAACGCAATAGGTTGTACATTAAACGAGAGTCCGAACGTCCACGTTTACTTTTACAGTTTACTGCTGTAGTTTCCGTCTTTTTTTCTACTAATAAACGCTTTGTCTGTGCACTCCTACTTCGTTTGGGGTGAAGATACAGCAGCGGTGTAGTTGCTGCTGTTGCTGCTGCTGTTGCTGCTGCTCCTGTGTGCTTCTTGCGTCGCCTTCGCTACGAGCACTCCGTAGGAAACCCTTGCAGATACTATTAATAAGTATAAATGTATAAGCTATTGCGTCGTATCTCGTGCTGCAGGGGCGCCCCAAAACAAAAGCAGTTGACACGCCAGCACGCCGCACAGTTTGTGTTCGCTACACAAGGGAGAGGGTGCTCTAAAACCAAGTGAATGGAGTGTCCAAAAACATGGTATTTTCTTACTTCGCCCTGTCATCATAACGCCCCGGTTGGGTTTCCATTCTTGACCTCTAGGGGTGTGGTGTGGTGTGTCGTTTCCTCTTTGTCGGACGCGCTCGTCGCACGCTGGTAAAGCATTTACGAACCTCCTGTAGTACTTACTGCTGTATACGTACGTCCTAGAATATGTCAGCCAAAAATAAAGGCGGTGGCCTTTGGCCTTGCGTTCAGTTTTCTTTTGTGGACAACGAAAATGTACCACCCGTCCGGGTATGCTGTACCGCTGTACGGGTGGCCTACAAAAGAAGAGCGATCGATACATCACATCTGCATTTCAACTGAAAACTAGGACGGGCGTACAGCAGTATGGCGGTGCTTGCGCAAGACCAAATTATGGTTGGGTTTGGACCCAAAGGCTGTTCGAAACCAAAACAGGATCGGGTTTGACACTGCTTGCGAGAACCCAAAACGACAGTTTTCGGTTTTGAAGTGGAAAAAAAATCTAGGATTTTGGAAAACAGCAACAAACAACAAATAACGACATGAAAGTACGAAAACTTGAATACCAGCGGCTTTCGTGCGAGGTAATGTTTGCTGCTGCTGCGTGGCCCGTTGCGCGTGTGTGTGCTCTGTGCTCTATGGCAGTCATGCGAAGAGTGTCAATCGATGCGACCGGGGCACGTTGTGCAGTGCGTGCGTAGGCTTGCTGTGGGTGTGCGTTTGGTGCGGTCGCACGCCCCAGAGCCCAGAGTACCGCCACTATTTTGTCGACTGCCTGCAGGAAGAATAAGCGGCACAGTAGCAGAGCAACAGCTTCACCAGCAGTCCACAACGTAACACGGCGCCGTCAGCGGTGTTGAAGCTGCACCCTGCCAGCCCTCCGCCGCGTATGGTCGCATGGCTTTGCCGGCCGTCGCGGAGGCCTTGCATTGTGTGTGTTTTTCACATCAAACCGTTGTTTCTACCCGTCGACATCCAGCACTACCAGTGTCCGTGCCGATTCTTCAGTCCTAGAGAGATACAAGTTCTGTGACTACGCCACAGAGATACTACATTGTTACGTATGCAGTAAGTACAGTAGTAAACAATGTAATGCCGTGTCATCATACCAGGTACTGGATATGACAGGCACGACATACATATATGAAAGAGAAAAACGGAAGAAAACAAAAAAAAAACAGTAAAAAAGAAAAAAACAAAGAAAAAAAAATGACGGAGTAAAAGGAAAAAAAGAAAAGAAAAAGCTGTCGTGCCTCCCCGCAGGGGATGTGGCAGACACTTGAAAATAACGAGCTATAGAAAAAAAACCCGCTACTTGTAAACAGAGTAAGGCTAAGAACCAGGGGAAATTAACGGGCAAACCGAAGCACAAAGCACCCTCCAGATAGCCGTAGCAGTTTCTGGTACGAGTAGCATAGCCAGGTTCTCCCTGCTAGTCCGCCTGGGACCTTGCTACCCTGTCTGCCGTCTCCGTCCCGCATTCGTCAACTATGCCCGCCCCTCGGCGTTAGACACTACGAAGCAAGCAAAGCAGGCTCGTCACCCACCCACGCCACACGACTACTTTCTTCAGGCTTATCAGTAGAAGAAAGAAGGAGAAAGAAATAAATTAATTAAAAAATAAGACAAAGGAAGACCACGTTCGAACCAGCTGAACCAGTTGGCGGCACGAGTATAAAATAGGCATGTTCTACTCCCTAGTCGACCTGGTGCCTTGCTACCCTGTCTGCCTCTCCTTCCTACTTTCGTCCACCGCGGTTTCCCTTCTTCTCCTCCTGCTCCCCCCCCTCCCCGCATTCCCTTGGTCTGGTTTCCTTCCATTCCTCCTGTTCCCCCACCCCCCCCCCATTCCCTTGGACACCACCCACGGCGGATGCGCGGCGCTGCCCACTCAGCTGTGCTTCATCCTTGTGCCACCTCACCATGAACTGTTCGGCTGCTTCGAGGACCCCCCGGTACCACTTCCCCGCCTTTTTTGCTGCAGTGGACCACAGTGCGGTCTCCACTCCAAAAACTAAGGGGGCAAGTTCTGTTGACCCTTCGGTGGCTCGGAACTCCCTAAGGTCTTCGACTATGCGTCTATGCCAAGCCTTAAACTGTCCGCCAGGCCTCGGGTTCTCCCCACCAGCCATCGTCCCGAACGTTACCCGACTGGGTGGTCGCTCCTTGCTTTGCCGTGCCACGGCCCCCGCAAAGGGAGAGCCGCCATTTACGGATGGTCCGTTTCGATGCTCTCGCAACGTGTCATCTTGAGGGCTTCGCGTACGAGAGGGTGGTAT
The DNA here is from genome assembly GCA_031763025.1 of Macrocystis pyrifera. Taxonomy (NCBI): domain Eukaryota; class Phaeophyceae; order Laminariales; family Laminariaceae; genus Macrocystis; species Macrocystis pyrifera. Next base: position 554,581 of record JASSKH010000034.1, read on the forward strand.
GGTCAGTACGAAGTCGGCGCTGGAAGCCAATTACTCGCAAAAGGACTTGGTGGTGAGCCATTCGAAGCTTGGCAAAGTGCTTCGCTCTGAGGGTCCACGTCACACCCGTACAGCAGGGTCTCAATCACCTCGGCCTTCAGCATTCGGACTTTCAGGCTAAGGGGGGCGGTCGTCCTATCATACAACTCCGGGCCAAACCGTTTGAGGCATACCCGCATGAGACGGATCCGCGGGTCGATTTCGAGCGAGAGGTCAGCGCTTTCGTGGATAATGCCGCCTAGGTGTAAGGACTGGGCCGTCTGTTTATACCTATGGCCTGCTGCTTCGATGACGAGCGGTGGGGCGAGGGCTGTCAGGTCTGGTGTTCGTAGAAGCATTGTCTCTGTCTTATTTTTCGATACCGTGAGGCCTGCTGCTTCGAAGACAGTCACGATGACTGTCATAATTTTCGCGAGCCCTTCAGCCGGCTGCGTCATTGGCGTGCAGCATGCCCCATACAGCCCTTCGCACGTACGCCAATGGCTCTTGCTCCTCTGTTCCGACTACTCCAGCATCACCGAGTTGAACCAAATCCCTTACGATGGCTTCGTCTTGGCTGAAGCGTGTACTAGTACGACGTGTAGCGCAGTAGCGAAGAACACGTTAAACAGTAACGGCGATAGCACGCAGCCTTGCCGCAGCCCCTGCGTGACATCAAACCATTCCGAGTGCTCGCCGTCATCCGTACGCACGCGAGCCCGCATGCCATCATGGAAATTACGGATAAATTCTCAGCATCTTGGTTGGTGCGCCAAAGCGTTTGAGTACTTCCCATATCAGCTCTCGGTCGACAGAGTCGTACGCTTTCCGCAGATCGATGAAGCACACGTACAGGGGGATTTTCCTCTGTCGTTCGAGCTCTTGCAACCGCCGCACGACGAACACCATATCAATTGTTGATTGTGCGGGGCGGAAACCGCACTGTTCCTCTGGGAGTAATCCCTCGGTCTCGCAGTAGTTGCTGAGGCGGGACGCGACGATTTTCAACAAAACTTCGCCTGCGTGGGCAACAAGCGAGATCCCTCTGTAGTTGTTGCAATCAGTGAGTCCTTTGTGTGGAGGACCTTGATGATCGCATCTTTCCATTGCTGGGGGACTCCTCATGTTACCCAAACATTGACAGGGATGTTGTGAAAGCACTGGGCGAGAGCGGGGTGGTCGTTTTTTAGGTTGTTCGGCCGGGAGATCATCTGGCCCAACAGCTTTCCAATTTGACATCCCCTCAAGTGCTTCCGTCATCTCTTCCACGGACGGCTCATCTCCGAGCGACAGTTTGAGCGGCCGCGGTGGCAAGAGGTCGATGATCGTGGCGTCGAGTGTAAGCGATTTCGTGTTTCAAGAGTTTGTGATAAAACCGCGACCATCGTTCATGAGTTCGAACCTTATCCCGCAACAGCGTGCCATCCTCGTCCTTAACGAACTGCTCGCTCCTCGCTTTAGTCCCTTCCAATCCCACCGTACTCTTAAGGTGCTTGTACAATCCCCTCTTGTTGTTATTCGCTAGGAGTCGTTCGGTTTCGGCGAGGCACTCTTCGAAGTACGCATGCAGTCCTGCGGCAATCGCCTTCTGCAGGTTGGCACACGCAGATCTCAGTGTCTTCCACGCGGTATATCCTGGGGGTGGACACGCAGGAATTGTTGTGCATCCTCCCTTGCTGTCCATGCTAGTATGAATGGGGCCAAGGTTTCGACAGACTCACACCGTCCATGTCTACGGTGGCGACGTGGAGGGGGGTGGTACCTCTTTTTGGCACGGCCTCGCCATATGTGCCCTGGGCTTGGTTAGCTAGCGTGGTGTAGCGTGGGGTAGAATTGATGCTCGGACACAACTTGAAGAACTGAAGAATCGTTTTTTGTTTTTGGTTCCCTTGCGCGTTTTTCGTGCCGTACAGGGCTGCACGAGACCGGACCGGCCCAACCCGATCACCCCCCAGAGATTCCGGAAGATGAGCTCCAGTTTTCCTTTTCGAGGTGCGTTCGATGCTGCTAGGTCCATGGCCGGCCTTTTCTGTCTGCGATGGGTCGCGGCTCCCCGCCCCATCGGCTGATTTGCGTGCGTGTTTTTTTTGCGGCAACTTTTCTGTTTTGCTTCGGTCGTCATTTATCGAAGCTTCGTTCCAGTAGAAACTGACTGTGGTGATGCTTACCAGATATTTATGTCAGGTATCGTTTTGATCGACGATGAAACGATGTACCGCCTTAACACGGTTGGCTTGGGCTGCACCTGTTATTGCTTCCAAGCATCGGCTCCTACGGCAAGCGACTGGTAGCAAGGCCAACTACGCTGCCTTTCCCGCATAACGTAGCAATGGACTCGACAAAGTAGAGTAGCAGTTGAGACAAACTAACGCGCCCAGGATACCCGTATCCACGTATTATCATGCACCGCGACGGACAGCATTGCTGTTGTCGCCGTCTGCATGCTGTTTCTACCTGGCCAATAGCAGCAGTAGATGCCCTCAACCGTATATTTATTTGTTTTTTGAAATCGGGGCGACGGACAGCATTGATGTTGCCGCCGTCTGCATGTTGTTTCTATCTGGCCAATGCATTGTAGCAGTAGATGCCCTCAACCGTATAGTTTTGTTTTTTTTTTAATTGGGGAGACGAAATGGCCAATAGTATTGCAGCAGTAGGTGCCCTCAACAGCATAGTTTTTTTTTTTTAAATCGGGGAGACGAAATAGAGCGCAGCGAACGGGAGCTGCGCCCATGGAACGAGGCGTTCACGAGAGACAACAAGGAGTAAAATTACTGCAGTAAAAGTACATCACCCCCACCCCTCTCTCCTTTCCTTCCCCCCTTCCTCCCCCCCCCCCCCCCCCCCGCCCTCCTTCCCCATTCCTATGCTTACCCTTTCGTGTGTGCCCGTATCCTCTATCTTCCATCTATTTTGCTTGTGGGGTTCCGCTTAACGTTTTTTATTTTTCCAGATCTTCAGGGGCCGGGGGGCAAAACGTGAACAAGCTCAGCACCAAGGTCGAGATGCGGTTCGTGGTCTCCGAGGCTGGTTGGCTGCCGCACGATGTCCGCCTCCGGTTGGCGCGACAGCAGAGCGGTCGGATAAATAACCGGGGGGAGCTTGTCGTGACGGCGCAAGAGTTCAGGCAAGCTCGTTTTTTTTTTGTTTTCGTTTCTGTTTTCGCAGTAGGAGCAGGTTTGATGCGGTACGGCGTGTTGATGTTGGTAGGGACAGCGGGAAGGAGGGCGCGCCGGGGAAGGGGGGGGGGGGGTACTCGATATCACGCATGGCTGTAGTCGTATGACCATCCTGGGGGGGGGCGTATTCATTTGCTGCTTGCCTTAGTCAGTTGACCATTGACCACGCCCTCCCTTCGAAACGCAGCACCGTTCGTACTCCTACTAGAAGGGGGAAGGGGGGTAGGGGGTGACGCGATCGAGATTGGTAGGATCGTGTAGCGACCGTGATGTGAGTGGGTTGTCAAGATAGGCGTCGCCAGGGAGGAATGAGTGTTTCGGCGAGGTCGCCTTGCCTCGGAGATGGAGGTGGATGTTGGATCGAAATCAGCGGTGTTCTGGGTGTTGACAGCTTGTGTGAGTGATTATTGTGTTGGTGTTTTCTTTTCGTTTTGACCGTGTTCCATTTTTGTTGTTGTCATCGTTGCTGCCATTGTGATATTGTGACCGTCATGTTGTTGTTGTTGTTGTTGTTGCTTTTTTTGTTTTTTCTCACGCCACAGAACACAGAAGCAAAACCGCTCCCAGGCCCTCCGCAAGCTGCGAGAAATGGTAGAAGAAGCGTGGGAGCCCGCGAAAGAGAGAAAACTGCGCACGGGCATAAGCAAGGCTGGAAAAGAGGCCCGCAAGGCCGACAAACGACACCGCTCTCAGGTGAGGACTTTTTTTTTTTGTCCTTCTCAAACGAATTTTTCGTGTATCTCAACGACTCTGGATACATCTCAACGACTCTGGATACATAGCACCGATTCTGGGTATCTCTCAACAGCTCCAAATACTTCTTGATGACTGTTTTTCGATGAATTAAGTATGTCAACTACTCTGGGTAGCTCTCAACGACTCTGGATACATATATCTCAATGACTCTGGGTACATACATCTCATCGACTCTGGGTAAATATCAACGACTCTAGGTACACTTGGACGACTCTGGGTTTCCCTCGACGACTCCGATTATCTCTCAACCACTCAGGGTACATCGCAACAACTCTGGGTATCTCTCGGCATACGTGTGACTCTCAACGGCTCTGGTGACGCGCCCCCTGTCATCGAGGTTGTCAACCTCCGGCGAGCTTGAAAATGCGTTTGTTTGTCGGGTGCTCATGATAACATTCTGACCCTTTTCGGATTACAGTCTCGTTTTCTGGACAAGTCGCTAGAATTTCGAGTCAGTGGTACCTGGTACCTGGTATGCTCATGTACAGTGCCGTACGAAAAAGGTTAAGCCTGCGGTCGTGGGGAGGACGCGCTCGTCAGTTGTTGACGGGGGTCGGTGGCCGCTTCCTTGGGAGGAGGACCGGCTGCAGCTCTCTCTCTCTCTTCTTGCTGTATTCGACGGCATTTGAACGATTTGGCCGTCACTACGTACCTAGAGCGCGCTGCGAAACATACGAAGCGATTTTTGGTGAAATTCTATGAAAAAAATGCTGACCCTAAATCGTTGATGTGCTTCTTAACGTTTGTAAACCGTGATTTCTGCCTTCTAACGCCGCGAGCACACCAGCCTGCGTCCTGATTCTTCAGGTAACGTAGAGAGAGACATTGAAAAAACCCGTTGTCGCAGACTGCCGGCGCGCATTAACAAGACAGAGGAAACCAAAATCATAGCAACTATTCCACGGCTGTTAGGTTAATTTTGCCCTCGATATGGGCCATCAAAAACATCCTTCATGAGGCCATATGAAACCCATACCATACTGTAGTATGCGCGATCTAAAGCACCACACGCAGCTCGCAAAATTGGGAGAAATTCGACGAAATCCTCGATCTCACAGCTGGATGTTTTTTTTTTTTTTTTTGTTTTTTCTGTTTTAGTTTGTCGAGACACACAAGCGTTTGAAACGCGAACGTGTACCGGGTACGAAAGAAAAAAAGTGCCTGGTACAAGAGTAAAATGAGCCGAACGATAATAAAATCGCCAAAACCTTGTACGGCTTGTGTCGGTCTTGTTCCACTTTTTGTCTTCTGCGGTGGTACCGGGCGGCGGCATGTTTAGGTGAACATCGTCTGTTGCTACCCTTCTTGTGTTATCATCTCATCATGTACCTCTCGCCGATTTTATCTTAGGTTTCGCACGTCGGACAGTATGGTTTGAATCTATCTATCCCCAGTTCATGATAGATTTCAGAGCAGATAGATCCCTGATCTGTGTGGTCTAGCTCATGTTTCTGGGTGGGAGACGTGTAGTCTGCATGTTGTAGGACACGTTTCCAGGGATATGTACTACGTATACAGGTCCTGCACAACTCATCCTAACGGCAGGTTAGGATCTAGATGATCTATCTGTAGATAATCTACCTGTAGATCTATCTGTAGATGGTCTGTCTGTAGATCATCTGACCGCGTTGTGGTAGGTTTTGCTGTCGATCTACGAAATACCCAACGGCGCCGTCGATGTGCCAAAATCATTTTTGGTATTGGCAGGAGTTTGGCGGTCAGCTATGGATGGGGAAGAAATATTTCGGTCACGCGTTGCGAAAACGCCTCTTTTCTTGATAAAGAGGCGTCGAGCAAGACACAGATCGAGCTCCCGTACGTGAAGATTCGCCCTGTGTTCTTCTCGCTACGGCAACACCCCCCCCCCCCCCCCCCCCCCCCCCCCCCCCCCCCCCCCCCCCGCCCTCATCACCTCCTGTCCCCCCCCCCCTCGCCTGAATATTATACTTGCACAAGCGCGAAAATCGGCGCGCTTGGCAGGCCTTTCTTTTATCTTTATCTTAAGGCCGCGCCAAGCACAGGTCGTAGATTGTGATCCATGTTGAATGCACAACCATTTACCTCACAATTAGTAGTAGATCTACGAAGTCATGGCTAGTGAAGTTGCTTAACCTTTTCGCCCCCATTGGGTGGGGACTGCCGGCTTCATGTATCCCAGGCAGCAATGCTCCTGGAGTTGGGGTTTCCACACCGTGCGCACCGGTATCGTCCCGGGGGATAACCGCTTTTGTCCCCGATTCGTTGAAATGATAGATATATGGGAGGGTTTTCGTTCCGGGGATGGGACCGTATACCCCCCGGGTGCGTGTGACTTCACGAACCGTAGCGAATCAGCAATCAGCAAATAGGCTGGCTGAGGTTTCCACACCGTGCGGGGCGGTATCGACCCGGGCGGTCACCGTTTTCGTCCCCGATGCGTCGGAGTTGTATATGTGTGGAAGGATTTTACCGTATTTATAAATTGGGCTAGCGTCGGTTGGCAGTGACCCTCTAAAACACTTCCATCACCGCTTGAGCTAGACAGCCAGGGTACCTTTTTTGTTTGTTCTTATTTTTTGGCGGTCACCATGGATGGTGGTCGAGTAAGATAATTTGTGTGTGGTGGAGAACCTTAACTTCGCACGAGGGGGATGATCGTATCACCTAAGTGTGTATGTGGCCAGGCACCCACGAGGCATTGACATAGTATACGCATTGCTCTCTGGAAGTGGACACACCGGGAAAAACAAGCCATTCGACGCTGTCATCCATGTGCAAGAAGGTGCTTATAAGGTGCCGAAGTCCGCCTCTCGAGCAATTCTTTAGTAGGGCGCAGCTCACCCTTCATGCAACTCGCCGATTACCTCACGGCGCTTCGCGCGTGGTGCCAGCACTATCTGCCTGGTCGGTGACGTGCTCAGTCCCGGGATTGTAAGGATGCGAGGGTCTATGGTCATACAGCAACGGCCATGCGTGACAATGAGTACACCCTGCCCCCGCACCTCGCGGCGTTTCGGGCTTGGTGCAAGCAATGTCTGCCTGGCGGCGAAAACGAGACGTGCCTCGTCCCGGCATTGTAGGGGTGCGAGGGTCTACGGTCATTCGACTACGGCCGTGCATGATATCGAGTACACCCCCTCTGTGGTCATGCGACTACGGCCATGTACGACTACAGCCATACATGATATCGAGTATACCCCCTCTGTGTTCATACGACTACGACGGCCATCGATGACATGAGTACCCCCCCCCCCCCCCCCCCCCCCCTATGGTCATACGACTACGGCCATGCATGAGATCGAGTACATCTCTCCTATCGAGTACACCCCCCCCCCCCCCCCCCCGGCTCCCATTTCATGCCCCACTCTTGCCCCCCCCCCCCCCCTCCTCCCCCCTCTCTCACCGGCCTCATAACATCCCTTGCGCCGCCACACCTATGTATGCCGCTGCAATGTTCGCAGGTCAAAGCAGGAAGAAGCAAGGTGGGCTCGAGAGATTTCGACTAAGAATCTAACATTACGCTCTCTTCAGGAAGGGCGTTTCGCTGAAATGGGACGAAGCGTGCAAAGAAAAATCTGCCTGGTGTTTTGTCTTGACATCATTTTCCGAAATTTCTGCCATATTTATTCCAAGTAGTTTGTTCCCGAGAGTGTGGCTACGGAGACTGCGTACTGCTCGGGGAGGGCAGTCACGCCTTCCCACAACACTCGAAGTAGCACGAGTAGCAGGCGGGCGAACGAAAATCGTGATTCGTTTCTTTTTTTTTTTTTTTTGTTGACCGGTATTCTTTGTTTCGACCTTTTTTTTTGTCCATGTTAGTTTTAGTTCGTTCTCTCGTCCTTTTTTCGAGGTCCTGCCCCCCCGCCCCCCTCCAGACTCTTGGTTGTGCTGTGTTTGCTGTGGTCGTAGAATACAGAAACGTCGCCGCCATTCGTCTTTCTCCTTTCTCCTGAAAGAGAGGCTGTTGCTGGCATCCGCCGCCCGTGCGCAGGCAGCACTTTGTTGAGAGTTGGGTGTTGGGTGTGCCGTCGTCGAAGGGTTTTGCTTCCATAACAATGCGTTTTTCGTTTCGGTGTGCGAGGAGAGCATACGATAGGTGCCAAAGTCCATGTACGCACGTAGCGGCTGGGCTTATCGGGCGGTTTGTGCTGTTGCTGCTGTTGCTGTAGTCGCGCAGAACACTTGGCGGCTGGAGGTCAAGGTGGTGTGGCGGGTGGTTTCGCAAGCGGGTCGAACGAAAAAAATAATCACTGCTACGTAGCTTCATTGCAGCCACTTTTAATCACAAAGTAATTGGAATTATTGTAGTATGGGACACTTTTTTCTCAGCATTATTTATTATTGTGGGAGGGTCACAGCTGTTTCCTGTTGTTTCTTAATGACGATTAACTGTGTAATGATCGTCATAGACAGTCGGCATCATGATCCTCCTCATCATTCTCGTCCTCATCAACATCACGCTTGTGACCATCACATGATTGTGTGCACCGATTTGACTGCTCGTTACTCGTGCATGATGTATCGACAACAACGAGAACCCACAACTGGATGGATTCTTCTCCCAGGTCGCATTCGTTGGGAGGGGACAACGGGTGTGCATCCCCGGTGTTGCGCTCTTCCCCCGAAAGATCATGAATGAAGATTCACAGAAGAGAAAGAAGATCCGCGGAGCAAAACTCGAGCTTGCTCTCTCTCTCTCTACCTACCTTTTCTTCCTCTTCCGCCTTGCGCGTTCCGTGCTTGCTTCTGCTTTTTTTTATGGAACAACTTTGTGAGCTTATTGAGACTTGAGACCCTAGCACAACCCATCATCGTCACACGTCATCGATCTGGGACCTGCGATCATATTCGAGTTTTCTGCGTCTGTGAAGCGATATATATGATCATGGCGCCGTTGAAGTCCTTGTGTTTTGCGGTTGGGGTGGTGGTGGCTTCAGCCAACACAGCTACTGCTACTGCTACTGCTACTGCTACTGCTTCCTCCCGTCCAGGCTCCTCGGTTTACTCCCTGCAGGTACTACTACTTCCCTGCCCCGCATGATACGATTCGAAGTAAGTGTACAGCAGACAGAGTACAGCAAACAGAACAAGTATCCGTACAAAAGGTAGGTGTCGTGCAACATCAGCTGTTACGGTAATACTGCAAGTAAGTCCATTGCTAGGCTTGGTCGGCCTTCTGCCGCAAAGCCTTGCGGTGGGCGAGTACTCCGTCCAGCTGCACCACTACTTACTTCTGCTTGCTACACACCGTCAAGCATGGATGGGTTATGCCTTTGCCTCGTAGATTTCGAAGGCTTGATTTTGCGTGTGTGCTTGAAGTTGGCCCGCACCACGCGTATTCCTCTCTTTCGTCTCATCATTGAACACGCGAACCCTCCTTGTCGCATGTGATGTCGCATGTCATGTACAGTGTGTACAGCAGTACATAGATATAGGTATATGTGTCATGTTGTCATCATGTGTCATGTTCTTCGCGAACCACGAGCGAGCACGCATGCATGCGTGTTCGTGAGGTGGAGAGCACGGGCAGAGAGGGACGGCGGGACGACGAGGAGATAGCTCTGTGTGTGCGAGGTTGATGGCTATATATGTTGGAGGGACAAAGAGGGCAACGGCTCTATGGTAGCTCCGTGCGAGTGCACGAGTACACGAGTACACATCAAGTGTATCGGGATGCAGCAACGGCATTACGTTGAACGTTGAAGACAGATGGATGATGGCAGCTTCACTTTATTCATTGATCTTATTATTAATACCCATCGTATCTCATTTAGCACCAGGTAGTATACCTCTGGTGTGTACGTGCTACGTATATAGCTGTCCTATTAATAGGCGCACGGACTATCATGTGCTCGTGACGATCATCTTACAAGCGGAGCTGGCGCCAAGCGGACACCGCTCGCTCACCCCACTCCCACATGCCGAGTGTCGAGCAGCTTACGACTTACGACCCTTGTATACCGCGCAGGCGTGGGGTGGGTTGTGCTCGCTTTTCGAACAAAATCCCGTCGGAACCGGCTGTTTCAAACTTTATTTTTTTCCGTTTCAAAGTGAAAAGCCACCCGGATACGAGGTACAGCAGTAGCAGGTGTTCCTCCACGACGGTCTTTTCATGAAACGGCAGAGCACAGAACATCAGCCACCGCCGTACTACTGCTGCTGGTACCGTTTTTTTTTACCAGTCAGTATGAAACTGTTACAGCAGTACCGGTAGTACTCTACACTCTACATGGTACCAAGGAGTGAACGATTAATTTAATGTTTAATAAAAATGACGTGTCCGGTACATCATCAGTATTCCTGGGTTCCTGGTATCATATACTGGTCCGTACCTACCTGGCATGTACAACAACGTGGCACAGAGAGAGAAGAAACTGCCCATCACCTCATAGAACGTAATCTTTCCTGCTGCTCTATCTACGTGCTACGTTTCTCTCTCCAAAATATTTCCGTCTGCTGATTTCGAGATTCGAGCGGTCTACTGCTGTGTATAGGTTGGCCGCTATCTTCAGCCTTGGATCTAACGGCCGGAATTATAGCGCAATAAAATCTTATTGATTGATACCCAAGGGGTAGACGACATCCAGAGGAGGGAGGCGCGACTTGAAACCCATTTGGGACTGCAGTCCCGTTTTGAGGACTCACCAGTCAAATTCTAAGTAGTTGGTCCCCTAAACGGGACTGCAGTCCTACAGAAAATAGAAGAATGGAAAGTGGGATATTTGTCGGTTCAGAACTTCATCAGAGAGATAAAAGAGAGACACACACCACCGTAATGCTACTATTTCTGCGGAGGAGGATATTCGATTCAAGTCGGCGTGGAACATGTTGTACGATACATTTGTTGGAGGGAAAAATAAGAGTATTGTTCCAGACGAAAAGCATGCTGCAATGGGAATGCTGAACCCTCTGTGGGATAGAAACCAAGGTGTATGTGGGGGCGCGGGGGGTAGTAATGGTAGACATCTTGATGACCACAGATTGGTCATCGCCCACCAGAGGGCAATGGCTAGGTCGGTCTTCTCTGGTCTCTGCTGCTTCCCGAAGCTTGGTGCTTGCGGCTGGCTGCTTGTGGCCGGCTCTCGCAACGTGTCTTGGTGATAGTCTGACCTTCGATGCAGCATCGACGAATGCGCAAGTAAGCGTGTGCGATAGGGATATATATATATACACAACAACAGCAGTATGGCTTGCTCGCTTGCTTGTGTTCACTTGTGTTTCCTTGTTCGCTCGCTCTGCCTCATTACTTGCTCGCTTTTGCTTTCGCTCTGCGCACCTTGCCCACTTGTGTATGGTTTCCTCTCTCTCTTACGTCTTTTCTCATCGGACAATCCTTATACTGTATTATGTAATGCCAACGAAGACGGACGTGATGAAAAAAAACGGAAAACCCAGACAACGTAAAAGAAAAAATGCGTGTATAGACCTCGTATGGAGACCAATGTTGTTCCCCCAAATTCCCAACATGTGAAAACCCAACAGAAAGAGACCTCTCTCCTGCCCCTATCTCACCCCTGAGATATTGGCGAGCACAATACGTCACTATTTTGTTGCCGAGTTTTTTCTGGTTCCGCAAATATGTACAATACGTAGTGCATGCCCTGGTGCTATACGAGACGATACGTAAAATTCTGTACGTATGACGCATACCTGGTGCTATATACGAGAACAATACATATGCTGGGTGCTATAATAAAATATTTTCGCCATAAGCACTGCTGTTGCACAGCCTACACACTTTGGGTGGCGAAATATATGTCAGGAAGATGAGAGAGCCACGAAGTGGTACCATAACGTCCAGTCATTATTTCCAGGGCTTTTCGCGGGTCTGGTCAAACCTCACGGGTCGGGTCGGGTCGGGCCGGGTCAGCTGACCAGACCCGAACCGCGAAATTTTTGACGTATGTTGACTTGACCCGACTCGACCCGCGAGATTTTGAAAGTCTCTTGACCCGACCCGACCCGACCCTACCCGCGAGATGTAAAAAACTGTTGACCCGACCCGACCCGACCCGACCCGTGATATTTGAAAACCTCCTGACCCGACCCGACCCTACCCGCGAGATTTCAAAAACCTCCTGACCCGACCCGACCCGACCCGCCACTTTCAGGTTGACCCGTGAGACACGGGTTTCATGCGGGTCGGGTCACCTTGACCCGCGAGACCATTTATCTTGACTCGCAGGTTCGACCCGCTGATCTAGCCCGTGGGTCGACACTTAAAAATCATATTAGCACTCATTTTTGTGCCCCGCAGCGATACATGGCCTGGCTGTAGTGGATATGGACGGATGCGGGCATGCGTATATGGGCTTAGCGGTGTTTTAAATTTTGAATATGATACCGAAGGAGTATCATTGAGTATTGGTACGAGAGAAACCTTTGGGTAAGAGAGCGGGAAGTGTTTTAAGCGTCGGATCCGCGAGCCGGACGCGCGGGTCCGACCCGCGGGTCAGCAGAAAGCAACTCGCGGGTCATGCCGACCCGACACGCGAGTGACCCCCTTCTCGCGGGGGTCATGACCTGACCCGACCCGTGAGCTTTTCATCACCTTTTGACCCTACCTGACCCGACCCGTGAGATTTGAATTTTTTTTTGACTCGACCCGACCCTACCCGTGAGGTTTGAAAAACTCCTGACCCGACCTGACCCGACCCACGAGATTTGAAAACCTCTTGACTCGACCCGATCCGTGAGATTTTAAACGCTTCCTGACCCGATCCGACTCGACCCGTGACATTCTGAACACCACGTGACCCGACCCGCGGGTCGGGTCATGACCCGCGAAAAATCCTGATTATTACCAGGTACCAGGTATCTTTTATTTTTTATAAATATACGTGCACATAATAAATACCAGGGTGTCCCCTTTTTGTATATGATATATAGGGTGGTGGCAGCGGGATGGAGCAGGGAGGAGACTACGTGGAGAACAAGATCGCCAGGGGGCTGCAGGGAGCCTTCGGCGCGGCCGCCGACGAAGCCAAACACGCCAACAGGCACATCAAGGACGCCGCCAAAACCGCCAGAGGATCGGTCAGGGAGTCCGGCAAGCACGTCAAGGGCGCCGCTAAATCCGCCAGGGAATCCGTGAACTTCGCGGGCAGGATCGGCTGGCCCTTCGAAGACAATAAGGCGGCCGGGGAGAAAGCAGCACCGGCGAAGCTGTCATGGGTCGGCGGAGCTAGGGATGAGGTCGCTAAGGAGCGGCACGCGGTGGTGGGTGGGTGGGTTGGCGGGTGGGTGGGCATGGCTGTAACTGCCGGTGTATGCATGTATCAAATGCGAATGGAACTCTTTGTTTTGACGGTTACTAGTTTAACTTTCTCTCCGCCCCATGTCGGAGATTCGTCAAGGAGCGGCGGCACTCGGCGGTAGTGAATGGGTGGGTGGGTGGTGAGTGAGTGGGTGTGGCTGGCTGTTGGTGTATATATACCCAAGGCGGATGCAACTTTCTGCATGTTTGTATTTAGTCATCTCTCCGACAACTCCCAGCCCAACTCTCGATCCTGAATAAGTCAGTCAGTTCGTATTATGTAGCAAAAACAGAGCCGGAAAGGAAGGAATTCAAACTCCTTTTTCTGCCCGTGAAGGTACGGATCGTCCCTCCCCCCCCCTCATTTCCCCTTGTTTCTCCCCCCCCCCTCCCCATATATTATATATGGGTTGGGTTGGCGTCGGTTGGCAACGACACTGTAAAACATGCCGCTCACTACGTGAGCTAGACATCCAGGGTACCGTTTTTTTTTTTTTTTTTTTTTTTTTTTTTTGGCGGTCACCCACAGCTGGTCGTCTAGTTAGATCATTTATGCGAAGTAAAGAACCTTTACTCTGCACAAGGAAATTGATCGTATCACGTAGTGTTCAAGGTACGGCACCCAAGAGGCAGTTACATAATACTCCCATTACTGTCTCTGGAAGTGGCTACACCGGAAATTAAACTAACTCATTGAAGCTGTCGTCCATATGCAAGTCCGCCTCATAAGCAGTTCTTAGCAGGATGCAGCTCACCCTTCATGCGACTCGCCGGACACCTCACCGCGCTTCGCGCTTGGTGCAAGCAATGTCTGCCTGGTCGGTGAAAACCCGACATGCTCCGTCCCGGCATTGAGGGGATGCGAGGGTCTATGGTCATACGACTACGGCCATGCATGAGATCGAGTACATCTCTCCTATCGAGTGCACCCCCCCCCCTCCCTACACCCCACACCTCGTTTCATCTCCCCCTCCCTACCCCCCCCCCTATTATATACCTGGTATACATAGGTTGGGTTGGCGTCGGTTGGTGACGACGCTGTAAAACATGCCTCTCACTGCGTGAGCTAGACAGCCAGGGTACCATTTTTTGTCTTTTTGGGGTTACCGCGGCTGGCGGTCAAGTTAGATCACTGTTGTGCGGGGAGAACCTTTACTCCGCACAAGGGGCATGATCGTATCACGTAGTGTGTGCATCGTGAAGCACCCACTAGGCAGTTACATAGTAAACACATTGCTGTCTCTGGAGTTGGCCACACCAGAAATTTAATCAATTCATTGATGCTGTCATCCACATGCAAGAAAATCCGCCTCTAAAACTGTTTTTCGTAGGATGCAGCTCACCCTTCATGCGACTCACCGGACACCTCACGGCGCTTCGCGCTTGGTGCATGCAATGTCTGCCTGGTCGGTGAAAACCCGACATGCTCCGTCCCGGCATTGAGGGGATGCTAGGGTCTATGGTCATACGACTAGGGTCATGCATGATAATGAGTACCCCCCCTCCCCCCCCCCCCCCCCCCCCCCCCCACTCGACACCGCCCACTCCGTGCGACGCCCCCCCCCCCCCCTCACCCCCCCACTCCCTCCTGCCCCCTCTCACCTCCCATGCCCTGCCCTGCCCCCCCTCTCCATCTCCCACTCCCTATTGCGCCCCCCGATTATATCTATATATAGGTTGGGTTGGCGTCGGTTGACAACGACGCTGTAAAACACGCCTCGCACTACGTGAGCTAGACCACCAGGGTACTGTTTTTTTTTACGGTTGGTCACAGCTGGCGATCAAGCTAGATCTTTTGTGCCGGGTGGAGAACCTTTACTCCGTAAGAGGAGAATGATCGTATCACGTAGTGTGTTTATGGTAAGGCACCCACGAGGCAGTTACATAGTAAACCCATTGCCGTCTCTGGGAGTGGCCAGACCAAAAATTGAATCAATTCATTGATGCTGTCATCCATATGCAAGAAAATCCGCCTCTAAAGTTGTTCTTAGCAGGATGCAGCTCTCACCCTTCATGCGACTCGCCGAACACTTCACGTTTCGCTTCGCGCTTGGTGCGAGCGATGTCTGCCTGGTCGGTGAAAACCCGACGTGTTCCGCCCCGGCATTGTGGGGGTGCCAGCGTTCATGGTCATACGACTACCGCCGTGTATGACATGAGTACACTCTCCCCCCTTCCCTTCCCCCGCTTACCTCCTACCTACCCCCTGTGGCCTCCCTCTCCCCCCCTCCCCCCGTCGTTGTTCCGGTGCTTGGGATGATGCGAACAGTGCAAGTTCTTCAGGGACCCGAACCACGCGTTCGTGGCTCAAGGCATTGTCGCCTTTGTGTTCGGCTCCCTGCACCTCCTCAAGTACGACGAGTTCACCGCCAAGCTTGCAGAGCCTTTGTGCAACCTGATCGGCTTCAAGTTCGGAGCGGTCACGGCCGTCCTCCCCCACATTAGGTCAGTCGTCGCGCCTCCAGGCGCGGGGGGGGGGGGTGTACTCGATAGGAGAGATGTACTCATATCATGCATGGCCGTAGCCGTATGGCCGTAGACCCTCGCATCCCTACAATGTCGGGACGGAGCATGTCGGGTTTTCACCGACCAGGCAGACATTGCTTGCACCAAGCGCGAAGCGCCGAGGGGTGTTGGGCGAGTCGCATGGAGGGTGAGCTGCATCCTACTAAGAACCCGCTTGTGAGGCGAACTTGCGTATGGATGACAACTTCAATGAGTTAGTGGGGTGGAGGTTCTTCACCTCGCACAAAGGATCTATCTCGACCACCAGCTGTGATCGACCGCCAAAAAAAAACAAAAAAAGCGGTACCCTGGCTGTCTAGCTCAAGTAGTGAGCGGCACGTTTTACAGTGTCGTTGACAACCGACGCCGAGGGACCAGGGAGGGGGGGGTGTACTCGATAGGAGAGATGTACTCGATCTCATGCATGGCCGTAGTCGTATGACCATAGACCCTCGCATCCCCTCAATGCCGGGACGGAGCATGTCGGGTTTTCACCGACCAGGCAGACATTGCTTGCACCAAGCGCGAAGCGCGGTGAGGTGTCCGGCGAGTCGCATGATGGGTGAGCTGCATCCTACTAAGAACCGCTTGTGAGGCGGACTTGCATATGGATGACAGCCTCAATGAGTTAGTTTAATTTCCGGTGTAGCCACTTCCAGAGACAGCAATGGGAGTACTATGTAACTGCCTCTTGGGTGCCTTACCTTGAACACTACGTGATACGATACCAATTCCTTTGTGCAGAGTAAAGATTCTTTACTTCGCGCAAATGATCTCACTCGACAACCAGCTGTGGGCGACCGCCAAAACAAAAAGCAAAAAAAACGGTACCCTGGATGTCTAGCTCACATAGTGAGCGGCATGTTTTACGGTGTCGTTGCCAAACGACGCCAACCTAACCCATATATCATATATGGGAGGGGGTGTTACTGAGATCTAATGTTGATCGCGACAAAGTAGTAGAGGGTCATCTTTTCGTTTCTTTGCGTTGAACTTCCGACCTAAGAATACGCCGTCTGCCGACGCACGCAAGTTGACGACAGTTTTAAAAACAGCCTGCCTGCCTGCCTGCTGCGCGAGTACCTCGCGACGGCTATGCCATGCATCTTGTAGAAGTTAGGTAGACCCTTTTGAAGGGGCCCTGGCACGTCGTAGTGTCAGTTGTCGAGAATGGAGGTCGCTCGTTTGCCGACGTCCCTTATCAGAGTTGGTGCGAGTACCGGTCCCTCGTATTTATCGCCAGTAGTAGGATAAAAAAAAAAAAAAACGGTGCGCAGTAGTTTTTAGGTCGCTATTATACCGCTTATGTACCGTTTTATAAGTAGATCGCTTCATCGCGTGCATGATCAGCACTGTGTAAGCAGTGCACTGGGGAACAGCAGGGCAACGCATACCATTGGAGCCTCTCTGCAGTCAGTTAGTATTGATGAATAGTTCCCCCAAGCTGCCCATCTCTTGCGCCACATTTTTATTTTTTTTTATTTTTTTTCATAATTGGATTTGCTCCTGTGTACGTTGAATTGGTTCATTGTATCGTATACTCGAAGCATACCTGGCATTTAATTCTGTTTTCCCGTTTAGTGCCGCAGTCCCGTTTTGGAGACAAATCACTTGGAATTAGACTGGTTTGTCCCCAAATCGGGACTGCAGTACTAAAAGGGTTAATAGGGCAAAAACTGCAGTCCCGTTTCGGGGACACGCTGCTCAGAATTTGACTGGTGATCTTGTTGCTAAAAATTCAGGGCCGGGCCTAAAGTACACCTCGCTGGGCGGAAACCAAAGGAGAGTTTACACATACAGTAGATATGAATACCCAATGCTCCTTATATTCACGTCCAGCTGTGGGTGAATTGAAGCCGGACATGCTGTATATAGAAAAAGCTGAAGGAGCCGTAGGCAGGTCCTACAGAATACAAGCTGAAAGCCGGAGATGCCGCGCCGGCCCGTCCGTCCGCCGCCCATAGCGATCTACGTTTTTTTGTTTTTGTTTTTGTTATTTATTTATTTTTTTCCTTCTTTGGCCGGCGCACACTTTTGGCGACGGCAGAACAGCTTACAGAATGCCCCACCACCAGTGCGATGCCCTAGTTTTAGCGAGATATTCCCCATGTTTTAGCTCCTTTCTTTGTGTGAATTTTTCTCAATTTACTTTCCTTTTTTTGTTATTTTTTTTTTGACTCCGCCGGAAAAATGCGGGCACCAATCTGTCTTCCACGCTGTTGTGTACCTGGTATTGTGAATTATGCATATATTATATACCTGGTATATATTATGTATGCCTGTTTGCGCGAACAGGTTGGTGGGCGCGTACCTGATCGGCGTTTTGGTGTCTGACGTCCTGGCCTACAAATCGAACAGCGCCGGCTTCAAGCGCGGGAAGGTAAGCTCGTCGAAACGCCTTCATATGATAGCGGACACGTTAGTATCTCATCATGATCACAATACACGTGTTCGGGCTGCAGCAGTTGTAGTGTCGCTGCCGCATAAAGAGCTCCACAGGTATTTTATCGCGCTGCCGGCTGTGGGATTGTGTACTCTTTGACACGACTGAACAATCCCTTTCTGCTTCTGCTTCTCCGCTTCGCCCTGCATGGCGACGCTGCTGCTTCTGCTTCTGCTTCTGCTGCTTTTGCTGATGCTACTGCTGCTGTTGATTGTTGTTCTTGTCAGGTGTTTCACGAAATGGGCACGGGCGTCGCCCTGTCCGTAGTGTGCTTGAAGGAGCTCTTCTCCTCTTCCTCCTCCGACGCCCCGGCCGACATGGTACCTCACTGCGTCGCGGCCGTTTTCTTCGCGGCTTGGTACGCTTTCCTCTCGCAGAACTATTTAACCCCCCCTCCCCCCCCCCCCCCCAGTCACGGTGAAATTCCGACGGGCTCCGTCCAGGCATTATAGGGATGCGAGGGTCTATGGCCATACGACTACGGCCATGCATGACAATTAGTACAGCCCCCCCCCCCCCCCCCCCCCCCCCCCCCGCCACCCGCCGTCGCCGTTACCTGGCGCGGTCCCAGAAATAGAGCTTTAGTATATCAACGAGCCAACATTCACCCCCCCTCCCTTCTTTCCGCCAACACGATGATTTTTTTTTTTTTTTCGTTTGTTGCGGGTTCACTCTTTCGTTGTTTATTGGGCGCCATGCGTGCTGTATTGCCCGGGTGATAAAAAACAACCCCCCCCCCCTACACCGTATCACACCAGGGTGATAACATAGCACACCCCTTACACCGTATCACACTAGGGTGTGATAAATATAACACACCCCCCTAGAGGACGAATTCCCAAGCCGGTTTTCTATAAAGCATGCCTTAAACCCTTTTTAGTAGCGCAGTGCCTTGTTTGGGGACAAACCCGTCAAGTTATAAGTAGTCTGTCTCCAAAATGGGACTGCACTCCTAAAAGGATTGAGGGGGCTACTGCAGGGCACACCCGACGAGGATGGCGGCGTTTGGGAAGATCTCGGCGAGAGCTCTTCATAGAGACGCATCGCTCGGTGTTTGTTCCGCACCCTCCCCGTTGTTTAGAGAAAATCAGCGTGGGAATCTCCCCAACTGGGGTGTGATAGGTGTCATCACCCGTGTGATATTACGGGGGACCATGGTATATAGGACCAAATATTGTTGGTAAAAATAGTGAAATATATTGGTTTGTGTGTGTACCGTAGGTCGTATTTACTAGGTGTGGTTCCCCGTAATAGTGTTTTCACCCGTGTGATAGTGTCATACGGCGGTGGTTCAGCAGTACTTGTGGGGAGCTTGGGCGTTCGTTTTGTCTGGAGGCTTTGTTCGTTCGTTCGTTCGTTTGTTCGTTCGTTTGCTTGCTTGTTGGCTGGTTGGTTTGTTGTTTTGGTGTAATGCCCTGACGTCGGTTCCCTATTATTCCTTGCCCTGTTGGCCCTAATTTTGGTACACGTCAGGGGTTTAGCAGTCAAGTCAGCGGGATATTTTGTTGGAGCAGAGCGACAGAAACGATACTACCTATGCTACTACTGTTGCGTTCGGTGTCGGGGAGGTATTCGATTCAAGTCGGACAGGAACACGTGCAATTCGTTGTGGGGAGGAAACAAAAACAAGCTATCACGGGGGACTATAGTAAATAGGACCAAATATGGTTAGTAAAAATGGGTAAATATATAGCTTTTTGTTGTACCGTAGGTCCTACTAATTATGGCCCCCCGTAATACGAATATCACAATGGTAGCCTACCTACGTACGTACGTGTCGATTCGCTGTCGATAACACGGCTCGTGATTCATGAACTTTTTTTTTGTGTGTGTTTTTTTTTGTAGAAAGGGGGGGGAGAGGGTAGCATGGAGGGAGAGTAAGACGAGAGGCCGCACTTGATGCGGTCGTTTTCCCCCGACCCACAACTCATTGGCGGTGAGAAGGTGGTAGAGTGTATATCACCTGGCATAGTTCAGGCAGGTGAGCGGGTCGTGACCTGTCCTAAACCAGACCGGGCACAATTGAAAGACGGGTGGGCGGGTTTGTCTTGATCTGTCAGGGTGGAGCATACAAAGCGGAGCGGACGGAGCTACGGATAAACGCACCCGCATTTTGAAGGGCAGAGCCCTTCGAGAAGGGAAAAGTGGGATACTTGTTGCTGGTTCGGTCAGAGTGATGAGAAGAGAGACTCCGCAGTACCGCGGTTTTTGAGGGGATTCGACTCACATGTACGACACATTGTCGAAGGGCGGCATAAGTAATAAACACCACGGTTGATAACTAATTTTCCCAACCCAGGGCGAGCCTGCTGGTTAATGAGGCTTCCCGTAAAGAGGCGAGGCGCCTTTCTTCACAGTCTGTTTTATAGTGATGCATGTGGTACTTTTCTATCTCCTGCTCCGACGCCTTAAGGCTCGGTTGAACAAACACGCCACCAACCCCCTTCAAGACATACCAGTACTACTGCTGTGCATATCATATAGCATATATGCTGCCGAATTGAGATACCGTTTCGTGTTCTTAAAATATTCCGCCATGATACTGCTGTGTTCGAATCTTGAGAAATATACTGGCATGTTGCCCATACCTGAAAATGCACCGGCATACTACCCAATTAATAAGAAAAGTACCGACACATGTCCGTTTTGTCTTTTTCATTTTCACGCGTCAGGTTATTATGTCACACCCTTTCAAGACTGTACCGGCATGTTACGCAAGTATTCAACCTATTGCACCGGCGATATGCAGTTATTTTATCTCAGAGGTGCTGACATCTTTCCCTTCTATTTTATTTCCGCATTTTAATTTTGACACTTACCTTTTCAATAGCGTACCGGCATGATGCGCACAAGTTTTATAATCTGCTTTACTTGTGACTGTTTTGCCTTTGTGAAGGCTGGGGCAGGCTGATTAGCTTACTTTTGTTTATTTTCTCTTTTTAATGTGCTTCGTCAGCGCGGTTCTTTGTCCTTAAAATACAACGGCCACGTTCGGCATTTTTCGCGCCTTGGTTCCGGACTGATGAAAATCGACAAATATGGACGAAGTACTGGTCAAATTGGTTCATCCAATAACCAAATTCCCTATGTTTACCTAGGGTTATCTAAAAGAAAAATTAAGTTCCTGTCCTAACGGACAAACTGACAAAAAACTGGTACACCAGCGCCTTTTTGCCAGTTTACGGTACTAAATCATCAAACCATGCAATCAGGGTACACCACACCCAAGTTAGATGACATTTTCTGTCAAGGTTTACCGTTTTATGGCGAAACACCCATGTCCGTCCGTCTCACTTGCGAAAATGCCAAAAAACGGTACATCATCGTATTTTTGCCAGTATACGATACGAAAAAGTAAAACGAGGTGATCAGGGCACACCAAACTCAAGTTACATGACGTTTTCTGTCAAGGTATACCGTTTTCTGGCAAAAAATCAATGTCCCGGTACAGCTTATATTTTCGAACAAAAACCGCGTTCGTTGATAGAAGCGCCTTCTTGTATTCGTGTTCATACGAACATACCAGGTACGAGTCAAGAAGACGTTTTATTTCGTGCGCGTGCGTGTACTCAGAACACGGTACCGCGGGCGAGCCCGGCGCCGCCGCGGGTGTCAGCGGGTGCTAGCAGGTAAAGGGGGGATTGCAAGGAGCGCGGTCGTCGTTTGCATGGCTAGGCGTCGCGTGTGCCTCGAGACACGTAGGAAGCACGAATGGGCTCTGTCTGGCCTCCTTGTGAGGCTCCGCTTGTACCATATACGAGATATAAGGGTCGTTTTGATATGCGAAATGATATTCAAGCGGTGCTTATTTTTTCGACCAAACTAAACTTCAAAAAGGGCGGGCGACGGGGCTCACTGTGGCAGAGAGGGAGGATTTTTTTTTCCGGACCGAATCGGTGGTGAGGTGGTCGCGAGACGGGCGGGCGGCGTACAAGGCTAAGAGGGAAGCTCTGCTGTTCGTTTTTTTTCTTTTTGACCGGTGGCACGTGTTCCAATTAGGCAGAAAATTATTACGTGAGAGGAGACAGGGATTTTTTCAGGGCTTTTCGCGGGTCATGACCCGACCCACGGGTCGGGTCACGGGGTGTCCAAAATGTCACGAGTCGGGTCGGGTCGGGTCGGGGCAGGAAGTGTTCAAAATCTCATGGGCCGGGTCGGCTCGGGTCAAGAGGTTTTAAAATCTCACGGGCCGGGTCGGGTCGGGTCAAGAGTTTTTCATATCTCACGGGTCGGGTCGGGTCAAGAGGTGATGAAAAGCTCACGGGTCGGGTCAGGTCATGACCCGCGGGAAACAGGTCACTCGCGGGTCGGGCCAGCGTGACCCGCGAGTCCTTTTCTGCTGATCCGCGGGTCGGACCCGCGCATTCGGCCCGCGGATCCGTCACTCAAAACACTTCCCGCTCTCTTACCCAAAGGCTTTTCTCGTACAAATACTCAATAATACTCCTTTGGTATCTTATTCAAACATTAAAACATTGCCAAATCCATGTACGCATGCGCGCATCCATTCATACCCACTACAGCCAGGCCACATATCGCTTGTGAGCACAAAAATGAATATTGAATTGTTTTTCAAGTGTTGGCCCATGGGCCGGATCCGCAGGTCGGACCTGCGGGTCAAGATAAATAGTCTCGCGGGTCAAGGTGACCCGACCCGCATGAAACCCGTGTCTCATGGGTCAATCCGAAGGTGGCGGGTCGGGTCGGGTCGGGTCAAGAGGTTTTGAAATCTCGCGGGTCGGGTCGGGTCGGGTCAGGATATTTTCAAATCTCGCGGGTCGGGTCGGGTCGGGTCAAGAGGCCTTTAAAATCTCGCGGGTCGGATCGGGGCAGCTGACCCGACCCGACCCGACCCGACCCGTGAGATTTGATCCGACCCGAGAAAAGTCCTGGATTTTTTCCCTCTCCGTGCTTTTTGGCATCGTACATGTTCATACGAATAGCCCGTAAACATCGTGAACTCTCCGAATGTTCTACGTGCACAAGTACCTGTATTACAGTATCTATGTGTGTAAATTTTATACGTGCAGTGCTGTCTTTTGTGTCGAGACGATATCCGACGATGTGCGGCATGAAGGAGGAGTTTCGTCGTCCATAGCCCATAAAAATCCCCAGCAGGACAGAGGGAGAGTGTCTCTCCGAATGTTCTACGTGCACAAGTACCTGTATTACAGTATGTGTGTAAGCTTTATACGTGCAGCGCTGTCTTTTGTGTCGAGACGATATCCGACAATGTGCGGCATGAAGGAAGTCTTCGAGTTTCGTCGTCCATCGCTCATAGAAATGCCCAGCAGGACAGAGGAAGAAGAAGCTGAAGGGAAAACATTATTTCCAATTAGTTCGAAGAAAAAAACAAGGTCGACCGCGACAAGAGTTAGCGTCCCACGTCAACAACAATCGGCAAGAAGAACGCGAAATACGTACAACCCGCGGTGCCTCCTATTATTCGTAGTGCATACGAACAAAATGACAAAAAACGTGCTTCCTACGTACTTTTCTTGAGACTTGCAATAGGCAGGACGATAACGGCCCACGTCAACAACGGCCTATACAACTCCATACCTACAACCTACGGTACCCACTATTTCTAGTGCCAAAGCCAAACTTAATATTACGGGGGTACATAGTTAATAGGACCTATGGTATACATAAAAACCTATATATCTACATTTTTTTACTAACAAAATTTGGTAACGTTAACTATGGACCCCCGTAATAGTACCAGGACCAAAAGAAAAAGCGGAAATTCTATGGTACAAATACGTGCTTCCTACGTACTTTTCTTGATACTTACACTATAGGACGATATACAGCAATTTAATGCCCATCACATTGAGGTCAGCGTCCCACGACCACAACATCCGACGACGACAGCCTACAACAACAAAGGACGACAGACAACATACCCTTCTAACACCCTACACAGCCGGTCGAAACGAAACTACAGTGATACCGACTTCTCGATACCTACAACCTACGGTACCCACTATTAATAGTGCCAAAACCAATTTTTATAGAGCCAAAACCACAAGAAAAAGCGGAAATTCTATGGTACGAATACGTGCTTCCTACGTACTTTTCTTGATACTTACATTAGGACGATAACGGCTCACGTCAACAACGGTGCTGCCGCTTAGCGGTCGGGGTCTCGATCGGACCCTCTCTGTGGTCCCATCTACTCGACGTGCTGGCGCGTAGCGGACGGGGTCTCGATCGGACCCTCTCTGTGGTCCCATCTACTCTACATACTGGCGCTTAGCGGACGGGGTCTGGATCGGACCCGCTCTGTGGTCCACAGATTTGTTTTTGCCCTTCGGTTTCCCCTTGCGGGTCTGGGCCGGACTTGTTTTTTGCGGCGTACGGGAGCTCTGGGCCGTTTCCGCCGCCTGCGGCGACTGCGTCTTCTGTATGGTTTCCAGCATATGTATGTCTACCTTCGAAAGTCTATGACCTTGCCTGTTCCCCAGGCGCAAACGACAGCATACCGTAGTGCTAGCTACTGAGCGCGCAAACCAAGAACGCTCGGAGATAATCGAGGCAACTAGACAAGGATTGATCATGCCTCCACCTTACCGAAGTCCTGGCCACTACGACGTGGGGAGCGCAGCTGTGCGCTGCCGACTGGAGTCCGACGTACCGCCGCCTTGAGGGTCTCACGTGTTCTTCACATGTGTGTTGAAACGTTTTGTTTTTTTTTGTGTGATATTGCTTCTCGATTAGGACTGCCTGCGTTCTTCTTTCCCTCTTTTTGCTAAAACTCATTTGGCAGAAATGTTGCACGGTGCGTCCAGCCCTTCGATTTCTGCGCAGCTACATTTATATTATCTGTTTGGTCGACAGAGTCTTGTTTACGGGGTGCGTGTACGTAACAATCATCGGCGAAAAGCCTACTCGTATGCCTTTTGTCAACTTGGATTTTACTGCGGCGTTTTATTTGGTATGGGTGTGTTCGCGACACGTCGAGGTCATCGCAAGCTGCGCGATGCGACTGTGATATTATGTTTTGATTTTTTGCTTCGAAATAGCGGCAACAGCAGCATCTTCAAACAAGAATATTCTACGTAGCAAGTATCTACGTCGCGAGAGAACTTCCATACCTCCGTCCAACCTTGTACGATATGGTAACACCTAGGGAACAGCAGGGCAACCCTTGCCCTGCTCCACAATACAGTAACAGCGCACATCTCGCCGGCGCTGTAGTATGTCTCTATCGCGGTGGGTGCCCCTAATATATAGGCTCAACAGGGGGGGGGGGGAGGCTTCCCGACGTATTTCTGAACAATGCAAATGAAGGGTCAATGGAAAGCCTATCATCATCCGCGTGTTTGAAACAGACAACATGTTCTATTCACGCAGTGGTTTTTGAGATCAACGCACCAAAGCGAGTGCTTCGAGCTGATTTTGGGCCTATTTACTAAAATGGTATGGGCCTCCGTGATAGTTTTGTTTTTTCGCATTCGGTTTTAAAGAGGGAGTTCTTGGTGTTTCTAGTCGCCTCTCGAGCAACAACTCCCATTCCGGGTCTATCAACAACCCTTACCTTCCGAACACTACAACTTGTTAAGTGTAAGGCAATGTGGACCTAGGGACCGACTACTAGTACAGCAGGTGATGCCTTTGGCTCTGCTCTGGTCTCTCACACAAGGTGCTTGACGATGTTAGTTAGGAGAAGTTGTAGGCTCTAGTACTATTAACTAGTTGCCGCTTGCCTCGCCAGATGTCTTCTGAAAGAAGGGGCGAGGCATTCACCAGTAAGGCAGACGATAACGCCTGCCAGGTAGGATGAGGGGACGCTTACTAAACAAATCATAATACCGCAAAAGGGGGGAGAGGGGATACCATAATGAAGTACTGTTCTTTTCTGCTCCAGTGCGTGCGTTGCCCCTACATTCCAACCTCACTCACTCGGGTTTCGTCTCCGTCGTAGCCGGCTTGCCGTGGGCACATCGCAGCCTTTTCTTCTGGTATGGCGCGGTTGCCACACACCTGAGGCGTCGAAGCCTCATTACAAGGTGTGGGATAGATTTATAGCCTCCTTTATTTTGTTTCGAATAACCGCACCTTCGACCCGCCTTTCCGATTCCTGGGATGATATCGACATCATCCTTTGATCGTCGCGTGATCTGCATCTACGATTATTCAGGGTGGGCTAATGTGATGGTATTACGTATAGCTAGGGGGTGCTAGTATAATAATATAGGCAAATACGTGCTACGGATGTGAGATCCCGTGGCGTGCTATAATAGTCAAATGGTACATGTATGGAGATGATACTTGGTTCAGGGGACAGTTTACAGGTAGTACTTGTCTGTGGCCCCTTCGATCTCGCTCTGACCCTGGACTCGTGCCCTAATCGAGCTCTCAGTGAGACAAGCAACAAGAAGAACTTTGCCGAGAAGGAACGTGCCCTCGCCAGCATCGACATCTCTGTGTGCTCCTCGATAAGGCACCCCATGACAACTGCGGGTGGTTCATATACTGCTCTCTGCAGGGAAAATACTGTATGTGACGAGGCGTTATTGGTCTGAGGTGTTGTTCCTCGGGTTACTGCTCAGGAGATACTTTGGTTTTTCATTATTGGTCTGAGGTGCTGTTCTTTGGGTTATTGGTCGGGAGAGGCTTTTTTTTTTTTTTTTCGTTTTTAATTCGGGCCACCACGACCGTCTATTCGTGTCACACAGCTTTTTGACCCGCCCCCGGTTCGTGTCTCTCGTGTTTTGACTTGATAAAAGTGTGTTTTCTTATAGGTGACCACAAAAAAGGGAGCAGTGAGTGGGTATTCATAAAATAAAAAAAAACAACAGCTGTGAGATGGACAATTTCGTTTTAACTCTTCTTTGCAAGCTTTGCGTCATACTATTACGGGGGACCATAGTAAATAGGACCAAATATTGTTAGTAAAAATTGGTAAATATATAGGGACCATAGGTCTTATTAACTATGCCCCCCCGTAATAGTGGTACTTCACGACGGGTTTTGTATGGTGTTATGAGAGATTCGTGTCGGCGAACGACGCCTTTTGAACGAGGTAACCCTCGTCCGCCGCCCGCAGCAGCACAGCAGTGTGCTCGGAGCAGCACCGGATCGGTCCGGCCTACGGTGGCGTAAACACTCAAGCACCTGACGAGTATGATGACAGCTTGCAGCGTGCACCAGAGTTCGAAAGCACGGAGGCAGTGTCGTTTGTGTGGCAGGCACAAGAGATAATAAATAACCCGACCGAGGTATCATACGCCTACAGTAGCAGCAGCAGGGGAAAAACGAGAGAAAACGGAGATACCCGAGCCACTACCAGGACGTCGGAATTGAAAACAAACGAGCGGATTGGGATTTTACGAAATTGACACGTTTTCTCATTTTTGTTGTATATGATTTTAGTGCTATAACCCGACCCGCCCCCTGTCGCGTACTGAAAGCAGAGGTGGGGTGTCGTTTTTTTTTTCTTCGTTCGTGTACCCTTGCTACTATGGCATAAATCACACAATGATGTCTCGCATATCCTCACGATTTGAGCCGAGTTGAAGTATTGTATGGATAGCTCTCGGCACTTTAAATGTATCTGAACTAGGCTGAGCCTCCGCCAGCTTTTTTTTTTCTTCTTTTTTCTCGCGTTTCTCGTTTTTTTTTTTTAAAACGGATTTATCGATTTTCGTCGAAATCTCAAAAAAAAAAACGGTTTTCGGCTCATTTCGGCTAAAAAAAAAACCGGCATGCACCTGAAACGTTTTCCCCCGGCCTTTTCTGTTCCTTAAGTAACAGTTTTTTTCGGCCTTTTCGGCTCGATTACATTTAAATCGAGTACAGACGGAAACGGTCTTTTGTTGCGTTGGAAGCAGGCTCGATCGGCGTGCATTATAAAAAAAGCGCTGCTCACATCGGCCAGCAGGCGCCATGAATCGGTAAAGCGGCTACCATTTTTTTTTCTCGGAACCATTTTCGTGAGAAATAACATATATATGGCGTTTTTGTGCTGGGGACGAGTGAAAATTGGCTATTTTGGCAGAATTCGGCCCTCGAGACCAAAATAATCGGCCCTCTCTCCAAAAACAAATCTCGCAAGAAAACCCGGGCTTTTTTGTATCCCAATATCGACCTTTTAGACCTTTTCTGCCAAAGCCGGTGGAAGGTCAGCCTAATCTGAGCCATGTTCTCGAGGCCCTCACTACGGAGGTATTGGCGTGTTTATCATTTGGCGGACGAGGGATACATGCATTCGTACATGTGTTACTGCAGGCCGGACGGGTTTTACAAATCGGAAGGAAAAGGCGCTTCGAACGCGACGACAGATAAACGCCATCAGACACAATACTAACGGCACTGCTACCAACGCCACTGCAATACCTGGAATGCGGGAAAATCAGCCAAGTGGCGCACTACCGTTGCGTATCCCATGAGACTGGCACGTTGTTTACCAATCTATACGTTGGAGAAGTAAGTGCTTCGGACGCGACGACGGAAAAACGCTGCTATACACACAAAAAAACGTCACTGCAACAACTGGAATGCGGAAAAAAATGTTGTTCATAAACCAATTCAACAGAAGAAATAAGCGCTTTGGGGCGCGACGACGGCAAGACGTCGCTAGAAACAGTAAAAACGCCACCGAAACACCTGGAATGCGGGAAAACCGCTATTTCACAAACCAATAAGAGCAACAAGTGCTCGAACGCGACGACGGAAAAACGCCGCTGCAGCCCAGATACAATGAAAGCGCGACTGCGACAGCTGGAATGCGGGGAATCGTCGCAGCATGCCTCACAGCATACTGCGCACCCCATGAACACTGCAGCAATGTACTGATATACTCTTCACGCTCGCATTACTTGCAGTATGCTCTTACGTTGTCAACTTCTACGCTCGTTTCGCGTTATATCGAAAGAAAAAATTGGACATAAAAAAGGACTTTCTACGTTCTAATTGCAGGGTAATCGCAATTACGCGCCTGCTCCCGTCGTGTGCAGCCTCCCCCCCCCTCACGCCCTCTCTGGGTCTCGAAAATGGGTATTCACAGTGGGGTGTCCGACGTTTTTTTTCGTGGACATCTGACAGTGGGGTGTCCGACTTTGTTTTCGTGGACATCTGACCAATACCGATTCCATCGAGGGGGCGTGTTAGGATTATTCCTGATACTTTTCTCGAGATGTACTACTGTAGTATGGCGCTCATGGCAACCAACACGTTCAGAATGGGACGTCGAGCAGATATCTGGCATGGACCACTGCGATTTCTTTGTAGGGGGCATGCTACTGCGGTATAACTCTTCTCGAGGTGCACTGATTTACTTCTCCGTGCAACCTACGCGTAGACTACGCAGAGAAGCTGCTGCGGTAGCCGTTGCAGTTGAAATTTACCGCGTTTCTGAAGCCGGGAAAACGCCAGAAGAGCCTTCAACATACTTGGAGCCTAGGAGCCGTGAGAAGAACTAATCAAACTTAAGAGGAACTGGAGAGTGGGTACACCTCTGCATTGCCTCATGATAACCGCTCATCCAGTCTGGATATCTCATCGTCCTGAGCGCTTCTTGGCGCAACGAACACCTCTTTCCAATGGAGAGAGCTTTCTTCTTCTGCATCATCAATGCTCAAGTTCGTCCTACAAACGAATCTGCGTTTTACATACCCTCAAAAAACCATCATCTTTCAGCCACTTGATTGTGAACTGTTGCATATCTGTCACCCACTCCCCTCCATACGCACGCGAAACATGTTCGACCCCCATACACCACGAATGTGTAAACAGAGAGTATTTAACTCAACTATGTTTAGTCAGCGGTGTTGACGGTGGCGATTGGACGAACCGCCACATCTAAGAGTCGCCGATCGTGACAAAACAGGAAAATATGTTCAGCACCACACGATGAAAAAAAATCGACCGAAATAAAGCACAGAACAAAAAATATTCACCATCCACAGAAGATTCAGAATCCACTACCGGGTATAAAAGTATATATTATGCTTGGGAAAAACCAAAGAGACGAAATAATCCACCGACAAAATCAGAGGGTATTCTCAACAGCACCGTTTGCCCTTGAAGTGTTTGTGCTTTTTCATCCTAATTTCAATCTTATTTCTTCCTTCTCATGCTCCCTTCATGGCCGGAACTCAAATCTCGGGTCAAAGTGAAAGACTCTTCTCCCATGCCTCACTTTGGCACACGACTTGATTTATTATCGTGAGAAGGGCTGAGCGTTTTCTTTCGCCGTCGACTCTCGCAGAACCGTGCTTGCCTACGCAAGTCAAGTTGGCGCTCTCGCCAGTTGGGTGCCGTTTTCGAGACAAAAAAGAAAAGAAAAGATGATCTAAACGGATAATCAAAATCCATGAGCTAGCTCAACGCCAGTAGTTTCGAGGATGCCTCTTGTTAGTAGACCACCGCGGCGATCGCCACGTTGTGCACAGACGAGTTCGCGCGCCGCGCACACGCTCCGGCTGACTATAGAGATGTACCAAGTTGTTGTCCGCTTGGCGCTTCCCTCTCCCCCCTATTTGTGTTCCTCTGCCACCGCTTTCATGCGCTCGGCCATCTTCCTCTTGAAGCTCGTGTAGACTGCCGACACGGGCTCGTCCTTCTGATAAAAAGTCTTTCGGGGCGAGGGAATCGTTTCGCCCCAGGCGTCGTCGAAGTTGTACCCCTCGGGCACGCAGTGGTCCCACTTGAACGTGTCGTACACGTAATTCAGTGAGTTGGATCCGGGTTTGAGGGCCTCGATCACCTCGCGGTTGGAGAGGTTGTTTCCCTTGACAGGGTTGCGGCGGATGCCCGTCTTGACCTCGAACCCGTCGTTCTCCTTGTCCAACAGGCCGAACGGGAAGATGTCACTGCCGTGGTGGCCGAAGCACGTGTCGTAGTAGGTGCTTATGTACTCAGTGATGGTCCTGCCGTCGGCGAGGGTGACTTCGACGTCGCTGTCAGCCCAGGCAAAGCTCGTCACTTGTTCCGTTATCACGGCGAACTGCCACAGACGCTCCATCGTGGGATGTACCCCCCAGAACATCGGGTCGAACGAGGAGCTCGACTGATCAAGGGAAGAGAGAGCCGGGGGGAGGAGGGGGGGGGGGGGTACGGCGAGTAGAGCGGGACAAGGAGGGGCGGAGGGAGAGCAGGGCGATTGATTACTTCGGTCGCTCGGTCGCTCGGTCGGTCGATCACATACTCCGTGATACCTGGTACATTTTCAATCGTTCGGGTATCCTGGGATACTGTCTCGATGGTCCTCTCTCGGTGTTTGCTGAACGGTTCGGTACGGTCGGGCCATGGTCAACAAATAGAGAAGATACGCAGAGAACCAGATACGCCGTAAAGGTTCAGGGAAGAAGCGAACCTTGTTTCTTCAGCTTGTGCGACGAACATACGTTTGGGCTTTGAGTATGAAATTCTAGGAAAAATTACATGGCACAAACCATCGGGCATACGAATCGGAGCCCGCTCAATATCCTATGACCGATTTAATCGACCCTATCGAGGATTAAATATCAATCACATTTTTTTTTTTCGCCGGTTACGCTACCCGCCTCACTAGCCGGGGCGGGGCGGGGGGGGGGGGGGGAGGGGTTGAGGGTCGCTTGATCTTGCCCAATTTTGTCGACAAATCATATTCGGCTGACTTGTTGAAGATATACGGATTAATCGGCTTATCGCCAAAACACGACATTTTTCTTTCTAAGGCCACGACGGTTATTGCGATGGACACTGACGCATATGGCCGGGTGGCAAACGCAACAGAGGTGAAGACCCGCCCCACCTGATCCATGTCGCCCAAGGCGATCACCCCAGAGCAGAGGTTCTCTACCACCTGCCGCTGGATGTCCTCGGTGAACTCCCCGATGTAAAACTCCAGGAAAGCGAAGTCGCTGATAATTTGCTTCCAGTCGTCCCCCTGTGTGAGATCTAACCCATGGCAGCCGCAAGTGCCGTCTGACAGGAGCTGGGTCGATTCAAATCCGCACATCGCCAAAGGCGTGGATGAAAAACATCAGAACAGAGACGCGGGAGAAAAACGCGGACGACGGGGGAATCGTTTTTTAAGGGTTAGTACTTGCTGCTAACTCACTCGCGCCGGCCCGCCCGCCAGAAAGAAACCGCGTAAATAGCACTGAGGGATACCTGGGGGATAGTTAATAGGACCGTGACCTGCGCGGATCTCCCACGGGCTCGTGCCTACGAATGCTGTCGAATCTGCAAGTCAGGATAAACGCCCGTCCCTCGGCCCCAGTGGCGAAGGGGACACATGAAAACGTAGGCAGGGCTTTCGGGGTTAGGTTTATGTATAGAATTTATCTAAATGCTGCAAGTCGTAGTGCGGTGTGAATATGTGTGCGTGCCGCAAGAAACGATGCTTGATTTACAGCCCGAGCTATTGATATAATGGCAAAAAACACGCACATGAACTCAGAATCTCTTTAGGACTTCAGTCCCGTTTTGGGGACTAACTACGGTGGTCAAATTTTGAGGAGTTTGTCCCCTAAATGGGACGGCAGTCTTAGTGAAAGGCTTTAAACCACGGTGGCAAGACGCACTCGCCCTTCTCTTCCTACATTCCGCTCTTGTACTCACCTCCTCAGGCTTGACGTCCACTGTAACCTTGCTTCCCTCGCAGCTCCATATGCCTTCGCAGAACGCTGACCTGCGGTGCCCGACCCCCAAGAAGGCAAGTGTTGCGGCGATATCGGGCCCCACGAGCCTGCCAATGTTGTTGTACGTGTCTTCGCAGTCCATCACGCCTCCCAGCCAGAGATGAATCGGGCCGTGCGGGTCGCCCATGCTGTCCCACACCCACGAGTAGAAGTCGCGGTTGGTGGTGGTGAGGTCGTAGTGGATCTGGCAGTTGGGCCAGTCCAAGTATCCGTCAACGCTTACTTGGCAATTCTCGCCCAGCCCCCGGGACAAGAACCTGTGTTTTCAGATGTGTATCATGCAGACCATGAAGCGGCGTGAGCGTGAGCGCACGTAAACAACAAAAAAATGCGTACTTGATGCTACTGCAGTGTTAATAGTAGGCCTAGTGCTGCTACAAGTATAATAGTACCGCACTTGTTGAAAAACGTCCATTTCTTCCCGTATTACTTGCTATCAGGTACCAGGTATATATATGTACACATACAGTGTTATCGGGTATGTTATCGTTCGTATTACGTACCAGTATGTTTTTCAAGGCTTTTCGCGGGTCAGATCAAACCTCACGGGTCGGGTCGGGTCAGCTGACCCGGACGGACCCGGCCAGCGAGATTTTGAAAGTCTCATGACCCGACCCGACCCAACCCGCGAGGTTAAAAAACTGTTGACCCGACCCGACCCGTGAGATTTGGAAAATTTCTCGAGCCGAGCCGAACCGAGCCGACCCGCGAGATTTCAAAACCTCCTGACCCGACCCGATCCGCCACCTTCCGATTGACCCGTGAGACACGCTTTTCATGCGAGTCGAGTCACCTTGACCCGCGAGAGCATTTTCCTTGACCCGCCGGTTCGACCCGCGGATCCGGCCCGTGGGTCGACACTTTAAAATCAATTTTATATTCATTTTTGTGCCCCGCGGCGACATGTGGCCTGGCTGTAGTGGGGATGGATGGGTGCGGGCATGCGTGTATGGGTTCGGCAGTGTTTTAATGTTCGAATATGATACCAACAGAGGAGCGCTATTGAGTATTGGTACGAGAGAAGCTTTAGAGTAAGGGAGCGGAAGGTGTTTTAAGTGTCGGATCCGCAAGCCGAATGCGCGGGTCCGACCCGTGAGATGGCAAAAAACAACTCGCGGGTCATGTTGGCCCGACCCGCGAGTGACCCGTTTCTCACGGATCTTGACCTGACCCGACCCGGCCCGTGACAGTTGGAACACCCCGTGACCCGACACGTCGGTCGGGTCACGACCAGTGTTGTAAATCGCGCTAAGAAAGGCGTGATTCGAAGAATGCGATTAATCGTCTCTATTTTTTTACTATCGCGAATAATCGTCGGTGGAGAAGAATAGCGCATATCGCGATTTATAGGCGACATTTGGGCACAAAGGCGGTGCATTTCAAGAGGGACCCAATTGGTATACCTGGCAGAGCAGTATGGCCAAGGGAGTGACAATCACCGGGCGCAGCGGCGCAGTGCAAGTTTGAACCATTAAGCCACTGCTTGCGTCAAACTTGTATGTTGAATACAGGTGCACGCACAGGGATACATCATGCACACGGGAGCAACGAAACCGAGGATGATTCGGGTGTCTGAGGTCCACGTCCAGCCACGATCCCACAACCAGACTTCGTGTTGCTCAATTCGTGCACCAACGCACGAAGACGGAAACACAATCGATGGTGAGGTGCCTGCGGGAAAACTGAGACAGTCACCACTGCATACTTGTAGGGACGAACAGGTCGCGTCGTTTCATCGTACCAGGAACCGTTTAGGACTGCAGTTCCGTTTTGGGGACAAACCAGTCAACTTTAAGGAAATTGTCCCCAGAACGGAAGTGCGGTCCTTTACGGGTTAATATCACCCATTTCCCTCTACTAGCCCATTCCCCACCGACTCAATGACGTGATGCATGTAAACCGAATCGCGATTTACGATCACGACATATAACCGTGATCGCGGGTCGAACTTTTGCGATCACGGATCACCAGAAACTGCTATTAAAATCGCGATCGCCAAACGCGATTTCCATACAACCACACCGGTCATCAGCCCGCGAAAAGCCCTTGTGTATTCTCTCGTTTCTTCTGGCCTCTTCGTTTTTGACTGTATGACGCAGATCACCGAGCAGCATGACATACCAGATACGCATGTATTTGATGAAGAATATACTCTCTCTTGGGGCGTACTAATTACGGGGGACCATACCAGGTATTACATAGGACCAAATATTATTCGAAAAAATAGGGAAATGCATAGGTTTTTTCTGTACCGTACGTAGGTCCTGTTTACCATGGTGATGGTCCCCCGTAATACTATATATACTGCTTTAGGTACTGCACTCCTTCTTAAAAAACGTCTATTTCTCCCTGTATATGATGTAGAAGTCAGTCTCTCGGTAGACATGTATTTCCAAATGCGAAAGTAGACGTTGTTTTATTTATCATTTTTGACCTCTTCGGTAATGACATCCATCATTTTAGCTCTCTCTATCGTGAACACGAGAACACGAACATACGCTGGGTTCTGCCGGTCCTCCATTGGTTCATCTCACACTGGGACGTTTTTTTCCATTTGGAGCTTCCCGACGAAAGAAACAACTACGTCTAACATTAACCCTTTTAGAACTGCAGTCCCCGCATGTGAACAAGCTACTCAAATTCTAAGTAGTTGTCCCCAAAACGGAACTGCGCTCCTAAAAGGGTAAAGTAGTTTCAACTTTCTCGTTGCTATACACAGCAGATTGCAGCGGAGTATGATATCCGTGAAGTTTTTTTTTTATACTGAAGACTACTTATTGTTGTTGCTGTACTTATCATCAATATAATTAAATATATACGATATTGTTGGCCCTGTGCTCTCAGCACTCCTCAGCGTTTCTTAGACGTATTTTTTTGCGTTGTTCGTGCTAGCGCGAGATGAGGTTGACCTCACGGGATGAAAGTGCCTCATCGTCATCCCCGATCCCGACTGTGTCGGGAGCGGCCTCGGGCGTGCTTGCGACGTGCCCTGGTGCCGGCTGGCGGGTGTAATACGTCAGCTGTGAGTTGGACCAGTTGAGTGGTCGATACTTGATTTATGACGGTCTCGTGGCCAAAGAATTTGGCTGCCGGCCTACCTTTGCCCCGTCAGGCCTACTCCTGGCCCGTTAAACCCTCTTCCAAAATATTACCAGGTATAGTTTTTACCATTGGGATGTCCTTGGCAGCTGTGGCCGGGTGTATTGTGCTCGTTTCTTGCGGATGCTTTTTATATAAACATCAGCTGTAATTGGGACGAGTTGAGTGGTCGATACTTGATTTATCAAAGTCTTGTGGCCAAAGATTTTGGTTGACGGCCTACCTTTGCCCCGTCAGGCCTAACTTTGACCCGTCAAACCCTCTCCTGAAATATGATAGTTTTGATCGTTGGGATGTCCTTGACGGCTGCCTGTCAAGGGGCAAATGTGGCCTCAACCGACATCTATCGTGACGGTAAAAATATTCTGTTTTCGATGCCAGCACCCAGATTGGACCTCTTCTCCTTTGGCCGAAACGAGAGAGGCCGAATCCTCCGCGGCTTTCGACAACTCATGGCGACAAGAGTGTGGGAAATATGGGCTGGGATGGCCGGTCTCATGCTACGTCGTTGCTTCTGCGTTGAGGGTCGGGCGTTCCAGAAACGAGGGTCGAAATTCCGATTCGGGCTATTTTACGTGTGAAAGCACGAGTTTTGCGCAAAAATGCTGAGATTCGTAGGCTAGAATGTGGTCGGGAAACGAGCGTCACGAGCCTCTTCCGCTGCTGTGCACGCCGGGCGACAAGGCTCCGTGAGGCAGAGAAGACGGGATCTTTGGTTTCGACCGAATTGGATGAGTCTACGCCGCGGGAGGAGCACCAGTATCACATGAGGCGTGGAATTTCGGTTGTATTGTGAAGGTGTTTTTCCTTTTTATTGTGTAACCGCCAAGCAAAAAATAAAGTCATGAACATGTACCGGTTACGACGAGGTACGACGACGACTTCATGCTTCTTCCTCCTCGTGCGCCACCGGGCTCCCCTGCCTCGACTGTTGTGCCAGGGGCAGCCTCGGGCCTGCATGATGTGCTGCTGCTGCTGCTGCTGCTGCCGCTGCTCATCCGCTGCTCTGGTTCTGCTACTATGTATGCGCGGCTACTGTCCTATTCTGCTGCTATACCCCTGCTGCTGCTGCCCCTGCTGCTGCTATGCCTGGAATATCTTTTTGCTGCTTAACCCCCGTGAGCACGTGGTAAATATGCAAGTCAACCCCTCTCCGTGATGTGTTTCCGCATTAAAGCTGAAGTACGGACCCATCTGCTTCGGAAGATGTACGAGCACCGTCTCGTAATTGGCTTTTTGTTGGTGTCTCGGCGAGGGTCTCGTGCGAGTGCAGTTTTCTTGTGATACGTACATGTACGCTATATGCCGCTGGTGCTTGCTGCTGGTGCTTGCTGCTGTGAGCTTGCTTCACCAACGTAGTCGCCGGCGCTTCGTACTGTCGACTAAACTCGATCGACTGCTGCCTGACTAATTGTTTAGTATCGATCTGCATACGGATTATACAGTACGGACGCCGAGCGTCTCGTACGTACGAGCTGGGCCAGCAAAATGGATAAACCATCCGAAGGTCGTATCTCGTGAACCTCTGCGAATTAGAACTTGAACTTTGCAGGGGTTTCCTCCGGATTTTTCCCGTTGTGAACATACCGCGGGATTCCGCGGGCTACGGGATAATCCCGTGGTCCCGTGGAATTTTCAAAATCCCGTTCCTGTCCAAACTGATCCCGTGGAAATGTTTGTGATTCCGATCCCGTCCCGTTTTTTTTGTCTAATCCCGATTCCGTGCAAAGTAGTCCCGTGAAATTAGGGCACATCCCGTGAAATCCGTGCCCCGTCCCGTGCAAACCGCAGCAGGCCTCGGGCGTGCGTGGTGTGCTGCTGCTGCTGCTGCTACTGCCACTGCTCTGCAGCTGCTCTGCTACTGCTGCTCTGCTGCTGCTCTGCTGCTGCTGCTGCTACGTGCAGCTTCTGTGTTGTTCTGCTGTTGCTGCTCACGCAGTCCCCTTCGCGAAGTAGGTCGGCCTAAGATATATGTCAGAAGAGGGTTTGACGGGCCAAAGTGTAAGCCTGACGGGGCAAAGGTAGGCCGTCAATCAAACTCTGTGGCTACGAGACTTTGTGTGGAAGTCTTCTGCGTCCTAGAAATCCATTGAATGGCCGCACCACCACACATCACGGCTGCACCCGAGACAGACTTCCTCCTAGTGTCTCGGGGGGCATAGGCTGCGTCTGCATAAACCACCAACTCTAATCCACTGCCCCTCTGGAAAGTAATACCGTAGCTACTTGTCACCTTAAGATACTCCAAAATCCCTCTCGCGGCCAACCAGTGTTTGAGTTTGGGGTCATGCATATACCTCGCGACCGCCCTTACGGCATTTGAGATATCAGGTCTCGTCTGGTTAGAAAGCCACAGCAAACTGCCTACTAGTTCACGATACGGCCAGTCACCAGTGGGCTCCTCCTTGTCAAACACCTCCAGGAAAAGATCACGGGAAAGTGGGGTGTTCCTACCAGCGGTCACGCCAA
Organism: Macrocystis pyrifera; assembly: GCA_031763025.1. Lineage (NCBI taxonomy): Eukaryota > Phaeophyceae > Laminariales > Laminariaceae > Macrocystis > Macrocystis pyrifera. Next base: position 592,918 of record JASSKH010000034.1, read on the forward strand.
ATTGCTTGACTGTCTTCTCCGCGAAAGATTTTTGCGAAATTGTCAGTAAACCCGCGACCTTGTCTCTGGAATAGTGGCAACCGGCATACCATCGCAGCTCGTCATCCTCTCGAGAAAAACTCTCCGAAGTAGGGATCCCAAAAACGGATCAGGAAGCCAACCTCCACCTACTGCAATGCCTGACGTCCGAATACGAGGTGGACAAGAAAATCCTGCAATACGCCGAGAACTTGACCCTCAACATGATCGAGGACCGGGTTTGCATAACGTACCGGGAATTGGAAGCGAGTAAGAGGAAAATGATCGATGGCTCAGCACAGGTCTTGATAGCCACAGGCGGAGGTGGAGCAGGTGGACAGGGGAGTTTCCCCGGTCCCAGCCCTGGCCACTACACGGGCGGCAGAGGTGGCACGGCGAGTGGTGGCGCCACTGGGCACTGGGGGCAGCAACAGCAGCAACAGCAACAACAGCAGCAACCACACAATCAACATCAGCCACCGCGTCAACACCAACAGCAACACCAGCATGGTCAAGGCTGGGCAGGCCAGGACTGGGGAGGGGCACGTTCGGGGAACAAGAACGGGAAGCCGAAAAAAAATCGGCAGAGGCAGGATTCGCACGCGGCGGCGGACATCAACCATGGCCGCCATACGCCGGCCGCGGCGGAGGTGGGAACCAGTCGTGGCCGCAGGTACGCGACGCACGTTTCATCGGGCCCGGAGGACACCCACCAGGTACCGACCGAATGTACGACGCCATCCGGTACCCTCCCAACCTACATCGGCCGCAAGGCACCGAGTCGGGAATCCACGCCGCTGACCCCCGCCCAAGATGTTACAGGTGCGGCCGGATAGGCCATTTTTTTGCGAACTGCCGCCGCCGCCGCCGGGGGTGACGTCACCGTCATCCCCACCGGGGGCCGAGAACCATCACGTCGAGGACGACGAGGGCCCACGGGATAACGAGCTCTTCCAACTAGGGCGGACGCGCGCTAGGACACGGGCGATGACGACGGCACCGCCTCAAGTGGAGATGCCGCCGGTGATGACGCCGGCGCCACCGAAGATGCCGTCGACGCCGGGGGTGATGTCACCGTCATCCCCACCGGGGGCCGAGAACCCTCAGATCGAGGACGACGAGGGTCCCCCGGACAACGAGCTTCTCCAACCGGGGCGGACGCGCGCGAGGACGAGGGCGTACCACCAGGCGTCTACTGGTGCATCGCAGCCAGCTGACCACGCACTTTTCAACCAGCGCCCGCCCAACCAACCCGCCCCTGCTCTGCCAACATGTGACGCGGGACAACTCTCGGAACCCGCGACCTACCAGGAGGCGATGCTCTCGCAATACCATGCGAACTGGTCCCATGCAATGGAGACGGAGATTGCCGGACTCGAGGGAGCTGAGACTTTCGAGGATGCTTAGCAGCAAAAGGGAGGGAACGTGGTATCGGCCAAATGGGTGTTCACTTGGAAGGCAGATGAGCATGGTAAGGTAGTGAAGGCGAAAGCGTGACTAGTGGCGAGAGGATTTAGCCAACGCCCCGGAGTTGATTACTATGAGACTTTTGCCCCCACCCCCGCCGCGTCATGTATCCGTATTGTGTTTGATAAATCATTTATCGACTACTCAACTGGTCTTACGCACATCCGACCTATTTGAAATGTTTTAGTAGAAACCGAGCAACAGCACACAAGGTCAGCCTGCAGCCAGGACACCTCATGCTCTCACGCTTGCCGCTCGTCAAGTTTTTACGCAAGAAACATTTCCTACGAGCACGAGCACGCACTCGGTGAGACTCGATCCCACAACTTGACTTCAGTGGGCACGAGATTCGCCAACTACAAAGTAACTCCATCGGAGATCCCATTACAACTTTCCTCGTCGTGCCTTACCGTGCTTCCCTGCCTCGACTGCTGTGACGTGGGCGGCCTCGGGGCGTGCGTGATGTGCTACTGCTGCTGCTACTACCGCTACTCTGCTTCTGCTGCTCTGCTTCTGCTGCTAGGGGCAGCTGTTGTGCTGTCCTGCTGTTGCTGACTGCTGCTGCTCACGCAGACCCCCGCACGGAGTAGATCGGCCTGAGATATAGTATTATGCCTTTGCTCCTCGTGCGCCACCGGGCTCCCCTGCCCCGACTGTTGTGCCAGGGACATCCTTGGGCGTGCATGATGTGCTACTGCTGCTGCTGCTGCCGCTGTTTATCCGCTGCCCTGGTGCTGCTGTTCTGTTCTGCTGCTAGTGCTGCTGCTTTGTCTGCGATATGTTTTTGCTGCTGACCCCCGTGTGAGCATGGTTATTTTGTGCAAGTCAACTCCTCTCGGCGATGTATCTCCGCATCTTAAAACTGAAAGACGGGTCTGTCTGCTTCGGAAGCTGTACGAGTACCGTCTCGCGATTGACATTTATATGGCGTCTCGGCGGAGGTCTCGTACCAGCGTAATTTTCGTATGATATGTAGCTATACGCTATGCTGCTGCTGCTTGCTGCTGCTGAACTTCCTGCACCAACGTAATCGCCGGCGCTTGGTACTGCCGATTAACTCGATCGACTGCTGCTCATCTAATTATTTAGTATCTACCTGTACAGGAAGTATACAGTACGGACGTCGAGCGTCTCGCACGTTGTACTGTGTAGTGCTGCTTGCTGGTGCATACGAACGAGTAATGCATTGCTGGGCCGGATGGCGGATGGCAATGTTTGGTTTTCTCGTGTTTGCAGCGTTTTCTTTCTCTTCAATCAAAATTGCTTTTTTTAATGCATCCCTCGGCAGTACTGTCGCACTAACAGCCTCGAGTTGCACACCGGTACACCTTTAGTCATTACGGGCGTGCGCGGGCGTCAGCTCGCCGCGGCGAAACCCGCCTTGTAGAAAAGTATCTATTTTGAACGGGACAGTGTCCATCATACATTGTATTTTCCCGATCATGTATGTGCTTTCGTGCGTCGTTTTCCATTTTCATCCTTTATTATAACAAGGGTAGTAGCGTGGCGCTTGATTAGTATTAATAGTTATGGGTGAAGTACGCTACAACACAATAGTATTATGTTGTAATATACTATCCCAAAGTTTACATCATCAGCACAAATCCCAGTGTCCGTCCTGATTCCTCATTCTAGATACTATTTCTTCCATGCTCACAGACTGTCATAAAGTTTCTTAGTAGTGTACAGAACAGCTTTGACTGCTTCGGAACCAGCTCAATAATTTCCGAGACTCAAAAATAACTTGCCAACTCGGCCCCGGGGCGTTTTGCGCCTTTTTGTTTTGGGAGGGGGCGTTTTGACTTCGGAGTTAGCCCGTTTTCGGTTAAAATAACGCCCCAGGACGTTTACCGTGATGAGAGCGTTTACTCGCATTGTCAAGACGGTAATACGCGCCACAGACAAGGCTCTTCGGTGTACAGCAGTACTGCACAAGGGACGATAAACGAGTACGAGATGGCCGAAATTTTGCACGGTATCCATGCAAGCAACTGGCTGCTTGTTGTTTTCCAATTATGTATTTTTACCCAGCGACATTTCACGGAATGGGTAATTTGAAACTTAATGGAACACTCTGAATAGATAGAGTACTTGGTACCAGGTAAGTATTATACCTGGTACGTGTTTGTAGAATTATCCACTTCAGGACCAGTCCCGTTTTGGGGACGAATTACTTGAAATTTGAGTAGTTTGTCCCCAAAAAGGGACTGCGGTTTCTAAAGTATTACCGAGAAACTACAATGCTTAATGTATAGCCCTAGTATCGTGGCAAGGGAATGGAATGCAGGTACTATCGGAGCTGGCTAGGAAGGCAGCTTCTCTTGCTCAGGAAACTTCTTCTTGTGTTGTCGTATTGATTATTCCTCTTCATGGTGATAGCAAGGAGCTGTTGAGAGATTGATTCGATAGGGGCCTGATTCAAGGCATCAAGCCCACTCTGCTCTCCTTCTATTGACCCGCTAGACGGGTGAAGACACTTGTGCGAGGAACTTTCCTCGGGTGCTTGCCTACTCTTCTCCTACCGGCTATCCCTACCATCGTACTGCAAAGGAAACTTCAGAGCCCCGGGAATACTCTTAGGGTAATAAGGGCTTCGATACTATGGGCTATATCATAACCACTTCTATAGCCCGATACTATATCATATCAGGTATCACATTAGCCCACCCTGAACATTCCTCTATGCAGACCACACGACGGTCAATGGTGATGTCGGAATAATCCGAAAATATCGGAACAGGAGGCCTAGATATCCCCACACCTCATAGTGAGGTCTAGGCGTCACGGCCTTTCTTTGAGCGGAGAGTTTCCCCCCCCCAAAACTCCTAAAGTTTGGAAATTTAGGACTTTGTATCAAGATACGGAGGTGTTCTGTCACTATTTGTGGAATTCTTCAGAAGCAAAGATATCAGGGAAGTTAATGTTGTTTCACGTATATCTGGTACATTTGGGAAAAATCAGGAAAATCTGGAAAGATAAAAAACAAATATGGAACTTATGGGAAAAATCTCTTGGAGACAAGAAAGTCCTACGTAGTAGTTTACATTAAGTGCAGCAGCTGCCGCATTTCTCGATTTAATATTCTATTTTAATATTTCTGGGTTTCTTGTTCGGAAAATATATTTCAGCGATTTGCTGAGTTTTTCAAGGGACGTTTTGTTACGCACTTCTAGCGGAAAACAATCATACTGTAGGTTCGGTAGAGAGTGAGCAGAGATGGCGTCAGGCAGACATTTTACGGTTATTATTATTTTTTTAATCCTCCGGCGGATTGGTAAATGTAAAGCTTGACTCACACCACACTTCCACGTCGGATAAGTTTGGAGTTTTGGCCGCAGAGATCCCAACAACACTGGGAAATAACATGTACTCGTACCCAGGTACTGTCGCCTTTTCTACATGTGCAAACCCCACTCGAACACCCTTATCAAATGTACTCACGCTCTGTCATTGGTGGTCCACGGAGAACGAAGCTTGCCGTAGATGTCAGTCTCGATCTGACCCGGGTTGGCACTTTTATCCTTGGGGATTTGCATATAGCCCCACCGGCCGTCCTTAACCTTTTCACCGACGACCGAAATACAGAGGGTTACGAATCACAGGGTGGCGTAAGTAGGTCGTTCGGTATCTGTGGGCCGGTCGGCCTGTCTAAAGAAATTGAGTCGCTAGCTAGAGTAGAGATCGGTCGGCAGGTAATAACAGTAGTTATACGTATTAGGTACAACGTCATCAGGTAGAGAGGTGCCTGGTAGGTACAGCTTGTGTTGCGGCGGAGGGACAGTGGCGGTGACCGCTTGTTAATTTTACGGCAGATGATGGTGAGCCTTCACCTGAGACGTGGGTTTTGTTGGGTTTATGGGGATTTTGGTTTGTGTTTACTCCGTTACATAATCGGTAGTAGATAGTATGGCATCCTACCACTTACAAAATGCACTCACTTTCGATACATATTGGGAAATGGATACCACAGCACCGTACCGCTTACAACTTAGATACATTCTCTTTCGCTCAGACGACGTGAGGTTATGTGCCGTCGCTGTGGAAACGGCTACGCCACTTGTGCTCAGACGACGTGAGGCTGTGTGCCGTCGTTGTGGCAAAGGCTGTGTCACTTTCGCCCTAACGACATGAGGTTATGCGCCGTCGTTATGCCTAAGGCTGTGCCACTGCACTTAGTCCCCGACGAGACGTGAGGTAGTGTTATGCCGTCGCTGTGGCCAAAGGCTCTGCCATTTTGGCCCAGGCGACGTGAGGGTTTGGGCCGCCGCTGCGGCAAAGCATTGGTCTTGTTGGCTCAGACGACGTGAGATTGTGTGCCGCCGTCATAGCAAGGGCAGGCGGCGGGAGGCAGAATATCGTACCCTGCGCTGCAGAAGTGTGGTTCACCTGGTTTATGTTGTGAACGCTGTGCTACTTTTTCCCGGATGACGTGAGGTAGTGTTATGCCGTCGCTGTGGCAAACGGCTCCACCATTTTGGCCTGGACAGCGTGAGGTTTGGTGCCGTCGCTACGGAAGCGGATTTGCCACGTTAGCGCAGACAACACGAGGTTGGGTGCCGTCGTCAAAGGTAGGCAGCGGGTGGCAGAGGATCATACCCTGCCCCGTAGCAGTGTGCATGTATCTGACATCTGTTTTCCACGAGTATCTGCCCTGGGTGCTCCGAAACAGACGCGCAAAGAGCTCTGTATGGCCTATGAAGGGCACCTGGTTGGCCTATTGAGCCGGCTCGTATTTTGACACAGCCCTTTGCATGGCATTGACGAGCAAGCAGGCACGTGCGCGCGCCGTACCCGGGTGCGGCCTCGTAGCTTGTCACTACAGTTTGGACGTTGCCCACGATGAAACAAGAAACTGCCGGTCCTTCATCAGTGTATGGCACTGGGAGTAACCATACATGCCAAGAAACGGTACAAACAAATGCTACACCATCTTTCAAGTTTGCACCAAACTATTGTATCCATACGATGGCATACGGTTTGATGTTTTTGCAGAGTTCATCTTTGTTTCATGCACTAGTGTCCAAGGATGCATACCAAAATATGCACTTGTGCGATGATGTATTTGATCCGGTGTGTCAGATGAGTTTTTCTCTCTGTTTCACGCACATGGTACCGGAGTTGTTTCGCCTTGGTTCGCAGCACATTTGGTTGTCCGGGCGTGGTCCGCACAACGTTGCCGACCCAGGGCAAGTGTAACTAGCCCACGCGAGCCAACGCAGTGCATGCGCTCTTATGTGAGCGCAGGAGGAGCAAATGTATGACCACGCAAGTGACAGTATTATCCACTAGCCCTCTACAATCGTGGAAGGTCCCTGAGATGTGCATCTAATGCCATGAGCAGGGGCTCTCAACAGGTAATAGGTTCGAGTACGTGTTGTCTGTGGTGGAATAAGCCAGCGCATCCTTTGCTCACATGCCCTGTGCCGTCGAAGGAGGCCCTTGCGGTAAAGCTTCACACTGATCGATGCGCTTTTCGGAACCACTATTGGTCCGGGGCGATGCAGGGGGGGAGTTTGCAGCCCAAGTGGTAAAACATGTTGTGGCAGTGGCTCAGAGTTTCAATACGCTACGGTCCGGTCAATCACCCCCGAGGGCAGG